>JAULJL010000016.1:1200000-2400000 GCA_030761205.1 Fremontodendron californicum | reverse complement strand
TTCCTTGCAATGTGCAAGGCACTCTGACTGTCACAATACACAATAATCTTCTGCTGCTTGTGCCCGAGTTCTTCCATTAACCTTTGTATCCATATTGCTTCCTTGCATGCTTGGGTAGCTGCCATGTACTCAGCTTCTGTAGTAGACAAAGCTACAACAGTCTGTAACTTAGATAACCAGCTTACCGCTCCTCCTGCAAGTGTGAACACATAGCCAGTAGTGGATTTCCTTTTATTAAGATCACCTGCAAAATCTGAATCAACATAACCCCTGACAACAAGTTCTGATCCTCCAAAACATAATGCAACATCTGAGGTTCCTTTAATGTATCTAAGGATCCTCTTAACAACATTCCAATGCTCTCTACCAGGATCTGCCATAAATCGACTGACCGCTCCCACTGCTTGTGCAATGTCTGGTCTTGTACATATCATAGCATACATAAGGCTTCCCACCGCTGATGCATACGGTACTCGAGACATTTCCATCCTCTCTGCTTCATTGCTAGGACTCATACCTGAGGATAATTTACAATTGACAGGAAGTGGGGTAGATATTGGCTTACAGTCTTGCATGTTGAAGCGTCGCAAGACCTTCCTCAGATAATTCTTTTGAGAAAGCCAAATTTTCCTGTCTTTTCTGTCTCGGTGAATTTGCATCCCTAAAATCTTGTTTGTGGGTCCCAAGTCCTTCATATCGAACTCCCTAGCCAACTGTGCCTTCAAATCTTGGATTCGATCTTTGTTGGGGCCTACCACCAACATGTCATCCACATACAACAGCAAAATAATGAAATCATTATCATCAAACCTCTTGTAGTACGTACAATGGTCTGAACTCAGTCTGTTGTATTCAAGGCTAATTATGAAAGAATCAAATCTCTTGTACCAACATCTGGGCGCCTGCTTTAGACCGTACAGAGATTTGGTCAACCTGCAAACCAAGTTCTCTTTGCCTGTTTCAACAAAACCTTCTGGTTGGAGCATATAAATTTTTTCTTCAAGCTCTCCATGTAGAAAAGCCGTCTTTACATCTAGTTGTTCAAGATGTAAATCAAATGCAGCACACATAGCCAACACTACTCTGATAGTAGTAAGTCTGACAACTGGAGAAAATATCTCGTTGAAGTCAATACCTTCTTTCTGAGCATATCCTTTTACAACCAATCTAGCACGATATCGTTCTACTTGATCATTGCTATCCCGCTTGATCTTGTAGACCCATTTGTTACCAATGGCTTTTCTGCCACGTGGTAATTCCACCAGTTCCCATGTCTCGTTCTTGTGAAGAGCTTCAATTTCTTCCTGCATTGCTGTCATCCACAGAGAAGCATCTGGGCTACTAGTAGCTTCATGAAAAGTTGATGGCTCTCCATCCTCTGTTAAAAGACAGTATGCAACATTGCTCTCCGTAACATACTCCGTGTGCCAATTTGGAGGCCTTCTCTCACGAGTTGACCGTCGAACTTCTACAGCCTCGGACTCAACTGGTTCTGGTACCTCATGCTCTGGTTCTGCTTCAGAAGAATCATCTTCTTGAGAATTTCTATCCATCTGCACTGTAGCAGTCTCTTTTGAAGTGTTGTCATTTGTTTGCTCACTTTGCAGTTCATTTTCTGCAAAAACTACATCTCTGCTGACAACAACCTTGCGGGCAGTGGGATCCCACAGGCGATACCCCTTAACACCGTCAGCATAACCCAAGAATATACATTTTCTGGATTTTGGATCCAGCTTTGTTCTTTCTTGGGAGTTGTACATCACGTACACAGGACATCCAAACACATGTAGAGAAGAATAATCAGCTGGCTTTCCTTTCCACATCTCCATAGGCGTCTTCAAACCAATCGCCGTTGATGGTGATCGATTTATCACATAACAGGTGGTTTTGACTGCTTCTGCCCAGAAAGATTTGGCCAATCCCGCTGTTCTCAGCATGGCTCTTGTTCTATCTAGGAGAGTTCTGTTCATCCGCTCTGCTACACCATTCTGTTGAGGCGTATGTGCAACCGTGAATTGTCTCATAATACCCTCTTTCTTACAGAATGCTAGAAAGTTACCGTCTACATATTCTCCTCCATTGTCTGTCTTCAAGCACTTGATTCTTTTCCCAGTTTCAAGCTCTACTTGTGCTTTGAACTCCTTGAATACTGGAAACACATCTGACTTCTTCTTGATTGGGTACACCCATAATCTCCTGGAATAGTCATCAATGAATGATACAAAATACTTTGCTCCACCCAGGGATATTTCTGGTGACTCCCACACATCAGAATGGATTAAGTCCAGTATGTGTTTGCTTCTTGTAGTTACTTTAGCAAACTTCAATCTATGCTGCTTGCTTATCACACAGTGCTCACAGAAAGGTAAATTGACCATCTTGAGCCCGGGCAGGAGATTGCGTTCTGCAATGACTTTCAAGCCTCGCTCTGACATATGGCCTAATCTGCGATGCCACATCATCGTCGTTTCTTCTTGGCTGGCTGCTGCAACTGATGCATCTGCCTCTTGCAACGTCTCTCCCAAAAGCATGTATAGATTGCTTGTGATCTTCTCTGCTTTCATCACCACAAGGTTTCCTTTCACTACTTTCAATATTCCACATTCAGTGTGGATCTTGCACCCGAGGTCATCCAATTGTCCAATTGACAATAAGTTCTTCTTTAAGCCCTTCACATGTCGTACCCCTTGAATTTTGCGAACAGTACCATCATGCATTTTTAATCTGACGGTACCGACTCCAGCAATATCTAAGGCGTGATCATTTCCCATGAACACAGATCCTTCCGAAATAGGTTCATAAGTGCAAAACCAATCTCGGTGTGGAGTCATGTGCCATGTCGCACCTGAATCCATTATCCAGACATCATTGAGTTTCTTTCCGCCTTTAGAACTAGTCGCTGCTTCACTATACAAGATTTCTCCATCATCTGAGGTACTTGCAACACAACCTTGGGAGGTTGATGTTTCAGAATTCTTTTCTCCACCCTTCTTATTATGCCAACACTCCTTCTTCGAGTGCCCTCTAATGCCACAATTGTAGCATTTAAGATTCTTCCTTCTTCGAGATTTTGATCTACCATGATTCTGACTCCCACTGGAGCCACGTTCTGTTGATCTGCCTCTCATCACCGTTAAAGCCTCTGCTTGCTTTGAATTTTCTGACCTTTCCTCCTTATTCTTGCGCCTGGATTCTTCTTCAAGAATAGCACCGGCAACATCATCAAAGTGAAGAGAGTCACTAACATTGTTATTTGTGATGTTGATGATGAGTTGATCATACGAATCTGGTAAACTCTGAAGTAGAAGTTCCGCACGTTCATTTTCCGCTATTTTGAAATCTGATGCTGTGAGTTGAGCAAATAGCGTATTCAGAGTGTTGATGTGATCCGTTACCGACGTGGATTCACTCATTCGAAGAGTGTAGAGTTTCCTCTTCAAGAATATTCTGGTGTGAAGTGACTTCACCTCGTACAATTTGTTTAGAACATCCCAAATCTCCTTTGCAGTCTTCTTCTCTGCAACACTTGACAAAACTGAATCCGCCATTGCTAGGTGCAGATTGGCAACAGCATTGTCATCCTTCTCTTTCCACTTTTCATCAGTCATTTCTGTGGGTCTACTTTCAATTGCTTCTAGACAATTATCCTTCCTCAAAATTGCTCTTATCTTCAATTTCCACAAGGAGAAATTTCTCCCACTGAACTTCTCTATCTCGAATTTTGCTGCCATGGTTGTACACGAACTGAAGCGAGTTACACTATTTCACCGTGAATAGTACCGTATACGTGAACAGTATTGTACGTATGCCGTACACTAGAACAAATCCAGTATACGTTAACAATTACTGCAAAAGTATACAACCACACGTATGAATAATAACCGTATCTGTGAATAGTACAATACAATTGAATAGCCCGTATACTGGAACAGTGACCGTAGCCCGTGAATAGTGCACCAGGTAGGTTCCCAGGAAAGAGAGGTGGGTCACTGATAGACACACTTAAATACCAAGTCTTTCCTAGCCAGAACTTCCCTAGACACTTTCACACTACCACACTTTATTTCCAGCAACAAGAATAATTCTTTTCTGATGTGGAAGATCAGACAATACTGCAACCACAGAGCATACTAAGAACCAACACTTTCACTGCAGCGGAATAAGGACCACGAACCAATGGCTCTGATACCACTGTTAGGTACCAGAGTGACGGAATAGTGTCTCACAACTAAAATAAGAGATGAGAAAATAGTAACTGAACACACAAAATTTAACGTGGAAAACCCTCAATGAATAAAGGGAAAAACCACGGGGCAAGACTAGAAGAATTTCACTATGAGAAAATATTACAACACCTCTCTCTAATTACTAGGAGAGAACAACCTCACAAAGAATATAAGAAAGTATACAAGAGAGGAAGAGATAATTCTTGGGATGGTTTTAATACTTCTCCTTAAGGCTCTTTATATAGCCTTCAAGGAGGAACTCCTTCGTTGCTTCCACCGATGTGGGACTTTCTTATATAAGTTCTAACACATCCAATATGGTTTCAGTTGATTTAATGTGCACTCTTAGCATCCGTGAAAACGTTCAACGCAAAACATGTGCACCTTCTATTTGTAATATCTATTACCATGCTAGTAAACTGCTTCCAACTCAGAATGAACTTTCATGGAAAAGGTTCGTGCAGCTGTTCTCAAATATTTAACAGTATAGTATGCACATGTCTAACTTTTTTTTTTTTTTTGGGATAAATGAAATTTGTATTCCAAAGTCCAAAAAGAAGCAGAAAAATCTGCTACATAGTATATTCAAGGTATAGCCTTACATATTAACATTCTTGGCTTATACCCCATTGTCTACAAAGTGAATTATTTACAGCATTTGCACAAATTTTTGAACCTATAAAAAATCTACTTTTTACATCTCTGACAATTAATTAAAACAATTCTTCTGGAGATTTTTTTTATGTGAGTGTCTTCTTAAGTTTCTCTCTTACCAAATATATGTGAGTGGATTTAAGAGACTTCCCTTTGAAACTTTGTATAGCCCAATAAAAGTCTTCTGTCCAGTTAACAAAAATTTTGCTGGCACAGGAGGTACTGAGAATCTGCTGCCATACCTGTGCAGAAAAATTACAAGAAAAAACAAATGATCTCTAAATGTTGGTGATAAGTACACTGCATATTTGATTGATTCTTGGTGAGTTTGGTTTTAGCCTTTTACTGTACTGCTCTTCACTTACATTAAGGTTTTGTACTAACATCAGGACAGTACTACTTTATATGTACAAAGACATATATGGTTCTGAATTAGAGTTTGTACAATGATTTTGTTGTTCTTCAAACAAGAGAAGACGATTATAGTGTTGTATATGAAAATGAAAGTCATGGCAAAGTGCCTAGTGGTTGCAATAATATATTAGCTAGTTGGTGCCATTAGGTGATTTATATGCACATTTATCGAGGGTAGCTTTGGGGTGAACTTGAAATCTTGCTAGTTAAACATCGAAGAACGAGAGGGAAACCCACAGTATCATTATCAGCTAAAGTCATCTAGAATATTCATCCATTTATTAGCGTGTGCACTCACATGCTTAGCTTTGTAGTGAGTGCAAGCCCGTGGGGATGATCTATGTTCGTGGAGTATTAATCTCCATGTCCCTCCTCAAGTTTACACTGATCATGCTTCATTGTGGTTCGATGCAGGTTTCTTCGAATGTTCTAGATGGCCATTAGTTTGTGATATTTGCTCCATCAAGATTATCTAAACTTGTATTCCTTTGTTTTGATCTGAACGAGTTTCTTTTCCTTGTAAGTTAGGTCATGAAAACTTTGACCAGTACATTTCAACCCCCATCTCTGCTTGATAGCTAAATCTCGTTCTATTGTGCTTTTGTCCCAAACCTATTCAAATTGTAGTCTGCTTTTAAAAGCAAAAGAAAAGAAGATTTGGCCAAGTATGCCTTGTCACCTAACAGAATGAAAAACAATAAACAATCACCGCAAAAGGAGAAGATCAAAAGCAGTTAAAAGGAGGAAGAAGCCCAAGGAAAGAAGGCATGTGACAACATTTAATTTAATTTATTCCAAAAAGAAGATAGGAAACAACCTTTTGAATTCTCTATAAATAAACTCCCATATTCTATTCATTTCATCAACCTCCATTTCAGTTATCTCTTCTCCTTCAAAGACATGGCAAGACTAGGCTTTTTCGTACTAGTTTTCTCCTTTGCCCTTTACGTGGCTGGCATAGCTGCATCTGCTTCTACGAGAAATTCAAGCCCAACAGACTACATCGTTGCATCGTGCAAAGCCACAAGGTATCCTGCGTTATGCGTTCAATGCCTGTCAGGTTATGCTAGCGCGATTCGAAAAAATGAGCAACACCTTGCTCAAACTGCCTTATCAGTGAGCCTATCCAGGGCTCAGTCAGCTGCAGCTTTTGTCGCCAAGGTGACTCAAGTGAGGGGCAACAAACCTAGAGAGCGTCAAGCACTGAAAGACTGTATAGAAAACATGGGTGATAGTGTAAACCGACTTAGCCAGTCAGTCAAGGAAGTCAGCCATATGGGACGAGCTGTTGGTCAGGACTTCATATGGCACATGAGCAACGTGCAGACATGGGTCAGCGCTGCACTAACAGATGAGAATACTTGCCTTGATGGCTTCGCAGGCAGAGTCATGGATGGAAACATCAAGGTTGCAGTAAGGCGCAGGGTCGTCCATGTTGCTCAAGTTACTAGCAATGCGCTTGCATTAGTGAATCGCTTTGCTGCAAGACACCGAGCTGCTGCACCTACTGAGAAGCCTTAGATTCAACCTGGAAAATGTTGGTTTATGTATAAAAGTGTTATTGGTGTCTCTAAGTAAGGTTTGTCTGCCTGTCTGGATTTTGTCTAAAAGGGTCTAGGCCATGCTTGGATTGTATGTAACTAATTAACTATATCATATAACGAAGTCAAATCTGTGCTAAAGAAAACTCCTTGCCTTGTATGACAGTAAAGTTTTTTATTCTGTATAATGGAATTATCAATAAATGAACTCTTTCTTTTCTATTCGAATGAAATGTCTTCTAGCTTTCTTTCACCTGATTAAAAAATTGTATCTGACCCTTCATAAATGAGATTTTTCATAAATCTGAAAGGGTAAGTGAAAGGAAAGTTCTGGTACAAGGTCCAAAGCAGGAACGGATTCGGCCCACAGGACGAAAAAATAGAGAAAAAACAACAAAGTTCTCTCAAGGAAAGAAACAAAACAGACGCATCAGGAGACGAGGGTGAGACCCCAGCAGAGGTTAGAAATGCAGAGAACCTTTTTCTTTTTCTTTTTTTTTTGTTGATAAAATCTACTTCTAAGATTTTGACTTGTGCTGAAAATAACCTAGTCCTTTCTTCTGGTTCACTGATCAATCAGATCAATTTAAAGTCATTTTTGCTTTGAGATATGGCATGATTACTGTCCCTAAACGTACGTAGTTCCATTTTTTTTTCGACTTGCATGTGAATTCAGAGTAGCAGACGATTTGGTCAATTGACACTTGATTTCTTCCTGATCCTATGAAAGAGATAAATACAATAAGAATCAAATGACAGACTTTGAGCTTGACGCATGTATTAAATGTCTTTGAAATCTACCATTATTAAATTTGTACCTGCTCCTCAACTTTGGGTTTTAATAATATGCAGCAAAAAAAGGGGAAAAACAAAAGATATCATGAAAGCTTATCTTTCTTTTTTAATGGAGTGTAGTATACAAGCTTATCTCTTTTTCTAAAGGCATTCATATGCAGTCTTTGAATCATCCAAAGTAAATCTTTAAGACTGAGAGTGACAAGAAAACTTGAAATGTTCCTGACTTGTGAATGGGATTGTAGGAAATTAAAAAAAGGCTCACGAATTCGCATCTGAACATTTAGGTCGTGATAAGGATCCTATGGGAAAAAATCATAGAGAAATCAGGATTATGGTGAAAACAAGTTTTGTCACCCTGTTTCATTTACTCTGAATTCACCTCTGTAATTAGAAGAAGAAAAAATCTATAATACTGAAATGAAACAGCCATTTCATTTCACTGCTGTAATTAGAAGGAAAATTGTTGCCTCTGATCCAAAAAATAATACTACTAAGAATGAAAAAAGAAATTCATGAAAGGTATGGATTAAGAGATTACAAGTCCCCACAGAGTGATGTGCGACCATGCGAGAGATTCAACTTAAAAGAAAAAGTAAATGGAATAGACAGGGGACTGAAGATCAGACCACATGGATTTATCAAGTTGCCCTATGGTTTAACCTTTTTTAATCATTCTTTATACCTTACTAGTGGTTTAAATTTCTCTTTAATCTAGATCTACTACTGATTTAATACTGAAAATCTACTTTTATTTTTTGTTAAAACTGTGGTCGGTCTTTTACTTGCAATCATGGAAAACACATCAGTATGGGGCCTGCCTCACCTTACTTTGAATGGTTGGTTCTAGAAAAATCCCAGATCTTCAACCCTTCTCATCATCAATCCTTTTAGTGAAAATTGAAGATCAGAAGGAAAATTAGGTTGGCTTTGGGTTGGCACAGCTTAGTTTGACTAGACACTAGGGTTTGGATTGGATATCCCCCTAATTTAACTGACTCCTCTCCCATGCATTAATTAATTTGCATATTTATTCATTAACTTGTTAGATTCAATTCTGACATATTAAACTGTTTTCTTATTGTTTATCAGATCAATTTAAATTTCTCCCATTCTCAAATTGATTATTAACTTTGAATTTATGGCATTAAACTATTTTCGGGTTTCAAATGATTGAAGTCACTTCTTTGGGAACATGACAAACTTCATTGGGAACATGATAAAGTTCAAAGCTTCACAGCTATGGCCAGATGGGGTGAAAGGTATTAACTGTTCCCACAGTTACAATTATTTAGATATGAAATAGGCTTTGTGAGTTTTTCAAAATCAGTGGGGACAAATTGCCCCACCCCTAATATAGTAATTCAGCAGCTCTACTGCTGATCTTTAATTAACCATGATTTTGGGGACCTCGACATCCTGGCTCCTAGCTTTATATATCTTGGCCTTGGGCAAAGCTGACAGCAATCTCCCTTTAATTTCTTCACTTTTAAAGTATGGATGAAATCTAGTTATTGGAATCTCTAAAGTTTTTGAGAAACCACCTGTTGTGCGGAAGCGAATTGATATTACTAAAACCGATTTAAACACACTGAAAAAACACCGATATTTTACGTGGTTCGGCAACTGTGCCTACGTCCACGGGAGGAGGAGCTTGAAGCTTTGTATTAATGGAGTTTGAGTACAAACAAATACAGAATTCAAGGTGCTACACAAGCACTGAACTCACAACTCAACACAATACCGAATTTACTCTATAAACACAGAGTAATTACTTCAACAATTTAGCTCTAACACATACTCAACTCTACTCTTCTCTACTCATCTCTACATGGCTATTTATAGCCAAAATATCAAGGTGTGAACATGCATCAAGTGGCAGCCACCATAGCCTACCATAGCCACCATCCACCACCTATCTTGGTGTGAACACATGCAAGTGGTAGCCACCATAGCCACCATCCATTTGCAAGTGGTAGCTTCCATTATTGGTGGTGCAAGTGGTGCAAGTGGTAGCTCCATTATTGGTGCTAAGCCACCTATGGTGAATGAGCCATATTCAAGCTATATTCAAGCCATATTCTAAGCCATATTCCAACAATCTCCACCTTGGCGAGAATCCACAGAGAGAATTCACAGATCAGAGCTTCCTCCTTTCTCCTTCAAATGTACACACCATTACTCACATATCAGGGCACCTACTGCATTGGCATGATTCATCAATGCACTGAGCCTGAGTCAATTTTTCTGTCTACTTCCCAGGAATTTTCTTAGCTTCTCCAAGATCATCTCGAACTCTGAGCTCAGTTGAGCCTTCAGCCTGTCGATCTCCACCTTGCCTTTTTCAGCAGATAGACAAATGATCCATCTTGAAGTTTCCGGAAATAAACACAGTGATCAAATTGACTGTGTGTGTACTTTTCATCCTTTCATGAAACAGTCCAACCGTTTGTTCAGCTGTCACGGGATTGTTTCAGAGCATACAGTGATCAGTTCAACTTGCTTTTGTAATCTCTGCGACCGGGGACTCCAGAACCATCTGGTTGAGTCATACAAATTTCCTCCTCTACGGAACCATGGAGGAATGCAGTTTTTACATCAAGTTGAACTATCTCTAGGTTATACAAGTGCTACTAAAGCCAATAAGATCCGAATAGATGCATGCTTAACAACAGGTGAAAATACCTCATTGTAGTCTATTCCCTTCTTTTTGAGCCTAACCTTTGGCTACCAATCTGGCTTTGTATCTGATACTGTCTTTGCCAGTAGCACTCTCCTTTTTGGCAAAGACCCATTTGCACTCAATTGATATCTTGAGTGTTGGAAGTGGAACTAACTTCCAAGTCTGATCGCCTCCTTCCACTGGGCATGCTCAGGGCTGTTTACAGCTTCTTTGTAATTGATCAGAACATCATCATCAATTACTGGAAGGGCGTATGTCACCACGTCTGTGTATCGAGCAGGTTTCCGAATATGTCTATTCGGTCTACTGGTGACAACTGATTTCAAGTTGCTGAAAGATTTCCGGTGATGACTCCTCCACTTCAATTAAGGTGTCATCAGATTCTGATTCAAACTCCACCTGCTTTAGAGAATCTTGGTTCACATTCTCTGGAGTTGACAATTTCAGCATTACAGATTCGTCAAAGGCAACATCTCGGCTTACGATGACTCTCTTTGACTCAAGGTTCCACAATCGGACTGCTTTTACTCCTTCACTAAAGCCCATGAAGACAGCTTTCTTGGCTCTAGGATCCAGTTTTGCATCCGTTACTACGAAGCCGATCATATTCAATGGCAGAATATCCGGACTACACCTCTATGGGAGTCTTCCCATCAATTGCGGTGGAGGTTAGTCTGTTGATAATGCGGGAGGCGAACAATAAAGCCTCCGCCCAAAAAATGCTTTGCTCAAGCTCGACTGGGATAACATGCAGCGAACTTTATCAACCAAAGTTCGGTTCGTCCTTTCTGCAACTCCATTCTGCTGGGGAGTGCTAGGAACAGTGAAGTGTCGGATTATCCCATCATTCTGTGAGAGGCTGCTGCTCTGCCTGTCACGGTTTCTCTGTCAAGGAGATACAGATTTCCCTTCATATTACCCTTCATTGCTAAGAATGCTCCACGTACAACTCTCAGGACTCCATTCTGAATGGTCACCTTGTAACCATTTGAGTCTAAGACCCCCAGTGATATGAGGTTCTTCTTGAGATCAGGGACATACCTTACGTCTGTAAGTTGTCTGATTGTACCGTCATGCATTTTCAGTCGGATTGTTCCGATGCCTCTAGTGTGACAAGTATTGTCATTGCCCATATGGACAATCCCTCCATCAAACTCTTTGAAGTTTGAGAACCACTTCCGGTTCGGACACATGTGGTAGGAACATCCGGAATCCAGAATCCATTGATCTGAAGAGTGTGTTGTTGTGGAAATTGTAAATGCAGAGTCTTCCTCTCCCTCAGATTCTTGAGCTACACTCACAATCGACCTCTCCATGTTGGGACAGTTATTCCTCCAATGCCCTTTCTCATGGCAAAAGGCACACTCGTCCCTCGAGAGTCGTGTTCTCGATGATCCCCTCCTTGAGCGGGATTTACCTCGCTTGTTTTCTCCGGCTCCTCGGTTGTCCGTCCTGCCTCTGTACACAGTTAAAGCTTCTGGTGTAGTATTCTGGTGATCATGCTGATCCCTTTTCCGATACTCATTATTCACCAGAGCATTACAAACATTAACATATTCTATATCATTTTTACCATACAACAGTGTAGTGGTTAAATGATCATAGCTATCAGGCAAGGAATTTAACAGAGTAAGAGCCTTATCTTCATCAGAGATATTTGCATCTAGATTTTCAAGATCAGCGAGGATTTTGTTAAAACTTACTAGATGCTCCTGCATGGTGATACCTTGCATATACTGGAAGCGGAACAGCTTCTTCTTCAGATAGAGTCTGTTCTCCATGCTTTTTGTCATGTACTTGTCCTCAAGTTGTTTCCAGAGAGTTTTTGCATTATTCTCTCTCATGACAAAGTACTTCTGGTCCTTGGCTAGGCATAACCGGATTGTGCCACAAGCCTGACGGTTGACAAATTTCCAGTCATCTTCCGAAATATCTCTGGGCCTGTCTTCCAGAGCGATATATGAACCCTCTCGGAATAACAGATCCTGAACTTCGCACTGCCACATGCCAAAGTTGGTGGTGCCATCATATTTCTCCACCTCGAACTTTGCAGTGGTCATCGAGTTCTTTCTGATATAAGAACTTGATCGTGCGCTACTTGTCGTTTCATGTGTCTCTAATGATTCTGCCATGGTAATAAAACAAAATTACCAACAAAGTGTTTTTCCGGTACCTGTATGGAAAAAACGGATGCCGCGGTTGAGTCCGGAATAGTCGAAATAGCCAGGAACGGGTCCAACTGTGTAAATTTTGGACACACGGTGAATATTTTGCGAATATTCTGCTACAAGTGGCTCGAAATGGACTCGGATTAGCTCAACCGGCTCGGAAAAGTCTCGGAATAGTGTTCTGAAACGGCTCAAAAATTAGCCCGAAAAAGTTGGTCGGACGTGCGGCGGCGCGTGGGCGGCGTACGGCGGCGCGTGCGGCGGCGCGTGGAGCGCGTGGAGCTGTCTGGGTGGCCGGCGCGTGGGGCGCGTGGGGCGCGTGGGCTTCACGCGTCTTCAACCTCTGGAGGTGCGTGTGGCGCGTGTGGCGCGTGGGTGTCACGCGTCTGCAACCCCTGGTGGCGCGTGCGGCGCGTGGGCGCGTGGGGCGCGTGGACACTTCTTCTGGTGGCGCGTGTGGGCGCGTGCGGCCTCCTCTGGTGCTCCGGTTGATTCTGCTGCACTCCTCTCAACGACCTCTTCAACCTGGTATTTTCAAAACACAAATTGGAGCACTTTTGAAAAACGGACAGAATCGAACAAACTCGGTTTTACGTAAAAATTGGCTCTGATACCAATTTGTTGTGCGGAAGCGAATTGATATTACTAAAACCGATTTAAACACACTGAAAAAACACCGATATTTTACGTGGTTCGGCAACTGTGCCTACGTCCACGGGAGGAGGAGCTTGAAGCTTTGTATTAATGGAGTTTGAGTACAAACAAATACAGAATTCAAGGTGCTACACAAGCACTGAACTCACAACTCAACACAATACCGAATTTACTCTATAAACACAGAGTAATTACTTCAACAATTTAGCTCTAACACATACTCAACTCTACTCTTCTCTACTCATCTCTACATGGCTATTTATAGCCAAAATATCAAGGTGTGAACATGCATCAAGTGGCAGCCACCATAGCCTACCATAGCCACCATCCACCACCTATCTTGGTGTGAACACATGCAAGTGGTAGCCACCATAGCCACCATCCATTTGCAAGTGGTAGCTTCCATTATTGGTGGTGCAAGTGGTGCAAGTGGTAGCTCCATTATTGGTGCTAAGCCACCTATGGTGAATGAGCCATATTCAAGCTATATTCAAGCCATATTCTAAGCCATATTCCAACACCACCCTGGGCAAATTTTGATGTGCTTTTGGAAACATCACTCAGATTCCTCTGCCCTCGTCTCTACCTTTCCCTCTCTTTTTTATAGATGCGTCAGTATATATATATATATATATATATATATAGGTTTATCTTTGATACATTAGTAGTGAAGTTTTTTATTTCATAAGTGGGGTTAAAAGACTGACATATGCCCTAGTTTTTTTATTTATTTATTTTTTTTTATTTATTATAACTTAAGGGATATGTATCACTTTTCTAACTCTATTTATGGAGTTTAAAAACTCTATTGAAATTGTATTAGATATTTTTCATATATATATATATATATAAAGAAAAAAATGTAATTAATAGCTTATTTTTTCTTAAATTTAGTAAAAGTAATGTATTAAATGAAAAAAAAAAAATTGGTAATTAAATAATCTTTAATAATTCTGCTTATTCTTCTTCAATTGTCCTTTTCCTACTTTAATACATGTTCAGCCTCTAGAAAATCTCATTTCAATCACCATATATACAAACAAGGAGTTCATAACAAATTCTTGCAGGGCCACAATTTATCCCAAGTTGTGCTATAAATCTCCGGCACACCATGTCACCATGCAAACAAAGTCCAAGCCAACCCCAAGCTATTAGCTCATGCAGCTCTAAACACGATCCTGCTAAAAGATATGTCAAGAGTCCATGGCTTGAGACCTAATTAATGAAGCTGCAGCCATGATAGATTGCATTGCAGATATAAGTGATTCAGTGCAGTAAGTTGCAAAAGTCTACAAAGGAGATGGACCGTGCCGAAGGGTCTGAATCTGATGATCTTCAGGTTCAAATGAACGATATTCGATCAGATGTGGGTGAACACAGCATTGGAGGAAGAGGAGACATGCATGAACCCATTGGCTAATAAGACCATCAACAATAAGGTGAAGCATGGAGTCAGGAGACGCATTATTAAAGTTGCTCATTTGACAAGCAATGTATTAGCTCTTGTCAAAAGCTTTGCCTTGGCTCAGAAGATTTCACCTTAAATGGTAATTTGCTTCTTTAAAATATATTGAAACAAGGCTTGTTTGTCTTTTGTTTTGTTGTATGGCCCAACTTATTTTTCCATTAATCTTTGAATAAGATGGACGACAGCCATATTTTTAATTTGCAGTTAAATAAGCCGAACCAGACCCAATTGGTAACCGTAAGCCTGTGAAGAGGCTGGGCCTGACCTTTGAGTATTTTGGGTCAAACATTTCTTTATCTTTTCTAAAGAAACTCAAACAAGTTCAGCCCAATTGGTCAGTAGATTACTTTCATGATAAAAAATATTTATTAATAATAAAATTTTGAAATTATTTTCATGTAATTGAAAAGTTAAAAGACTGTATAAAAATTAAATATTATTTAAATATTTTAATAATATTTATTATTAACAAATATTTGTACTAAATATTTAAAAATAATATTTGAATTGATAATTTGAATTACTTTTATGATAAAAAAATATTTGTTAATAATAAATTTTCGAAGTTACTCTCAAGTAATTGAAAAATTAAAAGGCTGGATGCAAATTAAATATATTTAAATATTTTAATAATATTTATTATTAATAAATATTTGTACTAAATATTTTAAAATAATATTTCAATTGATAATTTTAAATCAAATTGGAAAAAGATAATTTTGTCTTAACATTTTTTTTTTTACTTTCTAACTACATGGGAAAATTACTTTTCCACTACTTTTTATGGGAATCACATTCCAATACTTGTGGGAAAATAACTCTCCAAGGAAAGTTACATTATCAAGAAAGTGAGTAGTTTTTAGCATACCAAACATTGGAATCACCTTCCCACCAATTATTTTCCATGAAAAGTGATCACTTTCCATCATACCAAACACCCTAACTTCCTCTATCTCTTGAAAGACCAAACTGCCCCTTGCCTTGGTAGAAAGAAGTCAACTCTTTTTTTTTTTTTTTTTTTTGTGTTGGGATAATTAGAAAGGTAGAAAGAAGTCAACTCGTTTGTTCATAATAGCATAAACATATGAGAAACTCAGCAAAGGCCCCAAAAAATCTAAAACAATTAAAAAGAAAAAGCAGAGTGAAATGAAAAAGAAAAAATTTTGGCACATTTGATTTGAAAGAAATAATTTGGTAAATTTAGGTGGTTCCATATTTAGACTTGATGTTGGATTCAAATATGTATCTGATACATTTATTTTTTTAACTTTTTTTTATATAGTTGGAAGGTTGAACTTTCATATTCATATTCATTAGATATGAAAACAAATATTTCAAAAAAAATAAAAAATATAAATAACATAAGTTCTATTTTGATGCCAAGGCCAAGATGAACTCAAGGATTATGATATCTTCGATATTTTTGACAATTGCATCCTCACATTGATGAAAATCGTTTTCGTTATTTCCCCCTACAATCATTGCATTAAAGTGCCTAACCATTATCTTCCATTGTTGTCTTAATTGTTATTCTTAAATGTATTAATTAGTATATTGTTTGCCTCAGGTTTTGATCTTTGTTGATAATTAATAGTATTGTTTTTATGTGGGAGAGAGATCGTATATAGCGGAATATGTAGGCCATTGACGATATTATTGTTGTTGTAATTGGCATTAGGGATGTTGTGAAAGCACGTTCATTCTCTCTTTGTCAATTTGCTTCAGGATTAAATAATACATTTCTTTCCCTCTTGAGTCTGAGACAGACAAAAACCAATTTTTTTTATTACTGCAGTTTTAAGTAGCTGATATTTTCATCATCTAAATGTCATTGATTTATTTTAAAATGTATTTTTCAATAAATTATATAGTGTCGATGAGCACATGTCCAGCTTGTTTTTCCCTGAATCATGATGAAAAATTATATCTAAATGCTATGTTACTTGGACTCGGAGATGAAAGTCAAATGTAGGTATGTGCACGACGTAAGTATATTCAATTTTTTATTTAATTTTTTTTTTTTTTTATATTTGAAAGATTATATTTCATATTCATTTTTAAATATGTGTCTTACAGAGATAACGGATACAAATATTTTTAAAAAAAATGAAAAGTACTCCTATTAACATTGACTAAATGTACTGATTTCTCTGCAAGTTTTTCTTCTTTTCTAAAAAAAAAAATAAATTCAAAATTAGGTAACATGTAACAACAATATTGTATCTGACTAAGAGGAAAATAATAATTAAGTACTGATATTTTATTAGTTATTCTTCATTTTTCAAACACTTTTTGTGGGAATTACATTCATAGGCACATTATCTTTTTCTATAAATAGAGGTCCCTCCATCGACAAGAGCTTCCAAGCTTCTATCTTGAGCTTCTACCAAGAGAAAGATGGCAGCAGCTGGTTCTTACTTTTCAATAACTGCTCTTTTGATCCTCATTCAGCTCGCAATTAACCTGAATTCATGTTTAGCAGCTACGCCACCAATTCATCACAGTGGAATAAGAAACACTCGATTTATCAGAACCTCATGCCGTACTACCCTCTATGCTAACTTGTGTTTCACCACCTTCTGTAGATATGCAACCAGAATCCGAGGTAGCCCCAGATTGTTAGCCACCACTGCCCTGTCCGTGGCATTCAACACCACTCGTTCTACTACGAAATCAATGATAATTCTCTCCAAACGCCACGGCTTAAAGCGTAGAGAGGCTGCAACCTTGCGTGTTTGTGTGGAACAACTAGGGGACTCCGTTGACGAGCTGAAAGACTCAATCAGGAAACTAATTAGTCCGCCTGGAGGCAACGATTTTCGACGTCAAATGAGTGATATACAGACATGGGTGAGTGCAGCTTTGACTAATGATGATACCTGCATGGATGGATTCTCCGGGAAATCCATGAACCGTAAATTCAAGACTAAGGTGAGAAGAAGAGTAGTTAAGGCTGCACGTTTGACAAGCATTGCTTTGGCTCTTGTCAATCGCTATGCTGCAGCAGCTGCCACTCATAAGTGATAGCGATCTGTCTTCACATTGAGTGAGGTTTTGCCTTTACAGTTTGTATTCATTTGGTTTTTTCTAGCTAGCTAGCTAGCTAGCTAGGATTTTTCAAATTAATGTGCCGAATCTTTTTGCTTTTGGAGTATTGATTGACAATCTTTATTTCCTCAAGTAAATTGATGTTTGAGCTAAATTTGCGATATTACAGTGTTGTTTTTTTTCGAACGAATATCCTAGTGTTGTTCATTTAAATTTTTTGTGCTATCTCCGAAGATTAATAAATTTACAATTTATTCACAAAAAATGTGGTCATTTAAGGCTCTAGTATATATATTTTGGGGATGTGCATTTTGGTGCGTACTCTTGATGAGTAAAATATACAAATTAGTGATTTAGTGTAATGTTTTATTTTTATCAACAAATGTTTAAAACTCAACTTTTAGATTCACGATTTTTTGAAATATTTCAAATTCATCCATTTTATTAACTACTATTAAAATTTTAATTTAATATGCTACGTCAATTGGAGACGTGCACATCACATAAATTTCATTCTAAAAATCAAATATGTTAACCTTTTTTCTCATGTGAATACTCACGTAGTCATTCATGTGGTGAATTTCATCATCTTTAATGACAGTTTACGAAATAAATAAATTTAAAATATTTTTAAAAATTGAGTTCTAAAGATTGTAAATAAACAATTTTTAAATATTACACAAACATATGAATGTGTACTACAATTTAACATGCTCTTGACCTACATTTTCCAATTTCCATATATAGTATTTCAACAATAATCTCAACTGTAAATTAAGTGTATCATCTGTCATTATTCTCTTTGATAACATTTACTCTTAATTAATATCAATATTAATTATGTCAATAACCGACCAACATTTTGCACGTCTTCGATTGACAAATATCTAAATGTCAGGTGAGCTGGGTCCGTAAGGATAGAATATATCTCGGTTTGGTATTTGACATAGAAATTCCTTCTCAATACAATTTGTTACCATACTTTAATTGCTAAATTTTGGCAGTATCATTTGTTATTCAGTCGATGCTGTTAAATTGTTAATTATTCAATAGTATATTTTATATATTTGTGGGTTAATATTGTTCTATAGGACCTACTATAATCACGTTTTCAGCTATTTGTTTTTTACGTATTTTTGGATGAAAAAAAACACTAATTAAGCATAAGACGATCACAACCTCATGCGGAGCCACGACCGTCGACCCAGAATCAAAGCCAGCGCCCAAATTGTTAGCCAGCATTGCGCTCTCGGTCACGCGGTTCTACTTCAACAGCCATTATAAAACTCTCGAAAACCCAGGGCCTGAAGCCTAAAGAGACCGCAGCCATCCGTGATTGTGTGGACGAACTAAAGGATGCAATCTTTGAGCTGAAAAGGGCCGTTGGTGAAATGGGTTCGGGTGGAGGCAAAAGTTTTGGGCTTCGAATGAGTGATATACAAACATGGGTGAGGCGATGAGCGCAGCTTTGACTGATGAGGATACTTGCATAGTTGCTATGCGTGGATGGCTTCTCTAGGAAAGCCGTGAATGTGAATCTCAAACTATTGTGAGGAGACAAATTGTGAAAATAGCACATATGACAAGCATTGGCTTGGCATTTGTCAATCGCTCTGCTGCCACTCATAATTCTTAGTTAACCTGTCAACTTGATTAATTAAGGGATTTGTCTTTAACAGTCTGTTATACTCGCTTTTTGATAGCTAGAGTTCTGGCCGACTTTGTGTCTTTTGCTTTTGAACTTCGTGGTTTGGATTCATATCATCATTCTTTTTCATTGATCAAGAAGAGCATACAACTGACTAATACTATAGAGGAAGAGGCGTGACGCTAAATTTGAATGGTTTCCCGCACGCAAGTTAACATAACAAGACAAATAAGCTCAGTAGCCAGGAGAAGAGATCATTTGGCTTTTTAGTGGATTTTCTCTAATTTGAAAAAGGAACTTACCTTGATCTCCCATATTTATGTCAAAATCTCAAGCTGAGATAACATAACTAATCAGTAATTAATGTAATTTTGGTAAATCTTTGATGTAATTTTGCTAACTTTGGATACAATTTTAGATCTTTGACATCATTTTGATATAATTTTAGATAGCTTTTTATATGATTTTGTTAACCTTTTATAAATTTTTTTGTTTTGATAACATTTGATATAATTGTGATAACTTTTGATACAATTTTAATAAATTTTAATATGATTTTGAAAGCTTATAATATAATTTTGATAACTTTGTAATAGTTTTGGTAACAATATACCAATTTAAATTAGCAGTTTTAATTTTTATCTCTTCCAATCATTTAAAATTAAAAAAAAAAAAAAAAAAAAAAAAAAACTTCTCACCACGTACAAAATCCAACTTACTTTTGTCGCAGTCCGATTTTAACTTGAAATTATTGGCTTCATTTGCTAGCTTTCCTTTCTCAAGCTCTTTTTTATCGAACCACAGTCATGAGCATTTTTTTTCTTCTTCTATAAATTAAGTTCCCTCTCTTCCCCTACATTTATCAATCTTTCAAGCTTTTCTCCATAAAGAGAACGAAAGAAAAATGGCAATTAGTTCACACTTTTCAATAGCAGCTATTCTAATCATCATCCTGTTTAGAACTCACCTAAATTATTGCTTAGCAGCTAGAAAAATTCTCAGCTCTGATACAGATATAGAGTTCATCAAAACTTCGTGTGGTGCCACAACCTACCCTGACCTGTGTTTCACCACCTTTTCTAGCTACGCAAGCGAAATCCGAGCCAGTCCCAAAATATTAGCCACCAAGTCCCTTTCCTTGACACTTAACACCACGGTTTCTGCTTCGGAAATCCTTTCGAAGCTCTCCAAAAGACAGGGCCTAAAGCCTACAGAAGCTGCGGCTCTTGAGGATTGTGTGGAACAAATAAGTGATTCAGTTAATGAAGTCAAAAGGTCTATTTGTGAAATGGATGAGACTCAAGGCAAAAGCTTTGCTTTCCGAATGAGTGATATAGAAACATGGGTGAGTGCAGCTTTGACTAATGAAGATACCTGCATGGATGGCTTCTCCGAGAATGCCATGGATGGAGATATCGAAGCTACTGTGAGGAGTGTAATTGAGAACGTTGCACACTTGACAAGCATCGCCTTGGCTTTTGTCAACCGCTATGCTGGCACCAAAAAGTAACCTGTTATTTGAAAACATGTATAATTCATTTCCTATGCAGTTGTATGTCTGGCTTGTAATAATATTTTTCATTCATTTTCTAATTAGCAAACACTACTTACATTTTGCTGTTACCTATTTACCTTATTCAAATGATTCTAGCTACTAGAGCACTACTGGTAACTCATATTGACAGCTGGTTTGACAACCAATTAGTGTCCAACTTTTTTTTTTAGTAGTTTTTAATTGCTGTAACACTCTGGCTACTAATGCTTATTGCTAAGGGTTAGTCTTTGTATTATAGTTAAAATGCGAATTTTTAACTTGTTTCTTTAACTAAATCTGCATTTTGACTATAGAACAAGGATTAATAGTATAATTTGACCTTTTATTTGCTCTGTTTTTGCTTAGAGAAGTTGCCAACTTTGGGCTTCTTTCCTTGCTGTAGCTTGTACTATTTTCAGGACTTGGAATACTCTGTCAAATGCAATTATTGCCAGTTGTTCAGCTTCTGCACACAAAATGTTCTGTGGATATTGATAAAGCCCGGATAGTTTTCAATACACATGCTAAATACAGGGCAATGCTTTATCATGAGTTTCATACCATCTACTTTGCCTGGGAAATTTTTGCACTTTTCCTTTTTCATACAACATGTGCCCTCCCAGCTGATCAAGACAACTTGGAAAGAAATCATGTGCAAGTCTCTTCCCAATGTGATAGCAAAACAAGTACTAACAAATTCTTCTAATAAGCGTTTTGAATTTGGAGAATCAAGCTCAACTTTGCTTCCCCTATCCATGGTCCTACTTAAAGAAGGCCCAAAACAACCTGCCTCCCGGAGAGACTGAGGCTTTTTGTCACCTGGGGACCGAATGGTTATCAGCCCTGTCTTCTTTTCTTTCTGATAAATTGACAAACATTAAACATACAACACGTGAAAGGAGAAAGGAGATCAAGAATTCATACCAGACCTAAGAAGATCATCACTAGATTTGACAATACGTGTTTTTGTGTCATATTCGTATTTTTTTTTATGTTATATATTTATATAAATTTTAACACATTTGTGTATTCGTATTGTGTTCATGCTATGTCGTATTTTTTTTTTTTGTCGTATTGTATTCAAGATTACTAAATCCAATAATCACCCTTTTAATTATTAAATATTTGGTATTTAATTTAATCTAAGGTCGAAGTGGATTTGATGAAGTCTTAGCGGAACACATTGTTTAAATATCAACTAAACAGAAGTTACGTTTGGCTTATCAAGTTTTAATCTTCATCATACTTTACCAGTTGTTAATCCTTCAAACTTGAAATTTCAATTAATTGAACTCCATTGGATTATTCTAACTTGATCTGATGAAAATTTAATTCAATGTTTAAATAAACCCTCTATTATTTAATAATCTGATTAAAATAAAATTTCGATAACCAATTGAATCAGATTTGAGGCTGCATTTTGCTGGGGACCCATCATTGAAAAGAAAACGTGGCTGATGATGATCGCATGTGACTCGGACGAAATATCAACCATTAATTTTGGTGTATAAAAATAAATCAATATTAGATTTTTATTTAGAAAATTATTTAATACTGAAATTAAAATTTTTGTTAACGCAATTAGCCTAATTCTTAGTTTTAGCGATTAGACTGACAATATTGAATATCAATTTTTTTAATATAATATATTTTAAAAAATTAATAAAATTAGTATAATAACAAAAATACATGATAAACTTTTAACTCATTTATAAAATTTTAAAATTCCATAAATAATGTATAAAATAATAATTTTTTATTTATTTAAATAAATAATTGTAGATTGTTACAGTAAGATTTGGTTTTCTCGGAGTTTTTATCTTCTCAAATATTACCAAGGCTGGAACGATTGTAATTTATGAGTCTAATCATGGATAGGAGTTAGCCCAGGAGAATAATTAATAGGATTCGACCCTCCCGGTGTTTTTCTCTTCATGATGATATTAATAATGGGAGGACTGGAAGGGGAATAATTATGAATGGGATTCGGCCCTCTCGGTGTTTTTCTCTTCACAACGACATTATTAATGCGAGAAGGACTATAAGCAGAATTGTGAATAGGATTCGGCCCTTCCAGTGTTATTAATCTATATATTGTAAAATTCAAGTCGTGAGCTTCATACTGACATCTGTCAGCAGGTTATTAGTAGGCTCTTTTTCTTTTGTTCATTTGATCTCGTAATACGGCGCCGTTTCATATCTGTTTCCATTAATTAATCTATCTATCGTAAAGCTCAAGTCGTGAGCTCCATGCTGGCATCTGTCAGCACGCTATTGGTTGACTCTTTCTCTTTTGTCCATTTGGTCTCGCAATACGTTGCCGTTTCATATCTGTTTTCATTAATTAATCTATCTATCGTAAAGCTCAAGTCGTGAGCTCCATGCTGCCATCTGTCAGCACGCTATTGGTTGGCTCTTTCTCTTTTGTCCATTTGGTATCGCAATACGACACCGTTTCATATCTGTTTTCATTAATTAATCTATTTATCGTAAAGCTCAAGTCGTGAGCTCCATGCTGGCATCTGTCAGCACTTGGTTGGCTCTTCCTTTTTCTCCATTTGGTCTCACAATACGGCGTCATTTCATGTCTATTTCCATTAATTACGGGTGCTTGCTTTGCGTTTTCGGGTTCTTATTCTACGTGAAATGTTTACCGACTGGTGCATTAAATGCTCACGCGTAAGACAACTGTCACATCTCTTTAATGTTTAACTCGCTGTACATTTATTTTTACGCGTTTAAACAACAGCCCCTTTCAAAGCTCAAGTCGTGAGCTCAATGCTGACATCTGTCAGCACGCTATTGGTTGACTCTTTCCCTTTTGCTCATTTGGTCCCGCGATACGATGCCGTTTCATGTCTGTTTCAATTCATTTCGAGTGCTTGCTCTACGTTTTTGGGTTCTTATTCCGCGTGAAATATTTACCGTTTGGTGCATCAAATACTCATGCATAAAACAATTATCGCATCTCTTTAATATTTAACTCGATGTGCATTTATTTTTACGCGTTTATACAACTGCCCCTTTCAACCTTTGGATCAATGAGTAAACAAGATGTTTATGCATTTTTTTAACCGATGGACTTCTGCTTCCTTTTGTCCGGTGGATTCTTATGCTAAATAAGCAAAACATGCTATTGTCCTGAAGGCTTTTCATGTTCCTCTTTGTTGAATGCTTCCCTGTTCCTCTTCATTTTCCTTGACAAATGACCAACCAGCCCTTGCTTCCTTTGTTTTCTTCTGCATGAAATGCTTCCCCTGTTTCTCTTCATCTCCAATGACAAATGATTGAACGGTCCTCACTTTCTTCCTTTCTTCTACCTGGATTGTTTAGTGAAGCATTTTCTGCTCAACCAAACCGGTTAACAAAAAACTCCATTGGCAAATCCATTCATCTCTATTTTTCTTGGTGTATTTTCTTGTTTGAAGGGTTAAATGGGTCATAACAAGCCTCCGCGTTTCAAAACCCATAACTCTCATCAGGGACAATCAAGTAAAAATCATCAATTCGAAAGATAATTTTTGAAAACCACCTCCATTTTCTAATTCACTTTTAAACCATTTCAAACAATATGGAGTCGTAAATCGCAATGTTGCCAAATATTTGCTACATTTATTTTTATTATTTTGATTTTTATCACAAATCCCAACCTGACATCAAATGGATTTTTCCAAGGAATAGTCCACTGAAAACCATCCAACTAGAGCTGTGATTCATTAATACCCATAGAAAAAACATGATTAATATGCTAGCATGCTAAAAGTGAAAAGATTATGACATGGAGGCTATTTACGTTCTGAACAACTACATCAGCTGAATCCATTCCCATCTAATTATGCAAAATCTTAACATATAGTAAATAAATATAAAAATCAAATTTAAAAGATTTACCAATAGCGGCGAAGCGCGGATTTTTACTAATTACTTTAATTGGGTAAATAAATTAGAATCCTGGACAATGGAGCATTTTTTAGATAATATTTAATATCCATTTTTTCTATATTTGATATTATATTTTATGATATTTGTTGCCTAATAATAATTTTTAAGATCAGTATTCAGTAACAATATCAGATTTTTTTTTTTTTCATTTACTAATAATATTTCCATAAAATAATTATTAACACCTCAAATTTACTTCCTAAAGCCCAATTTTCTACAATCGTAATTTTTGTTAGACTATTACAAGCCCAAATCAACTATGGTTATAGCCATCGAGTCCGGATCCCAACATTAGAACGGCCCAAATAAATTTCTCATGCGACAACTAAGTTTCTGAAATCATAGTATGTTAATTTAATTTTAAAGTTTGACTATTTGAAAAATAAATAAATAACAGTTTTTCAATATAAAAAATGCATTAAAGTGTTAGAAATATTTTCTGATTATAATTTTTTTAATATTTATTTATTAAATAAATGTTTGTATTTTATAAGATTATATATATGTCTCTATTTTTTTTAAGGACATTTTTTAGTTGAGTTTAGGCAGTGGCAATTGCTATGTTTCGAATACCCAAAAAAGCCCAGCCCGTAAAAACTGTCCCCACCATCTGGGTATATCGTTGCCTTAACCTTCTCTTTTATTTTTAAAATTTTAAAATATTATATTTATTTAATTAAATTTTAAAACATTATTTTTATTTAAATAAAAATAATATTTTACTGGTTTAATTAAATACAATATAAGAATAAAGACTTGCTTTAGAATTTTTAAAAAGTATACGAACTTTTTTCATATATTGCCCAAGGCGGCAATGCCAAATTACCAATGCCCAAGGAATTAAATCTTGTTATAGTATACCCAAAAGCCTGGTTAGATAATTCGAGAAACAATTCAACCCATGACCAAACAGCCCCTAATCCAAGCAGACTACTCAAAAGCCGAAGAAGCTTCCAGAACCACCGGAACTCTCTGGTCTGCTCCTCTAACTTTCCTTTCTTTATAACCCTTCTCTGACACATTGCTTCATTCTCTAAATACCCAAAACCCCAAAATCCAATCCTCCCCAAAGAACAAAAATCAAAGCTAACGATTTCCTTTAACATGGCCGACGAAGCCAAAGCCAAAGGCAACGCCGCCTTTTCTTCCGGCGATTTTAACACCGCAATCAAACACTTCACCGAAGCTATAAGCTTTTCCCCGACCAACCACGTCCTTTACTCTAACCGATCAGCCGCTTACGCCTCTCTCCATCAATATGATGCCGCATTATCCGACGCCAAAAAAACCGTCGACCTTAAACCGGACTGGTCCAAAGGTTACAGCAGGCTCGGCGCGGCTTACTTCGGTTTACACCAATACCAAGACGCTATTTCTGCCTATAAAAAGGGTCTCGAGATTGATCCTAATAATGAAGCCTTGAAATCCGGCTTGGCTGATGCTCAATCGGCGGCGACGGCTTCGGCTTCCCGAGCTAGGGCAGCGCCTCCGCCTAGTCCGTTTGGTGCCGCTTTTCAGGGGTCAGAGATGTGGGCGAAGTTGACGGCGGATCCGACGACTAGGGTTTATTTACAGCAGCCGGATTTTGTTAAGGCGATGCAGGATGTTCAGAGAAATCCTAGCAAATTGAATGAGCATTTGAAAGATCAGAGAGTTATGCAAGCTTTGGGGGTTTTGTTGAATGTAAAGCTTAAGGCTCATGGTAGGGATGACATGGAGGTTTCAGAGGCGGATTCACCACCTACACCGCCTTCACAGCCGGCTAAGGAGGAGGTGAAGAAGCCAGAGCCTAAGCCTGAACCAGAACCGATGGAAATTACAGAAGAGAAGGAAAAGAAGGATAAGAAGGAGAAAGCTTTAAAGGAGAAAGAGGCTGGAAATGCTGCATATAAGAAGAAGGACTTCGAGACGGCTATTCAGCATTACACGAAAGCAATGGAACTTGATGATGAAGATATTTCGTACATCACCAATCGGGCTGCCGTTTATTTGGAAATGGGAAAGGTATCGTTATTTATTTATTTGTTTAGAAGTTCGAAAATTTACTTCTTTCAATTTATTTATTGCTATGAAATTTGTAAAATAAGAAAAGATGAAATTGTTGGTTAATTTTACATTTTTTATTTTTGGCTTTCAGTTGGACGTCGAAATGTAGGTTGCCTAGATTAGTAACATTCAAGCTAGCTTCATGTTAGTGTATAAAATAATAATGACTGCATATTGCTTTAGATTCATGTTCACTGTCGGGTAACTTTTGCTCTAAGATGAACCTTTTTTTTTTGGAAGCATTCTAATAACGGTTGAAGGATTATAAAAATACATCTTGAACGTCATCTTATCATGATTGCAAAGTATGAATTTTAAGATTGCATGATTCTGAGTTTTTTTCCAGGTGTTGCTAAGCATTCAGAATGTATATCATCTGTTTAATTTTGTTGGTATTTAGTGCACACACAAACACATATTGCATTCTTAATCTCTGAAAGACACATTGTTTCCTCCAAAAAGAAACGAAAAGTGTTGTGTTTTTCTTCCTCCTTTTCTTCTTTTCTACCAATATCCTTAGAAAGGGGTTGAAATTTTTGGGTGTGGATAGATGTGAACAAATTATTGTTATTAGCTTTTTCGTTCCCTTATTTCTACAGAACCTAATAAGAGAATTCTCTCCCTAACCTTTCTGTCAACATCATGTGATATAGTATGTACTGTGCTTGGAAAAGAACCTTCTTTAGGGGTTATAGATCACAATGGATAATATGTACATCTAACTTCACTGCCTTTTTCTTGCCCACTACCGTTGTTGTATGCAGTATGAGGAGTGCATTAAAGACTGTGATAAGGCTGTTGAAAGAGGTAGAGAGCTCAGATCAGACTTTAAAATGATAGCAAGAGCTTTGACCAGGAAGGGAACTGCTTTGGCGAAGATGGCGAAAACCTCAAAAGATTATGAACTAGCTATTGAGACTTTCCAGAAAGCTCTTACAGAGCATCGTAATCCAGACACGTTGAAGAAACTAAATGATGCAGAAAAAGCAAAGAAGGAACTGGAGCAACAAGAGTATTTTGATCCAAAGATAGGTGATGAGGAGCGTGAGAAAGGTATTATTTATTAGTTTCTATTTGGTTTTTGCCGGTGCCTTCATGGTTCTTTAAATTTTTTTCACTAGTTTATGCTGTATCTGACCACTTCTATTTCATAGGTTACACTGCATCTCACTCTCATGTTCATTTGAGTTTTGGCTGGAGTCCACGTGTAATAGTCATGTTGTCTATCATGTTCATCTGTTGACTTCACAATTATATATATTCAGGGAATGAATGTTTCAAGCAGCAGAAGTATCCAGAGGCTGTGAAGCATTATACAGAGTCATTGAGAAGAAACCCCAATGATCCAAAGGTGAAAAGCCTTATTCTGTTTTTGTGAGTTTGTTGGTGACCAAGGCACAAAAAGTAGTATATTATTGACTGTTAAAATGCATTTTGGCCTTGTCAGGCATACAGCAATAGAGCTGCATGCTACACAAAATTGGGTGCATTGCCCGAGGGATTGAAAGATGCTGAGAAGTGCATAGAGCTTGATCCAACCTTTTCTAAGGGTTACACGAGAAAGGGTGCTGTTCAGTTCTTCATGAAAGAGTATGACAAAGCTTTAGAAACATACCAGGAAGGGTTGATTCATGATCCTAATAACCAGGAATTGCTTGATGGTGTTAGAAGGTATGCGGTTGTCTGCTTCATATATTTGGTTTTCTGTTCCTATTTCAGCAGTGCCTTATACTTATTTCTCTCTCTCTCTCTCAATTATTTTTGCAGATGTGTACAACAGATTAACAAAGCTAGTCGAGGTGATTTGAGCCCTGAAGAATTGAAGGAAAGACAGGTGAGGATTTCTTTTATGTCTTTGTTTACATTTGGGTTCTAAAAGCTGTTTAGGACGTCAATATAAATTGGGCTGATGTTTGCAGGCCAAGGCAATGCAAGATCCAGAAATTAAAAACATTCTCTCAGATCCTGTCATGAGACAGGTAAGTACTGAAAAATTATTGTTTCAGCTGCTCAGTACTTGTAATGTGATCGTATTTGGATTCTCTGTTGTTTGTATGATTTGCTGAAAAAAGAATTGGGATGTGGGCAGGTATTGATTGATTTCCAGGAGAATCCAAAGGCAGCACAGGAGCACATGAAGAATCCTATGGTGATGAACAAGATTCAAAAGCTGGTCACTGCTGGAATTGTCCAGATCAGATAAATGTGAAGGAAAATTTAACCCCTTTTTTTTGGTTTTTCCAGTTCAGTAAATTTGTACTTTTCTGTGTGAAATTGGATGGATTAATTTATAAAAACTAGTTTCAGTTGGGAATTTTCAAATGTTTGCTTGTTAGCTCGGCTTTGAACTTTTCTCATAAACTTGCTTTGTCCCTTTTATGCTACGCCGGATGTTTTCACTCAGTTTGTTAAAACTTAAAAGGCCTCTCCGGTACTGCCTGGCAGATCATCAACCATGACCAAAATAAATGCTGATCAACAATATATCAGCATTTTGGATCAGAGAAGAGTATTACCGCTGTCTGTAATTTATTTTATGCGCTTGCAATTCAGGAATTGACTTTCATAGCAAGTAACATTCATTTTAATATAATGGGCTGAACGGATTTAATATTTTAACATCTATATATTTTTTCCTTATGTATTTATATTTCAATACTATTTTTATTTTATTTTATGAAAAATATTATTCGTTCAATTATTTTTAATTCAAATAATTATATATTTTTTAGATGATATATAATTATTAATTTGATATCTTATTTCATTTATGAATTAAATTATTAGGTATGTATGTAGATTATGATGCCCGAATTGTAATAGTACTAGTGTATATATATATATATATATATATATATATATATATATATGGAGTATTAACCATTGAAAAATAAAATTGTGAAATAGAAAAAGATCAAACTTCGATCATCGATATATGTTGATGCAAGGATTTTGAGAAATGCGTTTCATAGGGGAATGGTTGTTCCTACTTTATAAAGCGACAGTCCAATCTTTGACTAGTCGATGTGTGATCGTTTTTTCCCTCAACACTAGTCCTAGACCCTAAAAAAAGGGTGTGGACTGTATTTTTACTGAGAATTGATACGAAACTAAAACGGATTCTCACATTGGACCCGTCATGAGGTATTGTCCGTTTTAAAAGTCTAAAGACATTTCTCACGATTTTGTTTTTTGAGAAAATGCATCTCATTGGGAATGATTGCTCTTACTTTATAAAATCACAGTTCAATCCTTGATTAATCGATGTGGGATCGTTTTTCTCTCAAATATATATATATATATATATATTGATAAATCTTAAAAGTTAAAATTAATTGGCTTAATTAAATGCACGAAAAAGAAATAAGTCGAGGATTTCCGAGTAAATGCGAAGGGGCGTTTGAGAGGAACACAGGAGGAAAGAGCGGTAGGACCTAACGGCGTCGTTTTAATCAGCACAAGAAAAAACGCAGATCCATCCCTGAAACTCTTCGCCGTATTTGTTTCTCGTGTGGCTTCCACACGAACAATTGCTTGGTCGCCGCGCAAAAAATCTCTGGCTTTTCTTCTTCCATTTGAAACGCTTATATCAGCCTTGGTAAGTTACCTTTTTCCCTCTCTTTAATATCTTGCGTGCGGCATCAAATTTGGAACTATGTACTTTGGATATTCGGCATGTTCGATGAAATATCTCTGTGAATTATCAGTTCTCAATTTACTCTGTATATGATAAAAGTTACAAATACATGAGATAAAAGTGTATTTATCAGTTCTCAATGCCTGAGCTCAAAGTTAAATGCCTAAGTTTTTCAGAATCCCCATTTTTCCTATGATTCCTTGGCCATCTCATGTGTTAGTAGATACTGATAAGTGTCTTTAATAGAACATTCTCGATTGCTGAAAACCGTGGCATGGCATGAGTTTATATGGGAACCCTTTTTCTTTTCTTGAAGTGGGAATAGAGTTTTGGATTCTAATGGCTTACAGCATTGTTGGTATACGGGTGTCCTTTGTTTTTAAGCTGGAGAAAGTCGCCACTGCAATATATGTAGTGATTGATTTGTTTATCAATTGAATAACAGTCACCTAGTATTAGTGTAAAAGCAGTAATACTTGGGTTCAATTACAATATCTTTTGCCTGGATAGGTAACCTTCAATATGTTGCATGCTTGTGTCTGGATCTTTCGCTGCTTTCGCTGCTTTCGCTGCTTTTGATCTTTTTTTTCTTTTTCTTTTTTTTTAATGTTAATTATATGAACATAAAAGTTAAAATGATTGCATTTATGAGGCAAATGAGAAAGTTGGACTTAGGAAATGGTCACTTCTTGAGGGATTTCTAAAGTGAATATATCAGGATCATCTTTCTCTGTTTGTTACTAGCTTGCTTTATCTATTGAAAATACTAATTGACAATGGAGTTATAGAAATTATGTCTTGGAGCATGATCTGGTTTTTCCATTAATATAGTAATGCATTGTAGGAGGAACCACATAGGGGTTTGATGAACGGTGTTTCCAGTAGCTTAAGGGCAGCTTTCTCCCACTGTGTACAGCAAGTGCGGAGCTATGACTATCATCACTACCTCTGCCTCATTGAGCTTCCCGCTAACATGCGAAAGGCTGCATTTGCACTCCGTGCCTTCAATGTTGAAACTGCCAGAGCTATGGATGTTGCTTCTGATCCCAAGATTGGTCTCATGCGCCTTGTGTGGTGGCAAGAAGCCATTGACAAAATTTATGCTAACAAATTGATTGAGCACCCGACAGCACAGGCCCTCTCGGCAGTGATATCTGAAAGTAAAATTAGCAAGGCTTGGTTAAAACGGGTAGTTGAAGCTCGGATCAATGATGCAAGTAGAGAGGTTACTGACGTACCAGAGAGTATTGAGGAGTTAGAGAAATATGCAGAGGATACTGCATCAACTCTTCTATACATGACTCTTCAAGCTGGTGGTATCAGGTCTACTGCAATTGACCATGCAGCATCGCATGTTGGTAAGGCAAGTGGCCTTCTTTTGCTACTTAAGTCACTTCCATACCATGCTAGCCGCAACCGTCACTTTTCTTACATACCAGCTAAAGTGGCAGCCAAGCATGGGCTGCTAGTTAAGCAAGGAGGTCAATCAGAGATCCTGTTGGATTCTCGCCAGGGCTTATGTGATGCAGTTTTTGAGATGGCATCAGTAGCTAATGCCCATTTGCTGAAAGCCCGTGAATTAGCTGACGCTGTACCCTTTGAGGCTCGAAAAGTACTTCTACCAGCTGTGCCTGCCCAAGTTATCTTGGATTCCCTCAGCCGTGTACAGTTTGATGTGTTTGATTCAAGGTTAGCAAGAGGGGTTTTAGGTCAACCTCCGCTGTGGTTCCAGTTGAAATTGAAGTGGTATTCATGGCGGGGGAAATACTGAAAGTTTTATTTTTACTTGTTTGTTTGTTGAATGGATAATTTTCATCTGATGGCAAATGAAACCAGAGGCAAGAGCTTTGTTGTATTTGCTCTTTTACAATAAGGGGATTGAGTGTCCTCATGAAACATGTTTCTTAACTATTGAACTATAGTTTACAGATTTGAAAGGAACAACTTATCTTCTTCTTCTTTTTTCTTTTTATGGAAGGAATGACTTATCCTCCAAGTGAATGAATATAGGCAGTTATAGCTTCCACTCTAACAAAGCTTTTGCTTCCAAGAATTTCATTTCTAGATGTCTCTGTGGGAGAAAGCTGGTATTTGCTTCTTCTATACAAGGATGGCTTGTTCCCCATAAGTGAATAGTTAAAATTGATTGTAAAATAGAAAGAAAAAAAAGAAGAGGGAAAGTGGATTACAGTCAGTTGATAATTGACAATGGATGTGAGTCTGCTAATCTCATTATTGGAAGAATTGTATTGGAAATTGCTATGAATCTTCCAATCAGAGGAAGAAGAGAGTTGAAAAAAGAGTTGATTATTGGAAGACAGAGACGGCTATTTAGTCATTAGGTTAATAATAAACATTGGAATGAAAAGAAATTAGAATTAGATAAACTCACTGCAGCAAAAGTAAAGAAAAAAATGAAAACGCTAGAGGAAGGGGTTGAACCTTCGACCTTATGGTTAACAGCCATACGCTCTAACCAACTGAGCTACTCCAGCTTTGCGATGATCGAAATTGTCTTTTATTTAATCTTTCTTTATTACCCAAATCAGCTTTATTGATTTTTATTCCCCCCCCCCCCCCTTTTTTGGGCATGACAACAGCCTTATTTGGCAAGCAAGGATATTTGATATTTTTCCCATAAAGGATAAAATTTTCTAATCTAAAGTCTAAACAGACAAGCTTTTAAATTACCACCTTTTAGGCCTGTAAAACGTCTTTCCAGGAAAGAATGTCAAAAAATCTGGCAGCATATACTTTATCTAATCATAGATTAGTTTTCCTGCATACTATTACCCTGATACACAAATCTTAACAGACCAAACTTTACCTGCGGAATTTGTGGGACAACTTTTAAACAGGATTGATTCATATCAAACCAAGCTTAACCTCTCCATTAGTCTTACTTTTAGTCTTTTAGTAGTCCCATTAATACTGTTTTCCTTTCCCTCACAATCAGAATTATGAGCAATTAGTAAAGCCCAGAAGAAACACCAACTACTCTTAGAAGCATACAGTGCATACAGTAAACATATATATCTATCTATCTTCTTTTTTGGATAAGTAAGTGTTTTATTTATCCAGAAAGCAGTTAAACTGCTACATCCAACATCATGTGCAACATGTACTTAAAGCTATACATACTTAAACAATACTTGAACAAAACTTAAGACCACTAATCAATCAGGGAACAATAGCAACATACTTCAGCAATACTTAAAGCTATTCCAGAATGGACAAAGATCCTAGGAAAAAAGTGACAGTCCCCAATCTGCATCCAATCTTCGGTTCACTTCATCAGGACTAATGTTCTTGAGCCCCAGCAATCGCATTCTGATGATCTCTTTTATCTGCTCAATGATGGCTCCTTGTGTGGATTGAAGGCGATTAAAACACCTATTATTTCTCTCTCTCCAGATCGAGTACAGAAAGGCACTCCATGATAAACGCAAAATAACAGAAATGAGAGTTTTTCCTCTGATTCTGTTTACTGCCCATTGCAGCTCTGCTTGCCAGCTCCTTATGCTTCTATGAAGTTGACATAAGCATAGTATATGCCCCCAGATTTCCTTTGAATAGTCACATTCAAAAAATATATGATTCCGGGTTTCTTGCTCAGTTTGACATAGCTCACATTTGCCATCCACCTCCATGCCCCATGACATCAATCTGTTCTTTGTAGGCAGTTTGTCCAATATAGCCATCCAAGCTACCAGTGCATGTTTAGGAATATGAAATGGAAACCAGATCAGTTTATCCCACTCCACTTTGTCCTGCCTAGGCCTGAGATCATTCCAGACTTTAGCCACCATAAATCTGTTCCCAGGGAACTTCCAAGTTAGAGCACCATTCTGGTTGGAGGTGAACCTCAAAGCCAAAGCCCTCAGCTGAAGCATTTTACGCCATGTCCAGCTGCTTCCTGGGGAAGGTTGAACCTGCCACACTGTTCTTCCTTTCAGCACATAGGCATGAAGCCAGGCAATCCACAATGAACCTGCCTGAGAGAGAAGTGCCCATAGGTGCTGAATAATGCAAGCCTTATTCCATATTCCCAAGTCTTTTAATCCAAGACCCCCCTCTGACTTTGGACAGCAAATGGAACTCCATTTGACTCTTGCTCCCTTAGCTGAGTCATCTCTTCCTTTCCAGAAGAACCTGCTGCATAATTGATTAATTCTTTTAAGAACAGCCTTAGGCAATACAAAGTGCCTGCACCAGAAATTGGACACATTAAAAAGAACAGATTGAATGAGCTGAAGCCTTCCTGCATAGGATAACATGCGTGCTGCCCAGCCATTGATTCTCTGAGTAATTCTATCGATCAAAGGAGAACAATCCTTTTCAGAGAGTCTTCTTGTGACCAAAGGGACCCCAAGGTACCTAACAGGTAGTTTGCCAAGTTTAAACCCTGTCAACTCTTGCATCTCAAGTAGAGTGGTCCTACTAACACCAGAGGAGAAGACTTCACTCTTGGAAGGGTTTAATTGCAAACCAGAAATGGTATAAAAGTAATGGAGAATACCCTGTATGCCCACAACAGAATCCAAGTTACCCTTTGCAAAAATCAGCAGATCATCTGCAAAGCACAGGTGAGTAAGCTTGATTCTGTGACATTTAGGATGGTAGCTGTAAACTCCATGAAGAGCCCCTGCATCCAGAAGTCTGGATAAAACATTCATAGCAATGACAAAAAGATAAGGAGAGAGAGGGTCTCCCTGCCTTAACCCCTTTGCTCCTTTAAAGTACCCAACTAATCCTCCATTAAGAGAAATTGAGAACTTTGGGGAAGTGATGCATGCCTTGATCCATCCTATGAACTTATCAGGCAATCCATAAACTGATAAAACAGTGAGAATGAAGTCCCAATTTAATGAATCAAAAGCTTTTTGGAGATCAATCTTCATTGCAAAACGGGGGGATAAGGTTGCTCTTCCATACCCTTTGACCAGTTCCTGAGCCATGAGAATATTATCTGAGATGCTTCTCCCTGGTATGAAGGCACTCTGATTGCTGGAGATCATAGTAGGAAGGAGTGGAGTGAGCCTGGCAGTGATGATCCTGGTAATACATTTATAAATGACAGAGCAGCATGAAATAGGCCTGAAGTCCTTCATATGATTAGGATTCTGGAATTTTGGGACAAGAGCAATACATGTAGAGTTAAAGACTGATATCCGGCTCCCTGATTGAAAGAAGGATAAGATTGCTGCAGTGACATCCTCTTCCACAATAGGCCAAGCAGTTTTAAAAAACTGTGCAGTGTATCCATCTGGCCCTGGGGCTTTGTCCCCATCTTGCTCAAACATGGCTCTTTTCACCTCCTCTTTTGTAACAGCCTTAGCTAAATTGTCCTTAGCTTCAGCAGGCAAGGCAGGCTGAATAAGTTCAGTAAGAAGCTCCCTAGGGCAGTCTGTGACCTGTTTGTCCTCAGTCCCAATCAACTTCTGAAAGTACCTTACAGCCTCCTTTGAAATTTGGCCAAAATCTTCCAACTTCCTTCCCTCATCATCATAGAGGACTCTGATGGATTGCTTGTTATGCTTTGCTGACACCATTTTATGGAAATAATGAGTGTTCTGATCCCCCTCCTGTAGCCATTTTATCCTTGATTTCTGCCTGTAATAACTTTCCTCAGCCTTTTGGAGTTCCATCAATTCTGCATAGAGTCTTCTTTCTGTTTCAACAAGAGTATTAGATGGCCTTTGATGCAGATTGATCATCTGCATGCTCTCCAATTCTTGCCTTTTATCTTGAACCTTCCCTGAAATGTTGCCATATATGGCCAGGTTAAATGCCCTCAGTACTGCCTTTAATCTCTTCAATTTGTGGAATAGAGTGGTCATAGGATTGCCAATGAAAGGCTCTTGCCAAGAGTTTTCCACAATGTTCAGGAACTCTGGATTCCTAGTCCAGAAATTAAAAAACCTAAATGGCTTTGGGGGAGAATGAGCAGTCAAGTTCATCTTTATGTATGCTAGGCAGTGATCAGAAACCATTGGAGCCAAAAACTCAACAAATGAGTGAGCAAACTGTGTATGCCAGCAATCATTGACCAAAACCCTATCAAGCTTTTTAGCCAAGTAAGCATCAGTTTGGTGGTTGGACCAAGTGAATGCTGGTCCAGTACTGGTATGATCAAACACTGATAGCTGTGTCAAGCAGTCCTGAAAATCCTTCATATCAGAGGTAAGCATGTAGGAGCCATTGAAATCTGAGCTTTCCTGTGGTCTTGCTATAACATTGAAATCTCCAGCCAAAAGCCAAGGAGAGCCATCAATTCTGCCTTGAATGTCCTGAAGATGGTGCCAAAGCCTTCTTCTACTTATGCCTTCATTGCTTCCATAAATTGCTGTAATGTAGAACCTGGTAGAATTATAAGTGGTGCAGCATGTAATGCTCTGATCAGATGTTGCAATAAGATCAACCTGCATCTGATTTCTCCATAGGAACCATATTCTCCCATTATAAGCTTCTAAGTAGTTGTGATGTAGCTTCCATCCCTGAAAGAGCCTATCTACTATAGCTGGCATGTTTTGTTGTTTCACTCTTGTTTCCAGTAAGCAAACAAGGTCTGCCTTCAGGCAGTTTATTCTCTGTATAATACTTTTCTGCTTTTGAGGGTTGTTTAGCCCCCTAGTATTCCACACTATAAAATTCATGAAAGTTGAGGGGGGGTCACTCCAGAGGCAGGTAAAACTGCCTTACCTCTTTTTCCCTTGTCAATGGGCCCTTTCTTCTTATTCTTCAAGGCTTTCATCAAGTCTGCAACTCCTGCTGCTGCTGCCCTTTGCTTCTTAGGAGAGTTTGGAAGGATTTCCACCAATTGTTCCTCCTCTCTCCATTGTTCAGAGCCACTAGTTTGTCCAGGGTCTACATTTGTCCTCTCTGAGTCACTCAGGATGTCAAATCTGTTTTGGGAACCAGCTAATACTGACTTCTTGCTTTTCTGTATGCTTCTGCTTCCTCTCCCTTTACTGCCCTCATTAACTTCTGTTTCCTTCATACTTGCCTCTTTCTGTTCTTGAGCCATAGGCAGGGCACTGCTTACAACTTCTACGCTGCTTGTAGCCTGTGCATCATGTTTTGACAGTTCTGCTTTAGGCCCCTCCTTTGGAATCCAAACTTTTGTAGCCCCTACAGGCTGTTTGGTGCAATTTCTGTCTGTATGCCCAAACAAATTGCAATGCTTGCATTTTGGAGGGTACCAAGGGATATCCACAACAACATTTGCAATAGTGCCATCACATAACTCAACATTAATACATTTTGGGATAGGGACATCCACTGCAATCTCCACACATACCTTTGCATAGGCCAATCTCTGTTGGCTAGCAGTGATTCTATCCATATACAATGGAGTTCCTAGGGCACTAGCAATATAGCTGAGTCCACGTCTGGTGTACAATTCCAGAGGAACTCCTCCCAAATGGATCCAAACAGGTAATTTCTTCAAATTAAACTCTAATGATTTCATACCTGGCTCCCATTTTCTCAGAATGAGTGGCTTATTCTGAATGTGCCAAGGTCCCTGCTCAAGAACCCATTCTCTGGTGTCAGCATTCGGAAATTGAACTAGGTATAAGTTCAGGCCAGCAGATTTGATCACCACTGCTCCATTCTTTCCCCATAACATGTTGGCAAGTCTCTGAAATGTGCTAAAGTTTGGTGCCTTGCCAACAAACTGCGCCACAACTGAGTTCATCCACACAGTTGCTCCTTCTTCAAAAACCTCAGCTGGAGGTTTGACGGTGATGGATCCATCTGAGTGTTGAGGTGGGAAAAACAGCAACGATTGATCGGAGGAGATTGTGAAGAGCTTCTTCCAATCAAAATTGGTCTTGACTGATGCCACGTCAGCAAAGGTGGTTGTAACTAACTTTTCTGGAATGTGCGAGCGCTCCATAACTGTCTCACGATTCTCTCGAACATTTGATAGTTCAGTATTTGGATCACCGTTGATGAGATCATGAGAACCTGGTTCGTTGTTGAGAGCAACAGCAACCACTGTAGAACCTTCTTTTCTCATGCCAGGATCCATACTCTTCATCTGTTCCAAAAGAGCCTCAGCATCCTCTTTCTTGAAACACAACCCAAGTGATTTTTAACACCCGAAACGAACGCGAATTCCTCCTCTGAAATACTGAAAGCATAAACCGAGACCCCAACCAATCTCTCAAGGCAGCCGCTGTTTTTTTTTTTTTTTGAAATCAATCTGGTTTTTTTTTTTTTTTTTTTTTTTTTTTTTTTTTTTTTTGAAATCAATCTTCCCTACCTCAGCATCCTCTTCCCGTTCTCGATCCCGCTCTTACTCCAGCTCAGACTCCAAGTCCAGCTCTCGCTCTCGGTCTATGTCCCGCTCCAGATCTGCTGAAGGAGTGGTGGTGGTTGACGGTGGAGAAGCGGTTGGGGAAGCAGTGGTAGCCTTGGTTGGAATTCCCAGATCTGCAGGTTGACTTGGATATCCGAGGCGGTTCCGTCGCGGTTCACAGCGTTCAAGGTGCCGACTATGTTAGCAGCAGTTTTCTTCAATAACAAAGATCCAGATCTGAAAGCAGAACGAGGATGAAAACCCAGATCTGAAAGCAGCTTCCAATGCTTCACGCACCTACTAAGTTACTACTATTTCTTCTTTCTCTCACACCCAGATCTGAAAACCCAGATAAGTTTTCCTATGAATAATTCCCAGATCAAAAAAGTAAGAATCTCTTTTCCACTTTCCCAGATCAAAAAAAGTCGCTTTTCTTTTCTCTTTCTTTCTTTCTCTCATTCAATTCTCAATCTTGATCTAATTTGTGTATTACAGAATCATCATATTATTTTATTACTCTCTCATTAGTCATTACCAAAGCCAGCAGCACTTAGATAATTAATTAAACTCATTATCTTGATCTCTTCTGGTAGAGCTTTGCTTACATCTATCTATCTTCACAAACAAAAAGATTGCCATTTGTTTCAAGCAAAGGATTTTTGGACCCACAGTTCTGAATCTATTTCCACACGTGTCAACCTTTTCTTTTGCATGGCATCTCACACCCCTTTGCCACCTCCACTTTAATACTTAATTTCTCCCACTCCCCCTGCTTTTCCTTCAGATCAAGAATCAGTTTCCATTTCCTTTATTTTCCTTTCTCCTGTTGCGACAGGCTTTCTTGAACTAGTTCATTGTTTATATTTTAATATCCATGGCAAAACAAGACTCTCTTTTCCACAAGTACCCATCTTTACTTTTCTTGCTATTATTGCTTTTTGAAGCAACAAATGTTGGACGAGGAGCCGCCCGGTTGAATCAGAGGGAGTCTGGAATCCGACTGCCTACAGAAAAAGATGAGCCGCAAGATATAGATGATCAGCAACTTGGAACAAGATGGGCTGTTCTTGTAGCTGGTTCAGCTGGATATGGTAATTACAGGCATCAGGTAAAGCATTTATCAACTTATAATAACTGTTTGAATTCTTTTGGATGGACTTAAAAGAAGGATCAAATACCGGCCTGACTACTTTTTCTTTCTTAAATAAATCTGCACTATAAGGAATTAAAAATTCTCTTTGCTTTCTTTCCCTGTCTTTCCTTAGCTAAAAAGATACTACTAGTTTTTACATATCTTTACTATTTTTTTTTTCCTTAGTGGACGACATAGTGCTACTACTGTATTAAATGTGTAATACTGGTTAATTTACTTGGAACATCCTTTGCAAGTGCAGGCAGATGTATGCCACGCCTATCAGCTGTTAAGGAAAGGAGGATTGGAAGAAGAGAACATTATTGTATTTATGTACGATGACATAGCCACGAATGAGCTGAATCCGAGGCCAGGAGTCATTATCAACCACCCCCAAGGCGATGATGTTTATGCTGGTGTGCCTAAGGTAATAACATTCCTTTCACTCAACAAGTAATAAATAGGTCATCTCTCGATGGTAACTTGTTATTTGAGCATACTCTTCGATCTAGATTTGTTAATTTTAAACACAACATAATTATACAATATAAATATAAACATAATTATATAACATAAACATGAATATAATATAAGTATATAATTGTGTTATAATTGATATAAATATATAAAATCTTTTATAACGCTAAAAAATAAACATGAATATACAGATGACAGGTGTTTGTCGGTCTCTGTCCTACCAACTTAATTTTGAGTTATTAAGGATGACTTATTTAATTAATTACTTGGGTTAAGAATGGTCTAGAAATTTGAGGTTTACTTGAGTTAAAAATGACTCAGGTTTACAGGCAGATATTTCTTGTATAAAATAAGAAGAGGAAAAAATCTAAAGGGACAGGCAGATAATATTTGTATAAAATAAAAATCTGTGGTATATAATCTATGGATCATCGATTTATTTACTGTTTAAGGTTATAAAATTGTCTAATCATGATTGGTGGTGTTGTGAGTTGTTTGGTTGCGATTCATGTTGTTCAACATCAATTTGTTTTTTATTTTTTTGGATAAAGTATTAAACATCAATTTGATAGTGATGGCCCACTTTGATTTCGATAAAATGGGTGGACCTTTTTGTCATTATCGATGCTTTGAAGTGTAGTACTAGTGGTTGATTAATAAATGTAATCCTTTGACCTAAATTGATAATGGGTGTTCATTAATATGTGAACTTCCAAATAAAATTTATTAACATAGAGATGATGCACAAGCTGATGTCATTGTCACTGTCCTTCCCCTAATTGTTTGCTCTTAAAAAAAAAAAAGCTAATTTATTGTAAATGAACAGTAAACTTTTGTGAAAAAAAACAAATGAAAGAAGACATTTCAACCAACGTAAGACAGAAAAATTGACGTTTAAGTCTGCTGTTAGCTAAAAAAATCCAAAAGAAAATAGCTAACATTTGACTTATAGGTTGTAGATTCTCAATCGCCATCTGTTTTATATATCTGTTTTTTTCCGGCTCCTCTGCCTCACACTCTTTCCCAGCCAAAGTTCTACTTAAGGGTAAACCTAAAGAGAATAAAATGATCAATGATCACAAATTAATCTTAACAAGCTACTTGGATAGATCTCATATTTGACTTAAAGCTGTAGATCCTCTTTTTGAAGTCAAGAATGAGTTACCGACTGAAAGGGTGATAAAATACAATGATAATCAATAGGTTTCATTACCTTTTTACTTGTGAGGCATGTACTGCTAACTTAAGTAGGGAAGCTTTAATATGCGTTAGAGTGACGAGCTTAATTTTTTTTTTTAATTAATCACTTGAATTTACTGTAATATAACCATACTGATCATATTGATGGAACTATATGTAATGGTAGGATTACACGGGTGAGCATGTTACTGCTGCAAATTTGTATGCAGTACTTCTTGGTAACAAAAGTGCACTGAGTGGAGGAAGTCGAAAGGTTATTGATAGCAAACCCAACGACAGAATATTCCTGTACTACTCGGATCATGGAGGCCCTGGAGTTCTCGGTACGTTAAAAACTTTCGTTTCTCGGTGAGAAGCTTAAAATTAAAAGGGGCAGCTTCTGATAATTTAATTGTGATTGGCAATACTATTAAGAAATAACTTTTTGTGAAACTAGTAGTACTACTGTAGCTGATTATCTAAAATCTCAAGCGGTATATGAACTCCATTTAATGATCATCCTTGAGAACACATATAGACTTAAGATGCGAGTAACCACAAAATAAGTTAAAGAAAGCCATAAAGATTTAACTAATTTGAAATTTGATTCTAGGGATGCCAAATATGCCATTTCTGTATGCCATGGATTTTCTTGATGTCTTGAAGAAGAAATATGCAGCAGGAAGCTACAGAGAGATGGTAACAGATCTTCTAATTTCAAAATTACTTTTTTTTTTTTTTTTTTATGAAAAAACTTGTATGATCTTTTACATTGGATTTTCTGATGGCACCAGGTTATATATGTAGAAGCTTGTGAAAGTGGGAGTATCTTTGAAGGCATAATGCCCAAAGATCTTAACATTTATGTAACAACAGCATCGAATGCGCAAGAGAGTAGCTGGGGAACTTACTGTCCTGGGATGGAACTCTCTCCGCCTCCAGAATATTTCACTTGTTTAGGAGATTTGTACAGTGTGGCTTGGATGGAGGACAGGTATGCAGTTATTCTCCTTTGTATTTTTTTTTATTTATCACAATTCTGACTATTTTTCTCTTCCCTTAGTTTTTTTAGGAACAAAAAAAAAAAACTCTTTTTCCATCTTTAAGCAGTTGTTATTACCAGTAGGTCTTTAATTTCAGTTATGTCTGAAATGAATTCTGCTCATTAGCTTTTTTATACTCTTATGATCTGCAGTGAAACTCACAATCTGAAGAGAGAAACTGTAAAGCAACAGTATGAAACAGTAAGCACAACAAATTTTCAGCAAACTTTTGTTGTTTTATTTGGACTTTATTGGCAATACTACTGTATGAGAATTCTTGAATTTTCATTATGCAGGTAAGAGAACGGACTTCCAATTTCAACTCTTACACTTTCGGTGGATCGCATGTGATGGAATACGGGAATACAAGCATTAAAGCTGAAAAGCTTTATTTGTATCAAGGTTTTGATCCTGCCACCGTAAACTTTCCTCCGAATGAGTTGAGCCCCGACACCCCCATGGAAGCTATTAACCAGAGAGATGCAGATATTCTATTTTTATGGCATATGGTGAGCTTGGACTCTATTCTTTTCCCCGGCTCTTTACCATTGAACTAGTTTTCTTTTGCTACATTTCTTATAAATCATTCTGTCAAATTTGAAATTAATGGACCTTAATCTCCCCTAAACTACACTAATCAGAAGCATGCATTCCCAACATGAATAGCTATTTAGAGTGAAAAAGAAAGAAGAGGAAATTAACTACTTTCTTGACTATTATTTAGAGATGATTAATTTGGTTTTAGTTTAGACTTTTAAATGGGAAACAAAACTTCAGTCCCTTATTTAAATTACAGAATATAGCATATTTGTTTAAATTGATATGTAAGTGGATCATTTTATTTGTTATACAGTACAAAAATTCAGAAGATGGATCAAAGAAGACAGAAATACTCAAACAGATTACTGAAACTATGAGGCATAGAATCCACTTGGATGGCAGCATTGAGTTGATTGGAACACTCTTGTATGGACCAGCAAAAGGCTCTGCCATCCTCAACTCTGTCAGGGAACCTGGTTTGCCCCTTGTTGATGACTGGAAGTGCTTGAAATCCATGGTATTAGCCTCTTTTCCTCTCAAAACTTGACTAGTCTTCTGCTTTCTTCATTGTTTATTAAGTTATAACCAGAATCTTAACTCCAGGTTCGCTTGTTTGAAACACACTGTGGCTCACTAACTCAGTACGGCATGAAACACATGCGCGCATTCGCAAACATTTGCAACAGTGGTACTATTTCCCAATCTTTAATGGAGGAAGCTTGTGTTGCTGCATGCAGCGGCCATGATCCAAGACAATGGCATCCTTCAAATAATGGCTATAGCGCTTGATTGAGGAATATATGTGCACAAAGCATTTACTACCATTAAATCTGAATATTTTCAAAGTTAGTGTTATACTTGTATGTTTCTTTTCTGCTTGTTGCACTTCTATCCCGCATATATATAAGATTGTAGCTGCCAAGCAGATGTTTATAGACGCATAAATAGGTAAAGTAAACAGACAAAACTCTTAGTATCTTTTACAGTAATAATATTTATGTATACTAAATACAAAATAGCAGTGGTAAAAGTGGTTTGAATGTTGAAGACATATAGTCTATGGCCTGAGGTGTTGCTTCTCTTCAAAGACAAGAGGACGGACCTGTTAAAAGTTTGAGTTTGGGCAGCATTGCCATGGGGCTTAACCACTTAATAATGGGCCTATTCATTGCTTTCTAAATATCAAGTCCAAAAGTAAAATAATGGGCTTTGGACTAGATGAATCTACAGCCTCGCCCAGCTTACCTCGACTATATGGGTTAGTCGGTGTAAACCAAAGATTGGGCATCTTTTTTCTTTTTTAAAGTCTAGTTAGTGGGAAATGTTGATCTGGGTAATGGAGAAATTTGGCCTAATGGCTTATCTCCTGGGGAATGGCAGTGGATGATAAATGTTTGCTGTGCAAACAAGAGAGGGAAACCAGGGATCATCTATTCTTCACTTGCTCCTACTCGAAACAGATATGGCAGAGAGTGATGGTACTTTGTAGGTTAAATAGGCAGGTTGCATGTTGGAATGTAGAGTTTCAATGGGCCTCTGTCAACCTCAGAGGTAAAGCTCTAATCACAACAATATTGAGGCTAGCTTGGAACGCAGTTATCTACCTAGTTTGGAAGGAAAGAAACAATCGTTTGTTCAACTCAATTGAGCAAAAGGAGGAGCAACTCACTGAGCAAGTGAGAGACATGATCTCGACCAGGTTAAGTGATCTTAGGAAGATTAAAAGAGATTCAGTTAATACGTTTTTATGTAATTCTTGGAGGTTAAATGCATACATGTTTGTCTAATGGCATTGGTTTTTTGATTTGTTTAGCTAGGCTAAGCTAGCTTTGTAACATGTAGCAGCACTGCTGCTTTCTTGGATATATGAAAATCTACTTATCCAAAAAAAAAAAAAAGAAATTTGGCCTAATGGATGCATATACTTGTTTATGCTTTTGAGAATATACCCAAAAACAGGGTGAAAGAGAGATGGGTTTTTAAATCCGTGGAGCCCCAAATTGGAGAAATTTTTTTGTTCCTTTGGCCAAGTTGGTTAATATACTTTTGAGGCTCTCATTCATGTGCACTCTGTTAAAAATTATTATGCCAACAACGATCAAGTGAGTGGCGAAGACCGAGTAGGATAGAGGAATCAAGTGGGTGTCGAACACCGAGTAGGATAGAGGGATACGCCTGAATTATAGGTTAAGGCTATAGCCACGTTATTACCTCTTTCGCCTCTCTTAGTGGAGTTTGGTCCACCAATCTCTCGTATCTACCTATCTATGATCAATTGATAGTATTTTTATTTCTTTTTTAAGTTTTGGACAACTAGCAAATGAGGTTTTCCCTACTTTCTCTTATGGATCAGTACTATTTTTCTCTATCATCTACCTATAAGGAGATAGGGAGGACCAAAAAAGATTAACTCAACATTAATCAAGGGGACCAAGATCATAAATTTTGGTCCTCTATTGTAAATTATAAGCACCCATGTTAATTTGGAAATTCTAGTCTTTGAGCCTTAGTTTCTTTGATCGTTGACCTGTTCATCATTCTAGGCATGTTCTTCCTCTCTTAGCAATGAATTTTTAATTTCTTATTTGATCTATTATAATAATTCAGAAACTTATTATTAAGCAGCAAATTATTTTAGAAAAATAACGAAATATATAAGATCATATTTTCAAACCTTTTGATTATTTCAGTAATTAAAGATCTTGCAATCATATTAAATATTGAGATAAAAACCCGATCTCAGGATGTTGTAATATATAATATAGAATGGTTTTTCTTTGTTTATCTGAAAGCGGAACCCAATAGGAGGAGAGAGCTTATCTTATGAAATAGACTCATGACTCTTGTTAATTGAAGTGAGATATCGCAACCCCACTTTGATTTTGGAACTAAAATTTTGTGGGACATATTATAATCAAACACGAGCTATAAAGATTTCAGGGTTTAATTCAACTGATTCATGCAATTATTTTTAAGAGATGACATCTTACAAATTTGAGATTCGAATCTCAACATCTGCATCTCTTTTGTTAAATTGTTCAATACCAGCCCAAAAAAAAAATAAAAGCCTAACAATGTGTGGTTGCAATTGTGTGGTTTAATGTGTGGTTGTAGTTGTGTGATTTAAATGTGTGGTTGTTATTAAACAACAATGTGTGGTTGCAATTGTGTGGTTTAATGTGTGGTTGTAGTTGTGTGATTTAAATGTGTGGTTGTTATTAAACAACAATGTGTGGTTGCAATTGTGTGGTTTAATGTGTGGTTGTAGTTGTGTGATTTAAATGTGTGGTTGTTATTAAACAACAATGGGTGGTTGTAATTTATTTAGATTTTATATTTGTGTGGCTTGTGTTTGTCTTGGTATTGTATAAATACCCCCCTCCCTTGCATTTGTAAATCATCAAGTAGTAAGCTTCAATAAGCAATAAAAGTTCTAAGTTTTCCTAAGGAGTTCTTCTCTAAAGAGTGTAGTCTAGAGTGAAGTGTGAGCATTTGTGAGTTTTCCTAAAATCTAAACTTTCTTCTTTGAGTGGTAAAATTAGAGTTATCTACTCTAAATTTTTCTCAACAATTGGTATCAGAGCTAGGTTGTGAGTTACTACCATAGTTACTATTCACACGTGTCACTATATACTTTTATAGTAATTGTTAACATATATGAGATTTATTCAAGTATATGGTATACGATACTATTCACGTATACGGTACTGTTCACGGTGAAATAGTTATTCAGGTACTATTTTTGGTTTGAGCGTTCTTGAGTCGTGAGGAGTTTGTACTCTACAAGTTTGTGTCTCAAAATCAAGCTTGTTCGGTATTGTTAAAGTCTTGCCGACACGATGGGTGATCTTCAAGTAGTTGGAGGAATCAAGAAGCTCAATCACAAAAATTACAACACGTGGAAGACGTGTATGATGTCTTACCTACAAGGTCAAGACCTTTGGGAAGTCGTTGGTGGTAGTGAAGTTACGAAGCCCGAGCAAGAAGATGCTCAAGGAACCTTGCGCAAATGGAAGATTAAAGTGGGTAAAGCCATGTTTGCCCTTAAGACCACAGTTGAAGAAGAAATGTTGGAACACATACAAAAGCTAGAAACGCCAAAAGAAGCGTGGGATACTTTAGATGCACTCTTTTCGAGAAAGAATGACACAAGACTTCAACTTCTTGAGAATGAATTGTTATCAGTTGCACAACGAGATATACCGATTGCTCAATACTTTCACAAGGTAAAAACGTTATGTCGTGAAATTTCTGATTTAGATCCTACAGCTGCTATTGGAGATACCGGGGTAAAAAGAATAATTATCCATGGTTTGAGGCCCGAATATCGCAGCTTCGTTGCCGCTATACAAGGATGGCCAACTCAACCATCACTTTTAGAGTTTGAAAATTTGCTTGTTGGTCAAGAATCTATGGCCAAGCAAATGGGAGGGGTCTCGTTGAAAAGTGAAGAGGAAGCACTCTACACCAACAAAAGCAAAGGCAAATTCAAACAGCACGTCGGTGGTGGATCTAAAAAGTATGGTGACAAGACAAAAAGTCATCAAGTAGAAGGGAGCTCTCGTCTAGGGGGAGCTTCAAAGAATCGTAGCAACAATAAAAGATTTGAAGGTAACTGTTACAACTGTGACAAGAAAGGTCACATGGCAAAAGATTGTTGGTTTAACAAAAGGCCCGCTGAGAGCAATGCTGCTACTTCTAGTACAAAGGAGAAAAGCGAAGATGATTGGGACGCTGAAGCATTTTTTGCTATGGAAGAGGAAGAGTTAGCTCTCACAGTAACAACGGCTGACCGAGTTGACTATGAGAATAACTGGATTGTCGATTCAGGTTGCTCAAATCACATGATAGGCGATAAACAGAAGTTGCAGAACCTGTCAGAATACAAGGGAAATCGCATTGTTGTGACAGCTGATAATTCAAGATTACCGATTACTCACATCGGTAAGACGGTAGTAGCACCTCGATATAGTCATAATCAGGTACCACTACAAGATGTTTACCATGTCCAAGGCATGAAGAAAAATTTGCTTTCAGTGGCACAATTAACATCGTCAGGTCACCATATTCTGTTTGGTCCAAGGGATGTGAAGGTATATCGTGATCTCAAAATCTCAGGACAGCCGATGATGGAAGGACGACGTCTGGAGTCAGTCTACGTGATGTCAGCAGAGTCAGCATATGTAGACAAGACAAGAAGGAGCGATACAGCAGAGTTATGGCACATGCGGTTAGGTCATGTTAGTTATTCCAAGCTAATTATGATGATGAAGAAGTCGATACTTAAGGGACTTCCTCAGCTTGACATAAGAACAGACACAGTTTGTGCAGGATGCCAATATGGTAAAGCATACCAATTGCCATACGAGGAGTCAAAGTTTAAAGCAAAAGAACCATTAGAGTTAGTTCACTCTGATGTATTTGGGCCCGTTAAGCAACCATCAATTAGTGGAATGCGATACATGGTGACGTTTATTGATGATTTCTCCAGGTATGTGTGGGTTTTCTTTATGAAAGAAAAGTCTGACACTTTCTCAAAGTTTAAAGAGTTCAAAGAGATAGTTGAAGGAGAAGTGGGAAAGAAGATATGTTGCTTGCGCACAGACAATGGAGGAGAATATAGCTCAGGCGAATTCTCTCAATACCTACGAGAATACAACATACGTCATCAGTATACTTGTGTCAATACACCACAACAGAATGGTGTAGCAGAGAGAAAGAATCGGCATCTTGCAGAAATTTGTCGGAGTATGCTGCATGCAAAGAATGTACCCGGAAGATTTTGGGCCGAAGCTATGAGAACCGCAGCCCATGTGATCAACAAACTTCCTCAACCAAGGTTAGAGTTTGTTTCACCCTTTGAGAAATTGTGGAAAATGAAACCTTCAGTCAGCTACTTTCGAGTATTTGGTTGTGTATGTTATGTATTTGTTCCTGATCATTTACGTAGCAAGTTTGATAAGAAAGCAACTAGGTGTATCTTTGTGGGATACGACAACCAAAGGAAAGGGTGGAAATGTTGTGATCCTACGAGTGGAAGATGTTACACTTCACGCAATGTGGTATTCGATGAAGCATCTTCTTGGTGGTCCTCAGAAAAGGAGGTGTTGTCAGATTCAAAAGAATTTGAAGACATGCTACAACAGAAAATGGGAGAGTATATTGTCCAACTTCAATCAACTTCAGATGAAGTAGAAGACCTATGTGATGATGACGATGACGAGCAAGTGTTAGTCCAGAGTCCTTGGCAAACTGGTGTGTATCAACCAGATGTTAGATCGAGTGAAGTGGAAGAACCATCTCCACAATCACAAATCCGAAGGACAACAAGAGCACGGAAGCCAAATCCCAAATATGCTAATGCAGCCATAGTGGAAGAACCAATTGCAACAGAACCTGAGACGTTTGAAGAAGCATCACAGAGTTCTGAGTGGATTATGGCTATGAAAGAAGAGATCACTGCGCTTGAGCAGAATCAGACTTGGGATCTAGTGCCAAAACCAAGAGATGTGAAACCCATATCTTGCAAGTGGGTTTACAAGATAAAACATCGTCCAGATGGGTCGATTGAAAGGTACAAGGCACGGTTGGTGGCTCGTGGTTTCTCTCAGAAGTATGAGCTAGACTATGATAAAACGTTTAGTCCGGTGGCAAGACTTACAACCGTACGAGTCCTACTTGCCCTTGCAGCCAACAAAGACTGGAACTTGTGGCAGATGGATGTGAAGAATGCATTCCTTCATGGAGAGCTAGATCGGGAAATCTACATGATTCAACCATTGGGATTTCAAAACCAAAATCATCCTGAGCATGTGTGTAAGCTGCGAAAGGCACTTTACGGATTGAAACAAGCACCTAGAGCATGATATGGTAAGATTGCTGAATTTTTAACTCATAGTGGTTATTCAGTGACACCTGCAGATTCCAGCTTGTTTGTCAAAGCTAATGGAGGAAAGCTAGCTATCGTATTGATATATGTGGATGATTTAATCATAACTGGTAATTATGAGGCAGAAATTCTTCAAACCAAGGAGAATTTATCAGTTCGTTTCCAAATGAAAGAACTTGGACAACTCAAGCACTTTCTTGGTCTAGAGGTTGATCACGTACAAGAAGGAATATTTCTCTGTCAACAAAAATATTCTAAAGATTTGCTAAAAAGGTTTGGAATACTCGAGAGCAAGCCAATTTCAACACCGATGGAACCAAATGGCAAGATGTGTGCACTTGAAGGCAAAGACTTGGAAGATGCAACTATGTATCGACAATTGGTAGGTAGCCTGATCTACTTAACCTTGACTCGACCTGACATTTCTTATACAGTTGGTGTGATGAGTCGGTATATGCAAAATCCGAAGAAGCCTCATTTCGACGAATACTGAGATATGTGAAAAGTACAATAGATTATGGTCTTTTGTACAAGAAAGGTGAAGACTGTAAGTTAGTTGGTTATTGTGATGCTGACTATGCAGGAGATCATGACACCAGGAGATCAACAACTGGGTACATGTTTAAACTTGGTTCTGGAATAATTTCTTGGTGCAGTAAGAGACAACCAACGGTATCATTGTCAACTACCGAAACTGAGTATCGAGCAGCAGCAATGGCAGCTCAAGAGTGTACGTGGCTGATACAACTAATGAGTGATCTACATCAACCAGTAGATTATGCAGTTCCGTTGTATTGCGACAACCAGTCAGCAATTCGTTTGGCAGAAAATCCAGTTTTTCACGCAAGAACCAAACATATAGAAGTGCATTATCACTTTATCAGAGAAAAGGTTCTACAAGAAGAGATTGAAATGAAGCAGATCAAGACAGATGATCAAATGGCAGATTTATTCACAAAAGGTTTGAGTATCAACAAATTTGAAATGTTTCGTCGTCAACTCAACATGGTGCAAAGAGGAAGAGCTGGTATTGAGGGGGAGTGTTAAATTGTCCAATACCAGCCCAAGAAAAAAAATAAAAGCCTAACAATGTGTGGTTGCAATTGTGTGATTTAATGTGTGGTTGTAGTTGTGTGATTTAAATGTGTGGTTGTTATTAAACAACAATGTGTGGTTGCAATTGTGTGGTTTAATGTGTGGTTGTAGTTGTGTGATTTAAATGTGTGGTTGTTATTAAACAACAATGTGTGGTTGCAATTGTGTGGTTTAATGTGTGGTTGTAGTTGTGTGATTTAAATGTGTGGTTGTTATTAAACAACAATGGGTGGTTGTAATTTATTTAGATTTTATATTTGTGTGGCTTGTGTTTGTCTTGGTATTGTATAAATACCCCCCTCCCTTGCATTTGTAAATCATCAAGTAGTAAGCTTCAATAAGCAATAAAAGTTCTAAGTTTTCCTAAGGAGTTCTTCTCTAAAGAGTGTAGTCTAGAGTGAAGTGTGAGCATTTGTGAGTTTTCCTAAAATCTAAACTTTCTTCTTTGAGTGGTAAAATTAGAGTTATCTACTCTAAATTTTTCTCAACACTCTTTTTCATATTTTCAAATTTAGATAAAACTCTCACTAGAACCTAGTAGTAATGTACAATAATTAATTATTTAATTTTAGATTATGGAAATAATTGCGATGGCTTTGAACTTTAATTTGATTGACAAGGTTCCTTCCGATTTGTATTTTTGCAATCAAAAGAAAGCTACAATGTCGATCACTTGATTGAGTTGATTAGTTTCTTTATCGTGGTGAAGTGGGCAACAATTATATATGTGATAGACAATTTTGATTAATTAAGTATTGTGTGTTTCTTGAGACTTTACTAGCAACTGCGGTCCAATTTTCACAATTTTACATGTTAAATAACCTAAATAATTAATTCAATCTGTTCCTGGTTTCTAAGTTTGACAAAGAGGATCTCTTAAGACTTCAAAAAAATAAATGAAAATTTAATTTGTTTTCTCATCTTTTCTCTGACTAAACCTAGCTAGAATTTCTTTTGTTTTTTAATGCATTATGAACAGGTCATGGTCATTGGTCAATACAGAAAACTCATGGAGATGGATAATTGCTGATCTTAATCGATTGAATCAGGCTGTTTCCATTTTCAATTTTTTTTATATGGTATTTAGGCTGAATAATTACATGCTTTCTCTACAATTCCATGAATTTATCTTTCATATAGACCGGGCTTTTGGCTAAGATCAAGTGTTTGATCGATTTACCCTTTCTTGTTTTTGAGCTTATTAAACAAATTCAGATCTGTCGATCGGGTCACGATTGATTTTTGTATTTGGATATATAATGCCAATCTTAATTATTTTGTATAGCTAATTAACCAACTCCCATCATTGTGTTGCTCGTGTTCTACGTACTAATCTAACAATTATTCTTTTTCTCTTTAGCTAGTCAAGCTTGCACATGGTCTGGTTTCCGACGTGACGAAATAAAACTTGTTCCTGGATTTTATATGTATCGTGTTAGGTTTTTAAAATTGAATAATAATTTCAATACCACATCAAACTTACTCATCCTAACAGTATAATATATAATTCATGTTTATATTTATAAAATTTTAAAAGTTCTTATCGACAACAAAATACTTTTCAAGGCACATAGTCGACTGAGAAGATTCCTATGTATCTAAACTAATGGAGTAATAATAAAAGTCTTAAAAAAGTTGAATAACAAAAGTAAAAGATAAGGTTCAAAAGTTAAATAGTGTTAAAAACGAAAACGTATCGTTTACCTATACATGCAATTGCTGTTTTTTGCATGAATAGCTAATAAGATAAGCTTGGAGTTGTAGTAACAGTTAATATTCAATGATGTAAATTTAACCTTTAAAGAAGCTTAATAGTGATCACCAATGAAATAAGAGAAATGCAAATTCAAAAGAGGAAATAAATGGAGAAAAAGGAGCCTTATAATGCAATGATTCTCATAAATTAATTCTTATCCAAAAAAATAAAGCCTAAAAAAAGGAATAAAAAATCATTGACACCTCCTATATTTACAAAAATTAGCTAAATCAAAATTGTATCGGTCATAAAAGTTAATTAGGGGGAAAGATATCATTAATAACGACGATGTTGTTTCCGTCGGCAATGATCCCAATCGGCAATTCTCATCTTAACCTTCTCAAACTCCGAAATCCCACAAGGCAACGTAATCCCACCCGATTGATTGAACCCGTAAACCCGCTCCGCTTCCTTCAACAGCTCCCCAAATAGCGGGTGATTAAAATAAATCACAGGCACTACCACCCTCCTCGTGTCACCTTCTGATTCGCCCACGTACACGACAAGGTGCCCCTTCGGTACTCCAACCCGTTTCACTCCCTTCTCACCCAATTGGATATAACCCGGATCCAAGTTCGAATTAGACAGCCCCTTGGTTCCGCGACGAAGAAACCTCGCAAATGAGCAGAGTCTGGATAAAGGGTTGTAGCTTCGTTTCGGAGGACTCAAGAAACTATTCCTATAGTTTCTTCTTCTAGGTCGGATTATCCATTTGAAAACCTTCACTAGCTTGCGTCCAAGCTTGAACCCTCTAATTTTCTTCATAATCTTTTTGTTAAAAAAAAAAACGAAAAATAATCAAATGGGTAGTGTTAGAATCTGAATTTGAGAAATGGGTTTTTCTCTGATTTGCTAATGGTGTCTGTTTTCAGACATGGGTCTCAGACTCTCATAGCAATGCCTCTGTTTTTTGTTCTGTTTGTTTGTTTTTCTTTTTTTCAGGTTTTTGAGTTTAGTTTTATAGGAAACCAAAAGTACTGAAGCATGAGAAGAGAATAAGATTCGGTTATTTGGAGGAGATTGAGAGATGTTTATATAGGAGATTTTTTTGAGTTGTCAGATTTAATATAGTATGATGTAAGAAAAAGAGAGAGTTGCAGAAAAGATATGGTATGGTCGGCACCAGATACGCTGTAATGACAATGGAAACAGAAAAGGAAGTAAATTAAAAAAATTTCTTTTTAAACATGTTACCAAGCTAGTAGTACATATAAATATTGGAATTCTAACCTCAATTATGTGAAGATAACATGGGTTTCAAATTTAGGCATACGCAATCTATATGTCAGATCTCCAAAGTATTAGTTACTAGTATATTAATTTTTTTTAAAGAAATTTGAGATTTAATTTAAATAATTTATATAATTATTTTTAAAAAAATGACATTTAATAAATTTGATTCGAATTTTAACATATATAATTTTTTTTTTTTTTTCATATTACGACTTCTTATGTAACAAAATTTCTTTTAATGAATATTAAGTTTTTTTTGTTTACTAGTAAAAAAATTTGAAAGAATTAAAATTCCCACTAAAAAGGTTATGCTATGTCAGAGTTTTTTTTTTTTTTTAGGAAATAAAAAACAGGGCGTAAAGAGAGTAAACCATAATTTGTTATGAATTTCATTGAATTTGAATGTGTGATCGTTGGAAATTTTATTCTATTTATTTAAGGAGAATAAGTCTAAGTAGTCGGCACAATATATGGAATTTTATTTCTTCAAGTCAATATTAAAATCGTAATTTGATTTCAATTTTTTTTCAACCTAATTGAGACAAATGATTGCATTTTCTTGATTTCTTTTTGAAAAAAATATTATACAAATTTAACCAAGAGTTTTTTTTTGGTATTCTGAAGATGAAAATTTTTAACTTCATAAATAAGTTAAGAATCTGTCTCGTGTTTCATTTTTTTTATTTAATTTTTTCATTATATCTTAAAATATATGTATTACGTTATTAATCCCATTTTTAAAATTTAAAAACTTTAATTCGCGATGAATGAGATAATTTTTTTTTTTTTAACAGGAAGAGATTTTCTTTTTTATATAGAATGTCAAAGGTTTTGTTGGCTTTTGCTATCAAATTAAATTAGGATCCGCTTAATCGGTTTCTATAAGAACCGATTAAAAATTATTTATTTATTATTTTGAGAATTTTTTTAATTTAATGTATTAAATTAAAAAAATACATTAATTATATATTTTTTTATAAATATAATTTTAACCAATATCACTTATTAACATTTATCATCAAATAAAGAGGCAAGGATCGAGCAAACGGTCGAATTGCGGCTCTATGATGTCTTCGAAAGCCAGGCTTTGAATTAATTGATCAGTTTAAATAATTATTAACAATTATTTATAGTTCCCACATAATTAATTTTACATTAAAATCTAATTAACACTAATTATCTGTTAAATTGTCCAATACCAGCCCAAGGAAAAATAAAAGCCTAACAATGTGTGGTTGCAATTGTGTGGTTTAATATGTGGTTGTAGTTGTGTGGTTTAATGTGTGGTTGTAATTGTGTGGTTTAATGTGTGGTTGTAGTTGTGTGATTTAAATGTGTGGTTGTTATTAAACAACAATGGGTGGTTGTAATTTATTTAGATTTTATATTTGTGTGGCTTGTGTTTGTCTTGGTATTGTATAAATACCCCCCCTCCCTTGCATTTGTAAATCATCAAGTAGTAAGCTTCAATAAGCAATAAAAGTTCTAAGTTTTCCTAAAGAGTTCTTCTCTAAAGAGTGTAGTCTAGAGTGAAGTGTGAGCATTTGTGAGTTTTCCTAAAATCTAAACTTTCTTCTTTGAGTGGTAAAATTAGAGTTATCTACTCTAAGCTTTTCTCAACAATTGGTATCAGAGCCATTGGTTCGTGGTCCTTATTCCGCTGCAGTGAAAGTGTTGGTTCTTAGTATGCTCTGTGGTTGCAGTATTGTCTGATCTTCCACATCAGAAAAGAATTATTCTTGTTGCTGGAAATAAAGTGTGGTAGTGTGAAAGTGTCTAGGGAAGTTCTGGCTAGGAAAGACTTGGTATTTAAGTGTGTCTATCAGTGACCCACCTCTCTTTCTTGGGAACCTACCTGGTGCACTATTCACGGGCTACGGTCACTGTTCCAGTATGCGGTCACTATTCACAGATACGGTTACTATTCATACGTGTGGTTGTATACTTTTGCAGTAATTGTTAACGTATACTGGATTTGTTCTAGTGTACGACATACGTACAATACTGTTCACGTATACGGTACTATTCACGGTGAAATAGTTATTCAGGTACTATTTTTGGTTTGAGCGTTCTTGAGTTGTGAGGAGTTTGTACTCTACAAGTTTGTGTCTCAAAATCAAGCTTGTTCGGTATTGTTAGTCTTGCCGACACGATGGGTGATCTTCAAGTAGTTGGAGGAATCAAGAAGCTCAATCACAAAAATTACAACACGTGGAAGACGTGTATGATGTCTTACCTACAAGGTCAAGACCTTTGGGAAGTCGTTGGTGGTAGTGAAGTTACGAAGCCCGAGCAAGAAGATGCTCAAGGAACCTTGCGCAAATGGAAGATTAAAGTGGGTAAAGCCATGTTTGCCCTTAAGACCACAGTTGAAGAAGAAATGTTGGAACACATACAAAAGCTAGAAACGCCAAAAGAAGCGTGGGATACTTTAGATGCACTCTTTTCGAGAAAGAATGACACAAGACTTCAACTTCTTGAGAATGAATTGTTATCAGTTGCACAACGGGATATACCGATTGCTCAATACTTTCACAAGGTAAAAACGTTATGCCGTGAAATTTCTGATTTAGATCCTACAGCTGCTATTGGAGATACCAGGGTAAAAAGAATAATTATCCATGGTTTGAGGCCCGAATATCGCAGCTTCGTTGCCGCTATACAAGGATGGCCAACTCAACCATCACTTGTAGAGTTTGAAAATTTGCTTGTTGGTCAAGAATCTATGGCCAAGCAAATGGGAGGGGTCTCGTTGAAAAGTGAAGAGGAAGCACTCTACACCAACAAAAGCAAAGGCAAATTCAAACAGCACGTCGGTGGTGGATCTAAAAAGTATGGTGACAAGACAAAAAGTCATCAAGGAGAAGGGAGCTCTCGTCCAGGGGGAGCTTCAAAGAATCGTAGCAACAATAAAAGATTTGAAGGTAACTGTTACAACTGTGACAAGAAAGGTCACATGGCAAAAGATTGTTGGTTTAACAAAAGGCCCGCTGAGAGCAATGCTGCTACTTCTAGTACAAAGGAGAAAAGCGAAGATGATTGGGACGCTGAAGCATTTTTTGCTATGGAAGAGGAAGAGTTAGCTCTCACAGTAACAACGGCTGACCGAATTGACTATGAGAATGACTGGATTGTCGATTCAGGTTGCTCAAATCACATGACAGGCGATAAACAGAAGTTGCAGAACCTGTCAGAATACAAGGGAAATCGCATTGTTGTGACAGCTGATAATTCAAGATTACCGATTACTCACATCGGTAAGACGGTAGTAGCACCTCGATATAGTCATAATCAGGTACCACTACAAGATGTTTACCATGTCCAAGGCATGAAGAAAAATTTGCTTTCGGTGGCACAATTAACATCGTCAGGTCACCATATTCTGTTTGGTCCAAGGGATGTGAAGGTATATCGTGATCTCAAAATCTCAGGACAGCCGATGATGGAAGGACGACGTCTGGAGTCAGTCTACGTGATGTCAGCAGAGTCAGCATATGTAGACAAGACAAGAAGGAGCGATACAGCAGATTTATGGCACATGCGGTTAGGTCATGTTAGTTATTCCAAGCTAAGTATGATGATGAAGAAGTCGATGCTTAAGGGACTTCCTCAGCTTGACATAAGAACAGACACAGTTTGTGCAGGATGCCAATATGGTAAAGCACACCAATTGCCATACGAGGAGTCAAAGTTTAAAGCAAAAGAACCATTAGAGTTAGTTCACTCTGATGTATTTGGGCCCGTTAAGCAACCATCAATTAGTGGAATGCGGTACATGGTGACGTTTATTGATGATTTCTCCAGGTATGTGTGGGTTTTCTTTATGAAAGAAAAGTCTGACACTTTCTCAAAGTTTAAAGAGTTCAAAGAGATAGTTGAAGGAGAAGTGGGAAAGAAGATATGTTGCTTGCGCACAGACAATGGAGGAGAATATAGCTCAGGCGAATTCTCTCAATACCTACGAGAATGCAACATACGTCATCAGTATACTTGTGTCAATACACCACAACAGAATGGTGTAGCAGAGAGAAAGAATCGGCATCTTGCAGAAATTTGTCGGAGTATGCTGCATGCAAAGAATGTACCCGGAAGATTTTGGGCCGAAGCTATGAGAACCGCAGCCCATGTGATCAACAAACTTCCTCAACCAAGGTTAGAGTTTGTTTCACCCTTTGAGAAATTGTGGAAAATGAAACCTTCAGTCAGCTACTTTCGAGTATTTGGTTGTGTATGTTATGTATTTGTTCCTGATCATTTACGTAGCAAGTTTGATAAGAAAGCAACTAGGTGTATCTTTGTGGGATACGACAACCAAAGGAAAGGGTGGAAATGTTGTGATCCTACGAGTGGAAGATGTTACACTTCACGCAATGTGGTATTCGATGAAGCATCTTCTTGGTGGTCCTCAGAAAAAGAGGTGTTGTCAGATTCAAAAGAATTTGAAGACATGCTACAACAGAAAATGGGAGAGTATATTGTCCAACTTCAATCAACTTCAGACGAAGTAGAAGACCTATGTGATGATGATGATGATGAGCAAGTGTTAGTCCAGAGTCCTTGGCAAACTGGTGTGTATCAACCAGATGTTAGATCGAGTGAAGTGGAAGAACCATCTCCACAATCACAAATCCGAAGGACAACAAGAGCACGGAAGCCAAATCCCAAATATGCTAATGCAGCCATAGTGGAAGAACCAATTGCAACAGAACCTGAGACATTTGAAGAAGCATCACAGAGTTCTGAGTGGATTATGGCTATGAAAGAAGAGATCACTGCGCTTGAGCAGAATCAGACTTGGGATCTAGTGCCAAAACCAAGAGATGTGAAACCCATATCCTGCAAGTGGGTTTACAAGATAAAACATCGTCCAGATGGGTCGATTGAAAGGTACAAGGCACGGTTGGTGGCTCGTGGTTTCTCTTAGAAGTATGAGCTAGACTATGATGAAACGTTTAGTCCGGTGGCAAGACTTACAACCGTACGAGTCCTACTTGCCCTTGCAGCCAACAAAGACTGGAACTTGTGGCAGATGGATGTGAAGAATGCATTCCTTCATGGAGAGCTAGATCGGGAAATCTACATGATTCAACCATTGGGATTTCAAAACCAAAATCATCCTGAGCATGTGTGTAAGCTGCGAAAGGCACTTTACGGATTGAAACAAGCACCTAGAGCATGGTATGGTAAGATTGCTGAATTTTTAACTCATAGTGGTTATTCAGTGACACCTGCAGATTCCAGCTTGTTTGTCAAAGCTAATGGAGGAAAGCTAGCTATCGTATTGATATATGTGGATGATTTAATCATAACTGGTGATTATGAGGCAGAAATTCTTCAAACCAAGGAGAATTTATCAGTTCGTTTCCAAATGAAAGAACTTGGACAACTCAAGCACTTTCTTGGTCTAGAGGTTGATCACAGACAAGAAGGAATATTTCTCTGTCAACAAAAATATTCTAAAGATTTGCTAAAAAGGTTTGGAATGCTCGAGAGCAAGCCAATTTCAACACCGATGGAACCAAATGGCAAGATGTGTGCACTTGAAGGCAAAGACTTGGAAGATGCAACTATGTATCGACAATTGGTAGGTAGCCTGATCTACTTAACCTTGACTCGACCTGACATTTCTTATACAGTTGGTGTGATGAGTCGGTATATGCAAAATCCGAAGAAGCCTCATTTAGAAGCAGTTCGACGGATACTGAGATATGTGAAAAGTACAATAGATTATGGTCTTTTGTACAAGAAAGGTGAAGACTGTAAGTTAGTTGGTTATTGCGATGCTGACTATGCAGGAGATCATGACACCAGGAGATCAACAACTGGGTACATGTTTAAACTTGGTTCTGGAACAATTTCTTGGTGCAGTAAGAGACAACCAACGGTATCATTGTCAACTACCGAAGCTGAGTATCGAGCAGCAGCAATGGCAGCTCAAGAGTGTACGTGGCTGATACAACTAATGAGTGATCTACATCAACCAGTAGATTATGCAGTTCCGTTGTATTGCGACAACCAGTCAGCAATTCGTTTGGCAGAAAATCCAGTCTTTCACGCAAGAACCAAACATATAGAAGTGCATTATCACTTTATCAGAGAAAAGGTTCTACAAGAAGAAATTGAGATGAAGCAAATCAAGACAGATGATCAAATGGCAGACTTATTCACAAAAGGTTTGAGTATCAACAAATTTGAAATGTTTCGTCGTCAACTCAACATGGTGCAAAGAGGAAGAGCTGGTATTGAGGGGGAGTGTTAAATTGTCCAATACCAGCCCAAGGAAAAATAAAAGCCTAACAATGTGTGGTTGCAATTGTGTGGTTTAATATGTGGTTGTAGTTGTGTGGTTTAATGTGTGGTTGTAATTGTGTGGTTTAATGTGTGGTTGTAGTTGTGTGATTTAAATGTGTGGTTGTTATTAAACAACAATGGGTGGTTGTAATTTATTTAGATTTTATATTTGTGTGGCTTGTGTTTGTCTTGGTATTGTATAAATACCCCCCCTCCCTTGCATTTGTAAATCATCAAGTAGTAAGCTTCAATAAGCAATAAAAGTTCTAAGTTTTCCTAAAGAGTTCTTCTCTAAAGAGTGTAGTCTAGAGTGAAGTGTGAGCATTTGTGAGTTTTCCTAAAATCTAAACTTTCTTCTTTGAGTGGTAAAATTAGAGTTATCTACTCTAAGCTTTTCTCAACATTATCTACATTCTTATTGAAGATGTAATCTCTCGGTAATGGACAGTTTTGCAGTTACTTTGGGTTTCTCTTGACTACAGTTAAATGCAATAACGAAAAATAATTAAAAAAAACTTATACTAGGATATTTATAATTTACTTACTTATAATTTCTTACTTTGACAATTTTTTTTGTTAGGAAAATTTTGATCACATTGAACGTATGGAATAATGGACCACACGTAAATACTTGTAAAGACCCTTGAACGTCAATCTCTCAAGAGAACCACACACTTGTCCCTAATTTTTTTTAAAGCAAACTGTTCTTTTTCTCTGTCAATTTTGGTATATATAAGCTTTTGATTTTGGATAAAATATGAATAATATACGTTTAATAAATACAATATGATATATTTAAATATAATTAACACGATATATTTAATATATTTATTTTATTTGTGTTTAAAATTTTAACATATTTAATAATTTTTATTGAATTAATATTTATACGATTGATATGAAAAAAATACAAGATGAGAAACAACACATATACAAAAATTACCAAATCTAATAAAGCTATTTTCAAAATTATTCCTTCCAAAAGGATCAAAACCAAGAAAAAACAAAGAAATTAAGAGCCGCCGCCCCTTTGATGAGTGAGAGGAGAGACATTGTGTTTGTGTTTGTGTATGAACTACGAAGTGAACGGAAATCGGTTAAACCAGAAGACAGAAAGACATGGAGGGCGTGAAAGCAGGCACAAGTAACTCACTTATGGCCATGGGAGAATAGAAATAGTAACGTTAATTAATGATTAGAAAAAAAAGATCTAGGTAAGTGCCCGATTAATTTAGCCATTTTTAGCTCTGTAAATCTACAATGTCATAGGAAGCTTGAAAGAAGCTACATATGTACTTTCTTTAATGATATCATAGATTTTAAACGTTTCCAGTAAGTGTTTCCAAAAAAAAAAAGTTTGTATTTTATCGACTTATAATTATCATATTAGAATTATCCAATCACAATTCAAAATAGTTTAAATCCATTAAATTTTTGTTTTTTATAAGTGATGAATTCTATTTTTTTTTTGTAATTAAATAATTAAAAAATTATAATAAAAAATTGCAGATGAAATGTTCCTAAAGCTTTTTTTTATATATATATATAAAATTAAGATATATAATAAAGAGCCGATTAGACATTACATACTATTCACTTTTTATATTTTACTAGCCAAGGAAATTTGAGCAGGATCCTATGAAAAACAACGCACACAAAAAAGAAGAAACATTATACATTCATATAAGTTGATAGAAATTAGATCTGGTTTTGTTTATATATATAATTTTTTTGTCATAATCATTTTTAAAATTTTATATATTTATGTAAATCTTAATATATTAAAAATTATATTTAAAATATTATATATTTTTTATATTATATTTGTATCGTATTGAAAAATATTAAATATAATAGAGGGGTCCATATTGATGATCAGCAAGAGAAAGTACTCCATTTATGGTTTTTAACCTATTGATGAGACTTGCCTTGATTTTGCCACCATGAAAATTTTCGATTAGGTAGGATAAAACACGACCATTTTGGATAAGATCAAGAAAGAAAGATATCAAAAGTTAGAAAAATATTAATTAATATTTATAGATATTGATTAAGGTGTTATATATAAATAAAAAAATATAATTAATATATTATTTATTTTTAAATTTAATAAAAATAATATATTAAATTTATTTTTTTTTTAAAATAATAAATATTTAATATTTAATTAATATTTATAAGTATCAATTAATCGAACCCTAAAAATTATACACGAATGCCAAATCTTTTAAGCCACTGAATTCCATTTCCAGTATTTGAATCCGAAGCTAAAAGTTAGCTGCCGTAAATTTGGAATATTATTATGGACTCTCTCCCTCTCCTGTTTCCAACATGAGTCTGCTCCAAAAAGCAGCCAATTCTTTTATTATAGTATTACTTTCATTGACTATATATAGATGATAGTTTTATTAGATTAATTCATTGTATGAAACATTAATCATACACTAATTTTGTCTGCTTTATTACATTATTAAACTACTTAAATTGCAAAGCTTAAAGGCAATAAATTGCATAGACAAGTGGACAAAGGGGTATCTCCCGATTTGACAGTTTGTTGTTCTTCCACTGGACATCTGCTATGATTCTTCGTGCCACCATACTAATATTCTTCCCAGCATAACAATAGAATATTAATATAAAATTTTGCTAACAAATATTTTAAAATTTTTTTTAAAAATTATTATATTAGATAAATTATAATTTTTAATGCATTAAAAATTATCAAATTAACTATCAATTATTACATTTAATATAACAGTATTATTTATCATAATAATTTAATTAATTTTAACAAATATTTTTACGACACTCGTTAATAAAATCTATTAATCTAACATATATACGTGGATCGATGCAACATTACAAGATGACAATCTTGCTACTTGTGTATTTTCAGCTTGACGTCTTCCAATTTTTTTTAAGTGTCAGTATACCATTAATGTAATTTATTTATTTTTTAAGCCTCTCCAAAATAAAAATTACAGTAAAAGTAAAAATATATGATGATTTTTTAAAATAATATAATTAAAAGTATTCTCAAATTTTATCTTAACCTAACCTCATGATCCAATGAAGTGAATAATGGACAATTCTGGTGGCCATATATATATATATATATATATATATATGACATTATAAAAAAATATTTCGAAATCATAGTAATATGAAAAATGTGACATAAATTTTGGGGGTTAACTTTTTAAGCCTATACGCAAACAAATTAATAGGAGAAAACATAAACTGCTTGGTTAATTAGGCAATTAAATTTGGAATATGGATACTTATATATAAATGCCATAGCCTACAGATAATTTGTTAACTAATTAATAAGGAGGTCTAGAAATAGGGGCCAGATTATTACTAACAAGTAACAACACAATAATAAGATTAATCTGCCCATAATCGGTTGAAAAATATTGGAGCCAAATACTAAGATTCCTATTGGTGGGAAATTATTGCATTAGAAGGTCACTTTCGCTCTAGCTAGAATTACTATATATAGGAAAACAATTTTAAACTAAGTATTATATACTGTTTTATATTAACTTATACTTCATTTGAATAATCGATCATCTATATATTGTTTTGCGATAAAAAGATTTTCACGGAAATGAAGCATTGATTGAGAAATTTTAATGTATAATCTTGCAAATTTTACTAGATTTTCAAGAGGCATGGTGACGGTTATTCCAATGCTTAGACCTTTGCGGAGAGCACCATTTGTCAATCATCCTATAATTCCTACACCTAACTAAGCTTTGAAACTTAATATATTTGATAGATGGGTTCGGATAATTACACTGTCAAATAGACAATATATATTTAGTCTACTTAGAAGTTAGAACCCTATCCCTCTGACCTATCCTACTATCACCGGGTTAATTTTAGGTGTGATGCTTGCGTATCTCAAGGTCTAACACCTACCTATATGAATACTTATTATTATATTTATTTACAATTAGAAGATCCTTAGATTAGAAAAAAAATTGCAACTAAAACATAGTTGAATGCGCCCTGCTCTAAACCTGCAGGTTCAACAAGTAAAATATTTGAGAAGTCAACCTACCTTTTCTTTAAATTAATTTATTGCAGAATCAGACCGAAGATTTTGTTGTGGTACCAGAGTGACGGAATAGTGTCTCACAACTAAAATAAGAGATGAGAAAATAGGAACTGAACACACAAAATTTAACGTGGAAAACCCTCAATGAATAAAGGGAAAAACCACGGGGCAAGACTAGAAGAATTTCACTATGAGAAAATATTACAACACCTCTCTCTAAATACTAGGAGAGAATAACCTCACAAAGAATATAAGAAAGTATACAAGAGAGGAAGAGATAATTCTTGGGATGGTTTTAATACTTCTCCTTAAGGCTCTTTATATAGCCTTCAAGGAGGAACTCTAACAATTCTCCCACCGATGTGGGACTCTAACAATTCTCCCACTTGAAGATTTGATTAAACCAATCATATCTTCACACCACTCTTTCTGTCTTGCCATTCCATGTTGCTTACGTTTCTGATAGACCATAGGAGGATCGACACCAAATAAACTTGTCAGTGTTGATTGGCTTTGTCATAACATCTGCTAGGTTGTCTTTGGTGTGAATCTTTTGCATATCCACACTTCCTTCTTCTACTACTTCTCGAACAAAGTGATACTGTATACCTATATGCTTTGTCCTGGAATGAAAGGCTGGATTCCTTGCAATGTGCAAGGCACTCTGACTGTCACAATACACAATATCTTCTGCTGCTTGTGCCCGAGTTCTTCCATTAACCTTTGTATCCATATTGCTTCCTTGCATGCTTGGGTAGCTGCCATGTACTCAGCTTCTGTAGTAGACAAAGCTACAACAGTCTGTAACTTAGATAACCAGCTTACCGCTCCTCCTGCAAGTGTGAACACATAGCCAGTAGTGGATTTCCTTTTATTAAGATCACCTGCAAAATCTGAATCAACATAACCCCTGACAACAAGTTCTGATCCTCCAAAACATAATGCAACATCTGAGGTTCCTTTAATGTATCTAAGGATCCTCTTAACAACATTCCAATGCTCTCTACCAGGATCTGCCATAAATCGACTGACCGCTCCCACTGCTTGTGCAATGTCTGGTCTTGTACATATCATAGCATACATAAGGCTTCCCACCGCTGATGCATACGGTACTCGAGACATTTCCATCCTCTCTGCTTCATTGCTAGGACTCATACCTGAGGATAATTTACAATTGACAGGAAGTGGGGTAGATATTGGCTTACAGTCTTGCATGTTGAAGCGTCGCAAGACCTTCCTCAGATAATTCTTTTGAGAAAGCCAAATTTTCCTGTCTTTTCTGTCTCGGTGAATTTGCATCCCTAAAATCTTGTTTGCGGGTCCCAAGTCCTTCATATCGAACTCCCTAGCCAACTGTGCCTTCAAATCTTGGATTCGATCTTTGTTGGGGCCTACCACCAACATGTCATCCACATACAACAGCAAAATAATGAAATCATTATCATCAAACCTCTTGTAGTACGTACAATGGTCTGAACTCAGTCTGTTGTATTCAAGGCTAATTATGAAAGAATCAAATCTCTTGTACCAACATCTGGGCGCCTGCTTTAGACCGTACAGAGATTTGGTCAACCTGCAAACCAAGTTCTCTTTGCCTGTTTCAACAAAACCTTCTGGTTGGAGCATATAAATTTCTTCTTCAAGCTCTCCATGTAGAAAAGCCGTCTTTACATCTAGTTGTTCAAGATGTAAATCAAATGCAGCACACATAGCCAACACTACTCTGATAGTAGTAAGTCTGACAACTGGAGAAAATATCTCGTTGAAGTCAATACCTTCTTTCTCAGCATATCCTTTTACAACCAATCTAGCACGATATCGTTCTACTTGATCATTGCTATCCCGCTTGATCTTGTAGACCCATTTGTTACCAATGGCTTTTCTGCCACGTGGTAATTCCACCAGTTCCCATGTCTCGTTCTTGTGAAGAGCTTCAATTTCTTCCTGCATTGCTGTCATCCACAGAGAAGCATCTGGGCTACTAGTAGCTTCATGAAAAGTTGATGGCTCTCCATCCTCTGTTAAAAGACAGTATGCAACATTGCTCTCCGTAACATACTCCGTGTGCCAATTTGGAGGCCTTCTCTCACGAGTTGACCGTCGAACTTCTACAGCCTCGGACTCAACTGGTTCTGGTACCTCATGCTCTGGTTCTGCTTCAGAAGAATAATCTTCTCGAGAATTTCTATCCATCTGCACTGTAGCAGTCTCTTTTGAAGTGTTGTCATTTGTTTGCTCACTTTGCAGTTCATTTTCTGCAAAAACTACATCTCTGCTGACAACAACCTTGCGGGCAGTGGGATCCCACAGGCGATACCCCTTAACACCGTCAGCATAACCCAAGAATATACATTTTCTGGATTTTGGATCCAGCTTTGTTCTTTCTTGGGAGTTGTACATCACGTACACAGGACATCCAAACACATGTAGAGAAGAATAATCAGCTGGCTTTCCTTTCCACATCTCCATAGGCGTCTTCAAACCAATCGTCGTTAATGGTGATCGATTTATCACATAACAGGTGGTTTTGACTGCTTCTGCCCAGAAAGATTTGGCCAATCCCGCTGTTCTCAGCATGGCTCTTGTTCTATCTAGGAGAGTTCTGTTCATCCGCTCTGCTACACCATTCTGTTGAGGCGTATGTGCAACCGTGAATTGTCTCATAATACCCTCTTTCTTACAGAATGCTAGAAAGTTACCGTCTACATATTCTCCTCCATTGTCTGTCCTCAAGCACTTGATTCTTTTCCCAGTTTCAAGCTCTACTTGTGCTTTGAACTCCTTGAATACTGGAAACAAATCTGACTTCTTCTTGATTGGGTACACCCATAATCTCCTGGAATAGTCATCAATGAATGATACAAAATACTTTGCTCCACCCAGGGATATTTCTGGTGACTCCCATACATCAGAATGGATTAAGTCCAGTATGTGTTTGCTTCTTGTAGTTACTTTAGCAAACTTCAATCTATGCTGCTTGCTTATCACACAGTGCTCACAGAAAGGTAAATTGACCATCTTGAGCCCGGGCAGGAGATTGCGTTCTGCAAGGACTTTCAAGCCTCGCTCTGACATATGGCCTAATCTGCGATGCCACATCATCGTCGTTTCTTCTTGGCTGGCTGCTGCAACTGATGCATCTGCCTCTTGCAACGTCTCTCCCAAAAGCATGTATAGATTGCTTGTGATCTTCTCTGCTTTCATCACCACAAGGTTTCCTTTCACTACTTTCAATATTCCACATTCAGTGTGGATCTTGCACCCGAGGTCATCCAATTGTCCAATTGACAATAAGTTCTTCTTTAAGCCCTTCACATGTCGTACCCCTTGAATTTTGCGAACAGTACCATCATGCATTTTTAATCTGACGGTACCGACTCCAGCAATATCTAAGGCGTGATCATTTCCCATGAACACAGATCCTTCCGAAATAGGTTCATAAGTGCAAAACCAATCTCGGTGTGGAGTCATGTGCCATGTCGCACCTGAATCCATTATCCAGACATCATTGAGTTTCTTTCCGCCTTTAGAACTAGTCGCTGCTTCACTATACAAGATTTCTCCATCATCTGAGGTACTTGCAACACAACCTTGGGAGGTTGATGTTTCAGAATTCTTTTCTCCACCCTTCTTATTATGCCAACACTCCTTCTTCGAGTGCCCTCTCATGCCACAATTGTAGCATTTAAGATTCTTCCTTCTTCGAGATTTTGATCTACCATGATTCTGACTCCCACTGGAGCCACGTTCTGTTGATCTGCCTCTCATCACCGTTAAAGCCTCTGCTTGCTTTGAATTTTCTGACCTTTCCTCCTTATTCTTGCGCCTGGATTCTTCTTCAAGAATAGCACCGGCAACATCATCAAAGTGAAGAGAGTCACTAACATTGTTATTTGTGATGTTGATGATGAGTTGATCATACGAATCTGGTAAACTCTGAAGTAGAAGTTCCGCACGTTCATTTTCCGCTATTTTGAAATCTGATGCTGTGAGTTGAGCAAATAGCGTATTCAGAGTGTTGATGTGATCCGTTACCGACGTGGATTCACTCATTCGAAGAGTGTAGAGTTTCCTCTTCAAGAATATTCTGGTGTGAAGTGACTTCACCTCGTACAATTTGTTTAGAACATCCCAAATCTCCTTTGCAGTCTTCTTCTCTGCAACACTTGACAAAACTGAATCCGCCATTGCTAGGTGCAGATTGGCAACAGCATTGTCATCCTTCTCTTTCCACTTTTCATCAGTCATTTCTGTGGGTCTACTTTCAATTGCTTCTAGACAATTATCCTTCCTCAAAATTGCTCTTATCTTCAATTTCCACAAGGAGAAATTTCTCCCACTGAACTTCTCTATCTCGAATTTTGCTGCCATGGTTGTACACGAACTGAAGCGAGTTACACTATTTCACCGTGAATAGTACCGTATACGTGAACAGTATTGTACGTATGTCGTACACTAGAACAAATCCAGTATACGTTAACAATTACTGCAAAAGTATACAACCACACGTATGAATAATAACCGTATCTGTGAATAGTACAGTACAATTGAATAGCCGTATACTGGAACAGTGACCGTAGCCCGTGAATAGTGCACCAGGTAGGTTCCCAGGAAAGAGAGGTGGGTCACTGATAGACACACTTAAATACCAAGTCTTTCCTAGCCAGAACTTCCCTAGACACTTTCACACTACCACACTTTATTTCCAGCAACAAGAATAATTCTTTTCTGATGTGGAAGATCAGACAATACTGCAACCACAGAGCATACTAAGAACCAACACTTTCACTGCAGCGGAATAAGGACCACGAACCAATGGCTCTGATACCACTGTTGTGGTACCAGAGTGACGGAATAGTGTCTCACAACTAAAATAAGAGATGAGAAAATAGGAACTGAACACACAAAATTTAACGTGGAAAACCCTCAATGAATAAAGGGAAAAACCACGGGGCAAGACTAGAAGAATTTCACTATGAGAAAATATTACAACACCTCTCTCTAAATACTAGGAGAGAATAACCTCACAAAGAATATAAGAAAGTATACAAGAGAGGAAGAGATAATTCTTGGGATGGTTTTAATACTTCTCCTTAAGGCTCTTTATATAGCCTTCAAGGAGGAACTCTAACAATTCTCCCACCGATGTGGGACTCTAACAGATTTGCAGTAAGTTCCTTTTGTAATTATACCTTAAAAAAAAAAAGAAAAAGAATAGAGGTAGGATATGCTTGATTCGACTAGATTTGATCCAACCAAGATAGGATTTCCAAGCCAACAGTAAGACGGTTCAATTGGTTGAGATTGTTTTTCTCTACCTAGTGGTCGTATATTCGAGTCTCGCTGGTAGCCTGTATTGGTCCTCCTAACATGAGGCTTGGAATAACCTATCTCAAATTTGATGATATAGAATAACAGAGATCTTTAAGAGTGGTATTCAGTATGTTTAAATTTTTATTTTTTTTAAAAAACCAGAGATAAAATTTGGGATTTAATTTGATTGGTTCGTGTAATTACTTTTAAAAGATGATATTTAATAAGTTTAAAATTCGAATCTCAGTATTTACAAATTTTTTTTATATTCTCAAATTACTATCATTGTTGTAAATAAAAAAAATAAAAAGTAGAATTGATCAGAATGACCCGACTTCCCTTCGGCCCGAAAATGATTAGAATTCTGCTTCTTCGAAATCCATAGTTGGCCCAGTTCTTGTTGATATTTGTAGGACATACTTGGGCTGGCTTATTGCGCCAGATAGTTGCTGACCCATTTCTCTGGCTTTTCTTTTGGGTTGGAGCAATGGCGTCTTAATGTGGTTTCTCTCATTCCGAACATGGAGGCAAAAAATTCACATAAATCGGAGTTTTATTAACAAGAATATATAGACACCTTTTACAGAACTTATTATTGCTGATCTGGTTTTTACTTTTTAGTGAAAATTTTCAAATGATTTTTTAACATTGTTTGGTTACCTTGGAAATATATAATTAGATGTTCATCACCATGGGTATGATTATTAGCTACAAAATTATTAGGAAAACCACCCAAATTAGCTCTTTCAACAATCCTTACAACATGAAATTGTGCACCTTTTTGTTTATCTGCGAGGATAACATCTACCAAAATTCTCTAAACTTGTCATTTAGACTTTTGTTTGGAACAAGGAAAAAGTGAAAGACAAAAAGGTAAAAGAAAAATATATAAAGAGCTGGAAAAAACCATTTCTCTAGGAAAGTAATTAAGAAGAAAAAATGAATACTTCAACGGCCATTGTTTCTTTAATTGGTTCTTCAATTTAGTAATTATATTAATATTATGAGTAATCTATATTAATGTATCCTCGAAATACGAAAAGAATAAAATTTGAAGCTCCTCTTTTCCATGGCAGTGATCACTTATTGAAAACATTTTCTTGGGTTTGATTTGTCTTTTAATATGTATCTGGAGAGCCCATTTCATTTTGTTAAGTTCCATGTAATTACCAAATTATACAATCGTATAGCTATAGAAAACAACTGCTTACCCCATGGACCATGCATGATTATGGAACTTGACAGAGAAGAGCAAAACCTTGTTACCTTCTAGTTCAAATGTGAAAGCAGTATAGGGCACATCGCCTTATATAAGGATTATCCTACATTGCAATGCTGCCCTTATCTTAGGGGGAAGCCCCACACAAGAATCCCTAGAAGGGATTGCTTCTTCTCTTTTTTTTTTGGGTAATGAAGGGATTGCTTCTTCTCAACTGTAATTGCTTTGTGGGACAGCTCCCAAACCTATGTTTATTCAATATGATGTACCTTTGAGAAAGAAAGAAAGAAAGAAAGAAAAAGAGCTCTATTGTGCAGTGCCAATCCCTTTTGTAACAGTTCACAGACAGGCAATCGCAAAAGCCAATGTTGTTTAGATCACGAGAGTGCCCTTCAAGCCTCAAGGCCCTTTGAGGAAACGCAACAGACAGGGCAACCTGGCTTTTCTAGTCAGATAAAAAAGAGTGTTATGCTATATGTGTTGTATGGTCGATGGGCCATCTCTGGTGTTGTCCATACTTCCGGTTGGATCCCATTAAGTCAAGATAATAATAAAAAATTTGCTTGTCCAAAATCTGATTCGATTTGATCCATTGAATTCGGCTATCTCAAATCTGGCTCAATTCGAATCGAACCTGATAAACCAAGCGGATAACTCAACCCTTGAACAGTTGATCTAACCATCTCCTTGACCTCTTATTTTTCTTCTAGATAGTACATAGATATAGGTAGGTTTCTAAAAATAAATTTTATCCTAAATTAATTATTAAGTATTAATTCTAGTTAAAGTGATCCTCAAGAATAATATAAGAAACATATATAATTGTCTAGGAAATTGCTGTACTATTTCGATTTCCGAATACCTTGTGCTCTACGTATGAATACTGGTCTTCTCCAAATGCTAATTATTGCTATAGAATGTTTTAGCTATTTTTTTGGGCATCCAACAATCGTCATCCTAAGCAAATTTTGCTTCAATTATAAGAAAATGATCTTAATAAACTTTTATAAAATGAGATTTGATGGTTTAGATTGATAATGGCTTAAAAGCTTGCTCATGTTTCCACATTAACTACTAGGAAAAAAATATCAACAGCCAGGGTCCCGCGCTGTTATCATTGGAACAGCATCTCAGTTGACTCTCTTCGATCAAATTTTGCTGTATTTTCAGTCCCACTTCCACCAACTTCAGCTGCGGCCATGGTTGAACCTCATCCTACAATTTTATTTCGGCAATCTTATTCATTGGAGACAAATCAAGACCAAATTTGATGAGGTCTGACCCCATTTTGTTGCAATATCTTCTTTTTTTTTCTTTCTTTTTCTTCCTTTTTCCCCACCCCTGGAGGAAAATGTTGACTTCGATCATGGTTAGTTAATTCGAATAGATATCCTCTGTCCTTATTCTTTGTCTCCTTTGATGTTCCTTCATTATAATTTTGTCATATGTTCAGTTAATTAATTGTTTATAAACATGTGTTAAAAAATTATTTAAAGGGCACCAAAAGAAGCACAGGAGCAGAATAAATTTGTTCAGTTAATTCAATCAAGAAAAATGAAACTTCAATATGCCATGCATATAAATTTAAGACAAATGTCTTGTTTGTCTTATAATTGACGAATGACGATGATCAGCGGCGTGTAAAATGTCAATATGCTTCAAGTTTGAAGTTTGAGAAAAGGGCAGATCAAGCATATATATATATAATAATAATAATAATTGTCATAACGATTTTTTCGGACCGCTACGACGAATTTGATGAAAACACAAAAAATGGAGTCGCCACCAATCTTTTTTGCTAGGTGTGATTGGCCACCTATTAAAACCGATTTTAGCAAAATATTTTAAAATTAATTAAAACATTTTTAAAACCAATTTCGAAGTCCGCGCTTTGAACCAGAGAGAAAACAAAATCGGGTTCGGGAGTCGGTTACGTACGGGGAAGGATTAGCACCCCCGCAACGCCCGTTTAGAAAACGGTACCACTTGATCACGTGTTATCTTTAATCTCGATTTAATGGATTTAACATCGGTATTTAAAAATAATTCTCTTTTATTTTTTTTATTCTTAAAAAAAACATGTTTATTATTTTTTTGGATTTTCTTGAACTGTTTTTTTATTTATTTTTTTTAGAAATCGAAAGTGAACATAAATTTATTATCGAAAATACTCATTAAATATTCCCGACACTCTCGGTGGTATTTAACGAGATCTTCTCACCTCAAGACATCTTAGGAATCACAACCGTGATCCTTCGAATTCCGTCGTCGGCAATTTACATTCATTTTTTATTTAAATGCGCATGATGCGAATATTTAAATATCGGATGCATACGGCTTAACATATATCTATAAAATTAAACATGCGACTCATAATATTAAAAACACGTGCATGGCAAAATATCGAGCACAATAAACATTCGCTCTTTATTCATTTTTTTGTATTGATTATTTCTATATATTTTTTTTTAAAACGAAAACGAATTTTTGTATCGAGCATGTCGCTAAATACTCCCACCACTCGTGGTGATATTTAACGAAATTCTCGCACCTCAAGATATCTTAGGAATCACTACCGTGACGTCCTTCGAATTCCGTCGTTGGTTATTCGCATTTATTAAGAAATCTTTTTTTTTAAAGTTAAAATGCTTTTAATATATTTTTTCAAAACCGAAACCGAATAATAAAAAAAATACGTCCAACACTTAAATAAATAAACAAAAATAAATAAGAAAATTAAAATCATACCTCGAGAATCCGAAAATTAAAATGTCGTACTCGATCTTCGCAAAATCACCTGAAAAATGTCAAAAAATTCGAAAATCAAAACTTCAAAATCGATCATCGTGAAAATTTGTTAATTTTTAATTTTAATTTTTTTTCCTTTTTTTAATCTTTTTGATTTTATTTTATTTTTTTTAATTTTTCTTTTTTTCTTTTTTTTCTTTTTTTCTTTTTTTTTATATTTTATATTTCATATTATTTTATTTTTAAAATTATTATTATTATTAATTTTTTTTCAATTTTTTTTTTCTCCCCCTTTTTTTTCTTCTTTTCTTTTTTCTCTTTTTCTTTCTTCTTTTTTTTCTGGCCCAAAACCAGGCCTGTTGGGCCAGGTCCGGCCCTGGCCTGCTGAGCCAGGCCTGGTTCTGGCCTGGCCTGCTGGGCCAGGCCTGGCCCCAAATTTCTTTTTCTTTTTTTTTTTTTTTTTTTTGCCTGAGGGGGGACCCGCGCGGACCCCGGGTCGGATCCGGGTCCAGGCGCGGATCCTCCCCGCCTGAAACGCGCCGTTTCGGCGCTACAAAAACGGCGCCGTTTCGGCGCCTTTTTCTCTTTTTTTTTTTTTTTTTTTGGGACCCGGGTCGGGCGCGCGGACCCTGGGTCCGAAACGGCGTCGTTTTGACGCCGTTTACATTTTTTAAAAAAAAATCGGGTGACCCGCGCGGACCCCGGGTCGACCCGCGGGTCCAGGCGCGGGTCACCTTGACCCGGTTCAGGGGGCTATATAAGCCCCCTTTTTTTTTTTTTTATCATTTCTCCTTTTTTTTTTTTTCTTCTCTCTTTCTCTTTTCTCTATCACTCTCTCTCTCTCTCTCTCTCTCACTTCCCTCTCAGCCCAAAGTCTTATTACGACACAAATGTCCGAGTATTTATTCAACACTACCGGTTTGCAATCCTCATTTAATCAACAACAAGTGTCTATGCGGTTTATCAAATGAGATTATTATCACTGTGAAATCAAAAATACAACTATAAATGTACATGCTTTATTTACAAGTGCATTAGTGCATGAAATGTACGTGATGTACGAAAAGAAAGAATTTTCATATTTACAAACTCAAAAAGTTAATGAACATTTGCTCCGACAGTATCGACTTATTTAAGCATCACGATGCCTTCGGAGCGAAAAATGAAACTTATTGCGGGTAGCACGATGTGCGTTCATCATTACCCGATTTACAGTTCTTGTTCGGAGTGTAAACAAATAGCGAAAGATCACCATGTTCCTTCCAAATTTTGAGGATATCCGATCGGAAATTCGATATGGCTCTACTCAAGTTCACTACATGAGGTTGAGTTAGGTTCTAAAAGGCTCCAAATTGCTCCTTACTGTCGCCCGTGAAGGCTAGTAAGGCATCCCGATTTAAAACGGGTTCAATTTGTTGGAGTATATTTTCCAGGCTTATGCGGAGGTTATTGCCTCACGAAAGCGTAGGTACTTTATTACTCCGAAAGTGTTTCGCTAGCCCATGCGGAGGTTATTGCCTCACGAGAGCGTAGGTACTTTACTTTCACCTAAAGGGATAAAGCTCGGGTATAGAGCTTATGTATGAAATGCACGAGCTTGTGTGAGAAGGAACAAGCAAACCTTCGACTATTTGTCTACGACTCTTTATTCTAAACATTCCACGATTTAAAAAATAAACGACATAAAAAAAAATGAAGCAAGAATTAACAGATATCAAAGTGTAATTGCAAGCAAAATAAAAATAAAGAAAGAAAAAAAGTAAAGAGAATTAAAATTAAATACCGATTAAATTCATTAATTCGAGATTTTAAAATAACACATGATCAATTTGTGGCTCGACTCTCAAGGCGTCCCCAGCGGAGTCGCCAAGCTGTCATAACGATTTTTTCGGACCGCTACGACGAATTTGATGAAAACACAAAAAATGGAGTCGCCACCAATCTTTTTTGCTAGGTGTGATTGGCCACCTATTAAAACCGATTTTAGCAAAATATTTTAAAATTAATTAAAACATTTTTAAAACCAATTTCGAAGTCCGCGCTTTGAACCAGAGAGAAAACAAAATCGGGTTCGGGAGTCGGTTACGTACGGGGAAGGATTAGCACCCCCGCAACGCCCGTTTAGAAAACGGTACCACTTGATCACGTGTTATCTTTAATCTCGATTTAATGGATTTAACATCGGTATTTAAAAATAATTCTCTTTTATTTTTTTATTCTTAAAAAAACATGTTTATTATTTTTTTGGATTTTCTTGAACTGTTTTTTTATTTTTTTTTTTAGAAATCGAAAGTGAACATAAATTTATTATCGAAAATACTCATTAAATATTCCCGACACTCTCGGTGGTATTTAACGAGATCTTCTCACCTCAAGACATCTTAGGAATCACAACCGTGATCCTTCGAATTCCGTCGTCGGCAATTTACATTCATTTTTTATTTAAATGCGCATGATGCGAATATTTAAATATCGGATGCATACGGCTTAACATATATCTATAAAATTAAACATGCGACTCATAATATTAAAAACACGTGCATGGCAAAATATCGAGCACAATAAACATTCGCTCTTTATTCATTTTTTTGTATTGATTATTTCTATATATTTTTTTTTAAAACGAAAACGAATTTTTGTATCGAGCATGTCGCTAAATACTCCCACCACTCGTGGTGATATTTAACGAAATTCTCGCACCTCAAGATATCTTAGGAATCACTACCGTGACGTCCTTCGAATTCCGTCGTTGGTTATTCGCATTTATTAAGAAATCTTTTTTTTTTTAAGTTAAAATGCTTTTAATATATTTTTTCAAAACCGAAACCGAATAATAAAAAAAATACGTCCAACACTTAAATAAATAAACAAAAATAAATAAGAAAATTAAAATCATACCTCGAGAATCCGAAAATTAAAATGTCGTACTCGATCTTCGCAAAATCACCTGAAAAATGTCAAAAAATTCGAAAATCAAAACTTCAAAATCGATCATCGTGAAAATTTGTTAATTTTTAATTTTAATTTTTTTTCTTTTTTTTAATCTTTTTGATTTTATTTTATTTTTTTTTTAATTTTTAATTTTTCTTTTTTTCATTTTTTTCTTTTTTTATATTTTTATATTTTATATTTCATATTATTTTATTTTTAAAATTATTATTATTATTAATTTTTTTTCAATTTTTTTTTTCTCCCCCTTTTTTTCTTCTTTTCTTTTTTCTCTTTTTCTTTCTTCTTTTTTTTCTGGCCCAAAACCAGGCCTGTTGGGCCAAGTCCGGCCCTGGCCTGCTGAGCTAGGCCTGGTTCTGGCCTGGCCTGCTGGGCCAGGCCTGGCCCCAAATTTCTTTTTTTTTTTTTTTTTTTTTTTTTGCCTGAGGGGGGACACGCGCGGACCCCGGGTCGGATCCGGGTCCAGGCGCGGATCCTCCCCGCCTGAAACGCACCGTTTCGGCGCTACGAAAACGGCGCCGTTTCGGCGCCTTTTTCTCTTTCTTTTTTTTTTTTGGGACCCGGGTCGGGCGCGCGGACCCCGGGTCGACCCGCGGGTCCACGCGCGGACCCCGGGTCGACCCGCGGGTCCACGCGCGGACCCTGGGTCCGAAACGGCGTCGTTTTGACGCCGTTTACATTTTTTTAAAAAAAATCGGGTGACCCGCGCGGACCCCGGGTCGACCCGCGGGTCCAGGCGCGGGTCACCTTGACCCGGTTCAGGGGGCTATATAAGCCCCTTTTTTTTTTTTTTATCATTTCTCCTTTTTTTTTTCTTCTCTCTTTCTCTTTTCTCTATCACTCTCTCTCTCTCTCTCTCTCTCTCACTTCCCTCTCAGCCCAAAGTTCGGCGGCCGGACCACCGTGCCGGCCGCCGCACCCCGACGTCGGCCGCCGCTCGCCGGCGGCCGATGAGCTCCAAATTTCCAGATCCGAGGGGGTTTCGACCCCCTCGTCACAGATCCGGGCTCCGTTTAGCCCGGATCCTCACAGAATATCGTAGATCTAGGTTTTTTTTTCGGTTTGCTGCTTTGGTTGTTTTGGTTTGTTTTGGTGTGTTTTCTTTCTTTTGCAGGGTTTTTCGATTTCGGAGGAGGGGGTGGTCGGGGCTGTTTCGAAAGGGGGTCCAGATCTGGGGTTCAGACCCCAGATCTGGGGTTTTTGGAGAGGGGGCGGTCTGACCTGGGCTCTGGCTGAGGGGCTATTGATCTGGCTCCCGCTGAGGGGGGCCTCGGCGATCGGAGTTTCTTTGGTAAAGGGGGGGTCTCCGAATCGGGTCAGTTTGGGAGGTGGTTCGTGGCTGAAGCCTCCTCCTTGGCTGAGGCTTCGGCCCTGGGGTTTTTTTTTGGGGGGTTCGAGTCTGGGGGATCCGAATCCGGGGTCCCCTCCTCCCTCCTCCTTGTTTTCGAATCTGGGCCTCCTTTTATGGAGGGTTGAGTGTGTGTGGGTTTCTGTTGGGGTGGTTGGCGTGTTGGTGGGGGTGGCGTGTAGGTTGGGTGGCGTGTTGCAGGGGAGGGCTGTGAGGGTGGCAGAGGTGGCAGGGAGGCTGGTGGCAGAGGGCTGTCAGGTTAGGGGAAAAAGGGGGAGGCGGCTAGGGTTTCAAGGGTTTCTGGTTAGGGTTAGGGGAAATGGGCCGGCTGGGCTGATGGGTTTGGGCCCACTGGTGGCCCGGTTTGGGGGTTGAGGGGTTGGGCCAGTTGGGCATTGGGCCTGGTGTTTACAGATTGGGGTTTTGGCCCGTTTGTGGTCCGGGTCGGATTCGAATCCGACCCGGACGAAAATTGGTTATTACAGCTGCCCCTCTTTGCATATTGCTGAGAATCAGGAATAGGGCAAAGACGATATAACCAATTTTGTCTGATTGTAGATCCATTTTTTGCGAGGCTTTATCATATTGGAAAATAAATTGCTCCTCTAATTAGAGGCTCTATCACTTGGAAAAATAAATTGTTCCTCTAATCAGAGGCTCTATCACTTGGAAGAATAAATTGCTCCTCTAATCAGAGGCTCCACAACTTTGAAAATAAATTGCTCCTCTCATCAGAGGCTCCACAACTTTAAAAAAATAAATTGCTCCTCTCATCAGAGGCTCCACAACTTTGAAAAAATAAATTGCTCCTCTCATCAGAGGCTCCACCACTTTGAAAATAAATTGCTCCTCTAATCAGAGGCTCTATCATTTGGAAAATAAATTGCTCCTCTAATCAGAGGCTCTACGACTTTGAAATTTAAATTGCTCCTCTAATCAGAGGCTCTATCACTTGGAAAGATAAATTGCTCCTCTAATCAGAGGCTCCACAACTTTGAAAATAAATTGCTCCTCTAATCAGAGGCTCTATCACTTGGAAAGATAAATTGCTCCTCTAATCAGAGGCTCCACAACTTTGAAAATAAATTGCCCCTCTAATCAGAGGCTCTATCACTTGGAAAGATAAATTGCTCCTCTAATCAGAGGCTCCACAACTTTGAAAATAAATTGCTCCTCTAATCAGAGGCTCTATCACTTGGAAAGATAAATTGCTCCTCTCATCAGAGGCTCCACAACTTTGAAAATAAATTGCTCCTCTAATCAGAGGCTCTATCACTTGGAAAGATAAATTGCTCCTCTAATCAGAGGCTCCACAACTTTGAAAATAAATTGCTCCTCTAATCAGAGGCTCTATCACTTGGAAAGATAAATTGCTCCTCTCATCAGAGGCTCCACAACTTTGAAAATAAATTGCTCCTCTAATCAGAGGCTCTATCACTTGGAAAGATAAATTGCTCCTCTAATCAGAGGCTCCACAACTTTGAAAATAAATTGCTCCTCTAATCAGAGGCTCTATCACTTGGAAAGATAAATTGCTCCTCTAATCAGAGGCTCCACAACTTTGAAAATAAATTGCTCCTCTAATCAGAGGCTCCACGACTTTGAAAATAAATTGCTCCTCTCATCAGAGGCTCCACAACTTTGAAAATTTAAAAATGAACTTTGAATTTTTTTTGACAATGAGCTTGAACACAACTTAGATCATCACCTCACTTACTACCTTAGTCTTACAAAAGTGAAGACTAATTCTTGACATCAAATCTCTTTCTCGTTCAGTTTTGAAATTCCTTGTCAGATTCTTCGGATATCGCCACTCGACTAATCATACCGAGGCTCGACCTTTGAGTTTGACTTCGCAAGAATTGAAAATGGTACCCGAAGGTTTTGAAAAATGTCATTTTGAAAATAGCGCCCGGAGGTCTTATCCATGATTTTTTTTGAATAATGCCCAGAGGTCTGAAAAACGTCTTTTCTTTGAAAATAGTGCCCGGAGGTCTTATCCATGATTTTCGAGAATAGTGCCCGGAGGTCTTGAAACAGGTGCCCGGAGGTCTTTAACAATGTCTTTTCTTTGAAAATGGTGCCCAGAGGTCTTATCCATGACTTTTGAAAATAGTGCCCGCAGGTCTTGAGAATAGATGCCCGGAGGTCTTATAACAGGTGCCCGGAGGTCTTTAAAAATGTCTTTTCATTGAAAATGGTGCCCGGAGGTCTTATCCATGAATTTTTGAGACTAGTGCCCGGAGGTCTTAAAAATGTAACCCGGAGGTTTTAAAACAGATACCCGGAGGTCTTTTTTATTTATTTATAATTTTCTATCATTTTGAAAAATAAATTGCTCCTCTAATCAGAGGCTCTACAACTTTGGAAATAAATTGCTCCTCTCATCAGAGGCTCTACAACTTTGAAATTTAAATTGCTCCTCTCATCAGAGGCTCTACAACTTTGAAAAATAAATTGGTTTCCTGTGCCCGGAGGACTTCATTTTTCTAATTTTCTTTTTCTTTTGCTGTGCCCGGAGGTCTTAAAAATGTAACCCGGAGGTTTTAAAACAGATGCCTGGAGGTCTTCTTTTTTAATTTTCTATCACTTTGAAAAATAAATTGCTCCTCTAATCAGAGGCTCCACAACTTTGAAATTTAAATTGGTCTTGGTGATCATACCTGAAGATCATATCTTGGAAGAAAATCTCACTGAATGTTCGTATTCAAATGTCAAAATTTCAAATAGTCAATGTCATGCATGAAATGTGAATGTCATGAGATGTCAATGCGTATGCCCCTGATGATGCATGTGCAAGTACCTATGAATACTGTACACATTTTACGACACGATGCAGATGCAAAACTTAATAAATATGCGAATGTTCATGAATGATGCGAATGCCCCTAATTATTTTTTTTTCTGATCTTGGTTTAGCTTTTCCAAATTGTTTTTCCTCTTCGAAACAGAGTGTATCCTAAAACGCTCGTGCCTCGTAAGAGATCAACATTTTTCTTCACTTTGGAACTATCCCTTTGCCCCGATAGTTTTTCAACATCAACTGGAATCCGAGTGTTCATTTCTTCTACCTCAATAGTTCCATGCCTCTGGGCCAAAAGAACCTTCGTCTTATGCCAACATCGAAAATAGTTTCTTCCAAAAATATTTTCATTTATCTGCTTTTGCTTGCTTCTTTTTTTTGAAAAATGTTTGCTTCTTTACTGAAAACTTTTGAGCTGAAAATGTCATCGTCTGATATTGTGATATCCTTATCTTTTGAAGATTGATGATCACTGTTAGAAGTTTTTCTTAGTGTCAATTCGGATTTTTCAAATTGAGTCGGAAGGCTTGGTACCACAAGACTTTGGTTGATCCAAGGAGACTTCGCAACAGGAAAAATGTATATCCTTTCTAGACTCACAAATGGAACAGATTTTATAGAACATGATTTTTTGGACTCAAACAAATTCAACCTTCTTTTAGTTTCCAAATCATAGCGTTTTGACATACGTCAAGGCTAGCTGGGGTGTTCAAACTGGAGAATTAATTCTGGAAAGGAAAACGGTCTCAGTTTTTTTAAAGTCAAACCTCCAAACGAGAGTTGACAGTTTTGGAATATTTTGGAATTCCCAGATGTTCCTTAAGTTCTTCAAAATGACTTCTTCTTTTGTTATGGCCTCGACGATACCATAAGCAACACCGAAATTCTCCCATTTTACTCTAGACTGCCCATGTCGGGTTTTCACCCTAGAGTCTCCTTCTTTCCATTTTTTCATTTTTTTTCTTAAATGTTTCACCCTGCATTCAAGAAATCAAGACTTATCCAAAAAGATTTTTAACCAGAAAGGAGACCGAAGTCTCATGCATTTCTCTAAGAATAGACTCATCAATTTAAATGACCATGCTCGATCGAAATGGTCTTTTCCAAGTACGTAATGTAGGCCGAGGTTCGAGGTACTGAAAGAAAGATAGATAGGCCCAAACATGTGTTTAAGGTGATCAAATCAAGGATCATTTCATGAGGAGGATTCTCTTTGAAACACTTGTCTTTTCTGAGCTTTTCTCTTTATTCGATGATTTTCATCCGTTCTTTTCTTCCTTTTCTGTTTTTGCTTTCATCTTTCTTTTTATCTCCTTTTTTTTGCATCTCTATTTTGACAAGGTGAGCCCGTAGTCATTTGGAAGCTCAGATTTCTCTTTGATTCACGACATTCTTTTTCGTTTTTGAACCAAGACTTCACTATCCGTGACCTTTGAAAAGATCCTTCCTCGAATTTGCCCCCCTAGTGTGGAGGGTGATCCTTGATCGGGGTTGAAAGAACAAAAGTATTCACTAGGCTCAAAAGGGGTAGCAAAAGGATATTTTCTATTTTGTGAAAGGATGATGAAAGATGGCCATTTTTCATCTCGAACACAAGCACGTAAATCGAAGAGTCATTCCTTAGAGGAAAATAATGAAAAGGTTTTTTTTTTCTTTCTTGAAACCGTCTTGAATTTCATAAATGCATGATGTCACACTCATCTTTCTTTTTTTCTTTTTTCATTTTTTCTTTTCTTTTTTTTTTCATTTTTTCATTTTTTTTTGCATGCTCCGAAAATTACTCCATCTTTATCCACCACGCGTCTTTCGTATCTACAAATGATGCACCATTTGATTGGTCATACAAATGAGACTTCGTATCATAATGAGGAATACCTCGAGTCTTTTTGCTCTCTGAAGGGATAAGAAAGGATATGGCTCGAAAACAGCTTTTTTCTAAGAGCACGAGAAAATCACGTTTAATCATTGTTACCCGAGACGTTAATCATGAAGTGACGTCTGGGCAACTCTTGTTTTGTGGTTACGGAAAAGGATGTGAATGGTTTTGGCATAACCTTGACACACATCAATTTACCATGATCTAGATTCTTGAAAGAGGTTTCACTTGTTTGAGACACTAAAAACTCGGATTTGTTTTTCAAAAAGTTTGTTCCATTGCTCATAACCTAAACTAGGATCTGCATTTTTCTTATTGCACTGACTATGGTTTCTGAAATTCAACAATATATTACTGGAAGCCTTGGTTTTTCCAAACTCAAAAGATTCAAGCATGGGCAAGTCCGAAAGAGAGATGGAAGGATGTTGGGTCATTTCTAACATTGATCATCAAAAATCTCAAGATATCTCATCATTTCTTAACGTGAAGAAAGATTTTTTCTTTTAAGAACGCGCTCTTCAAAAATCAAGAATTTCTTTAATGTTTATTTTTGCCAATTCAAATTAAAGCACAACAAACACAAAGCTTTTGAAATTCAAAATTTATTTATTTCATGTGGATGCCAACATAAGACAAGTGCTTTCATGATGAGGCATAGAACTACATGCATATTCCTCAATGCTTGCCGACATGCTTTTAAAGGTAACCATTCATCCTCCAAATCCGTGGCGAAGAAACCGATCTATGGCAATGCGGATTTCCACTGTTCAACTAGCTCTGGAGTCAAAGTGCCGTCATGAACAAGACCTTCAATCTTTTCCTTCAGTCGTCTGCATTTTTCAGTTGAATGTCCGATTGCCCCCATGTGATACTCACACTTGCTGTTCGGGTCATAACTCATTGCTGATGGGTTTGGAGCTGTTTTCAGAGGCACAGGGGTGAGGTATCGATTCCTCATTAGTAATTGCAACAGGTCAGAGATTGGGACTGAAAATTTCTCTTGGTTGCCCCTCGGTCGTTTCTGGGAAACATGCCTAGTTGCAAGGGCTGGCATAGAATGATGTGTTTGAATATCTGGAGGGTAAGGATAATGACTTGAAGAGACATTGGTAGAGTAACATGATTGATACGGAGAGACCCGGGGATACGGAGTGAATTCTCCCATAGTCTGGACATGTTCCTCCTTCCTTTCAGGTGTCTCGTTTCCCTCGGTATTGGATGTCTCATCTCCTTCGAGTTTTCCGTTCTTGATAGCATTTTCAATCATCTCTCCTGAGGTTACCATATCTGCAAAATTCTTTGTGGCATTGCCAACGAGTCTATCATAGTACGGAGCGTGTAGTGTACTTACAAAAAGGACAGTAATTTCCTTTTGAATCAGAGCCGGTCGTACTTGGGTGGCCATGTCCATCCACCTCTGAGCATATTCTTTGAAGCTCTCAGTGGCCTCTTTCCCCATATTTTGCAAGGTCAACCTATCTGGTGCCATGTCGATCATGTGCTTATACTGAGTCTTGAAAGCTTTTGCCAGATCTTTCCAAGAACGGATACAGACCCGATCCAATTGATTATACCATCTCGCAGCCGATCCTGTTAGACTGTCTTGGAAGCAGTGGATTAACAGCTTGTCATTGTTGGTGTAGCCAGCCATTCTCCGACAAAACATCATGATGTGGATTGATGGACATTTCGATCCGTCATACTTTTCAAATTCAGGGACCTTGAATTTTGGCGGAATCACCAAATCTGGGACCAAGCTGAGCTCATTCGGATCCATATTCCCGAAAATGTCTATCCCTTCTATGGCTTTGAGTCTCTCTTCAAACAGATCATACTTCTGTTGCACCTCTGCGTCTTTCACTTGCTCTGCCACACGTTTTTTCAGCTTTTCTTGTTCTAGTGAACCATCTTGGCTTGGAATAACAACCGAGTCTGAGGGGTGAAATTCCGAGTTCAGTTGAAATTGTCCTTGGCCTCGTTGACTCGATAGGTGAATCGGATCTTCGTTGTCGTTTACTCGAGGTCGAGGTTCTCCCCTTATGATCGATCCTTCAGCAACCCATTTTCCTCGAGTCAGCCTAGTCATCATTTCAATCATCTTGTCTATTTGCTCACGTGACTCCTCTCGAGATTTTATGATCTGTTCCCGTGTTTCTTGCTGAGATCTGGCTAACTGTTCTTGTAGTTCTCTCTGTGCTCTTTCCACTCTATCCAGTCTATTTTGTTCATCCTCCATGATTCCGGCCTGTGTCATAGAGGCACGCAGTGATTCTCTGATTTGGAAGAGAAAACCTTTCAAAGCTAAACCGACTTCTTTTTTATTCCTCTCAAGTGTGCTTCATGATGCATGAGCTATGAATGCCGTGAATGTAACACGATGCCCATATGATGCATGTAAAGAATAAACAAATTAATGCATGAGTATGTACAATGAGTGACCATGTATGTCACGAATGCAAGACCTTATTGTAATGAATGCAATCACGATGTTGATATGATGCATGTAAAGAATAAATAAAATGATATACTGGTATATACAGAGAATGATCATGTATGTCACTAATGCATTCTACAATGAATGACCATGCATGTTATGATTGCAATATGATGCGAATTTGATTTGTCTAAAGAATAAACAAATTAATGCATGAATATATACAGAAAACTATTAATGATTTGGACTGAACTTGATCATTCAACAATTTTATTGCACAAACTTTGCCCCCAAATTCAATCCGCAAAAAAAAAAATTTTGTTTTTTTTTGTTTTTTTGAAAGATATTTTTTTCCGTAAAAATCAAAATATTATTTTCACAAACCAATTTCTATCAAAAACTTTTGTGGTAGTGGGTCTTATTACGACACAAATGTCCGAGTATTTATTCAACACTACCGGTTTGCAATCCTCATTTAATCAACAACAAGTGTCTATGCGGTTTATCAAATGAGATTATTATCACTGTGAAATCAAAAATACAACTATAAATGTACATGCTTTATTTACAAGTGCATTAGTGCATGAAATGTACGTGATGTACGAAAAGAAAGAATTTTCATATTTACAAACTCAAAAAGTTAATGAACATTTGCTCCGACAGTATCGACTTATTTAAGCATCACGATGCCTTCGGAGCGAAAAATGAAACTTATTGCGGGTAGCACGATGTGCGTTCATCATTACCCGATTTACAGTTCTTGTTCGGAGTGTAAACAAATAGCGAAAGATCACCATGTTCCTTCCAAATTTTGAGGATATCCGATCGGAAATTCGATATGGCTCTACTCAAGTTCACTACATGAGGTTGAGTTAGGTTCTAAAAGGCTCCAAATTGCTCCTTACTGTCGCCCGTGAAGGCTAGTAAGGCATCCCGATTTAAAACGGGTTCAATTTGTTGGAGTATATTTTCCAGGCTTATGCGGAGGTTATTGCCTCACGAAAGCGTAGGTACTTTATTACTCCGAAAGTGTTTCGCTAGCCCATGCGGAGGTTATTGCCTCACGAGAGCGTAGGTACTTTACTTTCACCTAAAGGGATAAAGCTCGGGTATAGAGCTTATGTATGAAATGCACGAGCTTGTGTGAGAAGGAACAAGCAAACCTTCGACTATTTGTCTACGACTCTTTATTCTAAACATTCCACGATTTAAAAAATAAACGACATAAAAAAAAATGAAGCAAGAATTAACAGATATCAAAGTGTAATTGCAAGCAAAATAAAAATAAAGAAAGAAAAAAAGTAAAGAGAATTAAAATTAAATACCGATTAAATTCATTAATTCGAGATTTTAAAATAACACATGATCAATTTGTGGCTCGACTCTCAAGGCGTCCCCAGCGGAGTCGCCAAGCTGTCATAACGATTTTTTCGGACCGCTACGACGAATTTGATGAAAACACAAAAAATGGAGTCGCCACCAATCTTTTTTGCTAGGTGTGATTGGCCACCTATTAAAACCGATTTTAGCAAAATATTTTAAAATTAATTAAAACATTTTTAAAACCAATTTCGAAGTCCGCGCTTTGAACCAGAGAGAAAACAAAATCGGGTTCGGGAGTCGGTTACGTACGGGGAAGGATTAGCACCCCCGCAACGCCCGTTTAGAAAACGGTACCACTTGATCACGTGTTATCTTTAATCTCGATTTAATGGATTTAACATCGGTATTTAAAAATAATTCTCTTTTATTTTTTTATTCTTAAAAAAACATGTTTATTATTTTTTTGGATTTTCTTGAACTGTTTTTTTATTTTTTTTTTTAGAAATCGAAAGTGAACATAAATTTATTATCGAAAATACTCATTAAATATTCCCGACACTCTCGGTGGTATTTAACGAGATCTTCTCACCTCAAGACATCTTAGGAATCACAACCGTGATCCTTCGAATTCCGTCGTCGGCAATTTACATTCATTTTTTATTTAAATGCGCATGATGCGAATATTTAAATATCGGATGCATACGGCTTAACATATATCTATAAAATTAAACATGCGACTCATAATATTAAAAACACGTGCATGGCAAAATATCGAGCACAATAAACATTCGCTCTTTATTCATTTTTTTGTATTGATTATTTCTATATATTTTTTTTTAAAACGAAAACGAATTTTTGTATCGAGCATGTCGCTAAATACTCCCACCACTCGTGGTGATATTTAACGAAATTCTCGCACCTCAAGATATCTTAGGAATCACTACCGTGACGTCCTTCGAATTCCGTCGTTGGTTATTCGCATTTATTAAGAAATCTTTTTTTTTTTAAGTTAAAATGCTTTTAATATATTTTTTCAAAACCGAAACCGAATAATAAAAAAAATACGTCCAACACTTAAATAAATAAACAAAAATAAATAAGAAAATTAAAATCATACCTCGAGAATCCGAAAATTAAAATGTCGTACTCGATCTTCGCAAAATCACCTGAAAAATGTCAAAAAATTCGAAAATCAAAACTTCAAAATCGATCATCGTGAAAATTTGTTAATTTTTAATTTTAATTTTTTTTCTTTTTTTTAATCTTTTTGATTTTATTTTATTTTTTTTTTTTTTAATTTTTAATTTTTCTTTTTTTCATTTTTTTCTTTTTTTATATTTTTATATTTTATATTTCATATTATTTTATTTTTAAAATTATTATTATTATTAATTTTTTTTCAATTTTTTTTTTCTCCCCCTTTTTTTTCTTCTTTTCTTTTTTCTCTTTTTCTTTCTTTTTTTTTTTCTGGCCCAAAACCAGGCCTGTTGGGCCAAGTCCGGCCCTGGCCTGCTGAGCCAGGCCTGGTTCTGGCCTGGCCTGCTGGGCCAGGCCTGGCCCCAAATTTTTTTTTTTTTTTTTTTTTTTTTTTGCCTGAGGGGGGACCCGCGCGGACCCCGGGTCGGATCCGGGTCCAGGCGCGGATCCTCCCCGCCTGAAACGCGCCGTTTCGGCGCTACGAAAACGGCGCCGTTTCGGCGCCTTTTTCTCTTTCTTTTTTTTTTTTTGGGACCCGGGTCGGGCGCGCGGACCCCGGGTCGACCCGCGGGTCCACGCGCGGACCCCGGGTCGACCCGCGGGTCCACGCGCGGACCCTGGGTCTGAAACGGCGTCGTTTTGACGCCGTTTACATTTTTTTAAAAAAAATCGGGTGACCCGCGCGGACCCCGGGTCGACCCGCGGGTCCAGGCGCGGGTCACCTTGACCCGGTTCAGGGGGCTATATAAGCCCCTTTTTTTTTTTTTATCATTTCTCCTTTTTTTTTTCTTCTCTCTTTCTCTTTTCTCTATCACTCTCTCTCTCTCTCTCTCTCTCTCTCTCTCTCACTTCCCTCTCAGCCCAAAGTCCGGCGGCCGGACCACCGTGCCGGCCGCCGCACCCCGACGTCGGCCGCCGCTCGCCGGCGGCCGATGAGCTCCAAATTTCCAGATCCGAGGGGGTTTCGACCCCCTCGTCACAGATCCGGGCTCCGTTTAGCCCGGATCCTCACAGAATATCGTAGATCTAGGTTTTTTTTTCGGTTTGCTGCTTTGGCTGTTTTGGTTTGTTTTGGTGTGTTTTCTTTCTTTTGCAGGGTTTTTCGATTTCGGAGGAGGGGGTGGTCGGGGCTGTTTCGAAAGGGGGTCCAGATCTGGGGTTCAGACCCCAGATCTGGGGTTTTTGGAGAGGGAGCGGTCTGACCTGGGCTCTGGCTGAGGGGCTATTGATCTGGCTCCCGCTGAGGGGGGCCTCGGCGATCGGAGTTTCTTTGGTAAAGGGGGGGTCTCCGAATCGGGTCAGTTTGGGAGGTGGTTCGTGGCTGAAGCCTCCTCCTTGGCTGAGGCTTCGGCCCTGGGGTTTTTTTTTGGGGGGTTCGAGTCTGGGGGATCCGAATCCGGGGTCCCCTCCTCCCTCCTCCTTGTTTTCGAATCTGGGCCTCCTTTTATGGAGGGTTGAGTGTGTGTGGGTTTCTGTTGGGGTGGTTGGCGTGTTGGTGGGGGTGGCGTGTAGGTTGGGTGGCGTGTTGCAGGGGAGGGCTGTGAGGGTGGCAGAGGTGGCAGGGAGGCTGGTGGCAGAGGGCTGTCAGGTTAGGGGAAAAAGGGGGAGGCGGCTAGGGTTTCAAGGGTTTCTGGTTAGGGTTAGGGGAAATGGGCCGGCTGGGCTGATGGGTTTGGGCCCACTGGTGGCCCGGTTTGGGGGTTGAGGGGTTGGGCCAGTTGGGCATTGGGCCTGGTGTTTACAGATTGGGGTTTTGGCCCGTTTGTGGTCCGGGTCGGATTCGAATCCGACCCGGACGAAAATTGGTTATTACAATAATAATACTTTCAATCTCTCTCTCTCTCTATATATATATAGACAAGAAAACAAATTCAATTTATGTTTGCCATTTAATATATGGAATTCAATTATAAGCTTTTTGAGGCTCCGAATCCTAAATTATAACCAAAATATGAAAATATTAATAACTTGAAGTCCACAAAAACAAAAAAAAATAATAATAATATGTATGTTTTTTATTATACAAGATAAATAGAGATAATTATTTTCAATTCATTAATTTGGATTAACTTTAATAATCAATTTAATTAAATTCCATGGATATTTTTTTTGCTAAATAATTCCATGGATATATATCCATCAAAGCTAAGTCTGGGACTGGAAGTATAGGCGGAGGTGTATTTTTAACTTGCTGGAGATTGAGCCACATTATTGTGAAGTTCATGGAGATCATGAAATTGAATTTGTTTTGGCAATGATTCCAAATTCCACTCTCTTACCCTTTATTTGTTCTCATTTCTTAATCTTATAATTATTGCAATAATTGATATTATTATTCTGAAGGGGACATATAAACCAAAATGTAATCCATGGCATGTCTCTATCCACAGTGGTAGCAGCTGGAACTGGAGGAAGATCATGCAATTGAGAACAGTGGCTGCCGGAATTATTCTCCAAGCTGATGGAGGCTGCAAATGGCCTTTCTCAGAGGGAAAGTACTCAGTGACAGCTATGTGGAATAAAATTAGACCCACAGCTAAAAAAGTAGCTTGGCACAAGTTGGTATGGTGCAAATACAACATCCCTAAACATTCTATGGTCTCCTGGATGGCAACTCTTAATCGATTGTCTACCAAGGACAGGCTTGTCTCCTGGGGCATGGCTATGGAAGAACAATGCTTGCTTTGCAAATAGGAGAAAGAAACAAGGGATCACTTATTCTTTACCTGTCGTTTCTCTAAACAGGTTTGGATGAAAGTGCTGGAACTCTGCAAGTTACACAGGAGAGTTGATTGTTGGGCAGTAGAGATGTAATGGGCTATTGCCAACTTAAGAGGTAAAGCTTTGATCACAATCATACTGAGGTTAGCATGGAATGCTGTCATCTACCTAGTTTGGAAAGAGAGAAACAATCGTCTGCACAACTCTACAGAGCAAAGGGAGGAGCAGCTTCTTGAACAAGTACGAGAAATGATCTCAATAAGGCTAAGTGACCTTAGGAAGGTTAAACGAGATTCTGTAAATATGGCCTTATGTGACTCATGGAAACTAAATAATGCCATGTTTGTTTAAAAGGTCGATTGCTGATAATGGTTAGCTAGATTCTGCTAGCTATTGTAATTTGTAGTAGCACTGTTGCTTCTTGGATAAATGGAAATTGACTACTTATCCAAAAAAAAAAATGTAATCATGATATATGTTGTTATTTACATAAATTATTTACATTTCATATTTGTTTATTAAAAAATATATATCAACATATGTCTAATAGCACTCAGTAAATAATATTTTAAAAAATAAAAAATAATTTATTTATTATTTTTTAAATTTAATAAAAAACACATTAAATAAAAAATTAAAATAATAATTAAAAATCTTATATATATATATATATATATATATATATACACCGTAACCGAATCCTTTTATCTTTATTTTTTTTTCATTTCCTAACATAGGAATCAATACTCCTAAAAAGAGCCATAAAACATTGAAAAAGACATTAGAATTGCAGTAATTATTATCCACCACGCTTGAGCAACAAATCAGTGAATGATGCCACTATGTGCATGTGTTTTTGTGCATGAATAGTTGACCTTTGAAAGTCAATACTCAACTTTTTATTTAGTAGTATATTTGTTTTTCTTTCTGGAGATAATTTAAATAAACTTCAAATTGAAACGTGTCTATAAATTAATTAAACCTAGCAAATTAATGACGTGGATCTTAAGAATTATTACGATTTTTTTTAATATTTATTATTATTTAGTTGGATAATTACAAAAAAATTAATAATTATCCCTCATAAATCATAATCCTCTTATTATATATGTACGAGGAAAAACTCTATTTTTGCTTTCAAATAAAAAAACTCAAAATTTTGGTTAATTGAAAAAAAAAAAAAGCTAAAACCAAATCAATCTATCCAAAAAACAATTCAAAATATTGCTAAAAAAATAGAACCAAACCTCAAAACAACAATCCAAAATCAAACTTAACTAATCCAAGCAAAAAACAGAATCAAACCTCAAATCAAGAAAAAAAAAGTTTCGCTAAAAAAAAAAAACATAAAACCACCGATAAAAATAAAGTCGAATTTTTTGGCTTTGAAGTGTCAAATATGTTTCCAACTAAAAATATGAAATAAAAATAAAATAAAATCTGTGTTGACAATGCATTTACTCAATTTTAATATATTGTTATTGATTATTGATACTATTACTTAACTGTTAAAAGAAAACAAGGTTCCATAAATATCAAGATAACAAAATTATCGAACCCTTTAATATTGTTATTTACTCTTATTTTAAAATGTTCATGCATGGTGCAAAATTTTTTACTCTTTAATAATATATATAGTAGATCGTTTTTGTTACATTTAATCAGCTGGGGGCTTGGAATTATTCAAGCAAATCATTAATTGTCTTATTGCAACATTATGCAAGATCAATTCTAAATGAATGATAATTTATAGTAATAATGGCTCTCAACGCCATACAGGTAGATGATTATTAAATTTAATTCATAATGTGTAATTAACAAGCTTAATTTTTACAAGACGACATATTTAACTCTAATAATTTTGGGAAAGCGAGTTCTACTTCTAGATTAATTAGCTTGAATATATATAAAATGGATCAGCGCTTGTGCCATAATGCTAATGGCAGCAATTAGGAAGGAAGGATGAATGAGATGAAGGTATTCTAATCATGGATTCCACATAGTGTGAAATATCCTTAGGCAAATCTCATATTAACAGGATATAAGTGAAGGATTTGATTTATAAGGGGTGACACACCTTCTATTAGTACGGCACGTTTTTAAGATAAAACCGTAAAACTCTGTGGAACCAAAACAGATAATACCGCATGACGTGGAAGTGTAGGACCATAACACAGTGATGATTAAAAATATATATTTCATCTGCTAAATTTTTGTTTGCAATTTGGGTTATAAGGAGTGACATATTTTTCACTAGTATGGCGCGCTTTTAAGACAAAACCATGAAATTCTGAGAAATCAAAGCAGACAATATTGTATGACGTGAAAGTGTGAGACCATCACACAGTGATGGTTAAAAATATATTTTTATCTGCTAAATTCTTGTCTGCCGCGTGGTTCTACTTCTGCCCATTCACGGGCTTGGAAAACTGATATGAACAGAAACAGTTCAACTTCGTTTCTCCGTCTGCGCGTAGGCAGGTTCAAATATTCTGATCACCAGATGGGTTCGGCTTCTTCAGGGTTTTTTTTTTGCTGCTGAAAAGAAACATTGATAAGAATTAGTAAATTTAAAGGAAACAAATTTGTCTTGAAGATCAGATAACATATAAAACTCAATGTAAATAAGGAATTATGATTTGATTCTGTAGATAGCTACCTTCACGCGCAGTGAAACAACTTTTGATGTGGGTTTGACAGGAACATTGTATTTTGTTCGGTTTCACAATCAGGACTTAAGTCTGCTTAATTAAAAGAATGATACGATTATTATTTTTATTTTTTACAAATGAAAGAAATGGGTTGCAATTGTTGGTATTTCAATTTCAAATTTGTTGAATATCATTTTTTAAGGATGATTGTATGAATTAATTAAATTCCAAATTCGAACGATAAGATTATTTTTACCAGTTATCGAAATGAACATAGTTAACTTGATTAGTTGTGAAAGTGAATTTATTTTAGTCACCGTATAAATTGTCGTCTACCTTGCTATGATTAGGTCTATATATATATATATATATATATATATATATATATATAATTCAGTGTTGATCAGTCTTGGCACCTGAATTAAGTTTCCAAGGGAAAGAGTAGGAAAAAGACTAGGAAATCTAATCCCAAATCCCTTTGAATAATGAACCTTGTAAACAGTTTCTTCAACTTTGATGTTCAACAGTTGAAATTTATATATAAATATATATAATTCAAAATTGTTTTGGCATGTATCAAAACAATTCCCGCAAGCTAGCTAGCTACCACCTACATTAATGGCTTAAAGATGTATATATACATTAATTGTTTAGAGATTACTAGAGTTAAAAGCAATGATTTGGATGACATCTCCGAATAATTAACCGTGTTCAGACATACTTAAATATAAAAATAAAATAAAAAATTATAATTAACAATGTTTGAGATATGGAATTAATTAAAGTGGACAGTAGCATTGAATTAAGAATTTAACCCAATTGATTTATGTAGTTATCCTTAAGAGACGATATTTAACAAGTTTGGAGTTTAAATCTCGGTATTTACAACTTCATCTTTCTCCTATTCTCAAACTATAATTTCATATATATATATATATATATATATATATATATATATATATATATATGTTAGGTATCAGAGTGACGGAATAGTGTCTCACAACTAAAATAAGAGATGAGAAAATAGGAACTGAACACACAAAATTTAACGTGGAAAACTCTCAATGAATAAAGGGAAAAACCACGGGGCAAGACTAGAAGAATTTCACTATGAGAAAATATTACAACACCTCTCTCTAAATACTAGGAGAGAACAACCTCACAAAGAATATAAGAAAGTATACAAGAGAGGAAGAGATAATTCTTGGGATGGTTTTAATACTTCTCCTTAAGGCTCTTTATATAGCCTTCAAGGAGGAACTCCTTTGTTGCTCCCACCGATGTGGGACTTTCTATAAGTTCTAACAATTCTCCCACTTGAAGATTTGATTAAACCAATCATATCTTCACACCACTCTTTCTGTCTTGCCATTCCATGTTGCTTACGTTTCTGATAGACCATAGGAGGATCGACACCAAATAAACTTGTCAGTGTTGATTGGCTTTGTCATAACATCTGCTAGGTTGTCTTTGGTGTGAATCTTTTGCATATCCACACTTCCTTCTTCTACTACTTCTCGAACAAAGTGATACTGTATACCTATATGCTTTGTCCTGGAATGAAAGGCTGGATTCCTTGCAATGTGCAAGGCACTCTGACTGTCACAATACACAATAATCTTCTGCTGCTTGTGCCCGAGTTCTTCCATTAACCTTTGTATCCATATTGCTTCCTTGCATGCTTGGGTCGCTGCCATGTACTCAGCTTCTGTAGTAGACAAAGCTACAACAGTCTGTAACTTAGATAACCAGCTTACCGCTCCTCCTGCAAGTGTGAACACATAGCCAGTAGTGGATTTCCTTTTATTAAGATCACCTGCAAAATCTGAATCAACATAACCCCTGACAACAAGTTCTGATCCTCCAAAACATAATGCAACATCTGAGGTTCCTTTAATGTATCTAAGGATCCTCTTAACAACATTCCAATGCTCTCTACCAGGATCTGCCATAAATCGACTGACCGCTCCCACTGCTTGTGCAATGTCTGGTCTTGTACATATCATAGCATACATAAGGCTTCCCACCGCTGATGCATACGGTACTCGAGACATTTCCATCCTCTCTGCTTCATTGCTAGGACTCATACCTGAGGATAATTTACAATTGACAGGAAGTGGGGTAGATATTGGCTTACAGTCTTGCATGTTGAAGCGTCGCAAGACCTTCCTCAGATAATTCTTTTGAGAAAGCCAAATTTTCCTGTCTTTTCTGTCTCGGTGAATTTGCATCCCTAAAATCTTGTTTGCGGGTCCCAAGTCCTTCATATCGAACTCCCTAGCCAACTGTGCCTTCAAATCTTGGATTCGATCTTTGTTGGGGCCTACCACCAACATGTCATCCACATACAACAGCAAAATAATGAAATCATTATCATCAAACCTCTTGTAGTACGTACAATGGTCTGAACTCAGTCTGTTGTATTCAAGGCTAATTATGAAAGAATCAAATCTCTTGTACCAACATCTGGGCGCCTGCTTTAGACCGTACAGAGATTTGGTCAACCTGCAAACCAAGTTCTCTTTGCCTGTTTCAACAAAACCTTCTGGTTGGAGCATATAAATTTCTTCTTCAAGCTCTCCATGTAGAAAAGCCGTCTTTACATCTAGTTGTTCAAGATGTAAATCAAATGCAGCACATATAGCCAACACTACTCTGATAGTAGTAAGTCTGACAACTGGAGAAAATATCTCGTTGAAGTCAATACCTTCTTTCTGAGCATATCCTTTTACAACCAATCTAGCACGATATCGTTCTACTTGATCATTGCTATCCCGCTTGATCTTGTAGACCCATTTGTTACCAATGGCTTTTCTGCCACGTGGTAATTCCACCAGTTCCCATGTCTCGTTCTTGTGAAGAGCTTCAATTTCTTCCTGCATTGCTGTCATCCACAGAGAAGCATCTGGGCTACTAGTAGCTTCATGAAAAGTTGATGGCTCTCCATCCTCTGTTAAAAGACAGTATGCAACATTGCTCTCCGTAACATACTCCGTGTGCCAATTTGGAGGCCTTCTCTCACGAGTTGACCGTCGAACTTCTACAGCCTCGGACTCAACTGGTTCTGGTACCTCATGCTCTGGTTCTGCTTCAGAAGAATCATCTTCTTGAGAATTTCTATCCATCTGCACTGTAGCAGTCTCTTTTGAAGTGTTGTCATTTGTTTGCTCACTTTGCAGTTCATTTTCTGCAAAAACTACATCTCTGCTGACAACAACCTTGCGGGCAGTGGGATCCCACAGGCGATACCCCTTAACACCGTCAGCATAACCCAAGAATATACATTTTCTGGATTTTGGATCCAGCTTTATTCTTTCTTGGGAGTTGTACATCACGTACACAGGACATCCAAACACATGTAGAGAAGAATAATCAGCTGGCTTTCCTTTCCACATCTCCATAGGCGTCTTCAAACCAATCGCCGTTGATGGTGATCGATTTATCACATAACAGGTGATTTTGACTGCTTCTGCCCAGAAAGATTTGGCCAATCCCGCTGTTCTCAGCATGGCTCTTGTTCTATCTAGGAGAGTTCTGTTCATCCGCTCTGCTACACCATTCTGTTGAGGCGTATGTGCAACCGTGAATTGTCTCATAATACCCTCTTTCTTACAGAATGCTAGAAAGTTACCGTCTACATATTCTCCTCCATTGTCTGTCCTCAAGCACTTGATTCTTTTCCCAGTTTCAAGCTCTACTTGTGCTTTGAACTCCTTGAATACTGGAAACACATCAGACTTCTTCTTGATTGGGTACACCCATAATCTCCTGGAATAGTCATCAATGAATGATACAAAATACTTTGCTCCACCCAGGGATATTTCTGGTGACTCCCACACATCAGAATGGATTAAGTCCAGTATGTGTTTGCTTCTTGTAGTTACTTTAGCAAACTTCAATCTATGCTGCTTGCTTATCACACAGTGCTCACAGAAAGGTAAATTGACCATCTTGAGCCCGGGCAGGAGATTGCGTTCTGCAAGGACTTTCAAGCCTCGCTCTGACATATGGCCTAATCTGCGATGCCACATCATCGTCATTTCTTCTTGGCTGGCTGCTGCAACTGATGCATCTGCCTCTTGCAACGTCTCTCCCAAAAGCATGTATAGATTGCTTGTGATCTTCTCTGCTTTCATCACCACAAGGTTTCCTTTCACTACTTTCAATATTCCACATTCAGTGTGGATCTTGCACCCGAGGTCATCCAATTGTCCAATTGACAATAAGTTCTTCTTTAAGCCCTTCACATGTCGTACCCCTTGAATTTTGCGAACAGTACCATCATGCATTTTTAATCTGACGGTACCGACTCCAGCAATATCTAAGGCGTGATCATTTCCCATGAACACAGATCCTTCCGAAATAGGTTCATAAGTGCAAAACCAATCTCGGTGTGGAGTCATGTGCCATGTCGCACCTGAATCCATTATCCAGACATCATTGAGTTTCTTTCCGCCTTTAGAACTAGTCGCTGCTTCACTATACAAGATTTCTCCATCATCTGAGGTACTTGCAACACAACCTTGGGAGGTTGATGTTTCAGAATTCTTTTCTCCACCCTTCTTATTATGCCAACACTCCTTCTTCGAGTGCCCTCTCATGCCACAATTGTAGCATTTAAGATTCTTCCTTCTTCGAGATTTTGATCTACCATGATTCTGACTCCCACTGGAGCCACGTTCTGTTGATCTGCCTCTCATCACCGTTAAAGCCTCTGCTTGCTTTGAATTTTCTGACCTTTCCTCCTTATTCTTGCGCCTGGATTCTTCTTCAAGAATAGCACCGGCAACATCATCAAAGTGAAGAGAGTCACTAACATTGTTATTTGTGATGTTGATGATGAGTTGATCATACGAATCTGGTAAACTCTGAAGTAGAAGTTCCGCACGTTCATTTTCCGCTATTTTGAAATCTGATGCTGTGAGTTGAGCAAATAGCGTATTCAGAGTGTTGATGTGATCCGTTACCGACGTGGATTCACTCATTCGAAGAGTGTAGAGTTTCCTCTTCAAGAATATTCTGGTGTGAAGTGACTTCACCTCGTACAATTTGTTTAGAACATCCCAAATCTCCTTTGCAGTCTTCTTCTCTGCAACACTTGACAAAACTGAATCCGCCATTGCTAGGTGCAGATTGGCAACAGCATTGTCATCCTTCTCTTTCCACTTTTCATCAGTCATTTCTGTGGGTCTACTTTCAATTGCTTCTAGACAATTATCCTTCCTCAAAATTGCTCTTATCTTCAATTTCCACAAGGAGAAATTTCTCCCACTGAACTTCTCTATCTCGAATTTTGCTGCCATGGTTGTACACGAACTGAAGCGAGTTACACTATTTCACCGTGAATAGTACCGTATACGTGAACAGTATTGTACATATGTCGTACACTAGAACAAATCCAGTATACGTTAACAATTACTGCAAAAGTATACAACCACACGTATGAATAATAACTGTATCTGTGAATAGTATAGTACAATTGAATAGTCCGTATGCTGGAACAGTGACCGTAGCCCGTGAATAGTGCACCAGGTAGGTTCCCAGGAAAGAGAGTTGGGTCACTGATAGACACACTTAAATACCAAGTCTTTCCTAGCCAGAACTTCCCTAGACACTTTCACACTACCACACTTTATTTCCAGCAACAAGAATAATTCTTTTCTGATGTGGAAGATCAGACAATACTGCAACCACAGAGCATACTAAGAACCAACACTTTCACTGCAGCGGAATAAGAACCACGAACCAATGGCTCTGATACCACTGTTAGGTACCAGAGTGACGGAATAGTGTCTCACAACTAAAATAAGAGATGAGAAAATAGGAACTGAACACACAAAATTTAACGTGGAAAACCCTCAATGAATAAAGGGAAAAACCACGGGGCAAGACTAGAAGAATTTCACTATGAGAAAATATTACAACACCTCTCTCTAAATACTAGGAGAGAACAACCTCACAAAGAATATAAGAAAGTATACAAGAGAGGAATAGATAATTCTTGGGATGGTTTTAATACTTCTCCTTAAGGCTCTTTATATAGCCTTCAAGGAGGAACTCCTTTGTTGCTCCCACCGATGTGGGACTTTCTATAAGTTCTAACAATATATATATATAAATAAAGATTGGTTACTTTCCAATAGACCGGAGAAGATTATGATAGACCAAAATTCAAGTAAATGGTGTGTTCTTTGCTTCGGGATCCTCAAATACATAGATATTAGACTTAAAGAGTTACTTTAAGCCACGGATGTAAGGGGGTTTCCCCTATAAACTTTAAGACATAAATACCAATTCTAATATTAAATTCAAATGACAGTTAAATTGTCTTGAACTTTAATTCTTACAAACTATAATGGTTAACATTTTGCAACTATAATATACTTTTGTAACTGTTCTAAATTTGGTAGGTGACCAATAGGAATTCACCAAGGTGACAAAGAGCCTTTTTTTTTAAAAGAGAAGAAGAAGAAGAAGAACCGAATGCTGAGCAAATATGACAAAGAGGCCCTTATCTCGTGGACATGAGAGGACAAATGGACAAGGGACATGGAAACCTTTTGCCATTTCTTTTTTTTCTTATTTGAGGAACCTTTTGCCAAATTTTAATTAGGCCTTTTTGAGGAGTTGCCCATTCCCTTACTTAAACGTGGGGAACCAAAACAATAATGGGTTTACATCAGCAATGATTAAAAGAGACCCACTCAAAATTATTCTGCTCACCCACTTGTTTGATTAACTTTTTTTCCTCATTACAAAACCTTAACATTCCATTTATTTGCAACGCAACAAAAATAAAAAAGATTTTATTAACAAATGTGTTAAGAATATTGGTTAATATTAATTAAGTTATTATTTATAAAAATATTTTTTATATTAAATATAATAATTGATAATTAGTTTCATAATTTTTAATATATTAAAAATTATAATTTGTTTAATTTAATAACCTTAAAAAATGTTTAAAAAGCATTAGTTAACAAAGCCCAAACAAAAATTAAACTGCAACAACATGTATAAAATAATATACTAGGAAAAGAATGTAAATGTGTCTTTGCTAGCATTTTATTATCAAATGAACAAGTTGATAGTATTCTTGTACAATTCGAAAATGTCATATGTTGAACCAAATGGACAGGCTTGAGAACCCAATTTTTTAATTGATCAGTTCTAAATTCTAATTAATTCACCCTTGTTTGCTTCTTTTGTGATGATCAAAGCTTCACCAGTAAGTTTAGTTAAATAACATTTTTTAAGAAAAGCCTATTCCATCCAATTATCACATCCATCAAACCATATATGTTATTTGTTATGTTCTCCATTTCTTAATTTCTTGTTGTTAATTCGAACAAAACTCCAAAATTGTTCATATGAAATGTGTCATGCTATATGAAGGTTTTTTTTTTTTTACTACAAAATGTCTAGCAATAATTTCATGTATATTAATTATATTTATAACCTTATGGGACGGTATATAAACTATATATGATGTAGAGCGTTTTAGGGTCGAATGGCACAACGCCAAGCAAGCAAGGGTGGGGCCCAAGATGACACTTGTATAACGTTAGAGACTTTTGCTTCACTTCTATACTTTGTCCCAACAAAACAACACAAAAACAAAAGCTAAATTTTAATGCATTCCCTCAACCCTAGGCGATGCCCCAGATAATGGAAAAGCTACACATTTATATTTTAATAATAATTTAAATATAATATTATTACATATTATATGGGACTTTTTACTTATCGGCAAGCACAAGCACTGTGTTAATAAAACAGGGTGAAATAACCCAAAAAACTAAAATAAATAATAAATAAATAAGAGAAAGAAAGAGAGGCCAACGGAAAAAGTGGGCCCCAAATGGGATAACGGGGTAGGGCCCATTGACGCCAGCCTGCACCCCAAAACCGTGAGCCTAATGATTGTGGGCTAGTCCACGCCGGACCATTAGCCGCCACGTCCCTAAGCCCCAACATATTTTCTGTTCTGTGGGCTCCACTCTCCACTATTTATAGAACTAAAAATATAATAAAGTACATCATTAAAAAAAAAATTTATTATTTATCCAAAAAAAATAATATTCGGATCTGTTCGTAGACGTCTCTAATTATAACTTACATTTACAAAGATAGTTATTAGGTACAATTGTGTGTTGAAAGTTACACCAACTCCTCTCTCTTATCTCTAGAATCATCTCTATCTTTCTTCTACTCAAGTTTTTTAGATTTCTCTTCTTTGTTCTTTCTCTAGATTTTTCTTTAGAATTTCTCCTTAGTCTTCTAGTTCCAGAAATCTCTTCAGTTTTCTTCATTGAATAATCAAAGTCTTAGCTATCTAGAGAATTCTAAGTTGGCTACAACACCAACTTGAAGAGCTATAAATAGAGATGTGTGTTGTGTGATAGGTGTGTGGTGAGTAGAGAGAAAAAGGAAGAAAAAGAGTGAAGTTGTGAGTGCATATTAAAAGAGTGTGTCTAGTGTATATTTGGTCTTTTTCTCATATTAATAAAAGAGTTGTTTTTCGGAAGTTACTGTAGCATCCCGAGATAAAGCTACTGTAGCGTCCCGAGAAAGTTACTGTAGCAAATCGGTACTGTAGCACAAAACTACAATCGGTATCGAAAGTCAAAAATCAACAAACTGGTATCAGAGCTAGACGGTCAGGGACCGGAGTACGCATATCGGAAAAAGACAGTCTGGGACTGTGAAGATTATTGGTCTGGGACCAAGACGATCGAGGATCGTAGTTCGTGGAGACGTGGAAATTCTGCCGGTACACGGTCAGGGACTGTGAAATTAAGTGAACGAGAATCAAATTTGAGGTAAGTGCAGGGCACTCTCAAGACACTATGGCAGATATTTCTAATTCCGCTAGCAACATCGAGAAGCTCAATGAAAACAATTACAATACGTGGAGCATCCGGATGCAATATTACATGCTCGGGCAAGATTTATGGGATATTGTTAACGGTGAAGCTTCAACACCACCAAATGATGCCGGAGAACTAAGAAAATGGAAGATCAAAGCCGGTAAGGCCATGTACGTGTTATCAGTCACCATTGAGGATGGTTTATTACAACGCATCAAGGATGCAAAGACACCGAAGGAAGCTTGGGACACACTCACAATGCTGTTCGCGAGGAAAAATGATGCTAGGCTCCAACAATTAGAGAATGAACTCCTGTCAATCTCGCAGCAAAATATGCCGGTAAGCGAATATTTCTCTAAAGTTAAAAATCTTTGTGATGAAATTTTAAAATTAGATCCAGAAAATGCCATTACCAAAACGAGGATGAGAAGAATTATCATCCATGGCCTGCGACCTGAATACAACGGGATTGTTACTGCAACTCGTGGATGGAGCAAAGAACCAACTTTAACTGAGTTGGAAAATATTCTAGCCAATCAAGAGACTTTAGATAAACAAATGTCTAAAGTCTCGATAAAAGATGACGAGAAAGCACTCTTTAGTAATAAAAGAGGCTTTAATAAAAGAAGCAAAGTTGTTACAAAGCCAGGCGTGGAAGAAAATAAATTTCGAAGGCAAGAAACATGGCCAAAGCAAGGGGGAAGGAGCTTTCGACAAGAGGGAGCCCAGCATGTTCGAGAAAGAGACAAAAATGAAAATAGGTATTATCGTCAAAACAATCAGTGTTACAACTGTGGAAAATCTGGTCACTTTGCTCGAGACTGTCGGTTTAAGCAAGTCCAAGGCAACGCGGCAACCTCGTCACGAGAAGAGAATAATAGCGAAGAAGAGTGGGATTTTCAAGTATCAATTGCTATTGAAGAATGCGAAGAACTTGCAGCTGCTTGCATCACCGAGTCAGAAGAAGAGTGTTCACTCGCATCGGTGAGTAAATTAATCGACTATAATAATGATTGGATAGTTGATTCTGGATGCTCAAATCACATGACTGGAGATAAGGAGAAGTTGACTAATACCTCAACATACAAAGGAGAACGAGTTGTGGTAACTGCAAATAATTCAAGGTTACCTATTACTCACATCGGCCAAACAACTATTGTGCCACGATTTAGTCCACACCAAATCGAGCTGCAAAACGTATTCCATGTGCCAGGTATGAAGAAAAATCTGCTATCGGTTTCACAACTCACTGCCTCAGGAAATTATGTCGTGTTTGGTCCAAATGATGTGAAAGTATATCCAAACTTAAAGCCAACAAGTACACCAATAATGGAAGGGAAGCGTCTGGAGTCAGTCTACGTTATGTCCGCTCAGACTGCATATGTGGACAAGACAAGAAAGAATGAAACAGCTGACTTGTGGCATGCAAGGCTTGGGCACGTGAGTTATCTCAAGTTAAAGGTAATGATGAAAAAGTCTATGCTCAAAGGTCTTCCTCAATTAGACATTCAAGAGGACACAGTATGTGCCGGGTGCCAATATGGGAAAGCTCACCAGCTCCCATACAAGGAGTCAAAGTTTAGAGCTAAGGAGCCTCTTCAGCTAATTCACTCAGACGTGTTCGGGAAGATAAAACAACCTTCTGTCAGTGGCTGCCAATACATGATAACTTTCATTGATGATTTTCAAGGTACGTCTGGATTGATTTTATGAAAGAAAAATCAGAGGTACTTACTAAATTTATAGAGTTCAAAGAAAAGGTGGAAAAAGAAGTAGGCCGAAAGATACAATGCCTACGCACAGATAACGGGGGAGAATACACATCCAAGGAGTTTTCAGAATTCTTACAGGAATGCAAGATACGCCGACAATTGACATGTCCGAACACTCCACAACAAAATGGAGTTGCCGAGAGAAAGAATCGGCATTTGGCTGAGATATGTCGAAGCATGTTACATGCGAAGAATGTGCCACCTCGTTTTTGGGCAGAATGTTTGAAGACTGCAGCTCATGTGACTAATAGGCTTCCACAAGCAAGGCTTGGTTTTATCTCACCCTTTGAGAAACTATGGAACATCAAACCCACGGTGAGTCACTTTCGAGTATTTGGTTGCGTATGTTATGTATTTGTACCAGATCATCTACGTAACAAATTCGACAAAAAGGCAATTCGTTGCATATTTGTGGGATATGACGATCAAAGAAAAGGGTGGAGATGTTGTGATCCAACGAGTGGCAGATGCTATGTATCCAGAAATGTTGTGTTCGATGAAGCTTCGTCATGGTGGTCACCACAAGCAGTGCTGTTGCCAGACTCAAAAGAAATTGAAGAAAAACTTCAAGTAAATATGGAGGAACAATTTGAGCAGACTCAACCAAGTGACGAGTATTCAGAAAAGGCTCTTGATGAGGAAAAGTCATTTCGAGAAAATGAGTTCGATGAAAGAGATTCTCAGCCACTTCTGCGCAGGTCATCACGACAACGCAAACCAAATCTTAAGTATGCTAATGCTGCTCTAATTGAAGAAATAGAGCCAACAACTTATGAAGAGGCATCTGAGAAATTGGAGTGGAGAAAAGCCATGGAAGAAGAAGTTCAAGCCCTGAAACAAAACGAGACATGGGAGTTGGTGCCAAAGCCGAAAAAGATTGAACCCATCTCATGTAAATGGGTTTATAAAATAAAGACTCGACCCGATGGATCGATAGAAAGGTATAAGGCTCGATTGGTGGCTCGCGGATTCTCTCAAAAGTATGGGGTGGACTATGATGAGACATTTAGTCTGGTTGCTAAGATTACAACAGTACGAGTATTACTTGCCCTTGCAGCAAGCAAATCTTGGAAGTTATGGCAAATGGATGTGAAAAATGCCTTCTTGCACGGAGAGCTAGATCGAGAGATTTATATGGAGCAGCCCGAAGGATTCACAAGTAAAGTTCATCCGGATTATGTGTGTAAGTTGAAAAAGGCACTATACGGATTAAAACAAGCACCGAGAGCATGGTACGGTAAAATTGCCGAATTCCTAATACAAAGTGGTTACTCAGTTGCAGCAGCAGATTCGAACTTGTTCGTGAAAGAAAAAGGAGGTAAGTTGGCAATAGTCTTGGTTTACGTGGATGATCTAATCATCACCGGAGACAACGAAGAAGAAATCAAACAAACTAGAGGCAATCTCTCAGTACGTTTTCAAATGAAAGAGCTTGGAGAGCTGAATCACTTTCTTGGGCTAGAAGTAATCCGTACCAAAGAAGGAATATTCTTATGTCAACACAAGTATGCAAAAGATCTTATACACAAATTCAGGATGACTGATTGCAAGTCGATATCTACGCCTATGGAAGCCAATGCAAGACTCTGTAGTGAAGAAGGCAAAGAATTGGAAGACTCAACAAGTTATAGGCAACTAGTGGGTAGTCTAATCTACCTTACATTAACAAGACCCGACATTGCATTCGCTGTTGGAGTAGCTAGCCGATTCATGGAGAAACCAAGGAAACCTCACTTAGATGCGGTTCGACGAATCTTGAGGTACGTAAAAGGAACTATTGATTTTGGACTTCTATACAAAAAAGGGAGTTCCGTGCCAAGTTATAGGATATTGTGATGCCGATTATGGTGGAGATCATGATACAAGACGATCAACAACTGGCTACATGTTTAGCCTTGGATCCGGCATAATCTCTTGGTGTAGCAAAAGACAACCTACGGTATCATTGTCAACTACAGAAGCAGAATATAGAGCAGCAGCTATGGCAGCACAAGAAAGCACGTGGTTGATACAGCTGTTAAAGGACCTGCACCAACCGATTGACTCTCCAGTACAACTCTATTGCGATAATCAGTCAGCAATAAGCTTAGCTGAAAATCCAATCTTTCATGCCAGAACCAAGCACGTAGAAATACATTATCACTTTGTACGTGAAAAAGTACTTCAACGGGATGTTGAACTGAAATACATCAAGACTGAAGAACAAGTAGCTGACTTGTTTACCAAGGGACTTAGCGGTGCAAAATTCGATGAGTTCAGAAGACAACTTGGCATGACTACCAAAGCGAGCATCAAGAGAGAGTAGTCGTTGAGGGGGAGTGTTGAAAGTTACACCAACTCCTCTCTCTTATCTCTAGAATCATCTCTATCTTTCTTCTACTCAAGTTTTCTAGATTTCTCTTCTTTGTTCTTTCTCTAGATTTTTCTTTAGAATTTCTCCTTAGTCTTCTAGTTCCAGAAATCTCTTCAGTTTTCTTCATTGAATAATCAAAGTCTTAGCTATCTAGAGAATTCTAAGTTGGCTACAACACCAACTTGAAGAGCTATAAATAGAGATGTGTGTTGTGTGATAGGTGTGTGGTGAGTAGAGAGAAAAAAGAAGAAAAAGAGTGAAGTTGTGAGTGCATATTAAAAGAGTGTGTCTAGTGTATATTTGGTCTTTTTCTCATATTAATAAAAGAGTTGTTTTTCGGAAGTTACTGTAGCATCCCGAGATAAAGCTACTGTAGCGTCCCGAGAAAGTTACTGTAGCAAATCGGTACTGTAGCACAAAACTACAATCGGTATCGAAAGTCAAAAATCAACATTGTGTAGGTGGGTCGGATTTGGATCCAAAGTCATTTTGGAAAGAAATTTGTATAGTTAATTTTAAATTCAGATCATTTTAAATTAAAATTATTTTAGATTCATATATTTTGAATTTAAAATTTGAATTATTTTAATTAAAATCATTTTATCTAAATTATTTTTAAAATTAAATTAATATAATTTTGATAAATTTTAAAATAATCTTTCGAGTCATTTAGATTCACATATTTTTTATCCGAGCTCAAATTAGATGGATTAAGATTGTTGATTTTTATTAAATAAATTTGGATTGATCGAATTCAAATTTGAATTTAAATTCAAAATAAACTAGTTGAGATTTTTAGATTCAGATTAATTTTTTAACTCCTATTAAATTATTGATAAAATATAAAATATATATTAATATATTCTAATTAAATAAATAGATAAGTAACAAGATTAATATGATATATTGAAACTTTATAGTAGGACGTTTTTTTTTTTCTTTTATTTTATCAATGATGTATGCAATAATATCCCTCTGTTCTACTTTCATCTCGGCTTATTGGCTTTGACTTGGGGGCTTAGCCGAGTCAATTTAGTATTTTTAAAAGATGTTTCGGTATTATTTTAAATGATTAATTTGGAGAAGTGTCACTATCAGACATGTATAGGGTCGGGTCGTGGGGTCAGCTCGTGAAAGGCTTTGTAAAACTTACAAGAGGTAAAATTAATTAAAGATAAAATAAAATAATTAAGGTTATAAATATAGTATGAGAAAAATATATATATATATATATATATTTTATAATAGCTAAGATATAGAATAAAAAATTTGCAGACCAACCAACGGGGGAGGCTCGCATCGCGTGCAATTGCTGGTGTGTGACCGAACCTTGAAAAAGGCTTTTCTCAGATGTATTATTTTCATGTCATTAGAATATTTGCACTTTTTGAGTTTTTTTATGAAAAATATTATTTATTGTTTAGTGTTTTTGATTAAATTGATATTTATAAAAAAAATGTAATTAATATATTATTTTTTAATTCAATAAATGAATGTATTAAATATTAATTTTTTTAATAAAATAATAATTAAATCATATATTGATACTAAAGACATCCGTTAATTAGATTTTTTTTTATTGTTTTGGTTTGTATTTTTGCTCGTTGTAGAATATAATTTTTTTTATAAGAAAAACATGCAGTAATGGAGGGTGGCTGCATATGTTTCTCGGTTTTCTTGGTAAATACTAAGACATCAAATATTGTAAATTTAAAAAGTTAAATTTATGTAGTACTTTATCTAAAAATTTAGGATGATAATTCTAATGGTCTAACACATTCCTCTATCTCGAAGATCATTAAAAGGTATTAACCTAAGCGATATTGGATGGTGAATTAACCTAAGCGATTGAGTAAATACGTACTTTTAATTACAAAAGCAAAAGTTGCATGAACAAATATACAAAAACTTATCGAATTTTAGTATTTATATATGAATTTTTTTATATAGGAAATCAAAGTCTAAGAAAAATTGGAGAAGGAAAATTTGGAAGTATCGAAAATGGATAAATCATTTGGATTAAATTTTAGGTTAAGAGTGTAACACAAGACCTTTCCAAGAGATCACCAATTGAATATAAGTTATCAAAATTATTGTGAATAAACTTTTATTTTGTACATATGTAAAAAAAAAAAAATTGAGCTTGAGTTACGCAAATGAAGATAAATTTTCCTCTCTTATTTATAAAACTTCATTTTATCTATTCAAGATTCGGATATAAGAATTCTTTTAAGTATTATTATTGCATGCGGAAAACTTTGTATATATATATATATATTTATATATATATATATATATATATGTAACGTTGAACATACTAATTCATAAAAGAAAAGAAAAGAAAAGAAAATTCATTTGCTATATGTCTTGATTTTCTTTTCATTCCATCATCATGATTAATGCTGATATTGTAATTCTAAACAAACCCAGAAATTAGAGAAGATAGATAAGCAATGAGAAGAGAGAAAAGGCTGAAAAGTGAAAATCCTTATCCCCTATGCACCCCCTTAACAATGAGCATGTAGATCATCATATTCTAGAAGGGTTAATATTTCTCTTATTGCACCCGAGCCTTTGGCTCAATGGTTGGTGCATGCTTTCTCTACCCAAAGAGCAAGGTTCGATTCCCCCACTCCCCAAATTATCAAAAAGATTATATATATTCCTATTATTCTTATGAATCTTATAATGTGCATCACGCGGTGAACAAAAAGGAATTTAAGATTTTTTTTTTTAATTTCTTACATAATAATACATTAAAAAAGCTAGAAAGAAATAACCAAAAAGAGTGAACCCGAGATTAAGCACAATGGATTAATACAATCATTTTTAAGAAGTGACAATTCGTAAATTTAAAAATATTCGAATTCTAATATTCACAATCAATTTTTTTATCCCGAACTGAGATGTAAGGTTTGTGTAACTTTTTGGGATGACTTACCACCTTAGCTCTCCACCACCAAAGATATCATCAATGTTTCTGTACCTCTTATTCATCAATGCAAAGTCTCCTTTTTGCTATATATTTTTTTCCTTTAAAATTATAAAGAAAAAAAAAATTTAGAGGTCGCTGATGATCATGTCTCTAATTAAAGAGAAAAATGAAAGCAACCCTTTTTTTGGCCTCCTTGAAGGCCTTTTTGAGCTGCCCATTTAATCTTTACCTTCGGATCATCTGATTATAATCTTCTTCAATCTCTTTCTCTTTTGTTTGTATGAAAAAGAGCAAATTAAACACTCTTCTGGTCTTTATCAGTAGCTGGTGGGTGGCATTGGAGGTTGCAGCCTCTCTCTCTCTTCTCTTTATATTACATATAAATCTCTATCAAGGAATATATCTTCCTTGAACCATTATCCGCCTCCATTTTTACCCGCAAAGCTCTAACTCCACTTTGAGAGGGATAGAATATTATTAGGGCATGTGTGTGTTTCTTGGCACTTCTCATTCTTCTTATTTAACACTATCTCTTCCCTCTTTTCCCAGTCCTCAAACCTTTTCCTTCCTTGGGATCTGATCTCTCTCCTCCCCTTCCGACAACTAGTGGACAAGTTCTTGACTCTACAAAAGAGTTTGGGGGTCGGGGGGTTTTAGTTCAATTCCCGAGGGTTATAACTTTTTTTTTTGGTGAGAAAAGGGTTATAACTTTCATTACACCCACCTTGATTTTCTTTCTCTTGCTTTCTTTCTGTGTTTTTTGTCTGGTTCAAATAAAAGTTAAAACAGAGAGTGAATAAAAAGTTAGCTTAAAGTTTCTTAGCTTTAAGTTGATTTGGTACAAACACACGAGTCTGGTTTTCGATCAGATCTCTGAGGATTAACCAGTTTGAGTTGGATAGGGTATTGGGGCTCTAGAGAATTATCAAGCTTGTGTTATCGTGAGCTTATCTTCCTCTCTTTCTTTCTTTCTTCTTCTTCTTCTTCTTTTCTTTGTAGTTTCCTTTTTAAGTTTATTTATTTATTTTGGAATGTTTTTTGAGTGATCATTTCCCTAAGGTTAGAAATTAAGATGAAATGAGGAATGCTTTTGGTGTACGCTAAGCAATGAAATTATGAAACTATATAAAATATGATGTCTTTCAGTGTTTGATCAGTTCTTGAAGATATCTTTTTAGCTCAAAGATGGCTTCAGTTTGATCTGGAATATGTCTTAATTCCCACATATATATATATATATATACTTGTTTCATGGATTCCAAGTATGGTCTCCTTTATTAGGTTATTTCTATTAATTACTTGGTGATATTTTATGCAAGGCTAAGGTCTCTTTGTTTTTTCTTCATTATATTTCGTAGGTTTTTCAAGATTTCTAGCTACATTTTATTTTTCTTTTCCATAGAGAACTGCTGTTCTTCTTTTCTTTTTGAATCATATTTTTTTTTTCAAGGGGATCACAAGATTCACAACTAGCTAGAGGATTAATCTTGTTTCTATAGATCACACGTTCAACATTTTTTGTGTGTGTAGTTTTGGAGATGGCTGAGTTTAGATCCCACTTTATATGAATTAGATGATAGCTCCAAAATGATTTTCTAGTGTTATGGGTGACATGGAATTGTCTTCTCCAAATTATTAGAAAAAGAACGAAGAACCATTAAAGTTTTATGCATCATTATTTTTTCTTCTACTACTTGTTTCTTCTTCTTCTTCCTCTTATGAATATTAACTTTGAAGAGTTCATGTAATTATGTATGTTGTACTACAACATTCTTGTCAATTCTTAAACAATCTTATGCCTGTCTCACAAAGTAAAGAATTTTAAAATTTGATTCCCTATAGCTATCCAGAATTCACTTTTATATATGAGTGGAGAAACACTTTATTGTTTATCTACTCTTCATTCACATAACATATAGCTGAAATACAAGAAGAGTTTAGTTTTATATATCTTGCACCCATTTTATTACTTTAGGATATCAGTTTTATCCCTAGTTTTTCTATATTCTTTATGAGTTTTCTACTATGATCAAATATCACATGTTAGTGGCCCTAATTCTTTACCAACTTTCACAATTGAGCAACAAAATATGACCCTTTTTTTTTTCCTTTATACAGTACCCAAAAGTAGATTACAAAATTTAAATCTGAAGCTACTTACCCTAAATCTTATAGGAGAAAGGAGAAGATTGGATTAATCACTTAAAAGCATGCCTGGTTATACCCTTCCAGAGACTTTTTATATCCTCGACCCGATCTATCTGTAATACATTAAGATAAAATGTATATTTTAGTCTATTTATGCATATGGAGATATGCTTTTTTGGTGTAGCATAGGGAGCAGCATGAGGATTTTGTAGCCAACTTCTAGATATGGAGCTAAAACTTACTATATATTGTGTAATAGAAAGGTTAAGCATCAGAAATGATAGCTCTTTCCATCTGAAAAAACTTGTCTTAGAAGTACATCCAAGTTAATCATTATTAGATATAATGGATTTTTTTTGTTGTTTTTTCCTTGTTACCTGGTGAAAAAAAATTCTTACTTGGGTATTAAACTGCATTAGGATAAACCAATTCCCTCTTGAATTAGGCATTATCCAAACAATATATTTTGATTCCACTCCTTTTTCTTGGAACTGTTATAGGCTATTTTTGGTTGTCCTAACATATAATATGTGGCAAAATAATAATGTATAATATATGCATTTAACATTTCCATGCTCAAAGATTTTCTTTTTAGCATATTGTTTTGTCTTCCTCATGAAGCATGTGATGTTTTATTGTTTATGATCTGCATTAAGTACTTCGATAAAAGATAGAATTCAGCGTGATCTTTTTTTTTGGTACAAAGAGGTCACAACTTGAGGATAAGGAAAAGGATTGCAGATGCTATGATTCGAATTCCAGACTTGTTAGATGCCACTTCTTAAGAGTGACTGCATAAACTAACTGGGTTAAATCCCGTGTTCATTCAGCATGATCATTTGATTCATAACTATGTTTGGATAATATTTTCATGCAAGGAAAACCAAAAGTAGAAAGTAATTGTTATTTTTACTTGAAAACAATAATTATTAGTGTTTTATTTGCTTCAAATGTGAAGACATTTAACCTTCCCTTTTGTTGGCCAAGTTCTCAAACTGTGAGACATAATAATGTTTAGTTTGTCTCTATATATTAACTTTTGTTCCATGGTTAGGTTACTTGAATGGCTAAATTTGATATGGATTATATATGACTTTGAGAAACATAATACAAAACAATACCTTTATATAATATAAATTTGTTTTCTTGCTTTTTGTCTTTCTTTGTTATCAAAGTCTCCAATTTATTGTAAATTAGCTTCATTCTATTAACGTCTTCTTATGTGTATCTTTAGAATTTAACTTCGAATTGTGTCCTTCACTTGCATGATAATTCTATCATGATTCCTAAGAATAATTCTCAAGTTTTCGTTATTGTAAAGAAAAAGAAATTGTTTTAGTAAATTTTTTTCATGCTTCTATATATTTATGAACTCATATAAGTTGCTGATAGTTTAACATTTTAATACAGGTTTTGATCGGTCTTTGTTTGGAAGAATATGAATACCTTTTCAGACGTTCCCCCAGGCTTTAGATTCCATCCCACTGATGAAGAACTTGTTGATTACTACCTCAGAAAAAAAGTTGCTTCAAAAAGGATAGATCTGGAAGTCATCAAAGATGTTGATCTTTATAAAATTGAACCATGGGATCTGCAAGGTAGCAAGAAATGCAATATCCCCATTTTTTTTCTTGCATTGTTACTGGTAACAGCATTTAAAAGAACAAATTTGCAGATTATTTTGTCAACCATTGATATTGAATATTTTTGTTTGTGAGGATAGAATTGTGCAGAATAGGAACTGAGGAACAGAATGACTGGTACTTCTTTAGCCACAAAGATAAGAAGTATCCAACAGGTACTCGCACTAATAGAGCAACAAAAGCAGGGTTTTGGAAAGCTACGGGAAGAGACAAGGCTATTTACTGCAGGCGTAGCCTTATTGGCATGAGAAAAACCCTAGTCTTCTACAAAGGACGAGCACCCAATGGACTAAAATCAGATTGGATCATGCATGAGTATCGACTAGAAACAAATGAAAATGGAACTCCCCACGTAAGTATATATATATTTTTTATCTCTGTAATAATTGAAAAAGGTCTTAAATATTTGTTTAATTTACTAATTGCTAAATATATGAGACTATGAGTTATGAGTTATGACCATCAAAATATCATCTTCCCTATATATTAATCCACTAGCTAATTATAGGTAGCTAGACATGCATTGCAAAGAAAACACATAAAAAAGGCTCTTCCATTATCATTAATTGAGACATAATATTCTAATGGTTTCCAGCAAAATCGGAATTGTTAAAATCTTTTTTGACTTAGCAAAAAAAAAGCAACAAAATAATTAGATTTAAAGATATATTGTAGTATATCTGTATATGTAAGACACATTCCACCCTCATATTATAGTCATCCTTTGCTTTTCCAATTTTTTTATTTTAAAAAATGCTTTTCACCCTAACATTAAATAGTGTCATGTTAAAGACATTTTAATTTCTATTTCATCACATTTAAATTAATGCTTGCAGGCAATATTTATCTTATAAATTTTTTTCTAATTAAGTTCACAAAAACATTTGGTGCACTTCCATGTGTATACTTTTTCATACACATTGACAAGCATGCAATCTAGCTCCTCGAAGTTTTAATAGTTGCGATTAATTTGATGTCTTTGTTATTCCACCAGGAAGAAGGATGGGCGGTTTGTAGGGTGTTCAAGAAGCGAATGCCAACAGTGCGAAAAGTGGGTGAATATGAATCTTCATGTTGGTTTGATGACCAGGTCTCATTCATGCAGGAACTTGATTCCCCAAGGCGAATTCCTCAGCCTTATGCATCATACCATCACCATTATCCCTGCAAGCAAGAGCTTGAGTTGCAATACAATTTGCCCCAAGACCCTTTCCTTCAGCTACCTCAGTTGGAAAGTCCCAAAGTTCCCCAATCTGCTGCAAGTGTAAACTGCAACTCTGTTGTTCCTTACGCTATTTATGATAGGAACAACGGAAGCACTTTGCAGTCCTCAAACCTGAACTCGCTTTATAACAACAGTGAGCAAGCAGTGGACGAAGTGACAGATTGGCGAGTTCTTGACAAATTTGTTGCCTCTCAGCTAAGCCATGAGGAAGCTTCCAAGGAAAACAACTATTGCAATGCAGCCACCAGCTTTCATGTGGCTGAACAAGTGAAGTTACTAGCCAATGAATGCAAAAGGCCAGAAATTGCTCATCAGGAATATACCTCCACATCCACTTCGAATTCTCAAATTGATCTGTGGAAGTGAAAGCATATTCTAGCAATTAGAGCATATATACTAAGTATAGAAAGCACACTTATAAAAAAATGATGTCTTTAATCCAGGTTTCTGTACATAATAAAACTATAATGGTATTGCATTAGATATGGGACTGCTGGTGTCCTTAATTTGTATTGATTAATACCAGGCATATATACTAATTATGCAAGTACAAATAAATTAGTACTTTTAGGTGGACTATGGCCGAGAGCTCTTTGCGACTGACTCGGCCTAATATTGAATGTATTTGCAGCTTGATAAACATATGAATGGCTTCTTTATTTTAATCTTTGTTCTTCTTAGATCATTTATGTTTTCAAATTGATATAGCTTCTGCTAAATATTGCAAGTACTATTTCTCTTCTCCCTTGCCAATTGTTTTTTCTTTTAACTCTTTAATCTCTCTTTCACAAATTTTCAGATACACAAAATTTTATCCTTCAATTTGGTTTAGAATTATGCAGTGCAAGTTAATTAATTCAATCACCTTGACAAAAAGTTTAATACTCACTATACTTCTGTTTTTCTCTAACTCTCTTTGGAATACTTTAATGAAAATATGATGTTTGCTGTGATTATTTTTTTAAAAGAAAAAACTGATCTTGAAAGAAATTATTTTTACATTGGCAGCTAGGTAGCATCTTTTTGTTGTTAGTCACACAAGTTGCATTTTTCAGCTTTTGATGACCAGACTCTAATTTTAATTTGAACATAATCTTTAGTTTCCTTTCTCTGGTTGATGTAGGGAGCATGCACATACAAATTTCCTCATCTGCAATATCATGACAAGGTTGTATTCTAAAAGAAAATCCCTATCATTTCACACCAGGTAGACTAGTGAGGTTGGAAGATCCAGGAAAACATCAATCAGCATTCAGCAATGAGAGGAAATCAGGCAACATTTGTGAAGAAAGATCAATTACTGGGCTATAGTATTCTAATATGTAGTCCAGTAATTTAAAGTTAAAATGCTTTATACTTTGAGACCAATCAATATCATGCTGCAGATATGATATGCATGCTAAAGAACAGTAGTACTTTTGCATCTCAAGCTAAAATAAACCTTATTTTTCCTTAACATTGAACTAATTAGACATCGAATGAAGATAAGTTAAATGCCAGCAGCTCAGAAAGATATTAAAATTGAAAAGAACAAAGTGTTTTGCTAGCTATACTAGCCCTAGTGGCATTGCAGTGCATGTACTTGATGATGAGTTAAAAATGGTGTATGCTATAATGAAAGCAAAGCACAAAGCAGATTATTGGCCGTCGTACACTACCCAAATGTGTACCAACTGTTTATTGAAAAGGCTTGTAGTTATCGACTTATAGTTGAAAGCACCAAAACAAGAAAGATAATGGGGAACATCAATTACCAAATGTGAGATAAGAGAGCATGCATTTCAATGGGAAAAAAAAATTGTTTTTACTACTTCCCAAACTCAGGACAAAGAATTTAGATGCAAAATTGCTAATATTTACCAAGTCATTCCCTGTTCACAAAATCATACCTTAACTTTTGGCCAAAAGTTGAAGGAGAAGTACAAAAAGATTGACAAAAGTTTTTTTTTTTTTTCACAAAAAATCCTTGTTGCAATAATTTTTACTACCAAGGATATACCTTTGGTGTAGCTAGCTACATACCTGTTCAAGAATTAGATGAATTAAGATGGATGCAGCCAGAAGTTCTATATCCTTCAGATCATTAGCAGACTGGTTAGATCCTTATGCAAAAAGTTGAACGTGATAACTGATAATGTATGAGAGATAGGGAAGCATATATAGGAAACTGCAGGCTGCAGCACTCCCCTATGTCTCAAATTTCAGCTATATATATATATATATTTATTTAGGCTGGAAATACCATGAAGAGACTCGATAAGACAGATATTTGACATGGAAAATGTCAATAAACTTGTGATTCAACAGAGATTTATATAGATTTAAGTCGCCCAGCTCTGCTGCTCAGGCCTTGATGATGAGCTGCCAGGGTTGCAAAACTTGAAGGAGCTAGCATTGTTCAAAGAAATAGTCAGGGAGAGGGGTGGCGGCAGTTGACCACGTGAAGTCTGTTTTGAAAATTTTTACCATTTTGGTTTAAATACCCCAGGAGGAAGGGAAACAAACTTTAGGAATTCAGTAATAATGGATAATAGGACTAACAGGCAAGAAAAGTAGTACAATTCTTCGGTTCTTATGTACTTTGGAGAACATCCTTTTACTTGGGTTGAAGTCAAGCATGAAAATCCCTTTAAAGCAATGAAAAATAATTTTCCAAGCGACATAATCATTGGGCGTGCTCTCATGGACCCATAACGAAACAATTCTAACTTGAAGAGAGGCATGCTTAATGATAAAAAGCTTTAGAAAGTGCTTCTTTCTGACTAAGTTTGACGTGAAATTTTAGTCTTTTCGCCTTAGGGTTTTATTTGCACTACTCTTTGTATATATATTCATGGCTTCGTCTCTAACTTTGTTCACTTCTGATGAAAGAAACAGAAGAATATTACCATCCATTTGCTCTGAACCAAATGTGAGAATAAGAGAGGGGTGGCCTCATTTCTGTGCCTGCCAAATTAAGCCCATAGCAAGTAGTCCATGCGCACATTGATGCATATAGGTGTGACTGAATAATTAGGGTTCATTAAAAATGTTGTTTGCAGACTAAGATAACATCATTGACCATGTGAAAACAAAACCTCCATGTGAGGCACCATTATTAGTGTGCTTCATTAGTTTCCCCAATCCCAAACCTCCACAGTTCCCGGAGACCGGACCGTGTACTTAATCCATTTTTATGTTTCAATTAGCCATTATCTCTTTAGGATTGCTGATAAAATATAATAATAAACAATGTTTTAAAAGGCTCTAAGCACTTATAATTTTCTTTTTCAATTTTAGCTCTTGGACCAAACTGTCAGAATCTTCCTAGCTTGTGTGCTTGAGCAGTCTCATGATATGAGTAGGTTTTGTAAACCTGTGTAACTTAGCAATTCAGCTTACTCGTTTTGTTTTGCTTTGACTAATTATTTTCTGGAATAATCTCGAACTTTAAGATTGAACTTTTTAACATACACATAAAACAATATCATAAATATATAACATGATAAAATATATAAATGAATAAAACGATGCTTAAATCAAATGAGACCAAGCAATTCCTAAGTCCTAGCCTGTCCACCAAAAGGAAGTGATGAAGACCATTTGGAGAATACTAAAAATGTATAAACCTAAAGAAAGATCATCAAAATGAGTAGTCATACTAGCTTATTAGAAGTATATATGATTGGCATTGATCTATAGGAAATAATTTATGCAATGTACATACTGGAAGAAAATGTGACAACAATATTTTTCATCCTATATCCTTAAGTTTTATGATGATCATAATTTCTTATATATGCTTGTTGAATATTATTACTGTTCTCCCTGTACTGAAATGAGTTGGAGCACATTGATAGTTTTGAATGATAAAATTGAGTTGAATGTCATACAAGGTTTTACTGAAGCAATAAGATGAAAGGAGACAGATAATGACAAGCTAAAACGGGGGCAATACTTACCCTGATTGGAAACAATTGAGAGTTAGCCATAAAGGGGACAAGCAATCCTTTTATTCAATTATCAATGTTGAGCTCTTCTTTGTTTGTAGTCCTGTCTGCTGGTCCACTATAACAAAAACAAAAAGAAGGAAAAGTAAAGTAAAGTAAAGTAAAGTTCAAGCAACTTGATTGATTTCTTTACTAAGTGGTCTATGCTTGACTTTGCAGCATGCAGAGATATGCTTTGATCTCCACCTATCGCCCTGAAATTTCATTAGACACCCTCAACTCCTAAACTAAATCCACTTTTCTGTTAAACTTTGAGGGAAAGACTAGTCTTGCCTAATTAAACTGCGTACTTTAGAGTTGGACCATTCAGATGGGCAGTCACAAGGTAGATTCTCTCTAGTGCTCCACTTTAAATCATGACCATCCAATCACTACAAAAAGAGGATAAGATGGAACAATTTTTGCTGTAGCATATATATATATATATATATATATATGAGAATGTAGTGCAAGTCCTAATGGTTGGTTTGCAATGCTGACATGTTCTTGTACATGAACTTTCTAGCTTTTCAGGATTTAGGTTTACATATGAGAATGTAGTGCAAGTCCTAATGATTAGTTTGCAATAGCTGACATGTTCTTGTACATGAACTTTCTAGCTTTTCAGGATTTAGGTTTATGGTCTTTAAACAGCACCGGTTCAACAAAATAGTACTATCATTCTTTGAGTTGTTTAAGGGTAAAAAGGGAAATGCCAGAGACTAAAGAAGTTTATAATCCTGGATTCTCTCATTCTCTCCCAATATTACACTGATTAGTTGCTCTGTTTTCAGATCAGAGCAAAGTTTGAATTTGTATGAAACTGAGCTAAAAAAGAAAGTTAAAGGGCTTTAATAAGACAAATAGAAGTCAAACAACTCAACCTAACATCAAATAAAACTTGAAAGAGAAACTAGGGTTTTTTTCAGCAATGGAAAAAGAAGACTATTTCTAAAAATGAAATATATATATATATATATGCTAACATCTTTTGGAGCCTAGTCTTGCCTAAAATATACAGTTATAAGTTATTAGAACATTCAGATGGCTGTCATAAGGTAGATTTTCTCCAGTGCTCCACTCAGATGACCATCCTGCAATCGTACAAGGGATGTGAGGGAACAAATAGACGACTGAGGAAAGAGTGCATAGGCAAAATGATTGCATGCTTGTGCTTATGGACATGTCTAGCATGATCCTTTGACCTTTTTCAAGCGATTTGCTTTAAAGTCTTTGAACCAACTGTCGGACTCATTTGTTCAACGAAGTATCCTATCCCTCTTTGTGTCGTTTAATGGTGATTAGGCGATTTTGTGAACAATGACTGAGGAGTTCATTGCATAACATCTGAGACAGAGAGATGACACCTCATTCATGGATGATTCATATCTGATGAAACCAGAAACCTACAGTTCAGCCAACTGGATGCAGTGTCAGAAGTTTAATGTTTATAAGAACAGTTTTTTGTTGCATCAGTGTAAATCACCAAAAGCAAAGTGATTTAATATTGTGAAGGATCTCATTTATTATTGAGTGCCAGCCATGTTTGGATCAGTGTAAATCACGAAAAGCAAAGTGATTTAATCCAATCACAACCCAGTTTCGAAGGGAGCGCTAAACTACTTCTTTGCTCGTTTGTATGGTCCATTGCAACAATAACCTAAATTTTAGACAGCAATTGCACATTTAGAGCGGTCATAGATCACTGATGCTTGAAAAAAAAAATGGTCAAGATAGTCAAATTTGCTATTTATCCAGAAGTGATAAGGAAAATACTAGAATAAGTTTTGTTCTCACACTCCTTTATCCCACACCATCAATATTGTGCCTATAAGATGTCATTTGGTATGGTTATCAGGTAAATTATTTTGCTTCACAAAGGCCGGTGTCTTTGTCACAAAAACCATCTCGATCTAGCAATTCCATCGACTGTTTCCAAAACCTAAACTTGCTCTGGTGCTTACCCCAGTTATTGGATTTTTGCCATTTGCATACTAGCAGAGAGCCTACATAAACAAACCCAAAAATTATTTGGAAAAAGAAGAAAAAAAGAGCTCACAGAGTATGAGAAATTGGAGTGTGAATGAATCATCAAAGATATAGGTAAAATCATGAAAGAGATGCAACCTTGATGCACCTTTTATAAAACTGCTGAAAGTAGTGGAGACTACTTGATATTTGATAATAGCAGTGTAGGCCAGCATCAAAAACATAAATGAAGCTCAAAGAATTTGGGAACTATGTATACAGATCCAATTCTAAAAGTGCACTCTACTCAAACTAATAATATCCTTGACTTTTGGGGATCCTAGTTTTCTTTCTCTACAGTATACGGCTTTGACATCCTTTCTTTCAGTTGCAAGTTTATATGCTTGGTATATGCTTACATGACCAAGCCTTTGTTAAATTGACAAGGAGCATCTAAATTGCAAAATTATTCATCAAGTTGATAGAATAACTTACAAGTTATCCAAGTAAGATAAGCATCAGATGGAGTTCTGAGGTTCAAAAACTTTAGTGGTGCTTTAATTGCCACAGATGCTTCCTATAGATTCAAACCTAAAAATATAACTAAATAGAACTTTTAAAGAAAAGAAAAGTTATATAACAAAATACAATCTAATTTACAAGAGAAGGAATCATTTGCAGGTTTTAGGCAGACGAAAGCTTCTTTAGGTGCAAGTTTATTCGTATGGCCAGTCTATTACAAGAGATGCAATGTTCATGAGAAGATCTCTACAGGGCCACGACTATCCTTCCATTGGATACGCAATAGCTAGGTACAATTTCATTGACATTCTAAAAGAAAATAGTATATGCTGTATTGCAATTTTCTGTTAACAGAACATTTAATGGACTCAACTATATATACTACTCCGGTACTAGCACTATGATTATAGTAAATAAATGAAGCATCTCTTTGGATGCTGATGCAGTCAACTTATTCTCGTCTCCAAATTCCCTAGCGTGATACATTGTGGGGTAAAATACTAATAAAACCACTATGCATGCCAGATACTTCACAGCTATGTTACTCGGATTCGGATTGAGTGTCGGATATGGGTATGTGTTCGACACGGGTATGTTCAATTTTTTCCATGTACTTGAAGGGTCATATCCTCATACCCATGTCCGGATATACGTCGGACACGAGTGTCGGATACGAGTACTTCAAAAAAAAATGAAGAGTCGGAGCAACATAGCTTCACAGAGTATAGGCACAATCACTTAGAAACTTCGGGTGACTAGACAAGTTGCCTTTGGTTTTGGAACTGTTTGTCGGTGGCCAAAAATCTTAAGTTGTTCTAATCAATATCTAGGGGAGGGTCGCAGTTTGGGAGCAACATGAATAGTGAATCAGGGCCAAGGCAGCAGATGGCATGGTAGATGATTACATACTGGCGAGATAACCTGACATCATACTAATGCCAGGTGGCTCTTGCAAAACTTAATAGCCTATGAACTATCTGAACAATAAATTTAGATTTAGATTCGATATTGCAATTCTTTATAGTTCTTGAACTTGAGCACATTAAGTATCTTGAGTGACGTGAATTGAATGCCATGGAATCATCACTGAGGCCTGGTGATGACAGATTGATGGGAACTTTTTTCCCCCTAATTTTAACTGATTGGTTATCTCTCACTTGCTATGTTTTCAGAGCAGAGAGCAAAGTTTAATATTGATTGGTGCCTTCTGCTGCTACAGATATATTGGGTTAAACTTAATCATTGACTGATTCTTTATTGTTTTTCATGTATGGAAGCTATAGCACATAGGGAAACAAAACAATATTATAGAGAAGAATTATAAACAAATCCTAAAAGCTGCCAAAGTCCAAAATCCAGGACAAGATCTTACTAGCACAGCATTGGTAAGATTAGCCTCATTGAGAACCTGAAGGAAAATGAATTTTGCATTAGAAGCTAGAGTTTACATCCCCTAACTTTAAAAGTTTGAATAGCAGGCACTTTTCTGCCAGAGTTTGTAACACAATTCCTGTTTATTACCAAACGTGACAAACATCAAACTCAATTCGTCAAAGACTCAGCACCAAGGTTTGAAAAACTTTACCATGCGATCCATCAATGTGTCACCTAGATCAACGCCTGTGAAATCAAATTAAATATGATCAAATAATCAAGGAAAATCATTTCATTCACGGCCAATTCACAATGATGCATAGAAAACAAACTCAATCAATAATTTTAATAATAATTAAATTTTGGTACATTATAATATGGGTGAATTTTTTTAAGATAGTTTTTATTGTAAAACTGGATAGTTTTATAATTTTTTAAATAGTAAAAATTTTAAAAGATATAAATACCTAATTTTTATTTTTTAGTACTATTCTAATTTTAATTTTTTTATATATTTTTTTTATTGAATTGGTATCAGACTTGATTTGTGACTCCAAATTCAACCTGGACTTTAATAGAGATAGATATAAATATATGCAAGGGTTTTCAGGGTATTCTATTGCATTCGTATCATCGACTCATTCAAACCCCTGAGCCCTTAGGGTTTATTCTTTTCTCTCCTTAATTCCTTTGAAGTTTATTTCTGGTTTTTGCCTTTTCTTTCCTTATTTTTAACTATTTAATCTATATTTTCATATCAATTTTCCTTTCGATTAACCACCCAGTAAAAATCAGCAAGAACCAATCAATGGTCTCGCAAACCAGTCTCGTTTCTTCCGAAGCAAGTTTCAAAAAACGAAAGAAAAGAAAAGGCAGATGTAGTTGTTCTAATACTTTTTTCTCCTACACCAAGCGGATGATACCTTTTGTTCGTGATTTTCCTAAGGGTTGTGGTCCTCGGGGAAGATTTGCAACCCGATGCTCTCAACATTTAGTTCAATCAGAGACGTCAAGCTTTAGCTCAGAATCTGAGGATTTGGTGGTTCCATTACTTGACAATGCGCTTGAATCTGTTTCCTCAAAGGAAGTTGAAAGAAAAGATGTTCCACAGACTTTGGATAAAACAGACCCAATTGACCTGTTGGAAACCTCAGATCATGAAGCTAAAGAATTACCTGAGAAAGTTGTGTCCGGGTTCATGTCTAAAGGTTATACACCCCACAAAAGGGTCTTGGCTATCCGGGATTATCCTAGTCCACCAGGAAGATTTCAAACTCCATTCTCTGAAGATTTAGTTCAATCAAAAGTGCCAGACTCTAGCCCCTGTTATGATTCAGAATTTGAGGACTTAATGGTTTCTTTTCCGGAGAATAATGGGCTTGAATCAATAAAATCAGCGGAAGAGGAGACAGCAAAGACCTTGGATAACAACGAATTGATTGGCTTGGAAGAAACTTCGGAGTATGAAGCTAAAGAATTATCAGAGGAATCTGAGGACTCAATAATTTCTATGTATAACATTAGCCTTAATTCATACGGATTATCAGAAGAAGAAGAAGAAGGAATAAATAGGCCAAAGGTTATAGATTCCATGGGTTTGATTGACCAGTCAGAAACTTCAGAGCCTAAAGCTACAGATTTAACAGAGGAAACGTCATCTAACTCCATGTCTCCGATTCTTCCACCCAACACAATAGACTCAACAATTACCGATTTTCCCAAGGGATGTAGAAGAAGAGGTCCCCAAATTAGGGAGGAGGATATCTTGGAATCAACTACTAATGAGACAAAAGGATTAAACCATAAGCTGTCCGATGCAGAAGATCCCTTACTTGAAGTATTGAGTGATTCAGAAGAAAGTTGCTCCACAAATTCTTGCAAGAGCAAATTAAAGGAATCAGAAAACTTATCAAGCCAATGCAGCAATCAGGTTCTTGAAAAAGGTCCAAGTATTACAAAAAATCAAGTGCCTAAAGGCCCTAAGCAGACAGTAATAGCATTGATGGCTGCACCAAATTGCCCAGGGAGTCAAAAGAAAATAGCATCCAGATCGAATACAACCAGGGATACAAACAAAAGGAAAAGAAAGAAGCGTTGATTTCCAAAGTTGAGCAAGTTTGATGTTGCAGAAGATTCACAAGTTATCATAGATGATAATTTTCACTTAGGTTTGAATGTTTGAAATAATGCAAAAACCTGTGATTATCTATTCATCTAAGTGTTATAGGTACCATATATGAAGTTAACTAATTTTCCCTTGGCATCAAATTTACCTGTGAAATTTGCTTTGTATGCAACTGCTTTTTCAAGGTATGCACCATTGAATGTTGAACCACTAAAATCAGATTCCCTCATATCAGCAGCTGTGAAGTTTGCCCTTCTATACCAACCATTTAGATTTCAGATTGATTAGGAACTGACATACCAAAACATTCCAATATTATTTCTTTTGATAACTCAATTTGATTATTTAGTACAAATTCAAATTCACCATCCCCTTACTAAGAAATATACTCAATTTTGTTGTTGCAGACTAATTTGTTTAAAAGATAAAATGCAGAAATTGGAATTCTTTACTCTGCAAAGTTAATATAGAATCGATTGTTATCTGAAATTTTCCATTCACATGAGCTTCTTTCCTGCAAAACCCAGAAACCACAGAAATAAAGCCCCCCTTCCTAAACCAAAAATAGACATGTTAACCATATAAGATGCTCTTATTAAGTTCAGCCAGAGCAGACATATCAGAGCCAAAAGCAACCATTGCAGTTGCCAATGCTGTTGAAACCAAGGCTTTCCAGCTCTTAGACTTAGCATCCGTGACTTCATACTTATTGTTGGAACAATCTTCCTTTTCCAAAGGAAAACACTGTTGAGTACTACAAATAAAAAATAATAATGTTCATCAAACAAGCGGAATCAAGATCATTTACTCACCGCGAATTGGGGCTGTAGTTTCTGGGTTATTTATCTGGCAAAAGATACCTAAACGTTTTGAGAAAGATTGGAGATGGTAAAGAAGAAGAAGTACTAAGAGAATTGTTGGATAAGGAGACTGAAAGCCATTGCCATTTACAAGTAGTAGTTTGGTTTCTTCCTTTGAAGAGGAAAGGAGGGAAACAGGAAATTAGTTAAAAAAGGATTAGCACTCGCACGTTTGATATATGTTCGCTCCATTTTTATCCACTTGTTTTTGAACTAAGGGGATTGGTTGGGATTAGCACACATGTCTTGCTTTCTTCCTTGGTTAATTGCCATTCCACCTGTTTATTCATGGTCTTCTACTCCATTAATGGGGATTTGAAGATGAATTTTTTCCCAAAAAATCAACAATATGAATTTGAGTTGGAATATCCACCATACCCACTATATTTTATTGAAATAAAAATCTCTTGAGACTTGAAACAAGATGGAAGAATTTGAATCAAATGATTATTCTGCTACTTCAATATTTATTGCCCAATTGGTAATATTTAGTTGACACTCACATCTCTTCTTGAAAAGAACAAATTATTATCAAATTAAAAATGGAAAGTGTTAAGTATCGATCTCTTTTTTATACTTGAGAAATATTAATTACAGTCTAACTATATTGGTCAAAGTTTGCCAATAATTTTGTGATTTTTTGATAAAGTGTTAAACTCTTAGTTCTAAAGACCAGAGATCAAATCTTGATAACGTGAAATATATTATAAAAATATATATATATATATATATATATATTGGTTAAAGTTTAATTAATAAATAATTTTTTTATAATTCAGTAAAAATAATATATTAAATAAAAAAAATTAAGAGTAATTAAATAATTTTTAATTTGTTTCAACACTTAACGAATCATTTGTAATTTTTGCCTCGAAAACACTTTCATAAAAAAAATGATTGTCTGAAAATCCAAAATTTTATTTATAAAATAAAAAATGGTAATATAAAATTTTAAAAAAGTAATCATATAATATATATACTTTAATACATCGAAAATTAAAGAAGAAAAAGATTATTATGACATTTCATGAATATAAAAAATTTATACTAAGATAAAAGTCACTAATTAAATTTCAATAATTTTTTTCAACAACCTATAATTAATTTTTTGCATTAAATATATATTTTTTTTAATTTCTAAATCTTACAAATTGCAGTGGCAACTGAAGTATTAAATCATGAAAATACAAAATAGTAATTAACTAATTATTTTGTTGTGCCTGGGGTCTGGCCCTCCAATCTCCAGGCTACTTGGTGGGCCAGTATGGGCCTTAAGGTAGAGCTTTTAAGTGGGCAGAAGACGTAGGCCCGTCCTTACGTCTGGCTCTCTAGCTAGTGTAGTCTGAACTCTGAATTTAGCCTAGCCTAGTATTAGGCAATTAGACAGAGAAGTACCGGAGAATAAAAATATATAACCAAAATAATGTACTACTTTACCTACACTATTTTTTTTTTATTTAATACTAACAAACATACTATATAATAATAATAATTTTGATTAATTTTATCTACCTTAGTTAGTAGCTTATTAAATTAGCAAAAAAAATTTTTTTTGTCAGAAAATAACAGTACCCATCTCTCAGTTACATTACATATACATATTTATATTATATTACAATGAATAATCCAAAATACAAATTAAAATTGTTTATGGGCAAATTTGAGTTTATCAAGCGAATAGTCCGATAAGTAAACAGATTTAAGACGAATCCAACTGAATAGTTGTGTGACATCTTTTTATCCAAAATCATATTTTGGATGCATAGCTCAAAACCATGGACCAAACGGGACCCTAAGTCTGAACTCCAAATTAACCTCTTGATCACCTACGTACTTTACATTTTATTGAGACCTTACATTTGCAAGATGAAGTTGAAGGGCGTAACAATGCATGAGTTGTACTTATATTAACTTATAAAATTGTCAATTTTTTTATTAAAAAAAAAAAAAAAAAATCTAACATTTTGGTGAAACATGAATTAGATATATATATTTTTCATACATCATCTATATATATGGATATATATGAGATATTATAATAAATATTAAATTAATAAAATATCTGAAAATGTGTAAGACTATTCTTAAATCTTAATATATATATATATATATATATATATATTTATATATAGGTTGAGCTTATTCTTCTATTATAGAATGAAATTTTTTAGGATAAGGGGAGTAACTATATATATACTTGTTGCAAATAGTAGCTTATTCTTTTCTAGTACTAGAGATTGTAGTGAGAAGGTCTCGCTTCATCTAATATTGGTTCAAAAATTTAGAATGCGTTTCATGCATGAACAAACTTATAAAAGTTTCAAGCCTGAAATAAGGCAATGGTTTCATTATCTGTTGAAACTTGAAATAAAATTATTGAATGATTGATTAAAAAGGAGGGCAAAAACATGCTATGTGCTTGAATGCAGCTTAATGCTTCCCTCCAATCCAACCGATCCTGTGTTAATTAGTGAGGGCCGGGGCTGAATCTGAATTCTGAAGTCGATGTCGTCCTGTCCTGCTGGCAATCTAGCTTATTGTGTGGTTCAGAAACAACGTCAAGAAGTTCCAATTGCCCATGCAGCGCAGAGTTATAACTGCAATAACCTGGAAAAGCTTGTGGCCTTGTGGGGTAACAATAACATATCCAGATCAGATCAGATCCAGTCCAGTCCAAGCCAATTCAAAAGGTATTATAGCTATCAATTTATAAATCTAGCTATCAGAGCTCCCCTCTTGAACTCGTACGTACGTTCATTTCAGAGGGGAATTGGGAGGGGGGAGGCAAAACCCAACTCAGGGTTCAGTTTGGGACTTGGAAGAAACTAGAAAGCCACAAAAGTATCAGACACACCAAATCCAATATCAACTTTATCGATTTTTACCCAACCCCACCACCAGCAGGCAGGCAGGCACCAGGGCTGGCACCGGCCATAAGAAAGGAAGAGAGAGAGAGTCATATCCCCCACAAACATAAACAGCAACAAATAGCTTCTGCAGGCTTTATACAGAGAGAGAGAGAGAGAGAGAGAGAGAGAGAGAGAGAGAGAGAGAGAGAGAGAGAGAGAGAGAGAGAGACTGCTTTTCCTTATTTGGTACATGTAGGTAGAGGTGGCAAAATGAACCCGAACCCGAAAACCCGCCCAGAAAAACCCGAACCCGAACCCGCCCAAACCCGATTTGACCAAAAAGTCAAAAACCCGAACCCGAAAAAGCCCGAACCCGAATGGGCCCGAACCCGAATGGACCCGAACCCGAATGGGCCCGAACCCGAATGGACCCGAACCCGAATGGACCCGAACCCGAATGGGTCCGAACCCGAATGAGCCCGAACCCGAATGAGCCCGAACCCGAATGGACCCGAACCCGAGACCGGCCCGAACCCGAACCCGAATTTAATACTAAAAATAAAAATAATCAAATTGCAATTAATTTTTTTTTTTTTTTACAAAGCAATAACTTTAATTATTAATTTTATTATAATTTTTTTTAATAATTTAATTAAAATTTAATATATTATATATATATATATATGATGATGATGAAATAATAATTTTATCAAAAGTAAATTATATTTTGTACTTATAAGTTATAACTTTAACGTCTCATATCATGATGAATTTACAATCTAAATATTTTAAATTCTTGAAAATTTTAGAGATGTGAAAATTTTTTTGACAATAATTCAATTAATCTATAAGGGTAAAAAAATTGACAATAATTCAATTATTTTCTTTTGGGTTATACTTATACAGTTAGGTTATGGTGGGTTTAATTGGATTATGGCTTTCATGTGATTTTATTTTAGCGGGTGGGTTTAATGGGGTTTTGGGTTTTATGGCCTTTTGGTTTTTGGTATATTTATTATATATTAATAAATAATCATATTTATTACGTATAATTTAAATATAAATTATATATTTTTAGTACTATTTTATAATTTATACTTTATACTGATGAAATAAATATAAGTACTCGATATATATATATATATATATATATCTTGACTATAAGCATAATTTTTTTGCATTTTATAAGTATATAAACGAATAGATGAAGGCCAGGATTTATTTTTAAAAGTTTTTTATTTTATAGTGAATATAAATTATAATGTATTTATATTTTGAAATTCGAGTTCATCAAATCAATTATTTTAAATATCAATATGATTAATTTATAATATATCATATTTTTTATAATAAATTATTTCAAAATTTGATTTTTATAACAAATTAATTTCTTATTCTTTTTGTGCTAACAAATATTAATTTTAAAAAATAAATATAATTAAAAATATTATATAATAGCAAAAGTATAAAAATAAAAATAATAATAAATTAATAATTTGTTTTTAGATATAAATATTTAAATTACGTAAAAATGATTACATCTAATATAAAATAAAATGATGTAAAACATACCCGAACCCAGACTGAACCCGAACCCAGACCGAACCCGAACCCGAACCCGAATGGCCCGAACCCGAATGAGCCCGAACCCGAATGGACCCGAACCCGAGTGAGCCCGAACCCGAATGAGCCCGAACCCGAATGGACCCGAACCCGAATGAGCCCGAACCTGGATGGACCCGAACCCGAATGAACCCGAACCCAAATGAACCCGAACCCGAATGAACCCGAACCCGAATGAGCCCGAACCCGAATGAACCCGACCCGAACCCGCCCGAACCCGCCCAATTACCACCTCTACATGTAGGCATGAATGCATTTGCTTCTATGTCTTCACTAACATAACTCAACATACAGCAAGCTGCCAATCTATGATGGGTGATTACTGAAATCAATTCATTAATTAGTATGTATATATAACTCGTGATTAGAGATGCTCATGGATTGGGCTGCGGCCCGAATTTTTTTGAATTTTTTATTCAGGTCCAGTCTTGGATCGAGCCGGGCTGACCCGGCAGGCTCAAATATACAGTTCATCATATTAAAAAAATATTTTTTTATTTTTTATAATTAAAATTAAATAAAATAATATTATTATAATACAAAAATATTGTTTCGGGCCTGCCGGCCGGCCCGTGAGCAGGTCTACTCGTGATCAAAGCCAACACACAAAAAAATGATCATAATAAGTAAGACAGATTAATCAAATTAGTATATATATATATATATATAATGGATTATTATTTAAAATATATACTGGTTTTAGAAATTTTCAACTTCATAAACTGAATTAAAGAGTTGATACTTATCCATTTACTAATTAATTTATTCATTATTTTTCATTAATATTGTAAAATGATAAATGTCAACCCTTTAATTATTCCGTTTATGAAGTTTAAAAAATTTCACCAATATAAAGGATAATTTTTCGTATGCAATATATTACTTTGTTTCTTTCTCTTTTTTATTTTCCCAAGTTAATATTCTGATTTATTTTGTTTTTTCGCCAATTTGGTATCTGTTTTTAGTGTATATATGTTAACAAAAACTACTTAATAAGCCAAAGACATAACTTAATTAGTTTCATTGCATATGCTGGTCATACTTCTCCAAAGAAAAAAGGAAAAAAAGCCTCAAATTCAAATCTAATTATTGGCCAAAAAAATTCAAATCTTATTAATGTCCCCAAATTATATATGTTTTCTTTGGAAACAAGACAATTAATCAATGAATGTTTCCTTAAACTATTATTGTAGAACATGAATAGCAACATAATATTAATTGTTTGGAAGTAATATACATATATATATATATATTATAGAGAAAACTTAAAGGACTTTTAGATTGCAAACAACACAATGTTATTCTCCAAAAAGTACACAAAATTGAGTTCCAATCAGTTGTTCTCAGTAGACCTGTCCACGATCGGATAGCTAGACCGGTCCGTATTGGATCAGGTTTGGACAAGGTATTTTATAATTCGGGTCGGCCTGAATTACTATTTATTAAATAAAAAAAATTTATTTAAATTTAATTATAAAATATATATAAATATTGATATAAAAATAAAAATAATATTTTAATATTTATGAATAGTGAAACGGGCCTATACGGCCTGGCCCCAGCCCGGCCCGAAGGGGCTTGGGCAAAGAAAAAAAAATTCGAGCAGCGGCCCGACCCATGGACTAATCTAGTTCTCAGTTAGCTAGTTGCAATTATGTTTTCAATTAAGTTTTTATTAACGAGAATAACTTTTTTAGAGTTGAAATATATATTTATACTAATTATAAAAGGGTTGATTAAGTTTGGTGTCACGGATCAAGTGTCAATTGAAAAATAAAATAAAAAAATAAAGATTTGTATTTGATGCACTGTCAGTGTATAGTTTTATACACTGTCAGTGTATACACTGACAGAGAATTCTACAATGGCATTTCATTAAAAAAAATAAACCCTTAAACCCTAAAACTAACTTCTAACAAGTGGCATCATATAATGCATTGTCAGTGTATAGAATTATATACTGACGGTACATCAAATATAAATCTTAAAAATAAATTAATTATAATGTCAAATTATATAATAAGAATATTCATGTCTTTTAATTTTATATAATATATTATTTTTAAAAATTATCTACTTATTTCTTAAATAACTATCCACTTTTTTAAAATATAACTATCTTTAAATTTTTAGTATATATAATATATTTAATTGTAAGATCTCATTAACTATGGTTTACTCACAAAGATCGTTAACATATTTTAAACCCATATTCTATCAGGAAATATTAAAGACATAAAATAAGATCAAAATCGATCAAGGTTTTTTTTGGCCAAAAAAATTAATCAAGGTTCAAGTATACCTTATCTTATCGAATTGTATTAGAAAAGAAAATATATATATATATATATGACAATATATAGCATATTTTAACTGAAATTTAGAAAATATAAACCTGAGAGTGTGTCTAACGCACATATAATATACTGTAACATTTAAACTGTCAAATTTATCCTTGGGAACATTTTCTTTCAAATTAATGCATGGATTATTCCAAACATTAATTTAGTCCTGGGTTTACAACCTCAATATCACTTGGGTTTAAAACCTCCTAAACTAACGTCAGATCTGATAATTCGTATATCCGTATCGTATTCGTGTATTTTATCGTGTCATAATCATGTTTAAGTTATTTTATATTTATATAAACTTTGATACGTTAATAATTCGTATTAAATTGATTTTGAGACATTCGTGTATTCGTGTCGTGTTCGTGTTATTTTTTCGTGTCGTGTTTTTAGTTATTTTTTTATGTCGTGTAATCGTGTCGTGTTCAATATTATCAGGTCCAGTATGGCTCATAAATCAAAGCAGCTAAAATGGTTCAATCATGGCGTGGAAACTGGAAAGTGGAAACTCATCAGTTTTTTTTTTTTTTTTCTTACTTTTGGTCCAGAAATAAGCAAAGGAAAAAAAGTTACCACACCAACATAATCAAAGTATTAATCCAATTCTCATTCTCCTGACCCCCAAAGTTAGCAACAGTGGGATTCAATTGGGGTTAAACCAGCTTTTTTTATAAGTAGGCCGATGTAGAGGAGTAAGAGCTCGAGCCTCGTGCTCAAGCAGATCAAGAACGCCAATTGTCAGCAGTTCAGTATGTTGCATCTGATTCTGGATCTATTTTTCCCTATCCCTGCAAAATGCTGATGAATATACATTTTATATTCAAGATTTGGCCAGAAAACCTGGTTTCATTTCTTCATAAAAGTTACCAAAAATACACTGTTAACATAATTTCTATTTTAGCTAGAATTAAACAAGAAAATATGACTGATTGTTAATTTTAACTTGGAGAGTAGAGAGTTCGAGAGCCTGAAAAGTAGATAATGTCAAAATAGTAAGTCAGACTCGATCGAACTCCAGATTGTCTAACTTAGAAGCATAGAGTCAGGTCAGATTTGTAGTTTTTACTTTATTGTATGCATTGCCCTAAATATGTGTGTCGCCTTTAGAATGGAAGATCAGTGTATTTGCATTGCTTTTCCAGCAAAGGAAAGTGGTTTTAATTAGTCACAAGGCATGCGCCTCACAGTTTCCTACGCTGCTAAATATTCATACAAAGAAAAAAAAAATTTACAAAGAAACTTTTGGGTTGTAAAGAGAATATATGTAATATAAATCTTAATTACATCAAGGTAAGATTATTTACTAACTTTTTTTACATTATTTTCTTCAGATTTTACAATTAAAATAAAATAGGCTTTTTAAAATCATTGATTTGATCAAATAATATTTGGTGTGAGGTCCATGAAAAGTTAACCATAAAACCTTTAATTTATTTTCATTTGAAACCAGAGAAAAAAGAGATATATATATATATATATATAATTCTCTCCACAAGTCGGTACACTGAATCTTAAGTGCATCCTCAAATGAGAAAGTATATATTCACTTAATTATTTGAGTCTTAGACCTTTTGTTTTTTTAGAGTTACAAGTAATCATCATTATATATATATATATATATATATATATGAGAGAGAAATTATCTTATCCACCGATAATAAAATTTTTAGATTCTACAAAGAAAATTAATAAAATAACACATATTCTTAGGATATATTTAAAAATGAAATGTGCCATATAGTAATCTTTTAATTCCGTTTATGAAATTAAAAATCTCAACTATCAATGTATTAAACGACGAACTATATATATGCATTTATTTGCTCATTTAGATTTGGAATATCGAACTTTAACAAGGAAAAGTTGAATTTGAAAACTTTAGATAAGTTATTATTAATTTGAATATATTATTAAGTAAAACTTTTTACTTTAATGTTTGCTTGGTTCCTTTTTTAACTTGCAATTAAAATAGTACGTACCAAAACTATATACCAGTTAACGAAGTTCTATTAATTGCACTTTACCAAGGCCTCAAGCGAATAGCCTTTCGTCTCTTTTCAAATTTGACTTTTGAGCAAAAGATCATCACTCATTCAAGTGTGTGAGTCAGATTCTCAGCTCACTTCCCTTTCAGCATGGTAATATGGGTATGGTTTAAATTTTGAATACTTCATTTTGATGGCATGTAGAAGTAGATCTGATATTATTGGACATGACACGATTATACGATATGAACATAACACAGAAAATATAACTAAAAAGACAACACGACACAAAAAAAAATACGAACACGACACGAATACATAAATATGTCAAAATTTATATAACACAAGTTATTAACACTTCAAAATTTATACAAATTAAAACACTTTAAACACGATTATTATATAAAAAAATACACAAATACAATACGAATATACTAATTACCAGATCCATCTAGGAGGCCAAGAAACTTTACAAACTCCTTTTCTTTTCTTCCTTTCTGATTTCAATTATACTACATTTAATGTGTTGCATATGAGTTAAAAAGGCCCCTGCGTTCCCACAACTCAATGAATGGTAGCAACTTTAATTCTTCCTTAATTATTCAGTACTTTTTTTTTATCCTAAAGAGGGTGACAACTACAATAAGAACTCTTATAATGAGAATCGTGAGAATCATTTAAATCTTGACCTTTAAATTTGATAACATCAATTGTAGCCATAGATTTTTTCTGCTTACTTTCACATTTTAGTTTGACCATGTGGGCTCATAAGAGAATTACAAAAAAGTTAACAAATAAAAAATATTTATCAATTAACAAAACATCATAAGAGAATTAAAAAAAAGTTAACAAATAAAAAATATTCATCCATTAACAAAAATTCATGTTAAGTTCTTTATGTTTTAAGACTTAATAAAAAAAATTATTACAGAGTAAATAAAAAATATCATATTTTTATTTAATTTTTTTAAAAAAATAAAGATTACCTGAATAGGTTAGGATTGTAATAAAGATGTCCATTAGTCGGGTTGGATCGGGTTCGGGCCGAGTTTAAATAAGATATTATCATATATACTTACTCAAGTCAGGTCCGGCTTAAAATATAGGTCTCAAATTCTGCACAGGTCTAATAATTTTTACACGTTAATAATTCAATTTATATAGATTTTGAAACATTAATAATTCGTTTTATATAGATTTTGACACGTTCGTCTATTTGTGTCGTGTTCATGTTATTTTCTGTGTTGTGTCATTTTTAATTATTTTTTCATGTGTTTGTATCGTATCTCAATTCATTCCATATTTTGCATAATTTATCATGATGATTCGATTTTAACTCTAAATTTATTTACTTATGATATTAAAACATTAAAAAAATTTAAATAAATAATAATTATTTAATATGATTCATCTTTTATATATATATATATATATATATATATATGAAAAATGATTGAAATGATTGAGAAGGAAGGGATGGAGGGGCGATTTGGCCATTTGGGTGAGAGAAAGGGTTTGGTCTGGAATGGACGGGAGAAATGACAAGTTTTGACGCTAGTATATATCTATAATAAAGTTTTTGTTATAATAGTAATAAACAATATTTTTTATCGTTAACCTGTATTTGTAATTCTATCAGAAGTACAGTTTAGCTCTTTGCCTCAGACGTTCGCATGAGTTCTCTCGGTAAAAATTTTTACCGTAGCAGTCACCCCTGAAGAGAAGGGAAAAAAAGAAACAAGTCCTTAAGAATGAAGAAACATTATCAAAAGGAGAAAAAGAATATTCAAAAGAGAATTTGCATTTGAGATTTGGCAAGTGTATGTTTATCAAATTAGCAAAGTTATGATAGGTAGGTTTGCAGAAATTATAACAAAAACCCTAGAGATCTGTGGGTGAGAAAAGAAAGCATGAAAAAGATTCTAACCAAATTAGCAAACATAAGCCAAAAAGAAATAGAAATGTAGGAAAGGACAAAGGTTGAAACAGGGGAGCAAAGTCTGTGGCCACTGGCAAATTGGGTTTCAACTGATTTAAATACGTTTCTGTCTGCGTGTAAAACGAGAGAGATTGAGTGGTCATTTCATCAAAAGTAACATTTCAGCTCTAAATAAATACACATAACATTAAATTATGGTCTTTTTGTTTTTAACTCTTTTTTGTTTTATTATATATATATTTAATGTAATGTATTTAATACCATATATAAAAGCATGCCTGTTGATGATTGTGCCATGATGAATTCATGATTCATGTTATGCTAAATGTATGAATGAATAAATGCAGATGATGGATATGGATGGAGATGGGGGATCATAAGAGAGCCCTCAGGAGGCGGAAGCGAGGAGCTGAGGGGGCTTATTACCCGGGAGATACAAAGGAGGGTTAGGGTTTTTGGGGGTTTGGAAATTGAGGCAATAAAAAGTATTGAAATAATAGTTTTATCAGAAAAAAAGAAGCAAACACTGTGCAAACACATCCTCTTAACTGCTGAAAACAACAGGTGAGTAAGTGAAAGCTATGTCACCCCATGCACACGTCCCTTTCTTGCTCCTCTCCCCCACATCTGCCGCCTCAGCCCTCTCTCTCTCTCTCTCTTGCTCAAACACAAACTTTGCCTTGGGAATGCCAACCACACATATCATCAATTCATGATATGTGTATGTATGTATGTATCATGATGTGATGCATGTCATACATACATATTAGCTACAAACAAGACCAATAAACAGAAGGAAAAGAGAGAAGGGGATTTGGATTTCTCTATGCCTTTGTTATTTTTTTCCACTCTTCTCTCTCTCTCTCTCTTTTTGCCGTCTTATATCTAGTAGACCAAGTAGGTCATCCATCTTCTCTCTCTTTCTTTCCTCTTTCTCTCACAACTCATAATCAAGAAAAGCAGATCCAAGGTGGTGGTTAAGCTGTCATTCTATCAATCAATCAATCAATCCCACCAAAGAGATAGCAATCATCAATCAATTTTAAAAGAGAAAGGAAAGGGGAATCGAAGAAGATGTCCTCCTCTTCTACCTTGTCTTTGGACCACCTCCCTCCCTCCGAGCAGCTCTGTTATGTTCATTGCAACATTTGCGACACTGTCCTTGCGGTATTCTTAACCCTTTGTTTGCCTTCTTTGCTCATCCCCACCACTTTCCTTTCTCTTTCACTTTACTTGGTTTAACCTTTTGTTTTACCAATTAGGGTCTCACTCTCACTTAGGGTTTTCTTCTTCTTCTTTTTTCTTTCCTTTCTAATTATTTCCTTGCTATGTATGTCTCCTTTATAACGATGATGTTTTTGGATTCTTTGTTTTTGTGCTATATATAGGTCAGTGTTCCTTGCACAAGTTTGTTCAAGACTGTAACGGTTCGATGTGGGCACTGCACCAATCTTTTGCCAGTGAACATGCGCGGGTTGCTTCTGCCTTCCACTAATCAGTTTCATTTGGCTCACAGTTTCTTCTCTCCTTCAAATAATCTTCTGGTATAATGATATAAGCAATTTTAGAGGACTATACTTTTTGCTGATTAAGCTGTAAACATTATTAGGTTCTTACTGTTAACGAATTAGCACTAATTGTTATTCGTACTTTCATAGCATCCAGAAATGAATATTGCTTTTTGAGAGTGGTTAATTTGATGCCTGTATTATTCCAGGAAGAGATCTCAAATCCTTCTCCAAACTTTTTGCTCAATCAAACTAACACGAGTGGCATCACCTTACCCACTCCTGGAGTAGCTGATGAGCTTCCAAGGCCTCCAGTTATCAACAGACGTGAGTTTCCGAGACTCTTATTCTTTCAATATATTGTTTGTCTGAAACTGTTTTTGTCAAACCCACTGTGCACCTTTTTTTTTTTCCTTCAAAAATCCTAAATTCTTGCACTTTATATTACTGTTCAAGATACAGTGTTGTTTTACTGTGTCATAAAGAAAACATGGAGAGGCAGGAAATGATCATTGCACTTGCCAAAGAAGGCAATGAAATCAGGCCATTTCCATTATTTCCACTCTTTCTTGCAACCCTGAAGCTCATTTCGCAAGGTGTTAGACAAGAAAAGAAAGAGAAACCTTCTTTTATCACCAATATATTAAGAACACTTCATGCCCTGCCATTTCAGCCTTCTGTTTCAAAATCAGACGCCCTGATTTAGAAAGAAAATTAAAAACTTTTCTTGTCTTTTCATTATAATTTTTTTGGCCAGTTTATTTTCTTTATAATTGATAGTCCAAAATTTTTTGTTTCTTTAATAGTTGCAAAACTGCCCACAGTCCTATATATAACTCGAGCACTATATATATCACCATCACCCAGAAAACCAAGATCATGACATCATAGCCAGGCACTAATAAATTTCTTTTTACCTTTGAATCCAATCCTTGTTTTTTGTAATAATTAATCAAAGGATTAGCCAAGTTTTAAATACAAGAAAACATCACTTGACAGTTTGGCCCTTTCTTTGAGCGAAACAGTGCTTCAGTCCCGAACGATAGAGCATTTGTAGATAGACATAGTATGAAAGAGAATCTTATGAAAACATTGAACAGTGAAAATTACAAAATGATGGTGAAGTGACAGTAGAGAAAAAGATAAAAAAGAAAGAGCAGAATTCCACTAAAAGTCAGTATAGTGATTTTAATATGTGTCTGTCCATGTTCAGCTCCGGAGAAACGACAGAGAGTCCCCTCCGCGTACAACAGATTCATCAAGTAAGCTGAGCAATCATTTATTAAGGCAATTTCATTTTTTCACATTTATGTCAAATACATTTTCTATACATACATGTATTTATGTGTATACATTTTTTATTTTTTTTTGTCTCTTGAAATGTAAAGTTGCTAAATGGGAATTGGATTTGGTAAATGAATCTGTGGTGCAGGGACGAGATCCAACGCATCAAGGCAGGAAATCCTGATATAACTCACAGAGAAGCCTTCAGTGCAGCTGCTAAGAATGTAAGATCCAAGACCCAAAAAAACAAAAATCTTTGGGGATATATGATTTTTGCTTTCTTTACCAAATTAGCTAGGGTTTCTTATATCACACAGAAAAACAAAGTTAGGGTTTCATTTAATTTTTCTTTCTTTTTTCTCTATTCCAATACAACACAGCCTTTTGATGGGGTCCTTTGACTGATCCTATTTTGTTTTCTTTTTGTCAGTGGGCCCACTTTCCACATATTCACTTCGGCCTCATGCCTGATCAGCCTGCCAAGAAGACTAACGTGCGCCAGCAGGTTACTTTTGCACACCCTTTCCTCTCATGGCCAAAAAATATATAGCGAGCTAATTTACTATTACTTAGCTGATCGAAATTTTCTTTCCTCTTGAATCTTTGTAGGAAGGAGAGGATGTTCTTATGAAAGATGGGTTTTTTGCTTCAGCTAATGTGGGCGTCTCTCCTTATTAAGCAGTGAGCGACGGAGGCTGCTATTTTCCTTTGTTCCTGTCTAGCAATCTGCCGTTAGGTCTCTCTCTTTCTCTTTTCTCTATCTCTCAGTTCAGTCTTTAGTTGCAGCAAAGCAAGCTTATGTTTGGTAGTTGGTGGGGAGAACTGAGAAGAACTTGCTGGTCAAGATGCTGGTCAAGTTTGGCTACTCTAGTATTATTAATTACTTTCATAACCCATTTGCTACTACTGGACCCCTTTTAACGTTTATAGTTTAATATCTAGTAATATTTAAGCATGTACTTTTAGTTTTAGATAACATCCCATGTCTACCTTTGCTTGAAAAAACTGACTCTTTAATGTCATTTCTCGTTCGAATCTTGCTAATCAACTACTACTAGTTTAAACTCTCTTATCTCTTTGATAATTTTAATTAATCATTTCATCGCTATTTTCTTATGAGAAAAATAGCTATACTATTATATTTTTTAGATATATTAATTCTTCATTTTTATCACATTATAATGTTAGTTACCAGTGGTAATCAAGTAAAATATATACTATTTTGGCTGAGATTTGGTGATGCAAGTATATATATCGGTTATGTCTTTACTTTTTATATTGATTTAATTGTTAATTTGGTATAAGTATTTTGTTTTGGCATCTTAGTCTGGTTTGCAGTACTTTTTTTTTTTACCATTTGAGAATAAATATGGTATAATCAACAGTATATAACTGCTTTGTGTATGCTACTATGCTAGTTGTGTTTTATTTTTATTTTTTTTGTATGAATTGTATAAATATGAACACGACACAAATTATTAAATATGTCAAATCTTAATAAAAACACGATACATGTATTAAATGTATTATGTTAATTATGTTTAAACTTGTCATGTTATATTTATTATACTATTTTTATATTTATTAAATGTATTGCATTCATATGGTATTTTCGTATTGTATCGAAAATTACTCTAGGGGTTGCATGTCCATCAGTCCATTCCGCAATATCTTAGGTTAGGTACAATTATTGCTTTTATAATTGAGCTAAGTACTAAAAAAAGTAAAAGAGGAAAAAAAAAAAGTAAAAGAATTGAAATGTAATTCTTGAATGTCGGTAGAACTGAAGTCATTTTCATGAGAAACTAATTAAAGACAACGTGAAGGAATAACTAATAAGATGAATTGTTATTTGTCATGTTTATATTGTGTATATGCATGTGCATGGGGTTTGCTTTTAGGTTTTCTTGAAATAGTGTTCAAAAGGGAAAAAACCAGCTAGTGTTGACACGTTAATGAAATCTTCAACGTGGTCTGTTTCTTCCCATTTATGTTAATGAAATCTTCAAAATAATCTAAAATTTCCAATTCTTCATTTTCATATGCTTCGGGCCTACTATATATCAACGTAATTACGCATCCCAAATCCCTGTTCTTAATTTGACTAAATAACATTGAAAGTTTGGTATCGTGTTTTCGATACAATTGGCGGTGAAGAGCCTTATTTTATGCCATATTGATTCGTAAAGGAATGGATCAAAATCCACTTAATGAATCCTTGAATTTATAAGTGATATTGTGAGTTCACATGCAAGTTAAGATTAGGTCACTATTCTAATGTGTAAATTCGAAAATTTGTGAAAAAAAATCGTTATCAATTTTTTTTTACTCAGTAAGATTGATCACTTAATTGAATATCCTAAGCCCAATTAACAATTAAATGGCTCAAAAGCAATTTTTGAGACTCAATTAACAAACCTTGCGTCCAAAAAATTGAACTTTAAACTCGATTTAATAAAAATTTGATTATGAATCACAAGAACTGGATTTAATTTTAAATCTGATTTAAAATAAGCTTGAATTAAGCCCAATAATTAAAAAAAAAACTAATATTTAATTAAAATTAATTCAATTTTTAAAAAACATTTCAAAAAATCTCGGAAAAAATAGGGTGTCTATAATCCCTTCAAATACTTGAACAGAAACCTTCATTTCCTTATTTCACTAGACATTTAACTATTTTCCATTAATAAAAGTAGTCATTAAATACATATATCAATTCTCAATCAGAATTGAGTACTCTCTCTGTTCTATAAATATTGTCTGGTTTGCAGCGTTCAATGTTGATTTCTGACTCTCGGTATCAATTGTAGTTTTCTGACTCTCGGGATGCTACAGTAACTTCCGAAAAACAACTCTTTTATTAATATGAGAAAAGACCAAATACAATTGGTGTGAACAGCAACTAACAATAGAGACAATCTCACACAAGCTTTCACTCAAATCTTTTTCTTTCTTTTTCTCTCTACACACCACACACCTATCACACAACACACATCTCTATTTATAGCTCTTCAAGTCGGTGTTGTAGCCAACTTAGAATTCTCTAGATAGCTAAGACTTTGATTATTCAATGAAGAAAACTGAAGAGATTTCTGGAACTAGAAGACTAAGGAGAAATTCTAAAGAAAAATCTAGAGAAAGAACAAAGAAGAGAAATCTAGAAAACTTGAGTAGAAGAAAGATAGAGATGATTCTAGAGATAAGAGAGAGGAGTCGGTGTAACTTTCAACACTCCCTCTCAACGACTACTCTCTCTTGATGCTCGCTTTGGTAGTCATGCCAAGTTGTCTTCTGAACTCATCGAATTTTGCACCGCTAAGTCCCTTGGTAAACAAGTCAGCTACTTGTTCTTCAGTCTTGATGTATTTCAGTTCAACATCCCGTTGAAGTACTTTTTCACGTACAAAGTGATAATGTATTTCTACGTGCTTGGTTCTGGCATGAAAGACTGGATTTTCAGCTAAGCTTATTGCTGGCTGATTATCGCAATAGAGTTGTACTGGAGAGTCAACCGGTTGGTGCAGGTCCTTTAACAGCTGTATCAACCACGTGCTTTCTTGTGCTGCCATAGCTGCTGCTCTATATTCTGCTTCTGTAGTTGACAATGATACCGTAGGTTGTCTTTTGCTACACCAAGAGATTATGCCGGATCCAAGACTAAACATGTAGCCAGTTGTTGATCGTCTTGTATCATGATCTCCACCATAATCGGCATCACAATATCCTATAACTTGGCACGGAACTCCCTTTTTGTATAGAAGTCCAAAATCAATAGTTCCTTTTACGTACCTCAAGATTCGTCGAACCGCATCTAAGTGAGGTTTCCTCGGTTTCTCCATGAATCGGCTAGCTACTCCAACAGCGAATGCAATGTCGGGTCTTGTTAATGTAAGGTAGATTAGACTACCCACTAGTTGCCTATAACTTGTTGAGTCTTCCAATTCTTTGCCTTCTTCACTACAGAGTCTTGCATTGGCTTCCATAGGCGTAGATATCGACTTGCAATCAGTCATCCTGAATTTGTGTATAAGATCTTTTGCATACTTGTGTTGACATAAGAATATTCCTTCTTTGGTACGGATTACTTCTAGCCCGAGAAAGTGATTCAGCTCTCCAAGCTCTTTCATTTGAAAACGTACTGAGAGATTGCTTCTAGTTTGTTTGATTTCTTCTTCGTTGTCTCCGGTGATGATTAGATCATCCACGTAAACCAAGACTATTGCCAACTTACCTCCTTTTTCTTTCACGAACAAGTTTGAATCTGCTGCTGCAACTGAGTAACCACTTTGTATTAGGAATTCGGCAATTTTTCCGTACCATGCTCTCGGTTCTTGTTTTAATCCGTAGAGTGCCTTTTTCAACTTACACACATAATCCGGATGAACTTTACTTGTGAATCCTTCGGGCTGCTCCATATAAATCTCTCGATCTAGCTCTCCGTGCAAGAAGGCATTTTTCACATCCATTTGCCATAACTTCCAAGATTTGCTTGCTGCAAGGGCAAGTAATACTCGTACTGTTGTAATCTTAGCAACCGGACTAAAGGTCTCATTATAGTCCACCCCATACTTTTGAGAGAATCCGCGAGCCACCAATCGAGCCTTATACCTTTCTATCGATCCATCGGGTCGAGTCTTTATTTTATAAACCCATTTACATGAGATGGGTTCAATCTTCTTTGGCTTTGGCACCAACTCCCATGTCTCGTTTTGTTTCAAGGCTTGAACTTCTTCTTCCATGGCTTTTCTCCACTCCAATTTCTCAGATGCCTCTTCATAAGTTGTTGGCTCTATTTCTTCAATTAGAGCAGCATTAGCATACTTAAGATTTGGTTTGCGTTGTCGTGATGACCTGCGCAGAAGTGGCTGAGAATCTCTTTCATCGAACTCATTTTCTCGAAATGACTTTTCATCAAGAGCCTTTTCTGAATACTCGTCACTTGGTTGAGTCTGCTCAAATTGTTCCTCCATATTTTCTTGAAGTTTTTCTTCAATTTCTTTTGAGTCTGGCAACAGCACTGCTTGTGGTGACCACCATGACGAAGCTTCATCGAACACAACATTTCTGGATACATAGCATCTGCCACACGTTGGATCACAACATCTCCACCCTTTTCTTTGATCGTCATATCCCACAAATATGCAACGAATTGCCTTTTTGTCGAATTTGCTACGTAGATGATCTGGTACAAATACATAACATACGCAACCAAATACTCGAAAGTGACTCACCGTGGGTTTGATGTTCCATAATTTCTCAAAGGGTGAGATAAAACCAAGCCTTGCTTGTGGAAGCCTATTAGTCACGTGAGCTGCAGTCTTCATGCATTCTGCCCAAAAACGAGGTGGCACATTCTTCGCATGTAACATGCTTCGACATATCTCAGTCAAATGCCGATTCTTTCTCTCGGCAACTCCATTTTGTTGTGGAGTGTTCGGACATGTCAATTGTCGGCGTATCTTGCATTCCTGTAAGAATTCTGAAAACTCCTTCGATGTGTATTCTCCCCCGTTATCTGTGCGTAGGCATTGTATCTTTCGGCCTACTTCTTTTTCCACCTTTTCTTTGAACTCTATAAATTTAATAAGTGCCTCTGATTTTTCTTTCATAAAATCAATCCAGACGTACCTTGAAAAATCATCAATGAAAGTTATCATGTATTGGCAGCCACTGATAGAAGGTTGCTTTATCTTCCCGAACACGTCTGAGTGAATTAGCTGGAGAGGCTCCTTAGCTCTAAACTTTGACTGCTCGTATGGTAACTGGTGAGCTTTCCCATATTGGCACCCGGCACATACTGTGTCCTCTTGAATGTCTAATTGAGGAAGACCTTTGAGCATAGACTTTTTCATCATTACCTTTAACTTGAGGTAACTCACGTGCCCAAGCCTCGCATGCCACAAGTCAGCTGTTTCATTCTTTCTTGTCTTGTCCACATATGCAGTCTGAGCGGACATAACATAGACTGACTCCAGACGCTTCCCTTCCATTATTGGTGTACTTGTTGGCTTTAAGTTTGGATATACTTTCACATCATTTGGACCAAACACGACATAATTTCCTGAGGCAGTGAGTTGTGAAACCGATAGCAGATTTTTCTTCATACTTGGCACATGGAATACGTTTTGCAGCTCGATTTGGTGTGGACTAAACCGTGGCACAATAGTTGTTTGGCCGATGTGAGTAATAGGTAACCTTGAATTATTTGCAGTTACCACAACTCGTTCTCCTTTGTATGTTGAGGTATTAGTCAACTTCTCCTTATCTCCAGTCATGTGATTTGAGCATCCAGAATCAACTATCCAATCATTATTATAGTCGATTAATTTACTCACCGATGCGAGTGAACACTCTTCTTCTGACTCGGTGATGCAAGCAGCTGCAAGTTCTTCGCATTCTTCAATAGCAATTGATGCTTGAAAATCCCACTCTTCTTCGCTATTATTCTCTTCTCGTGACGAGGTTGCCGCGTTGCCTTGGACTTGCTTAAACCGACAGTCTCGAGCAAAGTGACCAGATTTTCCACAGTTGTAACACTGATTGTTTTGACGACGATACCTATTTTCATTTTTGTCTCTTTCTCGAACATGCTGGGCTCCCTCTTGCCGAAAACTCCTTCCCCCTTGCTTTGACCATGTTTCTTGCCTTCGAAATTTATTTTCTTCCACGCCTGGCTTTGTAGCAACTTTGCTTCTTTTATTAAAGCCTCTTTTATTACTAAAGAGTGCTTTCTCGTCATCTTTTATCGAGACTTTAGACATTTGTTTATCTAAAGTCTCTTGATTGGCTAGGATATTTTCCAACTCAGTTAAAGTTGGTTCTTTGCTCCATCCACGAGTTGCAGTAACAATCCCGTTGTAATCAGGTCGCAAGCCATGGATGATAATTCTTCTCATCCTCGTTTCGGTAATAGCATTTTCTGGATCTAATTTTGAAATTTCATCACAAAGAGTTTTAACTTTAGAGAAATATTCGCTTACCGACATATTTTGCTGCGAGATTGACAGGAGTTCATTCTCCAATTGTTGGAGCCTAGCATCATTTTTCCTCGCGAACAGCATTGTGAGTGTGTCCCAGGCTTCCTTCGGTGTCTTTGCATCCTTGACGCGTTGTAATAAACCATCCTCAATGGTGACTGATAACATGTACATGGCCTTACCGGCTTTGATCTTCCATTTTCTTAGTTCTCCGGCATCAGTTGGTGGTGTTGAAGCTTCACCGTTAACAATATCCCATAAATCTTGCCCGAGCATGTAATATTGCATCCGGATGCTCCACGTATTGTAATTGTTTTCATTGAGCTTCTCGATGTTGCTAGCGGAATTAGAAATATCTGCCATAGTGTCTTGAGAGTGCCCTGCACTTACCTCAAATTTGATTCTCGTTCACTTAATTTCACAGTCCCTGACCGTGTACCGGCAGAATTTCCACGTCTCCACGAACTACGATCCTCGATCGTCTTGGTCCCAGACCAATAATCTTCACAGTCCCAGACTGTCTTTCTCCGATATGCGTACTCCAGTCCCTGACCGTCTAGCTCTGATACCAATTTGTTGATTTCTGACTCTCGATACCAATTGTAGTTTTGTGCTACAGTACCGATTTGCTACAGTAACTTTATCTCGGGATGCTACAGTAACTTCCGAAAAACTACTCTTTTATTAATATGAGAAAAGACCAAATACAATTGGTGTGAACAGCAACTAACAATAGAGACAATCTCACACAAGCTTTCACTCAAATCTTTTTCTTTCTTTTTCTCTCTACACACCACACACCTATCACACAACACACATCTCTATTTATAGCTCTTCAAGTCGGTGTTGTAGCCAACTTAGAATTCTCTAGATAGCTAAGACTTTGATTATTCAATGAAAAAAACTGAAGAGATTTCTGGAACTAGAAGACTAAGGAGAAATTCTAAAGAAAAATCTAGAGAAAGAACAAAGAAGAGAAATCTAGAAAACTTGAGTAGAAGAAAGATAGAGATGATTCTAGAGATAAGAGAGAGGAGTCGGTGTAACTTTCAACATTCAATTGTCCTAAAATTGTTGTGGCATTTTGAAAATGACCGAAGTACTAATTACATGCAATTTCACATTTACACCATCATTCATGCTTTTTACTTATTTCCTTGACCATAAAGTGATTGATTGACTCAATAATCATATATAGAAGATTAATTTTCTACTTTAAAAGATTTAAATTTTAATCCAATAATTCTTAGTTCATGATTGTAGTGCACAAGCATTAATCAATTTGGAAATCTTTTCATGACTCTTTTGTCTCTAGCTCAATTAATTAGTGACAAAAGCTCAATATCTGAGTAATATATCTTTTTCGTTCCCATTGAGAATCCATTAGTAATTTCTACGTTTTGATGTGTCTAAAGATACAATATTACCCAAATCTCTCTCTATTCATATGTATATATTATAGTAGGTACAACTTGGGTGAAGTTTCTGGTATCTTCCATTCATTAAATTCCCCCTAAAATCATGAATGTTTCTTAATTAAAATGGCTTTTCAACATAAATCTGTTTGATTTTTTTTAATTCCACAATATTGAGTTATCTATTTTATCACGTGACATATTTTATTAAAAATTTGCTACAATAATAATAATAATAAAAAGTCATTGAACTTTATCACTTTATTTAAATAAGTCCTTATACTTTTATTACACCTAAAGAAGTCTTTAACTTTTAATTTATATCCAAATAAGTTCTTAATTTTTAATTTATACTTAAATAAGCTTTTAACATAAATTAATCTTTCATTTGAAATAAGAATTTATTTAGATATAAATTAAAGAATAAAACTTATTTAAGTACAATAAAAGTATAAAACTTTTATAAAAAAAAATAAATAAATAGTTCAGAAGATTTTTTAATATTTTAACCCCAAAAAATTCTTAACAATTTCAGATAAGGAATGTCATGTTAAATCTTATTCTTAACCCATTGTAATAATCAATACCATAAAGCCAAATTTAAGAAAGCAAAGAAGATTTCAATTATTCCTATTTTTAAAATAAATAAAAAAAAGCAAGATTTATTAGCTGATTATATATCTCAAGTCCACAATGAAGTTTGTTTTTTAAACACATACGATACAAACACGACAGAAGAAAAAAAAAATGCAAATAAAATGGATCAAGAAGGCCTCATTAATGGAGAACTGTGAAGACTTAATTACTCAATGAGGCCATTAATGGCGACCTCCCCAGCCCCGGCCTGGGCATGATTGCTAATTTCATTAGGCTTTTAACATCCATCTGGCAGACCACAGGCCCTTTATACTTGATCCAGCTAAGTTGGCTTCTCAGGGATAGAATGTGATGTCAAATCTGCTAAGTTTTGGTTTCGCGGGGGAAATAATGGATGAGTTTTGTTAACGAATGATTTTAGATTTTTTTTAATATTAATTAATATATTATTTATAGTAATAATATTATATTAAATATAATAATTGATAATTTTATTATTATTTTCAATATATTAAATTAAAAAATTATTATATAAAATAATCTTAAAGATTTTTTAAAAGTACTCATGTACACACAAATTTCGTGTCGAAAATATGATAAAGAAATTGGAGATAAATAAAAATTTTATTTATCAAACTTGAAAGTTACAATCTCCAGATGTTCTTAAAATAAAGGAATCATTTGATTCTTTTCTTCAGTAAGATTCTGATCCAAGGGTCTTCTAGACTTAATCTTGAATCGATGAGATCCGCTTCAAGAGTTTTTTAGACTTGATCTTGAAAAATGGGATTAATCTCCTTTCTTCAGGTGGAACAAGATCGGCGAGCAGCTTTCTAAAAAACTGTCAAGCGTTCTTGGCATTCTTCAAAATTTCTTCAATTACTTCCATTCTTCAAAGATTTCTTCTTCGAATTTTGGAGAGGATTTGGATCTTCAAATCTTCTTCTTCTCTTCAGACTTGCAAATTATGAAATTATGATGAATGGCTTAGGGGTCCCTATTTATAGTGCTAGTTAACCAGGTGAAAGAGAATTCTTACAGAATATAATTTATTTATAAAAGAGTTCTAAAAGAATTTCACTTCTTTATTTATCTCTTAATTAATTTAATTTAATTAGAGATAAAATAATTATGATACATGGGTGAATTTGATTGGATGACCCATGAATCCTTGCAATTTGATTAGTCAAGCCATGTGTGCATATTTGATTAATTATAAAATAATTAATTATGATGTCATCGCATATGATGTCATCAATTTTACGTAATAATGCATAATTTAATTGAAAATTCTTTAATTAAAGTAAATTCCAATTTTAACAATTGGTCAAAAAAAATTTTACCTTCTACAACTCATTAGCAAAATTCATAATGGATTAACTTATTACTCAACCAATTGAAATTGAATCCCAGTCCTTTTAAAGGTGTCTTAAAATTGGAAATTGCCGGCCCATATCACGCTGATGCGCCCAGCTCTTTGAGGCTGAGAAAAGCAGGCAAAACAAAAAAGGTTTACACTGTAGAGGCATAGCAATTAGAGGTGTTCACTATTCGGGTTTAACCGAATTAACCGACCGAATTTTTTTTGGTTCGGTTAATCGGTTAACCGAACAAAGTTCGGTTCAGTTAACGGTTAATGCTTTTGGAATATTTCGGTTATTGGTTAATTCGGTTCGGTTAAGCGAAAATAATCGAATTACACGAATTTACCGAACTATAATAAATCTTGTATGTTTAGTTGTTTAGTATGTTTAGTTGTTTAGTATATTTGATGTTTGGATTTTATAATAGTTTTATTATGCTTTGTTTTTGGATTTTGGTTGGTTGGATAGATTATTTGGATATAAAATCATGTATTAAAATAGGTTGCAAAATAAATTAGGTAAATATTTCGGTTAATTCGAAAACCGACCGAATTAACCGAAATAATTTCGGTTCGGTTAATTAACCGTTTTAACATTTCGGTTCGGTTAACGGTTAATAAAAAAAAATCGGTTAATTCGGTTAATAGTAATTCAGTTCGGTTATTAACCGAATTAACCGAATGAACACCCCTAATAGCAATACGAAGAGGATTACAAGCCTTGTTCAATACTGGGGAACACAATCATAATAACAAATAGTGTTGGTGCTTTGAATATTCATGATTGTTCGCCCACTCCGATTCCATCATTATTCCATAAAAGACTTGATGAAATTTATAATTCAATTGGTTTATACAATTATCTTTTAAAAGATGGCTTTCAGCATGTTTAGAATTCAAATTTCAATATCTACATTTTTTTTCTCCAAACTACGATATTTTTTGTAAAAAAAAAAATGAATATTACAAAAAACATATAGTATGTATAGTAAAATAAAGTTCCAAAATATCTTTAAGAAACCTGTAAAAAGGGTGAAGGGAATGAAAAATGATAAATAATTCCTTTTTCTTCCCATGTGCAATTCTATAATACAACCTATATACATTACAAAGCTATTCCAACCCCCAAAAAATGTGGTTCAGCTTAAATTTTGATTTATAGCATAAGCAGGAAATTTTTTGTTCATGAAAAGTGTTAGCTAAACTTATTATAATAATGTTTTTAACTTTTACCCCATCGATGCTTGACAAAAAATGAAGTTGTTTCAGCATAAGATGGTGGATCCAAGGAAGAAAATCGACCCAAATTCCGGTGTTTTATGACTCTGAAAACTGAATACAAATCTTACTGTAATCAGTTAAGTGTGAGTTGTAAAGTTGAAATAATGCATAGGATGCGCCCACTATGAGGAAGAGTAGTTTCCCCAAAGTCTTAAACATGATGACAACACTGTAGTCCATGGGCAAAGGCTCTCGAAAGTGAGCACCCCCACAATCTCAAAGTCTACTTTGTAAAGAAGCAACATGTTTCAACCTTCAAGTTGTTCCTCCCACTTGCCATACAAAAGCAGAAACGAAATGCGTGAAATGCAGCCTTTTCAACTCCAACAATAACCCCAGTAGGCCAGTAGTTCTCATATCCAGCTTTTTAGAAAGCATGTAGGCTACATTGGAGCATATAAAAAGAAGAGTCCATGTCAACTGCTGGAGTGTGAACTTTCTTTTAAATAGTTAATAATATTAGTATTTTCTTGGTCTAGGCCTCTAGGGAGAGCCCGGATGGCTTGGAGAATAGGGATTCTTGTATTTATGGATCCAGTTAGAGACTAAGAACCATTGCTAAAACGGTCTCGTCTGGTGAAACAAGGAGTCCATCTATAAATGAATTTGACTATACGGATCTTGGAAGCCAAATTTATGCAAGATAGGTTCTTTCCGACTATCAATGTCTCTCTCAATTGGTAAAAGACAGACAATAATTTCACCGTAAAATGGGCCAAAGATTCCGCCCTTATAGCAAACATTGAATGAGGCCTTTCGGATAGCAGAGTTTGAATGTCTGAAAGTTTGACGTCTGCTTAGATCAATAATTGGTAAAAAAACAGTGACCCGGACTAATTATCATAGTCAACTTAATTCTGCTTAATGTTTCACTCAAGTCTCCTTTAGCTTAAGTGAATAAGAATGAAGAGATTTTAGAATCAAAACCCAACAAAGCTCGGGGGGAAAAAAGGGTTGTGCTGTGCAGCATTTGATGCTTCCATTTGAACAGAACACTGGGCCCAGGATTCCCCTAGGTCTCCATCTCCAGAAGGGCAATAGGATACAGGCAAATCAATCGAGCTGGCTTGGCAGAAGCAAAAGCAAGGGAAAGAAACCATATAACCTGAAGGAAGCATGAATTCCAGATAGACTCGTTATCTTCTATCACAGATGGGCTTAAAAATGGGACCAGCAGATCTTTTATCTTCTCTGGTTTGTGTCACTCTCAAGTTTAAAATCACATTTGTTGAGTTACCATTCTTGTCCGATCTCATCAAAAACCACTCAAGCGTACATATTGCGACAGCCTTTTCTTTTGGGTGGAAGCGGGGACATGCACGTTTAGACAAAGGCCAAAAGTAACTACTTACAAGTTACAACTACTACACCGGTCAAAATTTATTTTCTCTTACAACACATTTTTATCATAGGTTCTCTGTATGAAATGGCACTATATTGATGGACAATGCTCACAGCATTACTACAATCACCAACCACCTTGGAAAAGGGCATCAAATATGCAAAGTTCATAATGCATATACACACCCACATATGCACAAACATATACATACATACATATATACATACATGCATGCATGTGTGTAAAAGAGAAGAATACAAGTGTGCGAAACTGGGCAGATATAGATGTCATTTGCGGGAAAGCATAGAGGAAGAGATAAATCTAGGCACGAGGTTAAATTGTATTGAAAATTGATGAATTGTCATCAGTACAGAAATTATACGTATTAAAAGAATGATATTCCCAATAAATTAAACAAGGAACCCCGGGAGCATTATCGACTTTGTGAACAAAAAAAAAATATAAGTCAAAATCAACCCAAGATTCATATCAACAAGACTACAATTACACACCTAAACACACAAACCACAAACCTTAGGCGAGAAGCTAGGTTCCGACAAGCACCGACACCTCAAAAGAAAACACCTAGCGGAAAAGGAGAAATAGTGCAGAGGCAACCATCAGCACCGTGCAGAACAGTTTCGATGTACTGGTGATTGATGTTGCAAAAGAGATATCCTGTGGCCTGAAAAAGAAACCAAGTAGAATTAGAACTAGCCATCATCAGTTTTTAGAGCTAACTTTAGAAGAAAAACTTTTCACATAAAACGACTCTTTTTGCATACTTCTGCAATTTGCTGAGGGCACCACAATAGAGGGCATTGTCCGGCATAGGGAATTCAGTTTTGTTTGTAAACTCTGGATTGACAACCCTGACATATGTTTCTTGGCCAAGATACCATGAGTCGAGGTTTTCTGTTCTAAGGTTCCAGACTCCAACGTTGTCAAGTGATATCAAGATTGCTGTCCATGCACCAGGATAAACCTACAAGACAGAGAGAGATCACATTCGAGCCTTCTTGACGAAAGAATCACATATCTCGTGAGTTTCATCTCAAATGAGGGATCTGAGTAGGCATTGTTGGTGGCAAGTCCAAGACTAGCAGATTACGATTTAATGCTTAATGCATAAATGTCACGACAAACTACGGTGAACATTATCATTTACAAATGAACCCAGGAGTTAAAGCTACCCAAAAACAGCAAACAACAACTTGATACATCCTGCTGGCATTGTCTATATCCAACATCATGACAAGCAAGCACAATTACAGAAAAGAAATACCAAAAATGAATTTGCAAATGCTAAAACCATTTAAGGCAAGGAAAGAAAGCATTAGTTCAAGCTAAAAAACTGTGTAAATGACAAAAAAATTTGTTTCCTCCCATCAACTTAAACCAGTTCAGCAGCATATTATCAGGCAAACTAGAATGTCTCCCATAAGTTATACTTACCTAAAATATTAATGTAACATTTGCTTATGAACTCTAACCATTAAAAATTGCTCCAGCATGGCCTTTTACTAGAAAATATCAAGTCTAAAGGAGATAAAAATAACTTGCCAAGGCTTAGAAGAAAGCATGACAAAACTGAAAGCACAAATCTCCAATGAACTACCTGTATTGTGGAGCGGGCAATGCCATCCCACTTGTTATATGTGCCCCTGCTATTTTCTGACCACTCACCATAATCCATTCTGCAACAAGAAAATTGAAGAGTTAGTGTTAAAATCATAGTGCATACGGATATGTTTATACATGATGATTTGTAAAGGAAACAAATTCATACCCGACAACAAAAAATGCATATCCGCTCAGATGATAGGTCTGCACCTTGGTGTCATTGTTCTGTAGAATGACTTCCATAAATCCCCTATACGTTCCATTAATTACTGATGTCTCCATTTTAGGTGGCCCCGTAAGTGGTCTATTGGGAAAATCAAGCTTATATACTCCCTTAACCTTGAACTGGTCAGCAAGCCGGATTGGTGTAGCAGGATTGACAAATGATATCCCGCTGAGTGTTGTTCGTCTTTTCCCATCAATAGTCACCGGTGGCTTGTTTTTCAGCACAAAAATTTCAGTCACATTGATTGAACCATATCTAAAAGATCCCTGTGGGTTAGGGCGAGCACCACTGGCAGATACATTCCATCTGCATAATTTAAGCACAGAAAGTAAGAAGGCATAACCAACTAAAGTATTTCAGATAATTCCTTTTTAACATTTGAAGATAACCGACAACTAAAATAATACTAAAAATACATATTCTTCACAATAATTCAGAATTCCATGATAATTTTCCTCTTCCAAATGATTTCATACCAGCAATGTAGACTTTCCTCTTTATCAGAAAGCAATATTGAATAGATAGTATTCTAACCAAATTTACAGGTTTTATGCTTTATTACTAAGTGAAGATGAAATTATTAAACAGAAAACTCAAGAGTCAATACTTCACATGTCCCGAACTAATCACATTGTTTGAAGTCTCAACGAGAATCACCACAAACAAGATACAAGCAAAAAATCCAATGTGTGAGAGAAATGTGCTTGTGCACTTGAACCACAATGAAAACCAACCTGATAGATCTTGCTTGGTTCATTGAAAAGGTTTTGTCATATTCATCTTGTGGTGGATCAGGGAGGGGACCAGATGCCTTTCCTTTGGAATTTGAATACCGCAAAATGGCAACACCAGTAACTCGTTTCCACTGTGATTCATTCACAAACCTTGCACTTGCTACAATGTAGTAATCACTACTTGCATTCTGATCTGTGGTTAGCAGAAAAGAATAAGACTGTCCTACGTGTATGTCTAAGCTAGTATAGTTCTGCTGCACTGTATATGATCCCTCGGTTTCCGCAAGGAGCAAATTATGGCTCTGAATCCTGAAATTCAGGGAGGTTGATATTCCCACATTGTGCACGCGAAGGCGGTAAGTTTTCCCTGCCCAACATAATAATGTAATGTTATTGTTTAGGAGCTTGAAAAACTCACCATAAACATAAAGGTAATAACTAATTCAAGTTAGTTATATGTATGTATCCAACTGCCAGTCCAATTTACAAAATTTATAGGTCAACATGTCTTTATGCTTTGGTCATAAATCAGATGCACACCAAAATTGAATTAATCTCACATGAAGTTAACGCCAGTAATAACTTAGGAACTATTAGTATAATTGGAGTGTGAATAACTGAATACTCCCAACACGGAAGGCTGCATGCTGTATGCAAAGCTCCACCCAGCAATTAAAGTTAGATAGATGCATTTCATGGAAAAATCTAAAATACAACTGCATTATATAATAAATAGACTTCCAAATTCTATCTCCCAGAACTAATTACATTTTTCAGTCACTAAAACAACCTGTAATTACACAAGCAGTTGAACTCACATATTTAGAAATGAGTAGCAATTAGCAAATCATAAGTAAACAATGCCTTGCATTGCATGAATAATCACCTGGGTGGACGTTAATTGTTTCATAATCGATGCCATCCGGTACAAGAGTATCATTATATCGGTAAGGGCCTTTGCCATTAATAAGAACTCCATCTGGCATCCCTAGATCTTTTCCAGCATCAAGTGCCTTTCTCAAGGCCTAAAATCAAAAGGAAGGTGTCATCATTGAACACATTATATCCTACACCCGAAATCCAACCCTAAAAAGGAAAACATAACAAAGTACTAACCGTGTGGTTGCGTGTGTACCAATCACCAATCAAAATTGTAATGTCCCCATCAGGGGTGTCAAAAGGAATAGGAATAATAGCTCTATTGTTTACAATAAAGCCGCCAAAACCACCAGCCGCTCTCTGGAAGTGCAGCGATGGGAAGTAGAAGAAACTCCCAATTTGGTCCTTAACCTGGAACTGGTAAGTCCAGTTCCACTTTGGAGGAATAGGACAATTAGTGCCCGGAAGCCCATCTTGCCATGAACTACGCCTCTGTTGAATCCCAGACCTATCTCACCCAACAAAAAACCAAACAGTCAATTACCCTATCTATTTTTCACTTTGATTTTACTTAACAAAGATTACTGCAAAGTAAGATCCTACCAATGGATGAGTAAACTCTCGTCCAATTTGTTTCGAACATTGACAACGACATTGTAGTTAGTAGTTGCATTGATAGTAGGGCCAGGAAACTTGTTATTTATAGCAATAACCTACAAAGTAATGCAGATACAGAAACGATTAATAGAACTCAAACAGCTCAACAACATTACTCCACAGCTCACTTAAATCTCAAACACTGAGCAAAATTCAAGTAAAAAGGAGCTACACTTTTTGTAGATCTGAAGCTAAAAGTGGAAACTTTAAGCAATATAAAGGTAACCCATTTCTCAGTTATGAAAGTTAAGCAGAACCACATGAAAAATGTACTGAAAATAGTAGTAAGATGAAGTAGATAGCGGCAAAAATGTACAAACAGAAGAAAGAGATGTAGTAAAAGAGCAGACCTGTTGTGGAACACCCAAAGGAGAAGCGGTGATGTAAGAGACCTCAAAATCATAGAAAGCAAACGGATCTTCAGCAAAACAAAAGCTCAAAAGCAGAGCACTGTGGATAAGAAACAGACCCAACAACTTACTCAAAGCCATTCTTCAAGAAAAAAAAAAAAAAAGGGGGGGGGGGGACTCTTCTGGGTTTGTCTTTCAAAATTTATAGAGGGAACTCTCTGCTAAAACTTTACTGGGCTTTACATTATCTGATAGGCAAAAAGAAAGAGAAGAAGAAACCAGAGGCTCTAAAGATGGAAACTTTGAGAAAGAGAGAGACAGAATAGAAACTCTGAGTTGGGCTTTTTTAGTAGGGAAAAAAAAAAGCACTTCGGAAGAATGGGATGGGGCTAAAGTAGTGAATGATCACTCAAAGGCCAAAGCATTTTGTCAGTCACCAGTCATCAATCATCATTCATAAGAGAGAGAGAGAGAGAGAGAGAGGGTGACAGCCAGTTGCCAGTTCAGAATTACATAGAAGTGGAAATGTACAGACATGTTAAGTAAGACCATAGATTTTGTAAAGACATGTTGTTGAGTTGAGGGATGGAGGGATATGATGGATTGGGGAGTAACGTTCGGATCGGATCCTCTGAAAGCGCCACATGATTGCCAGCACATTTGATCTCCCATGTGGACCCCGCCATGAAATCAATTGCTTTTTTTCTTTGTTAGAAATTGCAGCTACCTTCCTCCCTAATAACCGCTTCGTATTTCGGTTTGACAGTTTGGTTAAAAGATTGTACTAATTATTAAAAGGAAATGTTAATCTCTGTTTAATGTTATTAGTTGAGATGATATTTAAAAGTATAAATAATTAAAAAATTATTTAACATTTACCTCGAGATGCCAAATACAATGAAGAAGAGTTGTTTAGATTCTTAGAAGACTGACTGTTGACTGTTGTTCTTATCCTTTTATTAGAAAGTAAATTTATTTATGGGTCGGATAGATTGTAATTATTTTTTTTTTTTTTTAAATTTTAGATTCGACTTTGGGTCGAGTCGGATCAGTTCGGTAGGTCCGAATTCATTGTTTATCAGATTAAAAAAAATATATATTTTTATAATTAAAATTAAATAAAAAAATATTGTTTCAAACCGAGCCGTACCAACTTGAATCAAAAATATTTTATCCAAATTCGACTTAATACGAATCAAAGTTGTCGAATCGGGTGAACTGCCCGGCTATGAGCATATCTATTAGGGAGGGACGTGGCAAAGACAGTATCCAATGGCATTAAGTCAGACAGAAAAATGCTATACCAGAAGTTTTCTTTATTTGAAGTTTTTTTCTTTTTTAAATACTATTAGTATCCCATGCTTTACTTAACCAATCTTCTCTCATCAAACTTTTAATATTACATTATTTTGCATTAGTTTGGTACATTAAGAATTTTATTTTCAAAGTATTTCTCACAAAAATAAACCCAGATTGATTAAAAAAAAATTTTCTCTTCTTACCAATTGGATTAATTTTTATGGAGTATGATTAAGTGAAATCCAAATAAGATCATGTTGTGACAATCTATTATTGTCGAGAGAAAAATAGCATATATTTTGAGACAATTTACCTAGTTATAATTCAATAGTTGCTGCTTTTTTTTATCCTTAATTACATTTTGTTAATATGGAAGGATCTTTTTTTAGACCTAATGACATATTTAACAAGATGACAATAGGACTTTTTGGTCGTTTTCATGTATCAACATCAGAGATATTGTCAGGGTTTGGCAAGCAAAGGGAGAAATATTAAATATTTCATTGGCATATTTCCTTAAAAAACCAAAAAAAAAACTTTGTCATTATTTAGGGAAACTTACCAACATAGAGAAAAAAATGTAACATTATATATATTATTGTGTTTTATGCCTTTATGGATATAAGTTAGTTTGAAAGGAGATGTTAATACATAATAAAATTTGATACACTCAGATTGTAAATAATTTTTTTATTTTAAAGTAAAGTTATTAAGATAACTTTTATGATAGAAGTCGGTAATTTTTATAAAATCTTAAATAATAAAATTTAAAAAATATAAATATCTTTATTTTATATTTTATATTTTTATTATTATTTTATTTTTAATTTTTTGGTTGAATTTATATCATTTTACTCGGTTAAATTCAATAAAAATAATTTAATAATAGTATAAATATCTCGAAATTAGTGATCTATAGCTAGACAATTAATTTAAACACTTTTATACAGTTGTAATACTAAAGATTAATCATAAAGGGTTTCTTATATTAGTACTATAAAATTTTTATAATTATTAAATAATATTATAAGATCATAAATGGAAGATTCACTGAATTAGTGGGATGGAAAAATGTTTTAGGTACCTAACCGTTGTCCCGAAATCTAATCTAATATCATAACAATTAATCTTCTTTTAACCTAAGCATGGATGGATGTGAAGAAATTAATTAAACAATTGAAACTTTAATACCAGTGGGTAAGTAGGACCATCTCACCCCATAAAAGAATTTAGCTGACTTGTGACAAAATCAAAGAATTAATTAATGCAAAAAAAAAAAAAACTTACTTCATTTTTGTCTTTCGTAAATACTCTATATATAGGCAAACAAATGCAATTAAATTAATTAATCCAGCAACCTGATATGGTTAACAAAATCTATTACCATTGCATGATTGGATAATCAAATAAATACTTTATTTATCAACAAATTATCAAATATTTTGGTTTATGAAGAAACGCCAGCGTTCTGACAAGGAAAAAATTAAATTAAAAAAAAAGGTTCAGATGGTTTATTAAATGATGGTCAAAATCAAAATTTTAAGAAAATAAAAAAAGACATGAAGTAGGTTTCTATAAAATTTCGGAACTGCCAGCTTCTATGATATATTAAGGTTGATATATTAAGGAAATGCCAGCTTTTATGATATATTTAAGGAAATGCCAGCTTTTGTCATAACTACTGCCCAGTCCCCACCCCAGCCAAATAGAAATATAAAAGGGTAAATTTGAACATGTATAATTATTCAATGAAATAATAATTTATAATAATTTATAATAAAAAAATTTATTGTTAAGAAAATTGTAAAGATATTTTTATTTTTAATGAATCATTTAGAGTTAAAAAAGGAAAAGTCCAAGTGACAACTTTGTCACGTCAGCATTTTTAAAAATTTTAAATTTATTTTTTAATTAAAAAATAAATAAAAATATATTTTTTTAAAATACATTTTTTTAATTTTAAAAAAATAAATATTTAAATTTACTTTTTTAATTAAATTTTTTTAAAAATAATAATAATATTTCTGAAATTAAAATTTTAAACTTATTGACTTGGAAAGAGAAAAGAATGAGTGATTCTTTCATTAAGGACAATTTTATCTTTACAACTTTCTTCCTAACAATTTTTTCTTTTCTTATTTTTTTCTTTTAATTATTTCATGTTATTAGATCTTTGAACAATAATTCTACTGTTCAAAGTATGCTTTTCAAATTAACCCAATATAAAATTGAATATTTTAATTGAATTATTTTCATTAAATTTGATAATTTTAGATACAATACAAACATAACACACACAAAAATCATACAAAATACGATACAATATAAAAAAAAAATAACACTAATACGTATATACGAATGTATCAAAATTTATATAACAAAAATTATTAATGTGTCAAAAATTATATAAATATATAATACTTTAAACACGAAAAAATAACAAAAACATAATACGAATTCACATATTATCAAATCTACTTTTCATCACACCCCACATAATTAACCACATTTCAGGCCTACAAACACAGGACACGTGCAAATTGGATTCGGCTTCCCTCTATTATTTTTTCAGTCTATTACTTTTCAATATATCTGAATCACCATTTATAAGTATAACTTTCATAATTAATGACTTTCATATAAACATGTGAATGGTAATGATGAATGTATTGAATAATAATGAACTAAAAAATAATGAACTGGATCTTAACCCTGTAAACTTGCTGTTGCACAAATAAATAAATAATTTAAGATAAAATATATTTAAATAAATCATATATAATATACAATATATATATATTCAAACAGACAAGAAGCTTATTCTGGTTGGATTATTGTTCATATGCCTTAACATTATATAATCAATCAATTTAATTTGAAGTTTTGAACAAAATAAAGAAATAGTAGTACTGATTGAGTTCTTTCATAGGAAAATGAGATGAAAAAAATATGTTGTAAGCATGAGCTCCGCAAATCCAGCAGCGATTGGCTCCACCATAATTAATTTATTCATATTCTTTTATGAACCAAAATCAGCCCCAATTGGACCATCACATGGATTATGTTTTGTTGAATAGATTTGATAATTGAATAACACAATACAAACATAATATTTTTATAAACATATCACATTAGTATTTAAAATTTTAATACATTTAATAATTTATATTATATTTATAATTATAAGATTAACATAAAAAAAAATATAGAACATAACACACAAACATAAAATACCAAATCTACTGTGGAGACAGGATTCTAACTAGCCTAAAGTATGTATTAACGTTGAAAGCTATAATTATTTTATGTTCAACAGCATAATTTAATCTGGATTTAAAAAAAAAAAAAAGCAATTTGAATGAATTTATGATCCAAGTGGATGATTTTTTATTTTTCAAAGTTTCAGATATTATGATGCTTTACCCGATTACAAGAAAACTTTTCTTGGAAAAAACATTTCTCATATATTTTAATTTTACTAGGTTTTATGTAACTTCGTTGTCTGCCTTTATTTTGTTTTATCTCTTTTATATTTGGGCTTTTCATGGTCTTAAAAGAGAAAGAATATAAATATAGGAATATCGAAAACAAGTAAGTTTTGTAAGAAAAGAAAGAAAGAAAAAACCTATATATCGAAATTATGGGAAACGAATACTTCTTATATATTTAGCTCAGTTAGCTGCTAGCCCGTGAAAAACGCAACGGGCTGGATCTCCCACGTTGAGGTGGCTCTCAATGAGTCAATTCTCAGCCCAACCTAGGCTCCCATGGCCTAGCTTTCCATTGGTGTTTCATGATTTATGCCCTTTTAAATCAAATTTCTAAGTAGTTGGCAGAGATAAGCAGAAGTAGATTCATTTTGTTACAAATTAGATACATGTTATAATTGTATTTAAAATATTTTATTTTATATAAATTTTAACATGTTAATAATTTATTTATATAAATTTTGATACGTTTGTGTATTAATAGAGATAACCCTGTTTTTTTTTTTTTTTTTTCTTTTTCAAACTGAAGGTAATAAGATGACAGGATTTGATTGAAGAGATACAAAAATGAATGAATGGTGAGGTTTTTCTTTTCGGTCCTTTCACAACTTCTTATCATTTGGATAAGGCCGAATGAATGCAGAGTTCATTTGCCAGATCCTAAGTGAGGCAGTAACACTGGCCTCGGTAGCATTGTTGAATAAAAACACTTTAGCAGCTCCATAGATTGCTTTTGTCGGATAAACCCGAGATGTGATGACTGTCCTTCCACCTTGAGCAAAGCTTTCGATAATCGAATGATCCAACTGGAAAACAATAATACATTTTCATGTTTATTGAATTCTCATAGTAAGGCAATTTATTTGTTCACATTTTATACAGCAATAGGAGGATGAAACAAGTTTTAACTCACCAATACTCTGAGGGATAAGTTTTCGCCTTTCAGTACTGGAACGAAGCTCCCATAAATTTGTTTATTAACATCAGATGCCTCAGATGATCTGAAAAGAATATAGAATATGGTAAGTCCTAGCTATCTGATAAAGTGACTCAAGTTAAGAGAGAACAGCTGAGGTTTATACTTTATACCTATGTTGTTCCGACTCTTCATTTTTCTTAAAGTACCCGTGTCCGACGCGTATTCGGACATGGGTATGGGGATATGATCATTCAAGGACCCTTCAAATACATGGAAAAACTTAAAAAAAAAAACTGAACATACCCGTGTCGGACACATACCCGTATCCGACACTCACACCTGAGTTCAATTAACATAGCTTTATACATACCGAGATTGATCATTGCAGAAGAAAGTCTTGAGATTGCCATCAGATCCTTTAGCAATGTAGAAATATACAGGAGTCTGCTCACTGAGGCTCTCATCCGCAAGCACCAACAGACCAAATGGTCCCAATGCCCCACGTTCTACAGCTCCACCACTGGTGCTGCAGCTGAATGTCACATTGGACCCAGTTGCTTTATCCAAAGCCTCTTTATCTATCTCAAACTCCGCTATGATATCCAACTATCACATGACCCAGGAATCTCCTTGTCAACTAACAGGATGTATTGGTCTACAAATTATCATTGACATGCATGTTCTAAAAGAAAAAAAAAGACAAACCTGTGTGGCTGGACCAACATCTAGAGGAATAACTGAGCCTGCCTTGACTGTCATCACCTGGTTAAATTCGTTGCTTTTCAACCTTAAACTGTCTATTTCTTCCACTGGCCATTGAAGCAAATGAGTACCAGTCTTGTTGTCAAACAAAATTGTCCTTGGGATGCCCTGTAAGTAAAGTAAACTAGCACATTAGAAACTGAAGAAATCTGGCTTTTTGGTTAATGCTTATGGTCCAATGAAACCGAAAAATTACCTGAACAGATGCCCATCCTTTCTGCATATCTGCAGCTTCACTATCAGATTCTCCAATCCAACCCCACAAAACTCTTCTGTTTTTGTTCTGATCATAGAAAGTTTTGGCAGCATAGTATATACCATAATCATACCTTATTCCAATGCCAACATCAATTTCAGGTTGGTCAGGAATCCATGTACCATTTTTCTCAAGATAAGTCCCGATAGCATAGTAGTCATGCCTGTCATCATCCAAGCTTACCTTGACCACATGCTTAACTCCTGGTCCATTAACGGATGTGTCCAAGCCATTTTCTTCGGTTTTCGAAACAGGGAAGAAGTCCACACACTCCCACATGCCAGTTCCGGGCACACCATGAAGAACGCCATCTAACTTCTCATAGTTTATGAAGTCCTTAGTATCATATACCAAAGCTATGCCAGTTTTATTTATCTTGGACCCTATGGTAATGCGCCATTTTCCTTCAGAGGTCAACCAGGCGGTAGTTGGATCGCGGAAATCCTTGCTATCGATGCCTGGGGGTGGAACTAGAACAGGGTTCCCTGGGAATTTGACCCAATGGATGAGGAGAGGATCAGAGTGGTCAGCAGGATAAGCAAGGTTTTGAACCTGAACAGCCTCCGTGGTAGATCCTGTATATAGCATAACAATTTTTCCATCAGGGAGGATTGTGGCAGAACCAGTCCAGACGCCATTTTTATCGTACCATTGGTCAGCAACCATTGCCAATGGGAGGTGAAGCCAATGGATCAAGTCCTTGGATACAGCATGACCCCAAACTATGTCACCCCATACAGCAGCATTGGGATTGTATTGGTAGAAGAAATGATACCATCCCTTGTAAAACAATGGACCTGTTATGATTAGCAATCAAATTTCAGAAAATATTCATAAACTAATCCAGTCGTTTAAATTTTTTCTGACATTTTTTTATGGAACTGATTGCCATGAAATTACATCAAATCATAAATATAGATTATAAATAAGCTGCAATTTCAATTATATATACATATAGATTATAGTTGTCAAAAGCCAATTATGCCTATGCTGTAAGAATGTGGACAAGAACCTCATTTTTCTGCCCTGCCTTATTTACTCCTCTTATTTCTTTTTCCTATAGATCCTTTTGAGTTTTGACAAACATTGAAGTTCTTACTTTCATTTTTGTTAAAAAAAAAAAAAAAAAAAAAAAAAAAAAAAAAAAAAAAAGCTACAATCCGATAAACTTTTCTATATTTTTAATAGTAACTTTTAAGCAAGTCAGTCATGTGCACTTTCATTTTTATTTTATTTTTTTTAAAAAGGCTACAATCCGCTAGACTTTTGTTTATTTTTTATAGTAACTTTTAAGCTAAGTCAGTCATGTGCACGATACAGATTTACAGTCCAAGTTCATAAAGACAGAAATTTGGGCTGGATTTGGCAAATGAAAGTAAGAAAAATACCAAAACAAACAATTTCATGTGCACTTGACTATTGACTCGTATATTCAAAGAGCTAGATACTTACATTCGAATTCTTATTTCTTTAATAAAAAATTTTCATTTGCTATAGTATTTTTTTTTTGTAACAATATTACATTTAGCAGTAGTGTATATATATATATATATATATATATATTTTGTATAAAACAGGTTATATTAAGAAATAAAAAACAAATTACAGGTGCTATGCTTGAAATCAAATTTATTAAATAACACATCTTAAAAATAACTATATGGGTTAATTGAATTAAATTCTGATCTCCAATAACATATATTTCACTAGTATATTAGTAATGAATGTATTAAACGAAAAATAAAATAACATTCATTAAAAGGGTGGGCTCCATCTTTTAAACTAAGAATTATTGAGAATGTTTTTGAATCTGATTTTGACTAATCAATCTTTATATTTCAATTGATTGTCTAATCAATCAGATACTGCTCTTAATCAACTAGTGGCAAAAAGTTCTTTTTGGATTAAAAAAAAAATGGCTGTCCGCAGCCTCTTCTTTTTAACCTCAGAAAATAAGACATCGTAAAGGTTTCACTTTTATACAAGTTTGGGCAAACAAAATCATATAGAGATATGTATTAAGTAAAAAAGCTAGGCCTTACCATTAGGATCTGAAGCAGAACGAACCAGATTCCCATGTCAGAGCAACAACGTAAAAGCCCCCAGCCATACAAAAAATCCAAGATTTTAGATCTGTAAAGAACAGCATATCTAAAAAGAAAAAGGACAACCCAGATCTAATCACTCCCCTTTTTCTTCTTTATGTTTGAAAAACATCATATTTGAAATCTTCTCTTGCATAAAATAATGTACTACCTCATTTTAATGATTTTTTTAATAAAAAGAATAAAAAAAATTATAAATATAGATATAGATATTAGAATCTCAAACTTGTTATATATCATTTTTTAAAAAAAAATAACTATATGAATTAAGTGGACTAAAAATTCATTCTAATGAATTATTGTATACTAATAAATTATATTTATAATATTTGATTTTTTTTTTTTTGAGATATGAGTAAGAAATACGTATTTCTTTTTCTTTTCCACTTCTTTTCTGCTTTCCTATCAATGATGATATGATTGATTTATAGACTTATAGTGCAAATAATTATTATACTTTTTATTTCCTAGAATATTAAAAAAGTTGGGGCACTTTTAGAATAGTCAATTAAAAGAAAAGGAAAAGGAAATTTTTTCCCTTACCATTCATCCAATTCTTTTCAGGTTGAAAGTGAAAAGCTGTTCTTTGCCATGACAACATGCTATTGTTCCATGGATACGCCAGCAAATTCCCATCAACTTTGGAAAAAAGCCCGTTCGATTTCTCTGATACTCCGGCAGTCGGGCCACGTGACACCGGCCGCAAAGGTTCAGGTTTCTTGGAAGTCGACGAAGCCAATGAACCATGTTCGTTTTCATGTACATGACCATTATCTGACCCACTGTTACTTATCAACAATGCCGCAAACAGTCCAACCGCTAACAACCCAAAAAAGATTGAAAGCTTCCCTTTTATGGGTTTCCGGTGATTTGCCTGAGGCCCCGTTGAATTGGAGCCATCAGAGCTGGAAACCGGAAGGAATGGATTTGTATCCAGCATTGTTGATAATCTGGATAAAAAACAGATAAAGAAAAAAAGAGAGAGAATATAAGAGATTAGAAAGAGAGGAACGATGGCTATATATGTTTCAAAGGCTTAGTTTCTCATTGCTATATATGGGCAGTGCTTCGATTGGCAAACAAGTTGGGTGGTTTCCATGATTGACAGGGACTAGGAAAGGCTAAAGAGAGAGAGAGAGAGAGAGAGAATTTACCACATATTTCATTTGATTTATCGGAAACTATGCAAGTGTAACTGCCATATGTATTAGCTGTTATTTACTATATAAACTATATGATCAATCATGTTATCCATGCAATAGTTGCTGACAAAGACAGAAGTTGGACAAGTTTCGTGTATTTTGTTTTAGAGTTAAGAGGGTAATGATTTTTTTTTTTTTTTGAGATTATGATAAATTGTTTGCATAAAGATTTTTTTTTTTTTTTTTTTTATAAAAGAGATTGCGATTTAAAGATAAAAAAAATATATATAAATATTGAGATTCGAATTTAAATTTAAATTTGTTGGATATCATCTTTTAAAAGTGATTGGAGGAACATACTAACCTAAACTTCGAGTTTAAATTTTTTTAATTTTATACTAACAATCGGTTGGGAAAATTAGAAGATTTGGCTTTATGCCAATAATTGCGTATTTGCACTTATGGAAGTATATTATTAATGTAGAAAAGCAATGATTTTTTTAAACTTAGTATATGAGTTAATGATAAAAAAAAGGGAAAATATGAAAAACATGCAGTGCACAGTAGATTTATTGTCAAATGGTGTAATGAATAAAAGTTATTTGAAAAAGAGAAATGAATAATTAAAAATTATTATAAAGGATATTGTAAAGACAAAATTACCTTTCATGAAAAAACTTACTTTTCTTTTTTATTTCATTAAGGAAATATTATTTTTTAAAAATTTTAATTGAAAATAAATTTAAAAAATAAAATATTTAAATATATATTTTTTTAAAAATTTTAAAAAATTTAAAAAAATAAATAAATATTAATTTTAGGCATATTATTTTTATTTTTTTTAATTTTTTAATTAAAAAAAGTAAATAAAAAATTTAAAAATTTATTTTTTAAAATTAAAAAGTTTTTATTTTCAGAATATTTATTTTTTAATTAAAAATTAAATTAAAAAATAAAAGAAAAAGAGAAGAGAAATTTTTTTATAAAGGATAATTTTGTCTTTACAATATCCTTTTTAACAATTTCTATTTATTCATTTCTCTTTTTCTAATAACTTTTATTCATTACACCATTTGACAATAATTCTACTGTGCACTGCATGTTTTTCATATTTTCCCTAAAAAAAAAAATAAATCATTGGGGGTAATAGTGACAGCAAGGCTAATTAAACTTTGAATGGGAGAAGGTAATTAGTTGGGTTAATCACGTGGCCAGCGGAGTAAAGTTCCTCAATAATTTGTATCTAAGTAGAAACTAGAAAACTCTAATGCAACGTTGGAGGCATTAATTTAACGTTTTGTTTTGGATGGCCAATGAAAAAGATTTTTATCATGTCATTTTGTGTGTTTTATGACTAAATTTTTAAAAATTTAATCATAAAATGCATGAATATTCTTTTTCACTAATCATTCAAATGAATTTTAAATTATATCAACGGTAAGAGAAAATTCACGTCTTGATTTACATTTGATATTCTTTAAAATTCCGAATTACTTATTCATAACAAAAACATGTCAAACAGTTAAAATTGGATTTAAAAAAAAAAAAAAGGAAACTATAAAAGCATACAAAAACTTGTGATAAAATTTTTAAAGACAAGTTCTATTAAGAAGGAGATGGGGTTATAAGTAATTTTGGATATGCCTGCTTATCCACTATTGTTTCGAATTAAGTCCTTGCTGGTTCTAAATCGTTTCCCTCCAATAAATTATAAATAAATTAATTAATATTAATCAGACATTAAAAAAAAATAATCAGATTAATTACAGTACAGTCTTAAAGTATATTTCATTCAAATTGTCTTTAAAATTTTAAAAAATTATGAAATTAACTAATTAATAATTTGATTGTTGACTTTCCACGATAATCAGTAAACGGTAAACAGACAATGACTCCACCAAGAAAAAAAGAAGGATCCAGAGAGGAAGATAACTGAAAGACATGATTGTGATTTGTGAGTATTTTAAAAAATAAATTAATTTACTTACTAGATTGGTTAGGTTTATATATATTTAGCTTTAGCTGCAAGCAAAACCTTAGTCTTGGTCGGGCAATTATTCACGTAAACTACGATTAATGACTCAGTGCTGAGTAGGATTTGAAAAGAGATGGTTCGTCCTCAGCCACCAGTTTCTTTAATAATTTAACAACAACAAAAGAAAACAATTATGCCAACACATAAATTATTGGACCAGGTGGAGTTCCTAGCCACATGCAAAAGATAATTGACTATTCGTCCTTTGGCCAATTTCAATGGTTGTTCTTTTCGTGATTGGTGTTTTTCATTTACTTCTCTTATTGATTTTTTTTATTCAAATAAAAAAAATTATTAACGAGTGTTATTTTTAAAGTTATTATATATAATAATATTTATATTCAATTTATTAAAAATAAAAAATAAAAATATTAATTATTATATTTAATATAATATTATTATTATAAATAATATCTTAAAAAATGTCTTAAAACATTCGTAAAAAAAATCCTTAAATGAAAACAAAACAATTGATACAAAAAACTCAACCAAAAAAAACACAAGCTGACCCCAGATCGCATGTTCCTCTTTTATTTTAATTTCTTGCCTGCCTTCATGTTTCCACATGCATTTTTGGCTCCAAGGAACTAGAGAATGATTGTTTAAACTATTAATTTATTGAAAATTTTAGATCACCGATTTGTCGCAAAAACGTGGGCCAATGGAAACGAATGGTATAGCATCAACTTCTAGTTCTAAACATACATGATTTTGCTACAATTATTGAAATAGTTTAGATGATTGGTGGAGGTGGAGATGGAAACTGGGGGAGACTTGAAGACTTGAAGATTTTGCTACAATTACATGTTCCTATCAAAATAAAATGATTGGTGGGGAATTAAATAAAGTTCGTATCAAAATAAATTATTAATTTTTTATGAAGTTATTATTTTAAGAAATTACAATTATAGTTAATTATAAAAATCAATGAACTAAATTAAATGATAAATTATTATTAATTAATAAATTAACATATAATTAGATAAATATAATATAAATTTAAATTAAATCTACGTATGATGAGAATAGAAATTGATATGTTAAAATTTCAATGCCTTATCTTAATGGTAAGAAAGAGGCTTAATGAATTAATAAAAATGTCGTCGAACATACAGTAACATTTCATTAATACTGTCCTTGTATTCCTACGTTTTATGTTGAATCTATTAGTCTAATATGAGTTTGTCAAGTAAAATTAAAAAAGCACACGTAGCAAAAAGAATAATTAGAAAAATATTGGGTAAAAGAAACTCCATTTTATCTAAGATATTTAAGAGACATATTACGCCAAATTTGACATATAACAGCATTTTGAAGTGCTATGGAAACTAAAAAAACTGTTGCTGTAAGATAAGACAACATTTATTCATATGCTATATATATGGTCACAGCCTTATGTTTTTAGTAGCATTTTTACATATGTATAATAACATTTATCTAAATACTGCTATTTCTACATTATAACATATTTTCATGACCTTTTACATTCATTTTTCATTTGCTGCAAAAGATCTCAATGATAGCAATTATAAGTGATACCAAAAGTATTTTTATATGATAAGATTTATAACAGCACATATCAAATGCTTGTAAAAATATTAAAAATGCTGTAATTATTGGCCATTATAATGTATAACAACAATATGCAAAATGATGTCAAAGTGTTGCCTTTGCTATTTCTAACAACATTTGAGAAATACTATAAAAAAATATTGTCTAAAACTAATTTTGGCGTAGTGACATATAAAAGAAAAGAAAAAGTTTAGTTGGATTGCTTGTTGTTACTAGACTCAAATATCAATTATTGATCATGGATCGACTAGAGCTACCCACTTCGACCAATTAGCCAAGATTTTAACCGGATACGAAGTCATTGGTGCTCGATCTAGTGGTATTTTTATGGGGATTCTTTTTATCACTGTAGGATTCTTATTCAAGATCACTACAGTTCCTTTTCGGGCGACTGTAGGACGGACGGCCGCCTATAGGTGGTAGGTAGGGTGGGTGGTAAGGATCAGATTTCGGCCAATCTTCCTAACCGCACTGGCGGGGCTTAAAGCACGTGAAACTCATCACTACCTCGTAAGTGCATTGAGAACATAGCATGTTAAACAAAAGCGCCGCTTTCCTTGCAGTGTTGTCACACAGCTGCCCGCCTAGAAGAGCCACTCGCTTTGTAGTGTTGTCACACAAGATAAGCACGTCGCCCGCCTGCTGGCCGGGCGAATCAAAGTTCTCTTCCGGTTAACTGTCCACTCAATCAAGTGCAAAAAATACAGTAAAATCATGCAAAGCACGCTTTATATAATTTAGTTTAATCATCTAGGTGGAAATCTAAAAACCCAATACAAATATATTGCCTGCTTGTTTATGGCCAAGCAAGGTAGAGCATTCTAACTATACTTAGACAATTTTAGACGCAATCAATAACACAATACAAATATAATAAAAAAAATAATTAAAATACGATATAAAATACGATACAAAAAAAATAATAAACACGAATACAAAAATATATCAAAATTTATATAATAAATATTAAATACAATTATGATACGAAAAAAATAATCTAAATGCAACATAAATATACATATTATCAAGTCTACTTCTAGCGCTAGGCAAAGAATTTTCAATGCAGGCCGTCAATTTTTTGGGCTTGAATGACACTAAAGCCTATTTCAGAAGTGGGTTTCAAAGTTAAAGGTTCTCTACAGTCTACATTCTTCCAATTTCCTAACCACAAGCCTAGCCCTAATATAGCTGGTCCATATCCACATAATGAAACCGAAATTTTTACCCAAACCTCAAATGGCAGGGGATAAAAAGCGTGCATCCGTTGGCTAGGAGTTTTAGATGTGGGCTCTGGTAAAACTTCGGATGAATAAAGTAGCTTCCTACACGTAGTAGGGTGATATTAGATCGGATCGAGGTTTGGATATTCGGATGTTGTTGAATCCATCTAGCTATCTAGACAAGGACTAAATATAACATGTTAAATGGCAGATTAAGTCTCATTTAGACATAGTTTTGGTTGTGTGGGCTCATGGAATAGAAGTTTAGAACTTAATTCCTTTTCTTGGTTTAACTAAAAGAGTAGTGATTACAGTTGTTGTGAGGGTCCAAATGCAATGCAATGCTTTATTAATCAAGTGTAAAGGCTGGCAGAAAACATTAAAAAAAATGCTAAGCTTAGCTTGTAGATCCCATTCAATGCACTTCTTCAAAGATTGAGAGTAATTCTAGTCCTTAGAGTGCGTGCTCGTTTAGCATTGCTTCTGGCACAACTTTTGAGGTCAAAAGCTGCTTTTCATCGCAAACGCAATGCTAAACAGATAAAAAAAATTAGCTTGTGCTGTTGAAACCATGGTTTGAAAAGCCAAATCAAAAAGCCAAAAAATATAGCTTTTAGACTTTAAAAGCTGGCTTTTGGATAAAATGACTTTATTATTCTCACAACTTTACACTTTTATTATTTTAAACATATCTATTTTTGACATTTCAATTTCCTACAACACTTTTTCACAGCAATGCTAAACACTTAAAAGTTTTTAAATCACACTTTTTTACCACACTTTATAAACACACTTTTTTCAACCTAAGCTTTGATGCATAAGCTATGTGTCAGGCAGCTTCCCATTTAACCAAAGAAGGAAATTATTAAACTAGGAAGGATAGGATTGTTGAAGAATCAAAATCTTAACCAAATCAACCATGAAGCAGACAGACTACTTGCTCTGTTCTTGTTCAAGTCTCTTTCGCTTTAAATAAATTTAAACCCAGAAACTAGATACAGCTCAAGAGTCTACTGCCCATTTTCTGTTTCTTCTTTAAGAGCAGGGGAGGAAGAAGGAAAACAGAGCAACTTGCAACCTGTAATAATATTCCATTTTGGCAACTTCATTTCTTTGTTAAGAACTCTAAAAGGTTAAAGTGATAAATTCGTGGTTTATTAAATGAAAAAAAAGGCAGCTACGAATGATGGTTTGTATTATGAGTTTATTTATCTTGAATTTAAAAGGAGCAAATAGTAAGGTCGATCAATTTCAAAGAACTCAACTTACCTTCAAGTCAAGATTTGACAGGAACGATCTATATGTATAAAGACATAAAATACAACAATTGAAAAATAAATATAAATCGTGTAATTAAATTATTAAATAAATATAAATCGTTAAAAAATTACAAAAGCTAATAAAACTAAATTATTTATATAAATAATTTGTTATCAATTAATATTTTCAAAATTCTGACAAAAGATTGGAAATAATATGGCCATTGGATTGGAAAGACTGGATTCAATGGATATCTAAATAAAAACTGAAAGGAAAAATTATTTGCATATTACTAAGTGCTCTCCTATTCATGAAAATATATTGTGCTGCTTTCTTCAAGCTTCTTCAAACTTCTTCCATCGCACCAAAGCCTTGAGAAATTTCTTCACCTGCGCCATAATTCCATATTAGTGTGGTCTGACTATGAAGAGATGGCATTATACCTTCTTTTTTTTTTGCAACAAGAAAAAAAAATAATAACAATTCTTGAGCAGGATTTTCTTCTACCTCTGATGGGTCCCTGACAGAGAAAAATGCCTTGCTTTCTTTGGGCACTGAAGACACCAAGATCCCATAACCCCGATTTCCTTCACGAAAAACCTGATTTAAAGTTAAAAAAGTATTAGAATCTGAAGCAAATTTTCTAAATGGCAGATATAATAACAACTGCAATTTGAGTAATATACTTGCCTTGAATGCATCCTCATCAGTCTTGTCATCTCCAATATAGATTGGGAGCACATCATCTTTATCACTTAATCCTGCAGAAATTTACATAAAATTATACTGATAAGCGAAAGCATATTACATTAACCTCGCATACTGGTGATCAAAGAGAGAAAGAGAAGTACCAAGGGATTCAAGCAGAAATTCAACTGCCTTCCCTTTATTCCAGTCAATCACAGGACGGATCTCTAAAACCTGAAGAAAGGAAAACAAGCATATTAGGAGGCAAAATGGTAGTAAATGTCAATGAATTCTCAAGAAAAGAAAAGGAAGAGTTTCAATTTTCAATGGCAGCAAAAAAGGGCATACCTTCCGCCCATGAGTTAATCGCAAACGAGGATAGTCTTTCATAATATCATGAACACATTGTGCGATAGTTTGCCAGTTCTGGAAAAAGGGAACAAAATGTTTAGTCAGACTGAATGCTCATTAAAAAAAATATGGCAGTGGCACCCACTGTCTCTCTCACCTTCTCTTCTACATTACGGTAATGTACAGAGGCACAAAACTTGTGATTCTCAACTTTTGCACCTTTAATATCTTTAGTATTCTCGACAAGGGTTTTAAAAACCTGCAAAAGAAGCTAAGTGTGTTCAGTATTTAATATTATTAAACCATGATCTACAAAAGAGATGAATATGGAAGATGTTCTAAACATAACATTTCATGCACCTCGTTGATCATAGGTATGAATTGTCTAGCGGGCTGGAAAAGATTTACCTCCTTGCCCTGTCATATAAGAGAATGATTAACATGAAATTTATAATATCAATAACCAATTTGACAGCCTCTTTTCTTTATGGAGACAATAAATTAGAGTGGAGCTCTTCAAAATCTTATGACTCTTTACCTGTTTGTCAGTTGATCGAATACAATTTGGATGGTCATCAGACTCTGCATGACTCACAGGGCCCATAATGTCCATCCCATGACTACCAGCATAATAAAGTTCAGTTAGTCCTACCAATTCATAAACCTGAAATAAAAAAAAAAAAAAAAAAAAAATTGCAGTAAATCAGACCCTATTGGTTCCCGGATAATAACTACAAGGGGAAAAAGAAGTGGATAAAAATGCAAGAAAGTTCCTGAATGCTCTACCATCTACCTTATCACGGCTTCTGCCACTAATAATTGCTGTTGGGAAATACTTTGCAACATCTCTGACAGCAGAACGCATCTAAAAAAAAAAAAGTAAGATTATTTTCAATTTTGTTTCTTTTAAATTTTTAATCAAAGGAAGATGAAGACAAACATGGTCGAAAATGGACTGTCATACTTACAGCATCAGACATAAATGCCCGATCTGGGTCATCTACTATGGGAGAAAGGGTACCATCATAATCTAGAAAAACTGCTATCTTCTTGTTCTTGGCATTTTTCGAAATTCGATCAAAAGATTTAAGTGCAGAAGGATATTTAATCTGCATAATCAGCAGAGAAGTAGAGCATAAGAACAAGCAAGCAAGTTTATCTAGTGAAATGTATATGACAGATGCACTTCATATGTATATATCAACAATTAGATATATGCATACCATCCAGGAGTAATAAGCAATATCAAAATCATCTGCAGCAGCCTCAGTATTGAAGTCCTTGTCCTTGATTAACTTCTTACGAGGGGGTGACGAAGATTTCATCTCGTCCAGCCAACCATTGGACCGAACATCATCAAGCTTTCCAGGTTTCTTTCTGGGAATTGCCATATACTTGCCAGAGGACAAAGATCCACCTGATTGTGGATAGGACAGCAGATTGGAGTGGATGCCTAGTCTTGACTTGTTTATTGGAATAGGATCAGTGAGAACAGGAGATGAATGATTAGACTTCAACTCCATTAGCTTTCAGATCGCTTTTAAGTACACTTATAACAGGTTAAACAAGATCTTTGATAATAGAAGCAGATTTGTCAAGTACAGTTATGAACCTTCAATCCTTGAAACTTTTTAGCCAACCCTTTTGTCTATGAAAAACCACCTCTTCAATGTTTTCTTATCACTGCTGGTGGGTGAGCAGTCCATCAATCGCAGGCCTCTTGAAAACTGGTGATCACAGCAAAGTGTAAATTTAAAATATGAAATAACATCAAGATGTAAATTTAAGATTAATTTGAAGTTCTTTTTTTTAGTTAAATACATATACTAGACATACCTTCTCATCTCCAAAGCTACACCGCATTTATGTCAGGTAACAGAACATTATTTGTGCACGGATTCTCGAGAGGACAGTAGTATGGTTTCAAAATTTGATCAGAATGTGCTAAAATCTGCATGTAGTAAAGTAGAAGACGATTTATATATATATATATATGTATAAATAATGATTTAATGAGGAAAAATGACCTTAAGAACATTGCTTTATCGACATAAAACAAAAACTCAATTTCACCAATATGACAAATGATTTAAGGTGCCATTATAAGGGATGCACTAACAGAATAAAAAATTAAGAAACAAGATCTGATCTGGCTTCTACAACAAAACTACCAGGTGACAAAATAGTTTTGCAACTTTCAAACAAGTCCTAATCTTTTTAGCAATAAAAGGATATAGCTTCCAGTAAAAAGCATATATACATCCATTTATATATATGCAGCAACATTCAAAAACACTGTATATCCACCATCTACTCCTTTTATTTCCTTATTTTTTTCCCTTATTTTACAACATCTAAGTAAATAAGTTGTAGGAGGGATGTAAAACCAAACTAATAATAGAGGCCAGAAAATTTTCATATAATTTTAAAATTCTTTATAACATACAAAATATTAAGCAAAAACCACAGCAATACTAAAAAAACATACTAGTACTAAACCAACTTCATCGTAGACCTGCTCATGGGGCAGGCAGCCCATCCTACCCGATAAGCTCGACCTGTATTGGGTCGGGTTTGGACAGGAATATTTGTGATCCGGATCGGTTCAGGTCATTGTTCACACATTAAAATAATAATATTTTTAATATTTTAATTAAAAATATATATTTAAAAAATAAAAAAAAATTATTTTATATATATGGTGAATAGTAACTTCGAACCCGTCCATGACCGAGTCTGGATAAGAAAAGCAAAATAAAAATCGGGTCGTGGCTCGGCCCGACTCATGAGGAGGTCTACTTCATAGTATCCTATAAGTAATATTCCCTCCACTTATTTCATCACCTCATTTTTCATTTCTTTGTCCAGATAGATACATCTACAATTAAGAAATACTACAAAAATATAAATGAAATGACAAATATATAATTGTAGAACTCACCAATTTGTATCCAACTACAACCATCGTAACACATACGTATAAAAAAGCTTTATATATACTTAAACCCATAACCCATAACTCATATATATATATATATATATATATATATATATATATATATATATATATATTGTACCTAAGCGGGCCATTGATATATAAAGGATGAGATTACATAGCAGATCTAAATCTATACATCAACATCAAAGTTTAATAATAGTATTAAAACACACGCACAAAAAAAGAGAAAAAAACAAGCTACTAATACTATTAACCGATCCCTTGCAATGACAAGACACTGCAACTACCAAAACGACCATTAACTTTAAATCCCACCACCAAAATTAATAAATAAAATAATTAAAACTAAAAAAGATGTAAGAGCTAGCATATTATAACATCATTTCAGTATGAAATAGTCAAATACTAATTAAAATTCTGGGTATAATCTCATAGAATAATTACTATAACTACATAAAGATTCATTTGTTTCGCGATAACCTATTTTTTCAAAAAATATCTTACGTTTTTGTTTTGGAAAACATAAAATATTTTCTAAATCCTGGAAAAAGCTCGGATATTCGAATACAAGGACATCCGAATGCACGAAACACAAAAATATCAACCTTTCATAAAAATAATCAAACAGTAAAAAATATTTTCCATCTAATCATCCAAATAATTATTTTTCAGAAATCATTTTTTCGAAATATCAGCTTTTTAACAAAAAATATATCTATTGTTCAAAAATTATTTTTTCAAAATAAACAGACCTAACAAAAATATATTAACAGGTCATCAGCAATATTTTTCCTATTGAAGGTTAACAACAAAGGAAAGAGATTAAGACACGTTTCAAAATTTTCAATAACTTTATTACCTAGTTCTTCATAGGTAGCAACCGACAAAATAGAAAGTTATACTAAATCAAATAAAATAAACAAAGGAAATGGGCAATCAGAATCATTTTCTTCTCTTATACACAAGAGGAAAAGATCCTATACACCATTTAAAAAATAAAAACAAAGAAAATGAAATAAAACCCCACAAATGCATTAATCGGAAAAATCAGATTAAAAACTGAAGACAAACTACTGACTACCGTAAAAAAGTAAAAAAGACCCACAAGCAAAAAATCAAAAAGCCCAGAGACCAGAAGTATAAAGCTGGGTTATATATATATATGTGTGTGTGTGTTTTCAGTTCATTATACATGCATATCTTACCAAAAAAAGTTAAAAACCTTAAAGCGCGTTGACATAGAGATCTTAATAAAAAATATAAAGACAGAAGTCTGAACGTAACGAACCTGATTGACGAGGTGAAACCCAGACAAGAACTGATCTCTAAAATGCAGTTCTTACGAGATTCGACAAAAGCGGAAAAGACAAAGGTAACCAACGAAATAAAACAGCGAAATAAAGAGAATATTTTTATGGAGATGAAACAGAAAATGAGAGAGAGAAAAACCTAAAATCCTCTGAGAAAGAGAGAAAAAACAATGAAATATAACCCAAAAAAGAAGGAAGGAAAAAGAGGAGGAGAGGAGAATTTAGGGGCAAAATGGTTGCCTATTTATAGAGTTTGAGGAGCGAGGAACGTGTTTATCAAGGTAAGTTGTTTTTTCTTTTTACACACTGTAATTTTATCATTTCTTTTTTTTTTTTAATAAAAAAACTAATTATGAAATGTGAAGATGTGACCGGGATTACAGCATTGCCACCTGTAACAGTATCAGGTGACGTGGCCACGTGTCAGTTTGGGTCCACGCCCGTCGCTTTCTTGCATAGCTGGCAGTCGTCGGTGACCGAAATTGTTTCTTATTTTTGTGAATTTTTTTTTTCAGGTAAAAACTAAGAAATAAGAAAATGAAAAAAAGCAACAAAAAAAAATTGGTGTCACGTGGAAAAAAAGGTGAGAGTTATTTGAAAAAACAAAATTAAAGAAGATGCAGTATTCGCTTTTTCACGGCTGATTGATGAATCGTCGCACAAATCTCGTGCGATAATTCACGTGGCTTCGCCATTTAAGCTGCCAAAGCGCCTTTTTATTGTTCAACTTCAAGAAAAATAAGTAAATAACCGAAAAAAGAGAAGAAAAGGGAAAGAAAAAAAAAAGTTGATTTAATAAGAATTAAAAGATCATAAATCAGTTTTGAATTATTCCTTCAATATGCAAAAATGAAAATCTGTTATATTTTTTAATTAATAGTTGTTAGTGTTCAACGATTAATTAATTAATTAAACATTGACTGATTTACATGCAAAGTATAATATAACCCCATGTTATGTATGAACAAAGCTACAACTCTTTCATAAAAATAAATAAAATAATATGTAACTCAACATCGGACATTTATATGTAACAACCCAATTATGTAATGTTTCTTATAAAAATTAATAATATACTATTTTTTAAGGCAATAGAAATATGACCCATGAAAAGAAAGTAATAATTTTTTATTTCTTTTTTTTTTTGTATTTAAAATTATCAATGTTTGATATCCAATTATTAAAGTTAAGAGTTTAATATTCTATCAGATTACACGATTATTGGCAGGAAAGTAATTAATTGATGTGCAAACAATAATAAAATCTTGCAACTATTAAGTTATATATGGTTAGAGATTAAGAAATTGAAAAAAAAAAAAAAACTTACAACCAAATCAATCTTAAAATTGGTAGAAATGGGTTTTTATTGAGTTAAGATCCGATTTATTATTTTTTATCTATTACATTTAATATATTTATCGTTAACTATTTATTTGTAAAACCTACTTATTAATTGTGAAAGTCATACTTGTCAATGATGATTAAAAATGTGTTAAAAAAATAATCGATTGAAAAGTAATGAAGAAGAATCGGATTATTTTTATTATATAAACATTTTCTTGTGTGATCACGACAGATTTTCTACTATATTCACGAAAGCAATGTTTAAAAGATTTTAGTATGCACGAAAGGGGACGGGACCTAGTATTTTGATAATAAGATTTGAAGCCAGTTTTCTTGAGAGAGTGCCACATTGAGGTCTTGTCATGAACATTTTGGTAAGATTTTCATATTGCATTAACTAAATCATTGTCCTAATTTATTTATCTTTTGGTGGGGTGGGTAATTAAGCAAGTAAATTACTCTATACCTTATATGTCCCATATTTTGATAGCTATATGTAATTTCTAATTATATGGTATATGTAGATTTTGGAGGACATCTTGCAACTTTTATAAGCAATATGATCTATTTAGAAACAAATATTAAAGAGATTAAAATTGGATTTCATACAACTAATTGGAATAAATGTAGACAATATCATATATAGTTCATAAAAATTCTTGTTGTATATATGACTAGGGGATTCTCATAAATTAGGTCTTAGGATTAAAGTTACTTCCTATTGTAAAACTCGAGAGACCCAATTATATATATATATTTTTATTTTTGTATAATCCAAATTTTGAATCTAGAAAATACTTAAAAAAGAAATTAGTCAAGGATGTAAGTTTCAAACTTCAAAGTCAAGTTCTTATACAAAAAATTTGTGCAAGCAACCTCCAACTTTTACTACTAGCAATTTTCATTGCTTACAATATGTTTGAATTAAAAAGACGGAAATGAAAGAAAAAGAAAGGTGGGAAACGAGAAAACCCTCCTCTTATTTGAATATTTTTAAAACTAAAATAAAAAAAAGGGACGAATTGAGCATCCCTCATTTTTTTCAATTATCTCAAATTGAGAAAAAAATAGAAAAAAAGATGGAGTAAAATTTTCCTATTCTTTTCCTTTCCTTAACTACATTCAATACAAACATAATGAAGTTTGACTAATAACTTCTAGAGGAACTATTTCATTTCATAATGTGAAAAGATTAATCTAAACTCCTTTTTAACAAAGATGTCGATGTATTCAATCATTATTTCCTTTTCATGATTCTAAAATAAGGAATCCATAAATATGAAAAGAAAAGCTGATTCACTTTAAGTAAAAACTAAGTTTTAACTAAAAGGAGAAGCAAATTATGTTTGAATTTAAACACTTGTTTTAGGTAATTAATTAAATTTTTTTTTTCAACACAAAGACAAAGAGAAAAGGGATAGAGACAACAGCATCTAACTATAAACTAATCCAAGAAAAAAAGAGAGTAAAACATGATATATTTCGTGTTGTTGGGTATGAACAACTAGGTTAAGAGGTTTGGATTTAGATTCTTCAATTAAAGTTTTGATTATTACAACATTCATGTTTGCAATCAAGAAGCATAACTTAGGTATATATTTTGTTTGAATCATCATGTGAGCATGTAAATTACATTATAATTTCTTACTCAAAAAAAAAAAATTACATTATAATTTCGATTTGTCTACTGGTATTAAGGAAGACCACTTGATTTCTTTTATCGAAATGCTCGAGAACAGTTGGGCTTTTATTGCAACATCGAAAACGTGATAGTCTAAATTGAATTGGAAATTTGTTGACTATCTTGATCTACTTTGATACCATCTCTTGATAAGCTCCTTAATTGTGGTAATTGAGAGGTTTGTATATATCAATTAGTTGGTATATTAACAAAATTAGAACTTATTCAAATACAAATACCACCAATTATTGTACATTTTACACACATTCAAAAAATATAAAATTTCCCAATCAAACTCACTTTTTGCAACAACATTTTATTCGTGAAACACTTCTTATTTCTATTTCTTCCATGAATCAAACTACAAAACATATTTATTAAAATACATTCACTTGAACATTTTCAAGATATTATTTCCAAACTTAAATTGATTGCTTCATATCATCTTCAGTTTGAGAAAGATGTTAATCTCGATCACCCTTGATATTAACTTTTTATGAGCTCCTTAATTTTGATAAATGGAAGATTTGTACATATCAATTAATATGTTCACATTGTAAATAGCTTAGACTAAAATTTTATTTTAACTATTGAACATTCTACACACATTCAGAAATACAAAATTACTCAATATCTTTTGTATTTCAACTAAATTAAATTCAATTCAATTTATTGAACAATCCAAATGTACTACCTATTTTCAAAGTAGATATACTCATTTTTTTCTGACTAGCAATATTAACAAATGGAAAATTAAGTTGTACCTTATTTTCGTGAAAGTTCTTATTGTTTAACAGTTTTCTTTTTTTTGCTTCCTGGTTAACAGTTTTCGAGATTAAAGTTACATCACAAAGATTTAGACAGGTATTTAATTTCAACTATTTAACTTGGCCATGTGAACCATAAAAGCCTTTCATGATTTCTTCTCAACGGTCAAAGCTAGCTAATGCATGTGTGGATGTGAGCAAATACCAACTCCGCAGGTTTTATATATATATATATATATATATATATATATATATATATATATATATATATAAAAGAAAAGATCCACTTATACTAATATAAAATTAAAGTAATTTTACACACTTTCATAATTTTTTATAGGATTTATATTTAAAAATTTATAACCATTTGTTTGACGTAAAAAACTTTCGACCGTTAAATATATATTAAAAATACAATATTTTTTATCGACATGATAGAGGTATCGGATCGATTCGAAACTTTATGTGCACGACAAGTACAATTATATAATTAAATCCAGCGATCGGTTTGTTAAAATATAAATCATATAAAAAATTATGAAAATGTGTAAAATCATTTTAATTTTACATTAATATAAGTAAATCTCATTCATATATATATATATATCCCGTGTCAAAAAGTTTCATCAAATAGTATGTATTAATTACTACTACTATTTGCAACTAATTTTTCTCCAATTTTGATATATATACTTAGATAAATGCTCGCGTTTTACGGCAGGCATATTATCAGATTTGAATTGATATTTTATAATAAATTTGAAAGATAAAAAAAATAAAAAGAGTAAAGATAATTTAGAAAAATAATAACTAATATCCTTATATGACATTTGATATAAAACTGAGAGTTATTTGAATATGATCAATTAGATCCGGTAATTTCAGACATAACATAATTATACGATATAAACATAACATGAGAAAAATAATTAAAACACGACATGACACGAAAAATAACTTGAACACGACACAAATATACGAATGTGTCAAAACTTACATAAAACGAATTATTAACGTGTCAAAATGTATATAAATTTATAATACCTTTAATACGATTATAACAAGAAAAATAACACGAACATGACGACGCACGATATAAATTTGGGAGTTATTTGAATATTATCAATTAGAGTTGACAATTTCGAACACTACATGATTATACAACACAAAAACAATATGAAAAAAATAATTAAAATACGACATACAAAATAACATGAACACAAAAAAATATATGAACGTGTCAAAATCTACATAAAACAAATTATTAACGTGTAAGAATTTATATATATTTATAATACTTTAAACACACGATAAAATAACACGAACATGTTACGAACATACAAAATTTTCTCTAAATTAAATCATTATGACAAATTATGCAAAATATGATATGAATTGAGACACGACATGAACACATAATTTTTTCTAAATTGAATCTCCATGACAAACTATGCAATATATTTGGATGAATTGAAACATGACACAAACACATGAAAAAAATAATTAAAATACGACACAATATGAAAATAACATGAACACAACACAAATACACGAACGTGCCAAAATTCACATAAAATAAATTATTAATATGTAAAAATTTATATAAATTTATAACATTTTGAACATACAAAAACATAACACGAGTACGACACAAAAAATAATATGAACACGAATGAATATCCGAACGTGTTAAAATTTACATAAAACGGATTATTAATGTTTAAAAATTGTATAAATTTATAATATTTTAAACACAAAAAATATCACGAACACATAATTTTTTCTCATTTTTTTCCCTTTGTTTTCTTTTCTTTTCTTTCTATTTCCTTTCTTTCCTTCTTAATAAATTTTTTTTTAAAATACCCAAACTAATTTCTCCAACCTTATAATATCTATGCTTAGTTGTCAACTAAGCAATGTTCCAAAATCCTCAATTCTCTTACCTCCTTCACTCTAGGGATAGTTTTTAATGTTAGTAATAATATATATATATATATATATAATATCCATGAATGAATTACATCTATTTACAAAATCTAATTAATTCTTGGTACATAAAAAGAAGAAAAAAAAGTTCATATGATTATATATATGAAAAATTTTAAATTATTCTTAACCAATGTAATTAAACACCCGTGAACTAAACTCTCTATATGTAAGTTATAACTATAAATTATATTATTATATGGATTATTATCCTGACAATAAAATTTTGTAACTTCACAAATTAATGGGATTAAAAAATTATCATTTGTCTCATTTATTTATTTTTTATTTTTTTAAATATAACCTAAAGACATGTGATAGCTTTTAACTCTGCTTGTGGAGTTAAAAATTTTGTTATCAATGTACATATACAATAATAGTCCTTATTATATATACACAATATCCGCTATATGTTCAAGAAAAAGATGAAATTTTTTTAAACTTTTAAAAAAAAAATGAGATTTGAATCTAATACCACAAAGTCATAAAGGCCGCTTATTATTAAGGCAAACCCTATTTACAAACGACTCTCAAATTCTCAATGTGTTAAAAAGTGATTTACTGAGCACGCATATTATATTTTATGTACCAAATAGACTTCATTTCTTTATGTTTGCTTTTGACTTATTTGGCACTTAGGCGTGGGTGAGAGAACTGAGAAAGTTCCTTTGTGTTTTTAAATGACTTTAATTTAATTATAATAACTTTTTAAGTGGGTTTAGACTTTTAAGCTTAGAGATGAATTTAATCTTAATTTCTTAATCAAATTCGTGAACATCATGGTAATGTAGGAGATCAATGATTGGTAGAATATGGAAAGGAAAATTATAGTATTTTCAAACGAAGTTGGAAAAAATTAACAATTTTCTTTCCTGTTTCTTTCTAGCTTTTAAGTTCCTATTGACTTTCACTTCACTTGCCTATGCTATGCTATGCAATGATCAATCAGATTTCCTAACAGTTTCACATTTGAATTAAACTTCTTTTCTCTTTATTTTGTTTTTTTTTGTTGTTGAGAAATTCTCTTTATTTTGTTTTTCTATGGCAATTTGGGCATTAATTAACCTCTAGAATGCGTACAAACGCAGATTCTAATTAGGGGTCTAAAAAAACTATGTTCTTATAAAAAGGTATTTGAGTGGGCCAATTATATTGACTTTTGAGTAATTACATTTACTTATTTGGTGCAAAAAATTAATAAAATTTTAAATTTCATAAATAAAATTAACAAAATAATAATATCTCTTAAAATATATTAAAAAATAAAAAAATAATTAAAAATAAAATATATGATAAGTTCAATTGTGAAATTAATTTTTTTATTATTAATATATATATATTTTTTGTAATTTATTGAATATATACACGCAAGTTCATGCACATATTTAATAAATTTGTCGTAATGCATTTTGATATTATAAAAGCATTTTAACGTTTTGTTTTATGAAATTAAAGTGTTTGTAATTGTAGCATTTTTCTTTTATATATATATATATATATATATTTTTTTTTTTATTAAAAAAATGTCATTGGATTTGAAGTACCGCGTAATGTGAGATAGTTTCTAATTGTTTGGATGTATCTTGAATACTTTTGTTCCAAAGTTGTATTAAAGTTTTTTTAGTTAGAGATAGAATACATCATTTGTTAGAAGCATGATAATTTTAATAAACATTTGTTAGAACCATGATAATTAATTTTAATAAACATAAAATCTTATATAATTAAAATAAATTATTTCATGAGTTTTTAGACTCCACAAATTAGATTTAATAGGGTGACACTAGACCTGCTCATGGGTCGGGCCGCGACCTGATTTTTTTTCATTTTCTTTATCTAGGCCCGGCCCTGGGTCGACCCGACCCGTTAGGCCCGAATACACTGTTCATTGGATTAAAAAATATATTTTTTATTTTTTTATAATTAAAATTTAATAAAAAAATATTATTATAATAAAAAAATACTGTTCCGGGCCGGGACACAAAATATCTTGCCCAGTCCAAGCCCAATATGGGCCGGGCGGGCTGCCCGGCCCATGAGCAGGTCTAGGTGACACATACCCTTAGGGTATAAAAAAAATGAGTTCATCTTTGATACACTGACAGTAGAGTTTTTTAACTCCACAAGAGGGGTTAAAAAATTACTGCATATCTCATTTATTTTTTAAATTCATTTATTTTAAATATATCCTAAGGGTATGTGTCACCCCTATTAATCCCGCTTGTCGAGTCTTTAGATTTCACTGCTAATATATGGAATAATAATGCATAAAAATAAATAAAAATCAATTAAAAAAAAGTGAAATATGTGACAATCTCTTAACTCGCTTGTGGAGTTAAAAAATTTCACTGCGAGTATATTAAAAACGAACTCTATAATTAATACTAAAATTTCTTAACTTTCTTACGTAAAAGAACTTATCCATGGTATGAACTGAGCCTGAAGCCCGACCCTATTAAATTTAAATCTTTCTCAAAATAGCTTCTTAATTCTTCAATTGTGAGTGCCATATTTGTATTAGCACTTATGTTTTTGGTACATCATTGTGATAGTGCTAATTACTTTTGAGCATTAGAAAATAGAAAATTAGATAAATTACACGTTTAGTTATTTAATTTTAGATATTTTTTAATTTAATCACTCAATTATAAAAAGCAGACAAAGAAATTCAATTGTCAAAAATATTAAAATAATATTACTTCAAGTGTTTGTTATCCTCCTCATCAAATAAATTTAAATAAGTACTTTTTATAAATTACATTAGTCAACCAAAAAAAATTAGATGAAATATGAAATATTTTATAGCATCAAGATTCTAATTATAATAAAAGTTCATATATAATCTTAATTTGATACAATAAAATATTAAAAAATATAGATAATAAAAACAATAAAATAATGTATTATATTAAATTTCACATATTGTTGGTGATTACATCATTATAAAATTACATATTCGGTGAGATCAAAATATTAATAATTTTATAAACGTTAATGACAAAATTTTCAAATTTGAGTAATCAAAATATAAACTCTTGAAAAGTTAAGTACCAAAACTGTAATTTGTCTTTTTTAATTTTTTTTTTCAAAAGTTATAATATCACGTGACATGTCATATGATGTTGTAATGCTACGCTGACATGTCGTTAGTCTTTGAGTGAACAAAAAAATAATTTCATAAACATAAATAATCAAACTTTTCATAATTAAATTGTCAAAATAAAAAATTACATACCTAAAATTGAGTGACTAGACATATAATTTAACCTAGAAATTATAATTTAGAAACTAGGTATTAAAGTGATATAATGGGAAATCGTTTTTGACTCAATTCGAGACTTGATGATAAAGTGAGACGAAAAAAGGGAAAACTTCCAACGTGTTATTAAAGCCAAACCAATGTATTTAAATTATAAAATAATAATAATAATTTAACAGCCAAAAGGAAAGTTGGAAAAATATAAAAGTAAGCATTGTCCTATAATCTCTAATGTTTAGGTAAAGTCCCACCAAATATAAACGTTTTTGTGAGGATTGTTTGTTGCTGTCATTTTCAAATTGATATGAGGAAGAAAAAGCAGAAAGTAGGTAAAGGTTTGGCAATTCTCAACCCCACCATGCCAATTGCCAACCAAACAAAACCCTAGCTACCTCTCTTGAAAGCTTGCCCAATACCTGTATTTTTGCTAATGTTTGGTTTAAGAATTGGCTTCAAATCTTAACCTGATGTGACTCCCCCTTTCTAATTTCAACAAGATCAATGTCACAATAAAAGCTGGTATATAGTGTTTGTTTGATGCATGGTGTATATATATATATATTCATTAGATCAATTCAAGAGTAGAACGAAAACTAAATTAAATTTGGAAAATAAGATATTTTCGATTCGGATTAGTTTGATTTGATTCGAATTATTATTTAATGAATAAAACAATTATTTAAATTTTAATATAAAAATAATATTTTAATAATAAAACTATTTTTTGAAAGTTTAAACAATTAAAATTTTAACTATCCAAATTTAAACCGATCAAACTTAGTCTATGAACATCTCTAGATAGCAATTATTATGGGCATTAAAATTAGTTTTAGCAATCTACGTAAGTGCCATAAACATAAGGAAAGGGAGTGGTAGGACTAGGGCATGCCTCAAAAAAAAATGTTTTAACCTCCCTCCCAACCTTCTCCAAAACCAGTTTTTTTTTATAATAATTTGTGGAGATTAATTGATTAATTATAATTAATTTAGATCTTGTTGTTTGGGTCATTGGGTGCTATATATAACAGAATATGTATATACAATTGTCTTTACATTTTTAGTTTAATTTCATTAAAAAATTTCATTATTTATTTTTTTGAATATAACAAAACCTTAATCTATTTTATCAGACAAGGCCAATATATATGTTTTTATTTTTGAAAGTTGTCGCAAACTTTTTTTTTTTCTATTAAATGATGGATATTAATCAGATCTTTAACTAAGAAGATAATAAGTACTGTATATGACTATATTTATAAGTATTTTTGGATTTCTTTAGTTGTTTGTTTTCGCAGCTTAATTATAATATCTAGCATAAAAATACCTTATTTTCATTGATAAAATTTTAATTTGCTTTATTGACTGTCTACTAAAAAACATTGATACACTCGAAATTAAATTTATTAATGGGTCGGATAAATTTGAACCAGACAAGAAAAAAAGTTAAAGCATTAATCAATCACAATATCCATGTACAAAAATACACACAAAAAAAATAATGTACTCTTCCAAGTTTTTGCAATCCTCAAATTCCCACCAACATTAAAGAACCAAAATATCTTGAGCTAACAACAAAAATCAAATCTCGAATTTTATTTCACTTGATATATAATATTAGTATGTGAAAAAATAAAAAATAAAGAAGCCGTAAAACAAGAAAATTACAAAAGTAACGGTTTCACAGCCGCGACCAGCCACCTCGGATACACGAAGGTTGAATCGTTGTCCCTACCGTAAAAGACAAAACCCTAAACCACCCCTCTCACGTGGTCCCCACAACTACCAATGCCCAATCATTGAGACCAATCTCGTGCTGACGTGGCAGAAACTTTTCCATAGCAAAGCGAGGAAGTTGTTGGGTGACGTGGCGGTGATGCAATGAAGGGAGACCTGACTCGGTGCTGACACGGCCGAGTGTAATTTTTTTGGGCCTTTTGGAGGTCAAGACTCGGAAAGAAAATTGAAAAGAGTGTCTTTGCCTTGCCTGCGCCTTCAAGTGAAAGGTCGTTTTAATTTTTAAAGAAGAAAAAAAAGAAAGGAGTAAGGAGGGAATTTCGAAGGCAACATACGACCTTTGGGATTTTTAATTTTTAAGGCTTCTTTTCAAATGGTATCTTTGAAGGGCACCAAGAATCTTCTCAAGCCTGGCGCATGCAATTCATTGTTTTATACGTAAGTTTCTGCCTTTTTGGACAATAGTGAAGCAAAATATTTACCGTCTTACATTTCTTTTCTTTTCTTTCGGGAAAAATACTGTCCTACATTATTAAATATCCCCTTCTCACGTATCTGTTTTTTTGGTACAATAATATAAGGAATGTGACAGGAATTTAAAATTTCTACTAAAAATCTATTTTACTTTTATCGTTAAAGCCCGTTTATCATTGAGGTGCGATTAACCTTTTGGTTTAAAAACTTTTTTTTTCATCACACTTTAATACCAAATATCATAAAAATTCGTGGTTTTGATTCAAAAAGCTTAATTTCCGTGCATCACCACAAAAACGATTATTGAGATATTTTCTCTAATATATTATGATTTTATACACATTCTTTTGGACATTTTTAATTCAACATATCAATTTTTTACATTAATACTACACTTAAAATTTTCAATTACATTTTTCTCACAATAATTTTAAATGCATTTTTTCAACTCAATTTTTTTTTTCAATCGCAGCATTAATACTAAACTAAGACACAAATGTCTAACTGAAATTTAAGATTTTTACTCAAATTCTACCTAATTTTATCACTTATTAAATCCAATACATGATTTTCATGAAAGTCTTTGTTCTTTTGTATACTTGAGTTATAAGCTAAACAAAAATTGATAAAAACACTCAAACAATTAATATAGATCAATGGGTCGTGCTAGCATAAATTGAACAATTCAATTACATCTTTTCCTAGAATATTCTTCACTTTGTTCAAACAAAAGTAAATAATAAATTAAATTAAAGTTGCTTTCACCATTGAAATAGTATATTACTTAAGGAGAATGGAGAAGTTTTTTAGAAGAATATTTGTGCTTCTCTTTCCATCATCACTTACATCATTAGACAATTCTTGTAAGGTTAGTTTTTTACGCTTGTTAAATTGCCGGGTAACATATTAGATAGTTTCCTCGCTTGTTGGGTGGATGCAATTCCCATGCAAGGAAGCTACATCTACCAAATAATCTAGAATTCATATTTTGACCTATACAATCATGGAGACAATATTCAAAAAATGTAGTAAATTTGTTGGTTGAAATGGTTTACATAATGTTCCAACTTCCAATCAAACCACTTTTTATATCATGCTTGATTTAACAGTCCAACTACCGTACTCATTAAAATCGTATTTTTTAAAAGTTCGAGATTTAATCTAGTTGGATCTTGTAATTACTTGTAATATATGACATCTAACAAGTTTGAAATTCGAAACTCAACAGTCACAATCAATTTTTTTTTATTTTCAAATTACAACCTCTTTTATAAAAAAAAATCGTCATCTTAACAAATCTAGAATATTTCACATCATATTTCAATAGAAAACGAAAAACTATTGTACCATCAATATATATATATATATATTATCATTTATTTCTATTGTCGAATCGATCTTTTTATATAGTTTTGAAATACAGTATTGTTAGTCTCCATATGTCATATAGAGGTGTTCATGGGCCGGGTCGCGGCCCGAAATATTTTTAAACTCCTTGTCCAGGCCCGATCTTGGGTGGGCCCGAGTCGACCCGCGGATCCGAATCATTGTTCATTTATATTAAATATATATATATATATATTACTAATTTTTATTAATTTTTATAATTAAATTTAAAAAAATATTATTATTTTATTATGTAAACAGTAATCCAAGCAGGGCCGGGCCGGCCAAGATTACAAATATTTCTGCCCAGGCCCGGCCCAATACGGGTCGGACCGGTTGCCCGGCCCGTGAGCAAGTCTAATGTCATATATACAATGGAAAGTGATAATATTCCTATGGGTTTATGTTTGATACACTGTCAGTGTATAATTTTATACATTAATAGTGAATCCTATGGTGACATCTCATTAAAAAATAAACTCTAAACCTAAACCTAAACCTAAACCGTAAAATTATATTTTAACAGGTGCAACAAATAAAAATCCATATTCATATATATATATATATATATTTATTTAATTTAATTTAACCAGAAATCTTATATGACCAATAATTCAGACATCTAACAAGATATTTCAGCATCTAAATGAAAAGTTAATACCAAATCTACTATTTGAATTGAAATGTTGCAACACTAATCGAACAATTAGTACGATTGGACCAAAACCATCGGACATGGTCTGTCTCTTAGAAGGGTGGTCCAGCAAAAGCTCGTTATTGTCCTTGGCCAAACCCTTGGGCGCCATTGTCAAAAAACGACGAGGGAAACAAAGGGTCCCCTCCCATGATCAGTTACCACCTAATTATACATATATAAGCAAGCATCAATTTAGTTCCAAGATGAAGCCTAAAAGCCCTTTCCTTTTATGTGTCCTTTCGAATTGTCTCCAGCATCAATTTAATGTAGAGTTGCATGAAAGATAGTATAAGGAAATTGACAGCTTTGGTATCAAACAAAATTTCAATCAATTATTAGAACACCATGCTGTCGGCCACGTATAGCTTTTAATTACTAGTTTGTCATATTCACATGTGACCAAAATAGATTATTGTTATAGGAGATTCAAGAAGGCCTCTAAATTGGTCCAAAAAATACATGTGAAACTTGCTCCGAGCTTTCTTAAGTGTAGCAATGGACGATCTCAGGGAAAGGGAAAGATTAATTAAACTAATTAAACAAAAATCAAGTTGCTTGATTTGGGATTTAAAAAGAGATTAAAAATAGCATGAGATCCACATTCATGATAATTTAATTGTTTAATTGGAGTCCATTAACTACCACATTCATCATAAACTATTGTGTAATTATGTGCAGCAACAATTTTCAATCTAAAAGATTGTTCAAACAGGCGTGCCTAGAAATAAACATATCGGCCATCACTATCCAAAGTAAATACTCATTTCATCTTTCAATAGAACTTCACACAATTTATTGGTCAAATAGACAATTGGGTGTGTGTATTATTATTTCACTACAGCAGAATAGGCCTTTAGCGGCGTTTTTTTTTAATAATAGCGGCGTTTTTAAATGCCGCTAAAAATTTAGCGGCATTTTCGAGAAACGCCTCTAAAAATGTCGAGAAAAACTACGTCGTGAATTTTTCCGGCGTTTTAAACAAAAACGCCGCTAATGTAGCGGCCTTTGTAGGGATATTTGTCGGCGTTTATAAACGCCAGCGTAGAACTGCAGCAGATGGTATTTGAGAATAAATTAGCGGCGTTTGTGGATAAAAAAACGCCGCTAAATTGAAACATTTAGCGGCGTTTGGCTCAGGAAACGCCGCTAAACTGAAACATTTAGCGGCGTTTGTCTCGAGAAACGTCACTAATTTTAGAATTTCGTTCTTTAATATTCACAATAATAGCGGCGTTTGTGTTATAAAAACGCCGCTAAATTTCCAGAATTTGTAAAAAATATATATAATTTTTTTATTTAAAAATTATAATTAATAATATTATTCAATAAATTTACATTATAGTTTACAATCAATACATAACAGAAATATATTAAAATTTAATAGTATATTATAAAGTATCATTATACAGCAATTCTATTAAGAAAGCACAAAATAATCAACATATAACAATTGGAATAAAATTTAAATTAAACAAGACAAGGTAGTATAAAATTTAATTTGTACCTGTAAATATATAACAATTGCAAGGTCCAAAACTCCTATTGCCAATCCTGCACTAAAATTACAAGTTATTACAATTTTTTTCCAAATTTGTAAAACAACCAGTGATTAAAGTTAATGAAGCAAAAGTAAAAGAATTGACCTCCAAGATTCATCATCTGTCAAAATGCCTCTTCCAATTTAATGTTTAGAACCTGAAAAAAATGCAAAAACTTTAAATAAAATCTCCAATTTACAAAATGCAAAAACATAAAATTGTTACCTTCAAACAAGAATCTTCTAGGAATGGAAAGAGATTAACAAAATTTTGCTTAAATCTTTGACCTAAAAGCTGGTGGGTGTGAGAGGATGGACAAAGAGAGGGAGAAAAAATGAGTTTTGTGTTTTGGGTAAAGAGGAAGAGGGGTCTGTTACTGATTATATTTCCAGCAAATAGAGGCGTTTGTTTCGACAAACACCGCTAAATTGTAAATCTATTCATCTCCTTTTTAAAAAAAGCGGTAAATTTTGCCGCTCGATTTTTTTAATATTTTTTAGCGGCGTTTATGGAGACAAACGCCGCTAAATGTTCTCCTCTTATTTTTTTTAAATATCATACATTTAGCGGCGTTTCTCAGACAAACGTCGCTAAATTGCAACATTAGCGGCGTTTCTAAGACAAACGCCGCTAAATTGCAACATTTAGCGGCGCTTATGGAGACAAACACCGCTAAATGTTCTGCTCTGATTTTTTTTAAATGTCATACATTTAGCGGCGTTTCTCAGACAAACGCCGCAACAATTACCGGCGTTTATGAAGACAAACGCCGCTAAATGTTCTCTTCTGATTTTTTCAATGTCATACATTTAGCGGCGTTTGTCTGAGAAACGCCGCTACATGAGAACATTTAGTGGCGTTTCTTATAACAAACGCCGCTAAATACACTAATAAAAACATTGCGTTTCTTTTAATAGAATGGCGGGTAATTTTTTAGCGGTAAAAAAAAACCCGCGTAATTTGAGAAATATTTAGCGGCGTTTTTTGTTCTAAACGCCGGTAATTGATCTCATTTAGCGGCGTTTCTTCCTTACAAACGCCGCTAAATTAATTTTTAGCGGCGTTTAGGGTAGAAACGCCGCTCCCTTTACAAAAACACGATACCTGCCGGCGTTTTTAAATAAAACGCCGCCAGTAAAATGCCACTAAAACCCAAAATTGCTGTAGTGTTTAGCCCTTATTTTTCAATTTTTAAACTCATCATGTGAAGCTAGCTTGGGTCAAAAGTAGCTCACGGGTCCTAATATTTTCAGCTAACTAGGGCTTTTTGTTATTGTTTATTTACAAATCATGAAGAAAGGGGAAAAAAATACTTTAGTTATCTATCACTCAATTTTGGAATATATATAACAAATACTGTTTGAGTCATGTGTGTGTTAATGCTCGTGCACGTGTAGCTATCGCATGAGCAATGAAGAGATCGAGAGAGCGAGAAGACAAGATCAAGACTTGGTTTGAAGGGATAAGTTTATAAAAGGGAAGAGACAAAACACAGTTTCTGAACTTCCCTCAATCGGAAAAACTAATTGCAAACAGTGAATGAATGACTGTGTCTTTTGTGTGTGCATGTACAAGAAGATGACCAATTTGGCCTAAAAGGATAACTTATTTAAAGGAACGAATAGAGACGGTCTTTGTCTGGGACTTTTCTTTCAAATATATTGATATATACAGACTCTAACAACTTAAAAAGTTCAGAGATTCAATTTTTTATGCAAAAATTGTTATGTAGATGAGAACAAGAGCTAAAATTTCCCCTGCAAAACTCCCTGGCTCAGGTGCTCAGAACCAAGTTGACCCTGCAGATGCTCCACTACTGCACATTTGAAATTGAGATGATGACAGATTCATTGAAATATATTCTAAGTTTTTCATGAGTTGGAACTCACTTTGCTGTGTCTTTTGCATACTGAGCAGCTGATGTGAAAAGACTTCTCTTTCCATCTACCCCCCAACTTGTCATAAAAGACAATTAATCCTTGAGATCACGAAAGGTCTGATTTATACATTAATGCAAGAGTTTCAAACGATATTCATGACAAAGAAAAAGGAAGATGGTGACATTAAAATGGAATTTCTATGTTTACATGCATGCAAAGGCAAATATCAGTTTCAGTTCTTACTACGGAGTGAATAGCTAGATAGCCATTGAGATTTCAGCCAAATTAAGAAGGAAAAAGATGGTTAAGACACAAGTATTGTTTATTAAGTTTTAAATGTCAATAGATGGACAGTTTGGGTATATATAACTTTATATATGAGGCCTGGAGGAGGATTTAATAAGTGGAATATTGGGGCTTTCACAATTCAGATATATAGTAGTAATTGACAAGGAAATGAAGGGTGTGATTAGGAACGGATAAGAATTTCTGTTAATTAGTAAAAATAATATTTCATCCTTAATTATGTACTTTCAAAATGATTGTTTTGGATAAAGTTAGAACTTCACTGACAAAAATATCAAGTGGAATTAATAAATTCTGCATTGATCCGATAACTATACCTTTGGGTTCTGGTTTCTAGATTAAATAATTTTACTCCAACCTAGTCCACTTCCAAAAATTAATTTCAGTTACCTGCAATGCAGTTTGATTAATTATTAAGGCAATATATATATATATGAAGAGGGATCCACTTACAGTAGTGTAAAATTAAAATTGTTTTACACAAATTTATAAATTTTTATATGATCTATATTTGTACAAACTGACCATTGGATTTAACAATATAATTGTACTCGTCGTGTATGTAAAGTTTTGAATCGATCCAATATCTCTATCATATCGATCGAGAATACTTTCTTTTTCAATATTTATTTAACGGTTGAAATTTTTTTACGTCGAACAAATAGTTAGACATTTTTAATTTACTCCAAACTTAACGCGTATAATTTACGTGAATATAACATGAAATAAGACGGTTGGATTAAACAAATATTATAAAAAAAAAAATTATGGAAGTGTGTAAAACAATTTTAATTTTACACTAGTGTAAGTGGATCTCTCTCTCTATATATATATATAAACTTTGTTTCCTTTCAATGCTGATCATATCATCAAACAAATACCTAAAATAAAATAAATAAATAAATAAATTATGGTTTATGGCATCCTGGTTTTCTCATGTTTATTTATAGATAGAACATATAATTGCACATGGTCCAACAGGAGACATTGAGCAAATAAACTAAGTCTTGATGATAATGTTGCTTTGGTGCTCAACAATCTTACTGTCATTTATTTGTAGCAAACATTTAAAAAGAATACTAGATAGAAATCCTTCATTAATATCCAGAGTCCAAGGTCAAGGTCAAGGCAAAACATATTTGGTATAGCTAACTATCTTGTATAGTTAAGGAGAATATCTGAAATTTAGATCCTTCTGCTCTCTAGAAAAACTATTCAAAACAAAGGCTATCCAAGGTCTGATCCTCATTTTGATAGCCACCCATGCTGTCCAACCTTGAAAGGCTTGAGCTGCATTTCTTACAATTTGGGCCATTTGGCCATGTAATTTTGTGGAAAGGCTTTTTGATTATTCCAACAAATTGTAGGTTAATCTTTTTAATTTGCTAGATGTCTGTTTAATTGTATAAATTCAATCTACAAATATAGTATATACATTTTGTCCACAATCACTAAAACCATGGAAAGACCAGCATTAGCTCTACAGATGACTATCAATAGCCCATTTACAAGCAAACCTTTTTTGTTTCTCTCTTGATGGACCCATTGGTCAAGCGATTTGGGAATGGACTGAGTTAAAAAATTCATGGGCTTTACCTTAATTCTACTTTCCAAGATAAAACTAATACAAAATTTTAATTATTATTAAATTAAATTTTAATTAGATTATATTTTAATTCAAATACATATTAACATTGAGATACATTTATTAAATTATTTTTATTTAAAATAAATTGATTATAGTTCCTTTTAAAGAATTTAAGAATAAATTAATTAATTAAAACAAAAAAAAAAAGAAGAAAAAAGAAAATATAAAATCGAACTATATAAAATCAACAATATATTATATAACAATGGGTCATATTAGCAATTTAACTATTTTGAAAAAAGAGTTATAACCATTTTTTTAATCAACTTCTTACTTTTTCTTCATTCTAAAAAATTTAATGCGTAATTATTTACATTTTTTTATTTTCTATATCAAAATGATTATTTTTTTATTCTTATTTAATAATTTTATAAATATTTAATTATCATTTATAAATTTCACCCGTAGTGGAGTTATTAATTAAATACTCTATTAATTAGACACCCTGTGTCTGAACAAACTTGAGCTCGAATGTGGCTGATGAGATGTCATGAATTTATTAGTTGAAATGAAACTTTTTTTCAATTTCTGACCTGCCAATTGCTAAACCCTCTTCTCTCCAATTTAATTTCTGGAGCTCAACGTTGGCCCCATGCATCATGCAATTATGTCCCTTGAAAGAACCCAAAAAAAAAAAGAGAAAGAGAAAGAGAAAGCAGCCTCACTTCACTAGCATGTGAAAATGGTTTAGAAAAAACCCGCTGAATACCAGAAAACGCTGCCGCATTGGTTGGGGGAGATTGAGTACCCGCTGCAGGCAAGTTGTTGTTTTCCACCGACAATGCTGGGTCAAACGAAAAAACAACATCCAAGGTTACCCTGTTTTAAGATACAGTTGTAAAAACTGAAAGAACTAAAGAATTACTACAATCTTTTAGTTAAAAACTGTTTTAATTTTTCATTTATTACAGTTTTGGAAACTCAAGCTTTCTTCTTCCCTAACAAAGCCTAGTGTCAAACAGAGTTTTTATCCCCAAAAAGAATAAAACAAAAAAGCCCCCAAAAAAGTCATGCTTAGCCACGCAGAAATGTGTTCTTAGACTTTTCAATCTTTCTCCATCTTGTTTCCCATGGCCTACAAGACCCAAATCACCACAATCTTCTTCTCCATCACAACCCATTTCTTCCTTCTATTGATCATCAATTCAGCATCTTCTCAACAAATCCTCAACACTGAATCAAGATCAAACCCAACAACAACAGAAGATTGCAACAACCGCTGGATCCACATCAGGAACCTCCCATCTAGATTCAATCTTGACCTACTTACCAACTGTTCTGAATACCCACTTTTTGATGACTTTTGTCCTTACTTAGCAAACCACGGCTTAGGACAAAAAACCCATATCAAATCTCGCAGTTGGTACCGTACTGACCCTTTGTTACTTGAACTCGTTTTCCATAGAAGAATCCTGGAATACCCTTGTCTTACGAATGACCCTAATGTTGCAAATGCCATCTTTCTTCCTTACTATGCTGCCATTGATTCGCTAAGGTATTTGTATGGTCCTGATGTGAATTCCAGCTTCCAACATGGGATGGATTTGTTTGAGTATTTGCAATCTGATGAACCTGGAATATGGAAACGGCATATGGGTCATGATCATTTCTTGGTTATGGCTAGGCCTGCTTGGGATTTCTCTCAGCCATTGGATAACGATCCTCCTATATGGGGTACTTCATTTCTTGAATTGTCTGAATTTTACAATGTCACCGCCTTGGTTCCTGAGGGAAGAGCTTGGCCATTGCAGGAGCATGCCGTGCCTTATCCTACGTCGTTTCATCCTCAGAATTTGGCATGCTTTGAGGCTTGGGTTCAACGGGTGAAGAGGTCCAAGAGGACTAGTTTGATGTTGTTTGCTGGTGGCGGAGGAATTGCTGCCACCCCAAATATCAGGAGGAGCATAAGGAAGGAATGTGAGAACAGTAGCATCAACAGCAACAGCAGCAGCTTTAACGTTCTTGAAAGAAATGGAATTTACTCAAAGATATGTCATATAGTGGATTGCTCGAATGGGATATGTGAGCACGATCCTATAAGGTACATGAGGCCTATGCTACAAGCAACCTTTTGTTTGCAGCCTCCAGGGGATACTCCAACTAGAAGATCAACTTTTGATGCAATCACTGCAGGTTGTATACCAGTTTTCTTTGAAGAATTGTCAGCAAAAATGCAGTACGGATGGCATATGCCGCAAGAGAAGTATGCAGAGTTCTCAGTGTTTATACCAAAGGAGGAGGTGGTTTTTAAAGGGTTAAAGATTTTGGATGTGTTAATGGGGATACCAAGGAGTGAGGTGAGAAGGATGAGGCAATCTGTTTTGGAGTTAATCCCTAGAGTTATGTATAGAAGGCATGGTAGCTCACTGGGATTGAGAACCAAGAAGGATGCATTTGATACTGCAATTGATGGGACTCTACAAACAATCAAAGATAAGCTTGCTAACATGTTAGAACTTTGACCCAAGTTGAATTTTTATTTCTTGTCTGTAATGTATTTACTACTGGCAGTTTTCATATATACTAAATTCCTTTTTTTTTACTTTTCAACTTCCTACTTCACTGCAAAGCTGCAGAGAGAATATAATGTTTTCTATATCATTATAAAACATTCAGTTTTTGCAAGCATGATAAACTTTGTTGATGTCCAAAATATATAGGTTGAACAATGATTTGTAGAAAATTTTTGTACTATTCCTGACAAAAGAACTCAAACAATGTTGCATTGTAGAAACACTGCTGTCTTTGCTCAGCTGTTAACATACTTCTGCCCAGGTTTGACTCAAGGGTTTCAGTGCTCATTATGGTGATACAAAGGACTCAAAATATAAAAGTTAAAAGGCTTGAGGAAAAAGAATAAAACTTTATTAGCAGTGCAACAACTAAAATATAACGAATTTCGATCAAACAAACTGGAGCTGATGGAGATTATGTGAGTGCAAACTCCCATTATCTGCATGCTTTATGGATCAGGAAGTAGGAACTCGAGTCGAGAGCTGCTCTTCACAATAATTTTTCTTCTTTTCTACACGGTTAATTTTGCAGAAGGGCAATTTTTTTATCTCCATCTAATAACAGCAGAACCCCAAGTTAGGCCTGCACCAAAACCTGCAGTTGCAATTGTATGGCCTGGCTTCACTTTTCCACTTCGAACAGCTTCATCCAATGCCAAAGGAATGGATGCAGCACTTGTATTACCATAATTTGCCAAATTTGATATGACCTTTTCCTGTGGGAACTCCAAACGTGTTGCAACTGCATCAATAATCCTCTGGTTAGCCTGCATTAATCAAATCCGGGTTAGAATTTTTTTTCCCCCTCTTAATCGTTGGAAGATATTATGAGTACCACTCTCAGCTATAAAATATGCAGTTGGTCGCTTTTGCTGGCTTTACGCATTACTTTTTATGGGCATGGACAGTATAAATTAATCGAAACAACACTAGTGTTCCTTTTTCATCAACTAATTTTCAACAACTTCCAATAGTTGCTGATGCATAAGGGAAACAACCAGAAGCAATTGTATTCTTCCTATTCTCAAGACCTAAAGTATTACCAGATGACCATCTAAGTCACTTTCTGTCAAGGACCTTTCTTATAGTTAAAGATATAATATGCATGAAGTTAGATTTAAAAATCAAAGATCAATGCATCAGTGACAAATAATGTAGAACAGCAGTTATTAAGGGCAAATCTAAGCACTGTAGCTCTCCTGGTTAGGCCAGCAGCCAAGTAAATGGCAGGGGCATATTTTGACCACAAAAAAAAAAAAGCTACACTATCTCTGTACATCTAAATCATATACCTGATGGAGCAATAACCAGTCAATGCTGGATGTAGAGAGACCAGCTTTTTCCAAGGCAGACTCGATTGATTGTGGCACACATCGCACAGCAAAGCGAAAAACTTCTTTGCCGTTCATTCTTACGCAGGTATAAGAGGACCTTTTCGGAGGGAAATCTAACACTGAACCATTAGAACCCAACAGATCATTGGTTTCATTGTCATTTATGGGGGCACTAAGATGTCTGCAACAGGGGTGACAGCTCAGTCAAATTCCTCAGAGGAAGCAATACAGTGTTCGTTTACTTCCACGACAAGAGAAACACATACCTTCCACCCTCACCATCACTATGCAAGTCAAAGCTTAATAAACCATCCTCCTCAGCATCGCAGGCCTACAGAATTATTTGTATCACAAATGATATCATGTTTCATTGCAGAAGAAAAGTAGATACAGGTTAATTATTATTTCCTAAGAAACCATTAGACCAGTAATACTTTAGGCAACTCTACAGATACAAAAGTTGGAATAACAAAATACGATAATGGCATAATTGACTCTAAAAATAGCTTAATAAAGCAGCTAATTTGATAATTGTTTATTTTTTTGCCTCAGGGTTTGAGGTAGAACAAGTAGAGGAAAGAGATAGAAAATGGAAATTTAGATGGAAATCAGAAATAGACAAGAGAGGAAATTGGAAGAAACAAAAGATCTAAGGGGGAGGGGAACCAGAAAAAATCAATAGAGGGAGAAAATCTCAAAATATTCATCATCCAAAACCTAATCGAAATAAAATAACATAGATATTTATAACTAAACTCAAAACCCTAATAAAATGCAAATACTAAATTAATCCTAAAATCCTAATACTTAGAAAAGAAGTAAAATACTAATTAATAATAATAAAATAACCTAACTATTTTAGAATATCTTAAATATATACAAAAGTTACAACTTTCAAATAAAGTCATAAAATGTAAAATAAAGTCATAGATAACTTAATCTCGCAATTAGCATGTCTCCATCCTCCATCAGGGTTACAAAAGTTTGGTTTTTAATAAACCAAATAAAAGGTGAAAGACAATTCTCCACAAAGACTTATGATTTCAACCCACTAGTTCCATTTTTAGTCTGCCTGATGATCATATAGGAACCTATATTACATGCATATTGCTATGAAATCTGGATGCAAGGGGCAACATGCCGCTCAGATTCATCTACTCCCAAAATCTTAGGCCAGAAGTGGCTCCCTGAAGTATCTAATTTTGTTATTCTATTTTGTAAATCTAAGATGAGAGCATGCTGAATATAGGTACTTCCAATCCCGTACTTGTATTGTGCAACAAAGTATTACATCAGTAAAATGAAGGACCGTATCTTATATCAGAGCATCTATTTAAGTCCTCCATTACAAGCATATCAGAGAATGTAAATGATGCGCAAGTCAAGCAACTCGGCAAGGGGTATGATGCACTAAGATATCATTCCATGCTAAGATTTCAGGTTACATGCAACCATCTACAACTTGATATAAGAGAAGAAAAGACTCTGGTAGACAGAAACATCACATATGCATGTACAGATAAAGCAGATCATCCTCGTCTAGGAAACTAGAATCTGCAATAGTACGAAACAGTCCGTGCTAGCTGATGCAAGTTCAAGAATCGTCATTGCATCATCCAGAAAAGAGTGAACTTACAAAAAGAAGGTTAATTACAGCACGTTTGGTTCGCTGGAATGAATAGAGGGAGAATGAAATAGAGGGGGGAATGGAATATAAAGGGAATGGAATAGAGGGGGAATAGAATAGAGAAAGAATAGGTATTACATAGTTTGGTTGGTTAAAATAATGTTAAGGAATAGATAAAGAATAAACATAAAAAGACTATTTTACCCTTAATATAAATAATAATATTTTTATTTAATAAAAACTAAAATTATTTTATTAATCTTTTGAATTATATTATATATATTATATAAAAATATAAAAATAATTAATAATTAATAATTAAAAATAGTTTTATATAATATTTATTTTAATTTTTTTTTGTTTTTTCCGAAATTATATAAAGCCAATATTATTTTTTTCCTGATTTTCCTCACTTCTCTCTCCCTAACTTCTCCTCTCTCTCTCTCTCTCTCTAAAACCTATCCTTCTGTAAATTCTTGACTGTAAAGCCAATATATCCTTCACTGTAAATTCTTTCTGTTTCCGATACTAGTTTAAATTGCCTTGTCCATTTCACTTATGCCAATAGATAAAAGCACACTGCAGATTTTCTACCTTTGGCTGCAATTTTACTGTACAAATCATCCCTTCCAAATGTTTCTTCAATTGCTACTGTTACTGTTCAACTAGATTTACACTTGCTAACAACCAAACTTCAGTGGAATATTCCCGGGATAATGAGAAAATGAGGGCAAAGATGGATGGCAGTTCACTGCAATATGAGGGGTAGAGAGATGAAGAGAGACGATTTACAGAGGTTAGGTTTCAATCGAGAAGATTTGCAGAGGCATATAAATATGCTTGTAATTTTGCAGAATTTTAAAGGGTACGCTGGGAACAAAAATTATTTAGCTATTCCTTTAAATCGTCGAATATCTAATACAAGGGGGAACTAAAGAATGGCAATTCGGTGTTTTTAACGAATAGACAATGAATAAGAATTATAATTTTTAACTATAAAATGAACCAAACTAAAGAATTGTGGTCCCACCGGAATGGAAGCGGAATGGAATGCCTATTACATTCAACCAAACGTAGTGTTAGTGTATTACCTGAACTAGTACAGCACCAGCAGCATCCCCAAAGAGAATGCATGTCCCTCTATCAGTCCAATCAACAAATCGAGAAACAACATCAGCTCCAATCACTAAAACTTTATGAAGCCCACCTCCTGCAATTCACAAGGTAAAAGTTTGATTCCATAACACATTAATGGGAATAATTAAAACCTCCTTGCTGTGAAGTAAACGAATTTATTACCCCTAATATAGCAAGCAGCTGAGAACAGACCCAGCACAAATCCGCTACATGCAGCTGTAATATCATAAGCTAAAGGATTTTTTGTGCAGCCAAGCTCTCTTTGGACCTGACAATTTAAATAAAATTTGCCAGAAAATAAGCAAATTAGTATTCAATGAATCCAAATAAGCACATATGCAGTGCCAAGACCTACAAACAAAACTGAAGACTAGTGAAGCTCAAATAGACCCAACCTCGGCTCGAATTAGACAAAATCTGTAGAGCCAAACAGTTGTCTAAACCAAACCCTGTTCCGAAAGTGATTTTTGTATTTATTTGAAGTTTATACCCTACAACACTTGATAAAATCTACTACAACATCCATGAAACTCAATGTAGTACAAGGGAAAATTTCACCAGAACAATAGTTACTTTTTTCTCTGTGCCTCTTTCACACAAAAGAGAAAACTTAAACCTGGAATCAAGATCTCTGATCAAGCCCCTATCCTCCAACCTCAATTCATGCATGTTATTAAGTTTGTAACCTTCATGTACCTTAAAGCAACAATATTGGTTATACTACTCCTCATTAGATCCCACTACCCAGAATTCATGGAAACCCCTATTGAAACCCAAACAAGCATCTAAACAAACCAAAAGAATATTTAGCTTTTACAAATATTTAAAAAGTTTTGAGACCAATATAGAATCTACCAATATTGATAAATTTCTAGAATACAGGGAAAATATGCTTGCAAACACATATTCAAAGTTTCCTCTAATACAAAAACATACTATGATTTCTGCTAGTTAACACAAACAAGCTTTTCAAAATAATCCAGGATGTCTCACTTTTAATGTCCCTCTTGATCTCAATATATTTAGAAGCAGTCTTGTTTAAAATGCATAGAACCATCCAATCCTAGATTTTAGACACCTACATGCAGTGTGGGCATAAATCATGAATATTGCTATCTTTATTAAAGCCTCCTTTTTAGATTCTGCAATAAACATCGATCTATTCCCCTATACCTGTGGAGCAGTACCAAAAATATCATCTGGAGTAGATGTGCACACCAAGATTAGGTCAAGATCATTACAATCAACATCTGCCATTTCAAGAGCTTTCCTTGCCGCTTCAACCGCTAGGCTTTTTAAACTTTCCTTTCCTGTAAGAGCAATTGTTAATAGGAATCTCCTCCACAGTGAAATAAGGATGGCAATATATAAAAAAAAGAGAGGGTAAGCTTCCATCTTTTGCTATCAAAAAAACGACACAGACGGGCAAGGTTTCTTTCCAGCTATGGCCAAAAAAGCAATTTAGACAAAGTGGAGCAACAACTTAAGCCAGGCCAAAGTTCTGCCTTATTATAAGGGGAAAAGCCTCTATAAACTATTTTTCAACCTCTAAGAAATAGCAAGCATAATTGGCTGTATTTAAAACCAATCTAACTCAGCATATCTAGGCTGGGACTCTTCAAGCCAAATACCCTTCCACAAGATTTAAGCTAAAGGTTTTTATCACATGAATGAAAGTTTGACATAAGCAGGAAATGCCAGAAAATAGTCGACGAATATTCTACACATAGCACTAGTATGCATTAGAGAATGTTCTGACCCGAAATAACCCGTCGATTTCGTATTCCAGTGCGTACAGAGATCCATTCATCAGAAGTATCAACTATTTTGGCAAGATCATCATTTGAAACTGAAAGAGTTGGCACTGCTGACCCACAGCCAACTAACTTGCAGCCTTTACTGACAAGCCTGTATTTTTTTCGAAGCGTAAATAGGAAAGTAAAACATAAGTCACAAAAACCATTATCTTTCAATATGAAAGAAGTAAATAAACAAATAAAAGCGAGGCTGCATGTCAACTCTGAAGACCAGACTGGATTTGAAGTACCCAGTAAATGCCATTGACAGGCCCAGATGTTTGGCTTTGGCATGTGTACTTTGAAAACTTCAGTGTCAAAGGGGATTACATACAACATTTACTTTATCTTAACCCCAGACTCCAGCAGGAGCTTCTCAATCACCATCAGAAGAGAAACCTAATGCTTCTAGTTAGATCAATATTAAAACTATACAGGTCTGGAGTGCTCAAAAAGCTTACTGATACCTGGCCATCTTTCATCCCGTTACGTGTCTTCCTGACTAATGTGGAATTATCAATCATTAAGATGGCCTCACAGAGACAAAATAAACCAAAAAATGGGTTCACCAATATATCCAGCAACTAAGAAACCTTAAGTATCTGAGTTATAACCAAATTAATCTCAAGCTTGTCGATATAAGTAAAGCATGTAGATATTAGCCTAAGAGGGTCACATGAAGATTTGTTTATCCAAATGGCACAAACTCCAACCAGCTTGTGATTTCCTCTATTCACATCTCATAACCCAAAGCAAATTTTCCTATATCATATTTATCCATGAATGGATAACAACTGAGACTATTTCAGTATCAAGCTCAGTACAATAAGTTATTCTTGGTATGCTTGACACAGCCTCCTACACCGCTGATTATTTTGAAGCACCATTCTTAATTTGGAGACTAAGGCTCATTAATTGTTTATTCAGCTAGGACTACTAAGAGCATACTGAAGCCAAACATCTTTAAGACCAAAAAGAAAAAGCCAAACATCTTGCTCATACCATATTCAAGACACCCATGCAGAGCTGCCTTTGCATAAACTGGGTGGATCGGCAATTGCAGCTCATCTTTAGTTTTTCAAGCCTCGATGTTAATCCACCAAGAGCAAGTAACACAATTAAAGGGCACTACTACAACCAAATGAGATCCTAATCTTTCAAATTTAATTGTCAACTCCCTGTAAATAAGCTCCAGATGCACATGCATGAACCCCTTTCATCAATTTATAGATGAAATTATGAAAAGAATCGTCTTTGTTCAACGCACATAATTCTTGCTAGTGCAAGAACAATTTAGCCTTCAGTTCAAGCAACTACAACACGCAAACTACGAAATCCCAATAAAATTAAAACCCAATAATAAACCAAAAAATTCCTCTTCCCTGAACAAATATCCACATTTACTCAACTACAGGTACAGAATCAAGACCCATAAAGTCAAGCTCATTTAACCCCATTTTCACAAATAAATCAGCTGCTACACTCCAACAACTCAATTCCATAGAAATAAATCAGCCAATCAATAATCAAACAAGAAATCTAATAAAATAAGCAGAAGAAATTTACTTGGGTACTCGAGATACAGAAGGGGAAACATGCTTCTCTGCACCTTCAATGCCACTTGAGCACACGATCCTTCTAAAGGTTCCTTCAGAGAAGCAAAACCCAGATCGAGAAACGCCTATTGAAGGCTGAATCTTTCTCCCCAGGCTCGGAACTGAAGGTGTGAAAAACCCAGATGCATTGGCCATTTACACACACACAAAAAACAACTAAAAACACTCACCTTACAGCAGCAAAGGAATAATATAGCTATAAAATGAGAGAGAAAGAAAATTTTTAAAACTTTATTTGCCTAAAGGGAGAAAGCAAGGATCTTTGGAATGTAATGAAAAGAGTATATAAAGATAAAGCCCGTAACGAGAGAACTCAAAGCAAATACTTTCGTAAATCAATTTTTTTTTTTTTTTAAAGTTAAATAGATTTATGAAACACTTGAGATTTTGGTAAAGATCTTTCTTTGGAGGGTCCAAAGATTAAAGAAAAGGAAAAAAATTGGCTATTTTGCCAACCAATTTTGAAGAAACTCCAATGCTACTCTTAATTTTCTCTCACTATAGAAGTATATGTCAGTCATGTAATGTGCTTCACCATTTCCAAAGATTTGATTTTTTTTTTCTTTTCTGCAATCCAAGTGGTGGGATTGTATTGTTGGGCAGAAAGCAGTTGCCACTTGACACTTAGGCAGATTGAGCTTGGGCTCTCCCTCTTCTCTTTTTTTGCTGCTTCGTCTTTCGAGGGTACGTGGCAATTACCCATTTGTTGACAGTTCGTGAATTACAAGGTTTGGGTCGCATAGGATGGAAGCTTTAATCCCTTATCTAAATCTAGTCATTCTTATTTGTTGTTGTTTTACACAACAAATGAACAATTACCAAGCATCTTAATATATTCAAGCCTGAATCAATGTATATATGCCCATAAACTCGGAAAGATATTTGAAGAAGCCTTTTGTAAATTAACAACAAATGTCTAATATCTTCAAGTTTTGAAGTTGAAAATTACAAATAAAAGAAATTAATGGTGACATTGAATTGAAAATAATGGACAGTGTATAAAAGGTAAATGTCAATGGTCAATTACAAAGTTTCTAGAAATTTAATTTAATTAAAATTTTAAATTGACTAAAGATTCATTTGAATTTCAGTCAGAGACATCAACATCCATCCTAGTTATGGTTATTTTGTAGTATCTCAATAAAGGGCATCCATGATTGAAAACACCTTATAGTTCTTGTTTAGAATATAATAATAATGTTATACAATAATTCTAAATAGAAAAATAAGGAAATAAAGGGGAAAATAATAAAAAGTTGTGATTTCTCTTTGTATAGCTCAAAATTATGGGAAAAAATTTACAGAAAGTTAAAGCCGAATAATTTTAGTAAAGTGATAACATGGGCCGCTAGACTATAATATTGGGCTAAATTTTGAGCGTCCCCGGTCGTTTGGACTAGAGGTGCTCATGGGCCGGGTCGCGGCTCATTTTTTTTCTTTCCAGGCCCTGGCTTGGGTCGTCCAGGTCCGCCCGTTTAGGTCCGAATCATTGTTCATTGGAATAAAAAATTATATTTTTTAATTTTTTTAATTAAAATTAACTAAAAATAATATTATAATAATAATAAAACACTGTTCCGGGCTGAGCCGGCCCAGAACATGAATTTGCCTGCCCAGACTCGACCCGTATTGGATCGGGCCGGGCGGGCTGCCCAGCCCGTGAGCAGGTCTAGTTTGGACTAACCTATTCGGACTATTTTATTGCCCTCCGAAGTACAAAACTGAAATTTTGGAGAGGCCCGAGGCAATGTTAACTCAGTTCAGCCCATTTTGTAAATATATAAGGAATTTGATAAATACTCTTTGGGCCTTTGGGAAACAAAGAGGCATGTCATCCCAATAAAACTTGTTCATAAAGGTCTGGTTAATCCATTTTTTTCAAGAGATTAAAAAACTTTTAAGGTACATTTTCACCCCAAAAAGTTTATTATTTTAGCCGACGGGAAATACACGGTTAATTTTAACTTTTTACATGACTTTGATCTCCGCTACATTTATTGACTCGGTTTTCAATGAAGGCTATCTTTAGTACCAAAATTTCAGCCGTTGAATAATTTTATTGTCACTGACACGTTACGGTTGAAAATGACAAAATAAATAGAATAAGATTTCATTTGTATGGACTCGGAGATTAATTTTGGTGAGATTAAAAACAGTAATCGAAGTAAGATTAGTTATTGTAACGGTGAGATTTGATACTGTAGTAATGAGATTAAAATCAGCCGTGGGATATATGTTTGGATGCAAACGCAGCGATGGCGGTGAGGTGAATTATAATTAAAAGAGAAAATGACTATTAAGAACATTAGATTAAAATATGAATATATAATGAAAATTTTAGGTTATTTGATATTATGAAATTAATAAAGAATTAAAATTATATTCATTTCAAATAATAATTTTATTAATAGATAATTAAAAATAATATTAATATATCAAATAATATTTTGTATTTATTTATTATTATTTATTTTTAATTATATAATAATAAAATTTATATATTTATTATATTTATATAATAATAAATTTATCATTTAAAAAAAAAAACTAAAATGAAAAGTTGAGGATAAAATAGAGAAAGGCCCTCCCACTTGAGGGCCTTTCTTTAGCTCCAGCGGAAAGATAAGGTATCAGTGTGGTGAAATACTATTTACTGCACTGATGCCTTGTTATCCAAACATTATTTTCGATACGATTGGAGTCAAAAAATGCCCGAACCGCATCGAACTGATGGCAATTGGTGTGCCAAATGGGTCCTAAGTGTAAGAATAATGCATAGAATAATTAATTAGACATAAATACATAAATATCTTAGATTTAAGATAGTAATAAAAAAAAAATACTTCCATTAAATGGTCGGTAGAGTATGGTTTAACTGCTTTGGCTGGCGTGTTAGAACTCCTTGGGATGACTTGTCATGAACGGTCGGAAGTGATTAAATATCATTTTGTTCATGTCAACGATAGTGTTTTGAGATAACTTTCACTGTAGTGATATCTTAAGATAATTGTCAGCGATAACATTTTGGAGTAAGCTTCCATTTTGTTTGTGCCATCGATTTTGTATATTTTAAGTAATTACCATAAGAATGCTTCACCAGCGGAGGTAGTACATGTTAGACTTTGACTAGTTAGTTTAAGTATATCACATTCGCACGTAATTAATTAGGTTTAGACTGATGGAATTATCGTTGGAAATGCTTGATTTAATGAAATTTGAATGATAACGATTCTCAGTCTAAGTGTGTTTTTGACACCAAAATCTCAGCCGTTGAATGGAAGAAATGAACTTCCAAAAACTGATCATGATGTGCAATTGAAATAGATTATCGCTAACAATGAGTAAAATAGGATATTGACAACCGCTGGCTGTTGTTACAGCTGACAGTTATAATGTGAACGAACAAATCTTCTTTCATAGGTTTTGGACAACATATGATTGAAGTGGTGGAGTCCATATTAACTAACGTTGTCATCATCGTCAGACCAAGGGGAGTTGAGAACTGCTACCACCGTTGGATCTGGGAGGAGTTAGCCGTTTTGAAGCATTTTTGCTGACATTAAAGTAATATTTAACAATAATTTTAAAATAACAATTGCCTTGAGTTTATTTAATGAAATTTTGGTATTTGAGCAGTTGGTTTATTGTAAGGAAGAATTTGGACTTAACTAAACTAAAGCAAAATAGCTTTATTTGACCAAATAATTCAATGCTATGTTTGACCAAATAATTTCAAATTCACAAATAGTTATAGGTATTTCAAATTCATCACTAAATAGGCGTCCAACAAATCCATGAATTTGAAAAATAATCATCAATATTATATTTACATATGTTTTATTACACAATTTATACTATTTTTAAAATTCAAATTTATTTTTTAAAATTCAAATTTTTAAACGCAATCCAAAAAAAAAGTTGAGCTTTAATTTATTGTGTTTTGAGCTTGGTGGAAATTATCCCATCACAAATTTTTACCCTAAGTAACTTATATATATTTCATTAACATATCCTTGTGATAAAGCCATTTATTTCCAAAATAACTTTATGGAAATTGTTACTTTTTATATATATAAAGTACTTATATTTTATCAATATAAAGCAGTATTTTTGGTCAAAAAAATTAAAGGGAATAAATTAAAGAATTGGAACACGTGTGGTGAATAACGGAAATTTTGGTCCCCGCCGGCCTAATAGAACAGCTATGGACTATTGTGATGGGACTTGGGAGGGTAGAGGTAAAAATCCAAAATGTAAATAATTGATATTTGATATGATAGCAATTTAAGATCCTCTTTGTTTAAAATTCAAGAGCCAAAGGAAAGGAGTAAATGCTGCTTCATTCAAATATTGGCAAAGCAAAATAGTCCAATTGTGTAGGCACTCAGAGTTTACATGATAAGCTTCTTCATACTCCATTCCTTTTGCCAATCCAAAGTATTCCTGAGGTGATGTACTTTCTAGTTAGCTAGTGTTAGCTTTTGAGTTTTTTTATTTTTTTATTTTAATATTGGACACTGTCAAATTACTCAAGCATATTTTTTTTTATTTAAATTATGATTTTATTCAATATTGCAAGTACATGATAAATAATCTATTTTTTAACATTTAATCTTAAATTAATTGTCGATAGATGAAAGAGTTCAATTTGAATATGAGATCACATAAAATTTAAAATTTAATCGATGTAGGATAATATCACTTGAACATATCTCCTTCACATAACAAATTTTGAATGAATATAAGACATAAATCACAAAATAAAATCTAGATTCTAATATCATATTAAATTGAATGACTAATAAAAAAAGTATCCAACAACAGTTATATTTAAATTTCATTAGTTTTCTTTATATTTTGCTTTAATCGAAAATTGATTTATTTATATGTCAAAGTTATAATCCTAATAACCAATCAGCCAATAAAATTTCAATAGCAAGTTAAAGGCTTTGGAATCATTAAGTTCAATGTTATGTATAATTGTAAGATTTATATTTGATGTCAATTTATAAAAACTCCATAAAATATTTCAAAAATTGTTGACTACTTAAAAAAAAAGGAATTTGAAATGAAAGTTAAGTTAACAAAACAAAACAAATACAAACCCATAATTATATACTAGACCTACTCACGGGCTTAGTAATCCGTTTGGTCTAATAGGTTTAACTCATATTGAATCGAGTTTGAATAAAGATTTTAATGATTTTAACCGATTCGGTTTAATTTAAATTACTATTCATCTAATAAAAAAATAATATTTTTTTAATTTAAATTTTAAAATATATAAAAAAATAAAAAAAAATATTTTTTAATATAATAAATAATAAATATGAACTGATGAATCGATCCAATCTAAAACTAAATCCGAACAAAAGAATTTAAAAAAAAATCAAGCCGCGATCCGATGGATCTACCAGCATATCTATTATATAGATATAGTAGAAGGAAGAGCAGAAACAATGGCTAACAGCTAACAAAACAAAATTACTAGTACTCCCAAATTCCATAACTGGAATTGGATTTGGAATTGCCTCAGTTGTCACTGTCAGTAGAAAAAAGGTGTTGTATCATGTCATCCATAGGCAGGACAGCACTTACATGATAGGTTGAGTTTTGTGACTTTTCACATATTATGCAATCATATCTAAGCGACAAAATTTTAAAAATTAATAGCATCAATTATAAAATATATTTTATATTAATTTTTAAATTTTAAATTTTAAATCGTATTAAATTAATTTTTATTTATAAGTATCATAATAAATTGATTTATTTCGTTAATTTTTTCGTTATTTTTACTATAACAATCAGTTTAATGACACGTGTCACTAACTGATTACACCACAATTTTTTTCATTTTTTGTAATTATTTTTTCTTTGATACTTTTTAATAAATAAATATTTTTATAAAATTAATGTAAATAAATATTTATATTTTATAAATTATTTAATTATTAAAAAAATAATTTAAATTATTATTTATCTTTTGTATATATTAATATTTAATAAATACAAAAGATAAATAATAATTTAAATTATTTTTTTAATAATTAAATAATTTATAAAATATAAATATTTATTTATATTAATTTTGTAATAAAAAAAATTTTCTTTTACGTTTTTTTTCTTCTTTTTTTATAAATAAATTAATTTTGTAAAAATTAAATAATTTATAATTATAAAATATAAAATATTTATTTACATTCATTTATTAAAAATATATTTTTTATTTTTTTATTTTATTTTTCTTTTCTTTCTTTCTTTCCTTTTTTTTGCTATTTTCTTATAAATTAATGTAAATAAAATATTTTATATTTTAAAAATTAATTTAAATTATAGTATAAATTATTATTTATTTTTATTTATTTACAAACAAGAGAAAAAGGAAAAAAGATAAGAAAGAAAAAAATATAAAATTTATAAATTTTAATAAATATTTTATATTTATAAATTATTTAATTTTTAGAAAGTTAATTTAATTTAATTTAAAATATAATATAATATACTTATATATATTTTTTGTATTTATTTATAAAGAAGAAAAAAATAAAAAGAAAGGGAAGAAAAAAATAAAATTAATATTTTTATAAAATTAATGTAAATAAATAGTTTTATATTTTTTTCAATTATTTTATTATTACAATATTAATTTAAATTATAATATAAATTATTATTTAGTTTTTAATATTTATTTATAAAAAAAGCAACAAAAAAATGAAATAAAAAAATGAAAAATATTTTTTATAAAATTAAAGTAAATAAATATTTTAAAATAATTTTTTTGTAAGTTTTATTGTATATATAATTCATCATATTTTTATGTAAAAAATTATATAAATATATGATATATTTATTATATTTATATATAATTTATCATGTATATATATATAATTTATCATATTTGTATGTAATTTTATCATATTTATATATAATAAAATTTATTTTAAGTTCCTTATCCTAAAACTCCTCCGACGCCAGTGGTAACATGATATGTATGTTAACAAATGTATTTCCTAATCGAATTAAAAATTGAGAACCTAAGAAATTTGGTCCCTAGTCCGTACTAAGAAAGTAAATCAGAGCAAGAGAATGGATCGAGGGAGAGAGGTTTTAATAAGAAATTAATGATCCTTCTTCACTCTCTGCAGCAATGCTCAACATTAGCCGAATTTGGTCTGGTTGGTAGCGACAGAAATAACTACAGTTCTGTATTTCCATCCCCATCCGTATTCCTAATTCTTTCTCACTTGCCAAGAAAAACTTGGAACTCTTTGTTAATGGAAAACGATTCTAAGACGACCCAGTATTGAAACTTACTTGAAAATGACAGAGAGATCATTGGTGTAGTACTTAAAAAAGAGAGTAGTTTGGATTGAAAGCATCAAAATTTTGTTACTACCAGTAGTATTTATTGGCTAAAAGTTTTACAATCAATGAAATACCTTTTTCGTTTTCATCTGGTGCTATCAGCTATGTCAAAACTTGAAGATTACATCCGGATTTCCAAGAGGGTTTTAATCAAGAAACAAGAAATGGGAACTTTCCTATCAGTTGCAAAACAGGGTGAGTGGAACACGCTAAGAACAAAATCACTGCACAGTAAGAAGACATGTTTTAGACCTTAAAGTTATAGGGGGGGAAGAGAGATTATAGGTTTTGGTCTAAATCTGCTAAAAGATTTGCTTTTGACATTCAAAATCTGCATATCATATACTTACAACAACTAACTAGCCCCCCATCTCTGCTTTAAATGAGGCCCAGGCCCCATTTGGCAACAACAAAGCAAATCAGTAGCTGCTGCCTGCGACTACTTCTGGCACTGGCAGTGAGAGAGAGAGAGAGAGGCGCCGTTTCCCTTTTCTTACACCCTTCTTAATCTCCCCCCACTACTACCTCCACAAGGTCCCCCAACCCAACTCTTTTCCTCTGTTTAGCTCTCTCTTTCAATGACATTTTCATTTATGGCTGATGACTTTTTAACCCCTTATTCTTTATAAAACTCCTGACATCCTCAACTTCTTCTTCAACAAACAGCAAAAAAAAGAACATGGTGAAATACCTTGTTATTATACCTTAATTTCTGGAACTCTAAATGTTTTTTTTTTTATTCATTTCATGAAAGTATGAAACCATTGGGGTTTGATTCAACTTTATTGGGTTTTCTTTTTCTTTTTAAATTTCTTACAGGTTGGTGCAAGATCAATTCCTCACTGGCTTGGAATTCTTCTTGGAGAAAAATTCTTTGATCCTTGTATACTTCATGAGTCCGCAAAGAAAAACGAGAAGAACATTTTCTGCTTGAATTGTTGCATTACTATCTGCCCTCACTGCTTGCCTGTTCACCGTCATCATCGTCGCTTACAGGTTCATTGATCTAGATTGCCTAAGAATCAGTATAAAATTCCACCTTCTTTTAATCTCGTACATTTACAGATCAAATTCCCTCTTTTTTTCCTTTTACAGATAAGAAGGTATGTTTATCAAGATGTTATACGGTTGAGTGATGCTCAAAAACTGGTCAATTGTTCCCTCGTTCAAGTATGTAATCTAGCTTGAAATAAACATTGAAATCTTTTTTTTTTCTTTGGAATTCAGTTCTTCTGATAATTTTCATAACTCTACAGCCTTACACAACAAACAGTGCCAAAGTAGTATTTTTGAATGAAAGGCCAATGTCACGCCCATTTAGAGGCTCTGGTAACTTCTGCGTCAAATGCGATCGCAGCCTTCAGGACCCATTTCTCTTCTGCTCTCTCTCTTGCAAGGTTCATCATTTTCATTAGTCAATTCTAGTGTGTGTGTATATATATATACATATTCTCACTGTTTTGATTTTCTTAAACATGTTCAATTTGCTTTTACTGTTACTGTTTCTCTCTTTGTTCTCACAGTTTAATGTCCTTTGCCCAACATGCATGCAGGTTAATCACTTAGAGACTGCCAAACGTGGGGGAAAAAAACTTGACCCAACCTCTGAACTGCTTCCATTGTTCTACAAAACTAGAACTGATGTTAGCTTCCTAGAGCTTGAAGAGGATCCTCAAATTACTCCCGACTCTGTCCTGGACTGCCTTGTTTCCCCTAGAACTTGGTCAGGAGGATCAGCAAACACAACTGCCACTAGCAATAGTGACAGTGCAATAAACTGCAAGCCATCATCACTAGTTTGTACTGCTACAACTGAGTTTCCGAAGAAGAATAAGAAGAAGAAGAAGAAAAACAGCTGCGTTCTAATGCCTCGAGTTTCGTGCCGGAATAGATGCTCACAGGCTGCTGTTGCTGCTGCTGAGAGTATTAGCCGCCGGAAAGGTGTGCCGCATAGATCACCTTTGAATTGAATGTGAAAAATAAAAATGTGTTAAGTGTGTTTTAAGGAGGGTAATGATTTGTGGGGAAGTTTTGACAGCGATGTAAAATTAATTGCTTCCTCAAATTTTGTAGAGTTCTAGTATTGTTAAAATTATTCGACTTAAAAAATGATATAACCTAATTTTATTAGAATTTGATCAGCCCCCCTCCTCTTCTCTTTATGAGTTATGATATTTGAGGTTTGGTTTAATCTTTAAGCCGAAGCACTCCATCGGTAGGATCAAATTAATCAAGATTCACGAGTATATAAAGTCTTAGACAAAAATAATTATGTCAAACTTATAGTAAGTCAGATTTGTCCATCTCCTAGAAATGGTGGGATTCCAAATCTAAGCCATTATTGAGGTCAAATTAGCTTAAAAAGGGACATTCTCTCATGGTAAAGTGTCAGATGTCAATTCTTTTAGCTCTTTCATTCCAATCAGAGGGAAAACAAGTGAAAGGAAGGAAGATTAGTTGTGCTAATCTAACTTTGCTCTATACTTTCTGCATCTTGGAAGGTACTTTTCAGAGGGAAATTAAGGGTTTTAAGAATGCGGTTTTGGTATTTCACTGGATAATTGTATCGGTTAAAAGGTGCAGAAAATTGACCATCCCAAAAGGATGTTTGTTTAATTGCGAAAAAAGAAGAGTGTGTTCCCTTGATTTGCATATAAAAAAGGCCGATGGTGTAGAACTTCTGTTAGAATAGTAGTGTTATACCAATACTATATTAGGCTAAGGCCCAAGAGATCTCTTAGCAAGAAGTTAATAGATGACTTTTAGAGAGCATAACACTCGTCCTTAATAAAATTGGATTTCACAAGTCAAACAAGGACATGCGGTTAACACAGTTGGCAGGAGAACTAGCGTCGGAGTACTAACTCCGGCGTCATCTGATCGTATTTTCTTTTGACAGGCCTTGCTTGACTCACCTCTGTTTCCACCATCTTCAAGGGCCAAGCCTAATCCGGCCTCCTTCACATTCTCAGAACCCTCAACAAGTAGTATGTTAAGAGTTAATGGAACACTAAGAAGGCCATAGTTTTGTAACAAATTTGAGTTTGTCACTACAGTTAGGTTAGTACTACATTGCAATTTGCAAGATTCTTGGTTAATCGATAATAATAAAGTGGTGCTATCATTTGTCTGTTAAAGTTGACCATGGCTATGGCCACTTGAAGTTTTGGTGCCATTCAAGTCCACATAGCAATACCACCATTTTATGGCAAATTGGAATAGAGAAATAGCAAAATGTCAAATCTGAAGGGGCATTAAGCCTGAGATTGGATTTGAAAAATGGACCCCCAAAATCAACAAAAAAGCAGCAAAAGAAGAAGATAGATAACTCATGCACCTGACAGTAACACCATGGATTTAGCAAGGCCCAGAACAGCTATACAATTCCTTTTTTTAATTTTGTTTCTTTCCTCTTTTTCCCTCCACTGCCTTTTTTCCTATGCATAAAACATGACAATACGGGAAAGTATTTTTAACTTTTTAGCTGGGTGTGCAAATTGCCACTCCTTTTATTTCTTTTACGTCTTTTCATTCCTTGCCTTAGTCAATCTATAATTGCTTAATGCCTTCTCAAGTTCTCATTGCAAAATCAGAAGGGACAATAATACTATAGAATATGGACAATGATATTTTAGCAGATGGTTAAAAACGTGGAAGTCACTACTATTACCTATTCAACATTTCATCTATTAAGGATCACTTGGTCATATTTTTCTTAGGATCTTATAGTCTCACTCTCAAATTGTAGAATATACGCACCAGTGGTCTAGTGGTAGAATAGTACCCTGCCACGGTACAGACCCGGGTTCGATTCCCGGCTGGTGCAGTTGCCTTTTCTTTTTCATCTCTTCATTTGTGGCTCCTTTGTGTACATGCAATGCAGCCTTTGAATTAAAAGACACGCATCTGAATTGACAGATTGGGTTATTGATGAATGCAATCCAGTATTAAGCTTTATATTTGGTTGCTCTTTTTGAAGTAGTCTTCATGCTCATGGGCTTGCAAAACAAGATGTTGATCATCCCATTCCTATACCTGGACACAGCATCATGCATTAGCTTTCTCTATTCTTCGAAGCCTGGGCATCCGCACTGAGCTGCAATCCAATTATAATACTCAAACTGCAATAACAATCTCCAACAAAATACATTTGGCTATAATCCAAGAAAAAATGACATAAAGATGTTAAAAATATTTGCAAGTTTTTTTCTTTAAGTTATTATTTAATTCAATATTTGACATTCGCAACGTTCTACAGTTGCATTCTGAGTTCAAAGAAAGCTACGTCACAACAAGTCAAAACAGCGAAGATTGCGCGCTCGATTTAAAACTTATCCCCAAATTTAAATATCCTTGCAAGTCTGGCTTCATCAAAGCACCAGTGGTCTAGTGGTAGAATAGTACCCTGCCACGGTACAGACCCGGGTTCGATTCCCGGCTGGTGCACTGCAGTTAGCACTTTGCTTTTCTTTCTTTTTTCTTTTTCCTCCACATTATAAAGTAGACGGAAAGTCATAGAAGGCTGTGACTGTAAAGCACACTCTTCTTTTCAATGACATAGCTGCTTTGTGTACGTTTCATCTGGAATCGATCTGGATAGTAGATATGCAACATCTACTTTTTCAACTGCAGCTATGTCCCTACATATGTCGACAACGCTAGAAAAATCGGTACTGTATCGATATCGACTGTAATGATTGATATATATTATTTTTAAGATAAATCAAAGCATTATCAATTTCGTAGCACTTTGATTTTTGTATTTATTTGTATTGGTATGTATTGACCTGTATTGATACGTATCGGCTCGTATCGATTTATACCGATACGTATCGGCTCGTATCGTTTGATACAAAATTTTGATTTTTAATTTATTTTTTTATAAAAAAAAGTACTTATTTGATTTTTTTAAATCAATTTTAATATTTTTTGTGTCATAATTATTTTTATTTTTTTCATAATTACATTTAAAAATAACATATGTTCTTTAAATTAGGCTATTAAACATTATTAATTATAATTTACTATTTTTTTATATTTATTTTACTTATAAAAAATTTAGATATTTAAAATTTATATTTGCATAAATATATATATATATGCATGTAATTGATGTATATTTGCATGTTTATATAATATATATTTTATTAAAAATTTTGAAAGTAAGTTATATATATATAGATATATAAAAAATATTTGAAAAATATCGATAAATCTAAAATGATACGTCAAAATATATCGATATCAATATGTATCAATATCAAAATAAAAATAATATACTTACGGATAGGGATACTGACTACTTTTAGAATCACAGTTAGGGGTGTTCAAATGGTTAATTCGGTTAATAACCGAACCGAATTACCATTAACCAAATTTGTTTTTTCATTAACCGTTAAACCGAACCGAAATGTTAAAACGATGAATTAACCGAACCGAAATTATTTCGGTTAATTCGGTCGATTTTCGAATTAACCGAAATAAAAACCAAATTTATTTTGCAACCTATTTTAATACATGATTTTATATCCAAATAATCTATCCAACCAACCAAAATTCAAAAGCAAAGCATAATAAAACTATTATAAATCCAAATATCAAATATACTAAACTACTAAACATATTAAACAACTAAAAAAATCATGATAAAATATAATGAACATTACATAAGTATCAAAACAAAAAATATTTCAATTAATTCGTGTAATTCGATTATTTTTGCTTAATCGAATCGAATTAATCAATAACCGAAATATTTTAAAAATATTAACCAATAACCGAACTAAATTTTATTCGATTAATCGATTAATTGAATGAAAAAAATTCGATCCATTAAATCGATTAAAATTGAATAGAACATTGGAGGACTTTATCAAGGGAAACAGAAACAAGTTCAGAAGCAATCACTCAATCAATATCCACAGTAAAAATAGGGTCACTTCCCAAATTTATTATTAATTAATAATTAACAACATTTCTCCAAAGCTTTTTGTATTGTTTTGTACCCAACAAGAGAAATCCATTTGGAAGTTTTTAGTAGTCGAGTCAGTCAACGCAAGTTTTACATGTTAACACCTTCTTTCTTCTACAACATGTTGAATTCCACGCGCAATTCGTGCGCTTGGGATTATGATCTGATGCAGGGATCATAAAAGAATTGGCTTTTTTTTTTCCAACTTGTTGCATGGATGTACGTGAGTAGTATTAAATCTTCCATCCCGACCGTATTTGCCTTGTTTCCCAAAAAGCCCTCGTTCAAATATTTTTTTTTTTACATTTTTACTAAAATTTTAATTTTTTTAAAGATTTTGTTCAAAATAAATTTTTTTAAGATTATCATATTAAATAAATTGTAATTTTTAATAAATTGAAATTATCAAATTAATTATCAACTGTTATATTTAATATAAAAATATTATTATAAATAGTAACTTAACTAACTTTAATAAATGATGGTTAGTAAAATTCTTCTTATATTTATTTCCAAAGTAAACTCTAAAATAGGTAATTGAAATTTAAACTTTCAAGCTTAAAAATAATGGAGTGTGGTTTATTTGTGGAAAATATTATTCCTTAATAGATATCTCGAATTTTAATAAACTTATACATGAATATAAATATATAATATATATATGCATGTATTTTTTTATTAATTTATATAACTTATCTAAATTGTACACAAATAATAAATCCACTCATTTATGGGACCCAACCTGCACATCAATTTCAATATTGCTCTTTATATATATATATATATATATATTGTGAAAATACTTTCTTGTATAATTTAGTTAGCCAAATTCAGCAGGACATAAAATTATTGTCCTTGCTGTCTTGTTTTGTTTTTCTTCTGAACGTATTGTTATTTGTGGTTGATAAGGTTAGTTAGGTACAATTCACATCAATTTCCACTATAGATATCATTTTTATTTTGATAAAGGGAATATTAATTTTGTCTAAATTAGTGTTAGATTTACATTTCCTAGTGATCAATTTCAAGTAAATATATATTTTTTTAAAAATTAAATAAAATAACATGGGCGTGAGTTGGTTTTCTACATATTTATATGTTCATATTATATTCGTATTATATTTTATATTATATTATATTATATTTTTATTATTTTTATATCGTATAATTATATTATATTTAAAATTATTAATTTAAAATTTTATTTTTATAACAATTTTTAATTATGAATATGAATAAAAGAGACACATGGTCCCACTAATTATCTATAATCAACTCTCCCCTATCAGCCTCTCACTTTTCAAGTACAAATCTTATAAATTCATATCTAACTAACTTGTTCATAGGTAAGGGGAAAAGAAAAAACAAACAAATAAATAACTAGCTGTCAAGTACATTCTTTAATCACCACATTAATAAACGGGTTTTATTTTAAGGAGGAAAATGTTAATCAATTTTTAATGGTATTTGTTAAAGTGATATATATAAAAATAAAAATATAATTAATATATATTTTTTAATTCAGTAAAAATAATAAATTAAATATAAAATATTTTTTTAAAATAAAAAAAAAAATTAATTAATGTATATAGACATTAATTAAATGAACCAGTATTATATTTCAACAGAAAATATAAATCGGATAGATGGGAAGAATGGCAGTGGACCAATTGGGTGTAGAATAAGGGCTAGTTTAGCATTGCTGTTGGAAAAAGCTTGGGTTTGAAAAAGCTCGAGTTGAAAAAAGTGTGTTTATAAAGTGTGGTGAAAAAGTGTGGTTTAAAAACTTTTAAGTGTTTAGCATTGCTGTGAAAAAGTGTTGTTGGAAAATTGAAATGTCAAAAAAAAATATGTTTAAAATAATAAAAGTGTAGAGATGTGAGGATAATAAAGTCATTTTATTCAAAAGTCAGCTTTTAAAGCCCAAAAGCTATATTTTTTGGCTTTTTGGTTTGGCTTTTCAAACCATGATTTCAACAGCAGAAATTAATTTTTTTTATTTGTTTAGCATTACGTTTGCGGTGAAAAACAGCTTTTGACCTCAAAAGCTGTGCCTGAAGCAATGCTAAACGAGATCTAAGTGGGAAAAAGCAAGCAGATATTAATGGAGGGACAAAAAGGTAAAATAATACAATAGAAGAACATAACATAACATCATCTTTGCTTTTTGCAGTTGAAACTGTCCTCCTTGAAATCTAAAAAAATAAATATTTATATGAAGAATTATTATCTGATCATCTTTTTAAAAATTCCATCAGTAACGTGAATTTAGTTGCATGATATATGTTATATAAAATATAAATATAATAAAAATATTTGTTGATTTTTTTAACTTGAAAAATTTAAATTTGACCATTTTTATATAAAAGATATTGCTGACTAATATTTTAAGAATTTTTTTTTAAAATTATTATTATAAATAATATATTTTTTAATTTATTGAATCTCATAAAATTAAATACTAACTAATATTTATACCATAAAGTGTTTGGTTAAAATGATATCACGAATTAAGTGATATTAATTTAATTAAATAAATTACTAAAAAAAAAAAAAAAATAAGGTAGTCATTTTTTTTTCTTAACGCTAATATAATGAGTAAATGAGACTTTTGGAATAACAATTCTTGAAAAAACTGCTACCACACATTTACTTTTTACTTTTTTTTTTTTATAAATAGTTTTTATTCATATCTTTTAATTTGTATACAATATATATATTTTAAAAATAAGCTACTTATTTTTTAAAAATAACTATTCATTTCTTAAAAGCCTAATAAATAATTTCTCCTTATCTCTCAAAATATTTTTTCATATAAAATTTTTTCAGTGTACAAATTTCTAATTTAATATAAAAGCATTATTTTAAATAAAAATTTAACTAATCTTAAAAAATAACTACAGTAAACGTTATCAAAACCCTAAAAAGAAACCCAAAGGAATCCTAAAGATTATGAGTGAGAGGAAAGAGACAGAAAGTGAATATAAATAGCATAAAAAGAAACAAGAGTAACTCTCTCTTCAGAAATAGAAAGAAAAGAGAATTATCTTCTCTCCCTCTTTCATTGTTTCATTACATTACATTACATTACATTTCCTTTCTTCTCTTTCTCTTTCAGTTTCCTTTTTTTTGGGTCCCAAAACCCATGATCTGATTCTTTTTCATCTCTTTTCTCTAACATGCCTTTTCTTACATCTATCTGCATTAAGTTTTTAGTTGTTGAGATTCTTGGGAATTGTTTTTGTTTTGTTTTTCTTTTAACATCTTCATTGCGATCTGGTTTAGACAGTTGGGTTATTTGTCTCCAGGGATAAACAAGTGGAAAGTAAAGGTGTTTCTTTATCTCATGCTGGAATGCTCTTTTGGGTTATTTGTCTCCTGGTGAGTTCTTTCTCCCTTTACGTTTCTGGGATTCGATCTCGGTGGATAAATTTTAAGCTTTGTTTCTTTACTTGTTTATGTGTTCATGTCTTGTTAGTTTTTCTGCCTCTTTGTTTAATGCTTCATGGCTTGCTTTTTATGAGGTGGGATTTGTTTTAATAAATGTTGATATAATTAACAATTAGTGGAATTTAACATGTCTGTTTCTCTGGGAGATTCTGTTTCTATGTATTCATAATCAAGTGCCTTTTTTTTGTGTTCAAGGCATATAAAATATAAGCAGAATGTGGTTTTCATGGCTTCTGTTTTATGTTAAAATCGTCCCATTAATTTTACCAAGATTTATCTGCATGTTTCAACTATGCACTAGATAAGGAAAAAAACAATAGTTATTTCTAAATGAAGGGGAAAAAAGACCTTCTTATGGTAAATATCCATAGACCCTGCGGCCTGCGCATCCATTGAACTATGGAAGAGCTGAGTTGAATGGCGTCTTATGTTAATCCCATATCCCTTAGCTACTTCTTTTATATTCAACTGACTCGTCCATGTTTGATTTGTCAGAGTGTTGAATGTGATTGTAACAAGTAACTTCAATTGTCAGTAGATAGAATTATGTCTAGAATCTTGCAATGACTATGATCAGTTGGTGTTTCTGTTTTTAATATGTTGTTGTTTGAATGGCAATATTTGTCAGTAAGGACTAGGTCTAGTTAAATGCTATGTTTTTATAATGAAATTGATGGAACTTTTTCAAAATTCATCTGATAATTGTTAAAACAGGAATTGTCTAGAAACGTTTCTCACACGGAAAGACTAATATCTTTCCAAGATTGGCTGCCTTATTGGCTATTATCAGTTTCCCAGATTGGCAGCCTTATTGATTATTAGTGGTAGTCACTATCTTATAACCATCATTTCTATGTGGAAACTGTGCAGAGATGGAGAGCAAAGGACCGCGTGAAACATCATTTCAAGACTCAATTATTTGAGGATGCAAGATCTGATATCAATTGATGTATTTGTTTGATTCTTATGAAGTAAAAATGTTGATGCTAGGAGATTTTGATTTGAATTCAATGCAACGATACACTGGTTCACTTAAAGATATTTTCAAGCTGACAATGCTTGATCAGGAGATCATATTCAGAAAGCAGGTACAAGGATATCTTTTTGGCTCATTACATGTTAGTTTGCTAAATTTTTCTGTTCAGAATTTGCATAAGGGCTGCTCAGGATCTGATGCTAATAAATAATTTCCCTTTGATTGGGCAAGCTTTTGATGATCTTGGTGTGGAAACTTTTGGCTTGAAATTTGGGTTCTTGCCAATTTTATTGCTCTCAAACTAGATGAATTCACATGATTTAGAGTTATACTTCAATATATTGCTTTTATTGAAAGGGTGGACCATGAGGCCATGCATGTCAAAATCTGTTGCATGAAGAATCATGACTCTCCCCCACTTTAGATGCTTATATTCTTGCTGTTGGTTTTTTTCAGGTCCATGAGCTCCATCGTTTATATAGTGTTCAGAAGACTCTAATGAAGGATCTTCCCCCGCAGGAGCACGAAAAGTACAATTCATGGAAAGCAAATGCACAATCATTACCCCAAGAAACCAGACTTCCCGCAAATTCAATTCCCATGGTAATTGAAGCTACTGTCTTTTGAAATGTTAGAAAGTGTTAGGTACCAGAGTGACGGAATAGTGTCTCACAACTAAAATAAGAGATGAGAAAATAGGAACTGAACACACAAAATTTAACGTGGAAAACCCTCAATGAATAAAGGGAAAAACCACGGGGCAAGACTAGAAGAATTTCACTATGAGAAAATATTACAACACCTCTCTCTAAATACTAGGAGAGAACAACCTCACAAAGAATATAAGAAAGTATACAAGAGAGGAAGAGATAATTCTTGGGATGGATTTAATACTTCTCCTTAAGGCTCTTTATATAGCCTTCAAGGAGGAACTCCTTCCTTGCTCCCACCGATGTGGGATAAGTTCTAACAATTCTCCCACTTGAAGATTTGATTAAACCAATCATATCTTCACACCACTCTTTCTGTCTTGCCATTCCATGTTGCTTACGTTTCTGATAGACCATAGGAGGATCGACACCAAATAAACTTGTCAGTGTTGATTGGCTTTGTCATAACATCTGCTAGGTTGTCTTTGGTGTGAATCTTTTGCATATCCACACTTCCTTCTTCTACTACTTCTCGAACAAAGTGATACTGTATACCTATATGCTTTGTCCTGGAATGAAAGGCTGGATTCCTTGCAATGTGCAAGGCACTCTGACTGTCACAATACACAATAATCTTCTGCTGCTTGTGCCCGAGTTCTTCCATTAACCTTTGTATCCATATTGCTTCCTTGCATGCTTGGGTAGCTGCCATGTACTCAGCTTCTGTAGTAGACAAAGCTACAACAGTCTGTAACTTAGATAACCAGCTTACCGCTCCTCCTGCAAGTGTGAACACATAGCCAGTAGTGGATTTCCTTTTATTAAGATCACCTGCAAAATCTGAATCAACATAACCCCTGACAACAAGTTCTGATCCTCCAAAACATAATGCAACATCTGAGGTTCCTTTAATGTATCTAAGGATCCTCTTAACAACATTCCAATGCTCTCTACCAGGATCTGCCATAAATCGACTGACCGCTCCCACTGCTTGTGCAATGTCTGGTCTTGTACATATCATAGCATACATAAGGCTTCCCACCGCTGATGCATACGGTACTCGAGACATTTCCATCCTCTCTGCTTCATTGCTAGGACTCATACCTGAGGATAATTTACAATTGACAGGAAGTGGGGTAGATATTGGCTTACAGTCTTGCATGTTGAAGCGTCGCAAGACCTTCCTCAGATAATTCTTTTGAGAAAGCCAAATTTTCCTGTCTTTTCTGTCTCGGTGAATTTGCATCCCTAAAATCTTGTTTGCGGGTCCCAAGTCCTTCATATCGAACTCCCTAGCCAACTGTGCCTTCAAATCTTGGATTCGATCTTTGTTGGGGCCTACCACCAACATGTCATCCACATACAACAGCAAAATAATGAAATCATTATCATCAAACCTCTTGTAGTACGTACAATGGTCTGAACTCAGTCTGTTGTATTCAAGGCTAATTATGAAAGAATCAAATCTCTTGTACCAACATCTGGGCGCCTGCTTTAGACCGTACAGAGATTTGGTCAACCTGCAAACCAAGTTCTCTTTGCCTGTTTCAACAAAACCTTCTGGTTGGAGCATATAAATTTCTTCTTCAAGCTCTCCATGTAGAAAAGCCGTCTTTACATCTAGTTGTTCAAGATGTAAATCAAATGCAGCACACATAGCCAACACTACTCTGATAGTAGTAAGTCTGACAACTGGAGAAAATATCTCGTTGAAGTCAATACCTTCTTTCTGAGCATATCCTTTTACAACCAATCTAGCACGATATCGTTCTACTTGATCATTGCTATCCCGCTTGATCTTGTAGACCCATTTGTTACCAATGGCTTTTCTGCCACGTGGTAATTCCACCAGTTCCCATGTCTCGTTCTTGTGAAGAGCTTCAATTTCTTCCTGCATTGCTGTCATCCACAGAGAAGCATCTGGGCTACTAGTAGCTTCATGAAAAGTTGATGGCTCTCCATCCTCTGTTAAAAGACAGTATGCAACATTGCTCTCCGTAACATACTCCGTGTGCCAATTTGGAGGCCTTCTCTCACGAGTTGACCGTCGAACTTCTACAGCCTCGGACTCAACTGGTTCTGGTACCTCATGCTCTGGTTTTGCTTCAGAAGAATCATCTTCTTGAGAATTTCTATCCATCTGCACTGTAGCAGTCTCTTTTGAAGTGTTGTCATTTGTTTGCTCACTTTGCAGTTCATTTTCTGCAAAAACTACATCTCTGCTGACAACAACCTTGCGGGCAGTGGGATCCCACAGGCGATACCCCTTAACACCGTCAGCATAACCCAAGAATATACATTTTCTGGATTTTGGATCCAGCTTTGTTCTTTCTTGGGAGTTGTACATCACGTACACAGGACATCCAAACACATGTAGAGAAGAATAATCAGCTGGCTTTCCTTTTCACATCTCCATAGGCGTCTTCAAACCAATCGCCGTTGATGGTGATCGATTTATCACATAACAGGTGGTTTTGACTGCTTCTGCCCAGAAAGATTTGGCCAATCCCGCTGTTCTCAGCATGGCTCTTGTTCTATCTAGGAGAGTTCTGTTCATCCGCTCTGCTACACCATTCTGTTGAGGCGTATGTGCAACCGTGAATTGTCTCATAATACCCTCTTTCTTACAGAATGCTAGAAAGTTACCGTCTACATATTCTCCTCCATTGTCTGTCCTCAAGCACTTGATTCTTTTCCCAGTTTCAAGCTCTACTTGTGCTTTGAACTCCTTGAATACTGGAAACACATCTGACTTCTTCTTGATTGGGTACACCCATAATCTCCTGGAATAGTCATCAATGAATGATACAAAATACTTTGCTCCACCCAGGGATATTTCTGGTGACTCCCACACATCAGAATGGATTAAGTCCAGTATGTGTTTGCTTCTTGTAGTTACTTTAGCAAACTTCAATCTATGCTGCTTGCTTATCACACAGTGCTCACAGAAAGGTAAATTGACCATCTTGAGCCCGGGCAGGAGATTGCGTTCTGCAAGGACTTTCAAGCCTCGCTCTGACATATGGCCTAATCTGCGATGCCACATCATCGTCGTTTCTTCTTGGCTGGCTGCTGCAACTGATGCATCTGCCTCTTGCAACGTCTCTCCCAAAAGCATGTATAGATTGCTTGTGATCTTCTCTGCTTTCATCACCACAAGGTTTCCTTTCACTACTTTCAATATTCCACATTCAGTGTGGATCTTGCACCCGAGGTCATCCAATTGTCCAATTGACAATAAGTTCTTCTTTAAGCCCTTCACATGTCGTACCCCTTGAATTTTGCGAACAGTACCATCATGCATTTTTAATCTGACGGTACCGACTCCAGCAATATCTAAGGCGTGATCATTTCCCATGAACACAGATCCTTCCGAAATAGGTTCATAAGTGCAAAACCAATCTCGGTGTGGAGTCATGTGCCATGTCGCACCTGAATCCATTATCCAGACATCATTGAGTTTCTTTCCGCCTTTAGAACTAGTCGCTGCTTCACTATACAAGATTTCTCCATCATCTGAGGTACTTGCAACACAACCTTGGGAGGTTGATGTTTCAGAATTCTTTTCTCCACCCTTCTTATTATGCCAACACTCCTTCTTCGAGTGCCCTCTCATGCCACAATTGTAGCATTTAAGATTCTTCTTTCTTCGAGATTTTGATCTACCATGATTCTGACTCCCACTGGAGCCACGTTCTGTTGATCTGCCTCTCATCACCGTTAAAGCCTCTGCTTGCTTTGAATTTTCTGACCTTTTCTCCTTATTCTTGCGCCTGGATTCTTCTTCAAGAATAGCACCGGCAACATCATCAAAGTGAAGAGAGTCACTAACATTATTATTTGTGATGTTGATGATGAGTTGATCATACGAATCTGGTAAACTCTGAAGTAGAAGTTCCGCACGTTCATTTTCCGCTATTTTGAAATCTGATGCTGTGAGTTGAGCAAATAGCGTATTCAGAGTGTTGATGTGATCCGTTACCGACGTGGATTCACTCATTCGAAGAGTGTAGAGTTTCCTCTTCAAGAATATTCTGGTGTGAAGTGACTTCACCTCGTACAATTTGTTTAGAACATCCCAAATCTCCTTTGCAGTCTTCTTCTCTGCAACACTTGACAAAACTGAATCCGCCATTGCTAGGTGCAGATTGGCAACAGCATTGTCATCCTTCTCTTTCCACTTTTCATCAGTCATTTCTGTGGGTCTACTTTCAATTGCTTCTAGACAATTATCCTTCCTCAAAATTGCTCTTATCTTCAATTTCCACAAGGAGAAATTTCTCCCACTGAACTTCTCTATCTCGAATTTTGCTGCCATGGTTGTACACGAACTGAAGCGAGTTACGCTATTTCACCGTGAATAGTACCGTATACGTGAACAGTATTGTACGTATGTCGTACACTAGAACAAATCCAGTATACGTTAACAATTACTGCAAAAGTATACAACCACACGTATGAATAATAACCGTATCTGTGAATAGTACAGTACAATTGAATAGCCCGTATACTGGAACAGTGACCGTAGCCCGTGAATAGTGCACCAGGTAGGTTCCCAGGAAAGAGAGGTGGGTCACTGATAGACACACTTAAATACCAAGTCTTTCCTAGCCAGAACTTCCCTAGACACTTTCACACTACCACACTTTATTTCCAGCAACAAGAATAATTCTTTTCTGATGTGGAAGATCAGACAATACTGCAACCACAGAGCATACTAAGAACCAACACTTTCACTGCAGCGGAATAAGGACCACGAACCAATGGCTCTGATACCACTGTTAGGTACCAGAGTGACGGAATAGTGTCTCACAACTAAAATAAGAGATGAGAAAATAGGAACTGAACACACAAAATTTAACGTGGAAAACCCTCAATGAATAAAGGGAAAAACCACGGGGCAAGACTAGAAGAATTTCACTATGAGAAAATATTACAACACCTCTCTCTAAATACTAGGAGAGAACAACCTCACAAAGAATATAAGAAAGTATACAAGAGAGGAAGAGATAATTCTTGGGATGGATTTAATACTTCTCCTTAAGGCTCTTTATATAGCCTTCAAGGAGGAACTCCTTCCTTGCTCCCACCGATGTGGGATAAGTTCTAACAGAAAGTTGACCTCGAAGGATGCTAGAGTGATTTTCGATTCATTAGTTAGAGATTTCCCTCTTTCTCAATTGGTGTTATAAAATAAAATGCCATAAATCTAAAGCTTTTGAAGGTTAGGAATATGATGCGGTGTAATCAGGGAGATCCGGTACAAAGTTTTATAGTCGTAAGAGAAATCTAGTTGAGAGCTCTTTGCTTTTGTATGCATTATCATGACTTTTCATCTTTTGGGAGGTGTCTGTGTTCTTTGTACAGGACAGGTTAACTGATCTAATACCTTTTCTCTTTGAAATGTTGTTCAGTTGGGCTCTAGAGTATCTTCAAGTCAGGAGTTGTTAGAAGAGTGGAAGGGCAATTACCATAAGTTTCAGCAGAGGCCTTTCGATCATCAACTTCTACCTGATCGGTATATTAATCTTGGAGATAATAATCGTCCAAATAAAGGAAAGGTTGGGGATCACTTAAAAGAAACCATGGATGTAAATTCTCTCCATGATGGTGATTGCTCAGGTCCACTGGACTTGAGGCTTTCCCTAAACCTTGGAGCGGCCAAGGGGAAAAAGGAAGATAAACAGAGAAGTTGGTATGACAAGAAAACTAATACCTGCTCTGGAATTGTCATTGATTTGGAAGAATCTACTAAGAGGACCTCAGATGAGGATGCAAAAGATCCACCTTTTGATTTTGCTGCTAAAGTTACATATTCTGGAGGAAAGCATGATTCACAAGTTACTATAACAGCTGATCCTATCACTTCAAGAAGCATGAAGAAAGATCTATCTCATGAGATTGCTGAGAGTAGCTCCTTTGTTGGGGATAGCAAATGCTGCCAAGACTGGAGCTATTTTGATCAAGGTACTGGTGCTTTCTGCACATTAGAAGCAGCGTTTTTGTAGGAAGATCTGTTCTTTTCCAGTTCAAGCATATGTTTTAAGTATCATAAGTAAGTTTTTCTTTATTTGTCCCATCTACAGGATTAAAACAACATGATAATATGCCATTCGAAAACTTTTTGACTAGAAAGCGGCAGTTCATTTCATATGGAGTGGGACATGTGGACCTTAATGAAGTTCAGCTTGATGATTCGTCTTGTCACTTAAATGATGCCATAGCTGCCCATCCTTCGACAACTATCTCATCAGGTGGTTTTAGTGGACTGGTTAGCAGGAGTCAGGAAACCTTGTGCCCAACCACATTTGGGATAAAAGAAATTAAGGAGTTCTCCAATAACACTTTTGAGATGCTTCAACAAGATGACGGTGTAAAACTTGCTTTGATGAATTCCAATAGCAAAGACAGGAGAACAGAAATTCAATTCAGAAATTCCGAACTCAGTGGAAAGAATGAATGTGAAACAAGCCTTATTGGTCCTGCATCTGTATCCAGGCCCCAAATAAACCTTTCGAAAGACCATGGCAGCCACAGTGGAAACACCAAGAATGGAAGGGATGAGCTGATGCTAGAACTACAAAATGGTCCTGTTCATGGTCTGAACCCTGCATGTGTAGTTGCTACACAGGTGGGTTGTGAGAAGACTGAAGAAGGGGACACTGTGTTGTTATCTGCCGATAAAATCGAAATTATAATTGAAGTTGAACAACCTGATGAGTCTCCTATTTCAGGGAAGTCTAGCTGCATTTCAGATAATGATTCTAGCCCTGTAAGGACTATGCAATCCGGAATTGAACCCTATAATTCAAATCTTGCTGCTTCTGATCAGTTTTCAGGAACCCATGGGAGATCTCAAGTTGCAGAAACTTTCTTAAGTGAGCAGGATCAAAGATCTTCTGACAGTGATGAAATAAAACATGAATGTTACAATAACAGGGAAGAATCAACTGAAGTGGATGATTTGATCCAAATAGCAGCTGAATCACTTATCCATATCTCCTTGAAGAACTCAGCTTGCTATCAGGAATCTTCAACCCAGACAGAGTCTAATGAGTTAGAGAATGAGGACAAGGAGCAGCCACGGTGTACCTCCGATTCTTTTGAGTTAATGACTCTGAAACTGACAGAAAGCAGTGCTGATGACTATTTTTTATCATCAAAGCCATTTGAAGTAAGTGACATGGAGAGAAAAGATTTTAGTATCAAGTTGAGAAGAGGAAGGAGACTGAAGGATTTTCAGAGGGACATACTTCCAGGTCTCGCATCTCTTTCTAGACATGAAATTCGTGAAGATATAAACATTCTTGAGGGAGTTTTAAGATCAAGGGAGTACAGGAAAATGAGAGCTAAGATGGCAAATACAGAGAGTTGGTGCACACCAGTGAGAGGCAGACGGTCAAGACTCAATTATGTTGGAAGAAAAACTTTTAGATAATATTCAAGTTGAAGTTCAAAACTTCATCAAATTTTAACATAAATGTGTTGTGTAATCCCATATCTTTTAACATCAAATAATCTTTAAACTCATTCATTGATCTAGAGATATTTAACTATGTTCTGATATATGATTTGACCTTTCTATTTTTGACCCTTTTCTTTAGACTTATTTGGCTATGTTCTGAAATATGATTCAAGGAAGAAATAACTAGACTTCGTATGTTCTGAAATATGATACAGGCTTAGATTAAAATGGAATTCGGAGCATTAGCAGATCCGATGATGTTACTATCTTGGGCAGGAGTCCTGGAATTTTGGTCTGAAGAGCCACGTTTACAGGATTTAGTGGAAGAGTGTCAATGCGACAAATTTAACGGTGATGGATTTTACCAAGAGTTATTAAAATTCAGTCTGAAGTGCCAAATGTACATACGACCGCAAATAAAACATGACTGGCCTTAAACAATCCTCAATTCGTGTCTTGCCATTAAAGTCTTAAGGAACTTGTCAAGTTGTAAAATGAAAATCAGCTTTGCCACTTGGAATCTAGGATGTCACTTCCGGCAAAGGGGGATGACTTTGTTTAAGAAGTAGAAAACTTGCTTCTTTGTAATGGAAGCCTTCAATTTGTTAGCAATACCCAAAACTGAAATATGCCGACCGCTTGAAGATGTCAACGTTATTATTTTAAGTTGGCCCTTTTTAAAAAATAAAAAATAAAGCTCTTCCAACCACCATTATCCTTGAAGGTAGTGTTTTGATGTTGGGGCTAGGCCAGATATTTTATATGGCTCTTCAGCTCTTCCAACAATCAATATCCATATGATCAGCACTGGAATCTGATGAAGAGTTTTTTGTTTTTTTAAGTGGCCCCCATGCATAATCTTGAGAATAGCAGTGAGGGAATGATCCAAGAAATGAAATCTGTGGTCATCTAACTTCATAGATAGCAAATTTATAAAAGGATTGATCTATCATATGATTTCCTTGGGAAGAAAATTAAACAGTAAAATAATGGAAGCAGTTGAAGTGAAGCCACTAAAGAACACCCTTTAGGAACAAGCATGCTTTCAATCATGGCCCCAGAAAGGATAAATACCAATGGTCCAAGTCGCTTTGAGTGAGAGAGACTGCTTCATAATGTTGGTTGGTTGGCTGTGTTTAGTGGATTAGATTCATGGGCAAGTGGAATACTGCCACATGCAGCCAAAAATCTTCACCTAAATCTTTGAATCTTTGTGTGTCATCTTCTGTAATTTTACATAACCCACAACCCACAAATATAAAAAGGTCAGGGATTACAATATTATCTGTTTGTTTCTTTATCTGCATTGGTTTCCCCTAATATTATTCCAATCTGAATTTAAATCTATAAAACTCTAAACAGTTTTGCTTATATTATATTTTCAGCAAAATCATAGCAAGTGCTTGAATAGGGTAATTAAATGGAGTAATGCCAGAAAAAGAACATTCATAATGGGTTGCTGTTTGTGAATAGGCAGGCAGTATACCTTAAGGTTCTCCTCTGAACCATTTACTTTTTCTATCTCATTGAGTCTTGATGAAGCAGCAAAATTGAATACAATATTGAATAAGCATTACATAAAGCCAGCAAGGAGCAACCTGAGCATGCAATTGCAGTCACTGTTGAGTCTACTTTTCAATTTTTCTTATCTGTTTTCACCTTCATCTCTCTCTATCAGTCTTTTATTATTTTGTTTGTTGCTAATTTTGAGACTACTATGGTTATGAGTGTGCATTGGTTAGAGTATTGTGTAACCCAAGCCACCGTTGACTGTGAAGGTAGAGAGAGTTAGATGTGATCGGTTGTGTACTTCAAAAAATTAAGTAATCTTTATGAAGTTGGTTTTATCTATATTTGGCTCATTCAATTAGTACAAAATTAATACAGGGTTTTATCTATTGGTCGTTTCTGGTACATAGGTTTTAACAAAAACTTGGTCTAAAGTTAAACCCTCTAGCCTATGTTATTTTTATGGGAAATGTTAATCAGTTTATCATTAAATTAAAGGTTGTCTGGTTCTTGGTGTAAAGTCTCCTTGCTTTTGCTACATTTCAGGCTTTATCTGTTTGTTATTAGTGCATATAGTAGTAAATTGTAAAATCATGACAGATGCTTCAGGTGTTTGTGTTTCAATGACGCCAAGATGGGATTTCAAAGTTCATGAAGTTGCTCAAACCAGTTTCAGACGAGCCAATCACTTGTTTAGTTGCATTTCTGATCAAAGTGAAAAGAGAAGCATTCAAGAAGTTAGCCTTATGGCTCAAGATGCAGTGAATGGATTCAGAAAATTGCTTACCTTGCTTGATGGATCAATGCAATTAGACTGCAAGAGGATCAGAAAGGGTCCGTTGCCGAAATCCCATAACGTAAATCCAATTGAATTGATGGATGGTCCAAATTTTGCATCTCAAAGTTCTGGTTGCAGATCAAGTCAACCAATTATTCTCAGACAATTAGTCTCTCCACAGAGTAATGAACCAACTACTGGTTTGATCCCCAGAAATATGGTGGTTTTGCCAAATTTGATCATGGGGTTGAATCATTCTTCAACACTGCCAAGCGTTTCAATGTTTACTTTGGACGGACGAAGTAAATTGGAAAAGAAGATCATTCCACGGTCATCATCAGAAATTTTGGTTCCTCACAAGGATGAAGCTACTACAGAATGTGCAGCCTCGACTGGTGGATGTCACTGCTCAAACAGAAGGTAAATCCTCATTTCAATTTATCTGGCATAATAAAGTGTCAAAACTCTGAAATCTACATTATCTATGAGGGCTTGGATGAGTTTAATGTTTAACATTAATAATCTGATACCTGATTTAATTATCTGATTTCTTTTATTTCTCATTTGACTCATTTCTTCTTTTCTGTCCCTGCAGGAAACTGAGAATAAAGAAAATTATTCGAGTTCCAGCTGTAAGCAATAAACTATCTGATATACCTCCAGATGATCACTCTTGGAGGAAATATGGACAAAAACCCATAAAAGGATCTCCATATCCTAGGTATGAATATGATATAGTATCACTTTTTCCATTTCATCCCAAGATAGTTATCTGTTGATCATAATATTAAATGACATTGTTTTTATAATTTCATCTCTTCTGGATCTGAGATGTTACCAATTTGCATTTGGTAATATATTCAGTTTAGTCAATAATAAAAACATTCAGTTCATAAATTTGGAAAAATAAGGGACATTCCATGGTTTGGGGTCCAAGTATGCGGTAGTATTTGCTCAACCAACTCTTCAAAATCAACAAATTTAGCAACCAGAAAAAGATGGCTGTATTTGCATGGAACATGAAACAGGCAGGAAAAAAACATCTTCTTCTCACTGGAATATGTCAGAAAGCTTTTATTCACCATCTCAATTACTGAATAATTCGATCACATTGATTCCCTTCTAAAATCTAAGTGATACTGCAGAAATAAAGATGCTTCTAAATTCTTATTGTCCATCCAATTAGAGACATCATTAATCCTGACTGACATGTTTTTCATGATTTATTTTCAAAGGAGCTACTACAAATGCAGTAGCATGAGGGGATGCCCTGCTAGAAAGCACGTGGAACGATGTTTGAAGGATCCAAGCATGCTAGTTGTGACTTATGAAGGGGATCATAAACACTCGAGGAATACATTTCAAGCTCCCAATGTGATAGTTTAAGTACTTCAGAAGTAGAATTAAATTCAAGGATATTCCATGCCAATATAATTTTCAAGTAGATGTGCTGTTTTCAAGGAGAAAATCTTGTTTTCTCTTCTGAATGTTCAACTTTTGCAGTTTCAAGTCTCTGTCTCTTCCTTCTGCGTTAAGGGTAACTTCCACAAATTAGTTGAATGAACGAGAGTACATATTAATTTCAAATAAAAAGTTCATTCAATTTTTTAAGGACTGACCCTAAAAGATGAGCTTGTTTATACGTGCATTTAAGTCCTAAAGTTAGTGCCTATGTTATCTAGACTCTTCATTTTTTTTAAAAACTAGTTTATATAAAGCATGTGGATGATATAATAGGTTAATATTATTTATTTTAATATCTATAATCCACTATTATACATTTTTTTTTCTTTTTTGATAAATCTATATTAGATGTTTTATATTTTGGTGTACAATTATATCAAAAGTTATCAAAATTATTACAAATGTTATCAAAATTATATCAAAGATTAACAAAACTATTACAAATATTATCAAAATTATATCAATAATTATCAAAATTATCTCAAAAATTATTAAAATTATACCAATAATTATCAAAATTATATCAAATGTTACCAAACTTATATCAAATGTTTGTCAAAATTATATCGAATGTTAACGTTACCAAAATTATATCAAATGGTACCCAAAATATATCAAAGATTACCAAAACTATATTAGATGTTACCAAAATTATATCACATATATCAAAATTTATCAAAATTGTATCAAATGTTACCAAATTCATATCAAAGATTACCAAAATTATATCAAAGATTACCAAAATTATTACAAATGTTATCAAAACTATTAAAAGGTTATCAAAATTTTTACAAATGTCATAAAAACTATATCAAAAGTTATCAATATTGTATCAAAGATTATCATAATTATATCAAGGGTTACTCAAAATTATATAAAAAAAAAATTATCAAAATTATATCAAAGGTTACCAAAATTATATCTAATGTTATTAAAACTGTTACAAATGTTATCAAAATTAGATCAAAATTTATCAAAATTATTACAAATATTATCAAACTTATATAAAAAGTTATCAAAATTATATTAAAGGTTACCAAAACTATATAAGAGATTACAAAAAGGATATCAAAATTATTTTCACGTTTATCAAAATAATATCAAAGATTACCAACTATATCAGAGGTTATTCAAATTATATCCAAAGTTACCAAAACTGTATAAAGGTTATTAAAATGACAAATTCATATTAAATGCTATTAAAATCATAAATAGTTACCAAAAATATTTTACAGGTTACCAAAATTATATCCAAGATTACTAAAATAGTTATAAAATCAAATGTTATCAAAAGTTACTAAAACTATTACAAAAGGTTATCAAAATTATATTAAAGGGTATCAAAATTATTTCAAATGTTATTAAAATTATATTAAAAGTTATTAAAATTATATCAAATGTTATCAGAATCATATCCAAAGTTATCAAAGTTATATTAAAAGTTATAAAAATTACACCAAAAGTTATCAAAATTATATCAAAAGTTGTCAAATTCAAAATTATACAAAAGATTAACAAAATCATATAAAAGGTTATCGAAACTATATCAAATGTTCTCAAAATTATATTAAAGGTTACCCAAATTATATCAAAGGTTATCGAAATTATATCAAAAGCTATCTAAATCATATCCAATGTTACTAAATTATATCAAAAGTTACCGAAATTATATCCAACGTTATCAAAATTATATCAAAGTTATCAAAATCATATCAAAAACTATTAAAATTATATCAAAGGTTACCAAAATCATTTCAAAGGTTAACAATATTATATCCAAGGTTGTTAAAATTATATCAAAGGTTATCAAATGTTATCAAAACTATATCAAAGGCTATCTCAAAATTATATTAAAAGTTACCAAACTTATATCAAAACTTATTAAAATTATATCAAAGGTTACCAAAATAATATTAAAAGTTATCAAAAATATATCAAAGGTGATCAAAATTATATCAAAAGTTACCAAAATTATATCAAAGGTGATCAAATTATATCAAAGGTTACCAACCAAAAATTACATTAAAGGTTAACAAAATCACATCAAAGGTTATAAAAAATAATATCAAAACTTACCCAAATTATTTAAAAGGTTATCAAAATTACATCCAAAGTTACCAAAATTGTATCAAAGGCTACCAAAATTACATCTAAGATTACCAAAATTATATCCAAGGTTATCAAAATTGAATCAAAGGTTATTAAAATTGAATCAAAGGTTACCAAAATTACATCAAAAATTATCAAAATTATATTAAAGGTTATCAAAATTGTATCAAAGGTTGTTAAAATCTTATTAAAGGCCATCAAAATCATATAAAAAGTTGTTAAAATCATATCTCAATTTTATCAAAATCACATTTAAGGTTACTAAAATCATATCAAAAGTTATGTTATATATTATATAAAATATTATACATTTATGGTTACTTATTATATATTTATATCAAAATTATTCATGTCTAATCTCATATGATAATATATATTATTGTATTTTAACATAATTTTATGATTCAAGTGTCCTACCATACTACCAATTTAATTTTAATTATTATTTTTGGTTATATCTTCACGTTTCGATTCTCGTCAAGCAAATATTATTTTAAGATTTTTCGTTACCTAATAGCTAGATAAATAAGTTTTTGATTCTTAACTAATAATTTTTTTAATATTCTTTCAAAATCTTATTATTATTTATCTTAACAATAAATCTGGAAGTGTTCTAATAAAAATTTATTAATTAAAAAATAAAATAAAAAAACAAAAATTAGTCAATATTTAAATTAAATAAAAAAGTTATCAATTGGGAAAAGTTTAATTTAATAAGGACTCTAATGTTTGAAGAAAAAAAAAGTAGTAAATATTTTATTAATTTAATAAAATAATTAATAATTAAAGATAAAACAGTTAATTATATAAATTATGAAGGATATATATGTCGTTCACTATTTATATTTTTAGAATTGGTACTTTTATATATAGTATTGATATCGGTATCTGACACATATTCGGACAAAGTATATGGGGTATGATCATTTAAATATATGAAAAAACTTAATAAAAAAAAAATTAAACATATCCTTGTCGGATATATACCCATATCCAATACTCACTCCGAATCCAGATAACATAGGTTAGTGCCACTCCATCTTAACTAAAGAAATTTCAAATGAAAGTTTAGCATAAGTTGATTATTGCATCATCTATCATTACAAAACCCTACCTCGAAAGATGTCTGAACCTTTCAACATTACTCAGAAAATGAGAAAATGATTGTCTAGCAGCATTTGCCATCTCTGGGTCTGGGTTAAATTGACTATTAAATTGAGTCTAATTTGAGATAAGAAATTCTGGTTCAAGCCTTGCATAAACGGCTCTCGAATCATGTTCTTGAGTTTTCCTATATATTCCCATGAAGTTGAAAGCAGAAGCTTCTAATACCCAAATTGCAATGGTAAGTAGGACAAATTAAAAATCTCTTTCTGCCAAATCCAATTAGTCAGCAAAAACGTATCAAGGGCAAGTGTTATACGACATGTAAAAGAAATGGCCTTTCCCCGTTAAAAACCAAAGGACCCAAGTGGGTTCCAATAGTCCAACTTTATTTAAGAACCATTAAGGCCGGGGGCTCTCACTTAAAGGACCAATGGCCCACCATTATCAATTCTAAACAAAATTAATGTGCCTAATGTGCTTGCAAAGATAGTTATATATGAAAAGTAAACACAAATATTTCTGAGATGGGCCTAAACCTTGAGGCAACATGTTCATTTGTCCAAAGTAAAGTGTGAAGTTAAAAGAGTTCTTTACTTGCTCCCTTTAGAAATGGGCTTCATTAGCATCTTAAGAAAACCTTTGCTTCTACATTTCTAGATAAGATAATTAAGGACATAATTGATGTGATTTAGTTAAAGTTACAAATTTTCAATTGAAATCATATATTTTTTTTAGTAAAAAATCATATTATCTAATTGAAATATTTAAATTAAAATTTATATATTTATTATGAGTTAATATTTTGTTACTGTAATTAAATCATGACAAGATTTTGAGATAACATTCGTATAACCCGAATTCCTAACAAAAAAAACTCACTGATTACACTCACATCACATTGGATACTTTCTTTTATTTGAAGAAAATCTATGACTTAAAAAATCTTTAATTGAATAGTTTAAGATCTTCTGATCATAAAATTCTACATGAAATCATGAAGGTCCTTTAAGCAAATATGATTTGTCAAGTGTGGGCTGATGGATCCCTAATATTTGATGCATGAGTGGAAGAATATGAGTAGAACAAGCAGAGGTGTTATATAAAGTTAGGCACTACCTTCTGTTATTTCTTCTCAGCCACTAGTGATGCATAGCTTCCTTGGGTGGTAGGCCCAAAAATATCATAGTCTTTGTTGATCTTTTTATGGCAAGCAAAACAAAATTTTCCAAGCTAGAAAATTGTAATACAAAAGTAGTAATTAGAATCATGATTATCCTTTGAAAGTACCTATTTTTCTTAATGAATAATCATCAAAGACATTAGTCATTATGGGAGAGAACTAAAACTTAGTTGATTAGTCTTGCTTTATTTATGTTAAGATAGAAATTAAAGCAAACAGTAGAATTAATTTCTTTCTTATCACATAAATTTACTAAATCAAAATGAGATATCTTAACAAATTAATTCTTCTAAACATCTCTCTCTCTCAAATTTGATTTGTTGCTTTCCATGCATATTTTGGTGACAATTTTCTCTGTTTGTTGATCAAATACCATCGGATAACAAAGTAGAGACAACCCAATTTTTCATTGGCTGAGGATCAAAGAAGAATCTTTCTTGCAAGATCATTGTAAATGCTTCTTAAAAGAGTTAAATCTAATTGTGACCGAACCAATTAAACTCTTATGTCAAAACTCTGTACAAAATCTAAAACTAAATCTCGAATGCTGTCATCTTCCAACATGACTTAAAGAGAGAGAAACGTAAATGTAGATCAAACTACACTTGGACGGTGAACCTTAAATGGTCTGTGTGTCCCCACTTTTAAAATAAGAGGTTCATATAAGTTTAAATTTTTTATCTCGAATCTTTAAAATCACTTAGGACGTAGAAAAAGTGAAATACATGAAGAATGAAAACTAGACTTCTTAATTTTAGAAAAAAAATGAAAATAAGACAACCCCAGACCCAGATTGGAAATCTTTTTGTGTCCAAAAGGGACAAAGCAGGAGTTTAAGTTTGTCATCGACAGCAAGCAATCAGTCATAGACCAATAGTTTAGTTTTAGTGGCATAGCCAACAGCGTATAACTCAATGCTATCAGAAAATATTGTCCCGAAAAACAACAATAGCAAAAGGTGAATTTGGTGCTGCCCCTGCGCATTAGATTTGCATTGATGGGTGCGTTTGGGGGAAAATTGGATGGGGAAAGTGGGGACAACAAAATCTCTGGGCTATCTTCCAAAGAGATATCCCCACAATTTTAAGTACCAACCCCCTTCCTCTCTCTCTATCTCTCTTCGCTTCCTGCACATTTTATTTAGGTTTGTAGGGTACCCTACCCTACTCTTATACTACTGCTGTTCTACTAGTACCCTATACACTGCCCTAAGCTTTCTCCTATCCACTAGGGTTTTTAATTCCTATAATTATACAATAAATAGTGTTGTAGTTTGTGTACTGAACTCTCCCAAGTCCCAGAATTTTTTGTGCCTGTTCTGCCCCTGCTAAACCATCAAATTACTACTATTGTATTGGCAGAATTGAAACATTGATCAAGCTGATTTAATAAAAAAAAATGAAAGTTTCCACCAAATCTTTTACCTAAAAAAGAAAGATTTTACTAATATTAATTACTGTACGTGCTTAATTATTGAGGTAGTTTCACCCTATATTTCAATGACAATGTTAAAAGAATTAAAAGGGCAAGATGCATTCTATATTTTATTCACTTAGAGTATATATACAGTTACAATTGTAAATTTATAGTAATCCTATATACAAGAATTATTCACAATAATGATTTAAATATTTCATATTATTTACAAAATTAATATATATTGTTGCTATCTGATATGAAAGTTTGAGATTGACATCAAGTTTTTGATAAAGATGAAGATAGATGATTTGATAAGTATTAAGTTCAAAAAATCTTTACAAATGTAATAAGCATCATTACTCTTATAAAAAAACTTAAAAAAATACAGTCATCATCATGAATTCATGATGGGAAGATCCCATGCTTATTCAATCCATATCTGAAAGTTTTAGGATATCAAATCATTGATATATATATATATATAGAGTAGTATTTTTCCATATTAAACTAAGCCGATGTTTTCATCATGCAAGTTGTCGTATTCAAAATATGAGAACATTATCCATATGAATTGTTACAAGAGAAAAAAAAAACGAAAAAAAAAACAACATAAACACATGTTCTTTTGGGGAGAAGGGTAACGAAACAGAAAGGTTTTGGCAACCGAAATAAAATAATGGTTCACATTGTAAGAAAGCCACCACCAAACCCAATTGCATGCATAATAATTAAACTAATAAAACGACAGCAAAACAGCAATTCTGCCCCCGCTTAAAGACAAATTGCTTGCTTAGATGAGGCTGTTTTGACAACGATTCTTTATGCTCTTTTAGAGTTTTCCTTTAAGCCACTTATTAAGCTTGATTTGTATTCCACAATTATTTCACTTGTTTTTTCATTGAAATAGAGAAAAAAAGAAAGAAAAAAAAAAGTGGTTCATTGTTTAATTGGGATTTGGTTTCAAGGAATATATGGTTTGGATTTAATTAAATAATTAATTGGACTGACAAAGGAAATTAGTCAGTAATGGCCTCCCTTCCTTTTCTTTAATTCCTGTTTTGGTTTATTTTCTATAAACTTCTAATATATAGGTCCTGACATTGTAAATAATCATATTAAAACCCTACCATGAAATTTAATATCCAATTCTTACTCTAATCGTTAATTTGTTATAGTAATTAATTTGATGAGCTCAATAATCGTGTAGTCTGTTAATGTAATATTATATTTTTAATTTTAATTATGATCATGATTTAATTTTTGATAATATCAAATAAAAAAATAATCCAATGAAACTTAATTTTTTTTAATTAATAATAGGAGTGCATCAAACTCAAATTTTACAGAAAAACAAAATTTTTTACAAAGTATGAAATATGATTCGATTGCTTTTGAAAAACAGGTTCCATGCCAAAGTCTTTGATTGCCCACGTACTATCATCATCATATAGAATCATTGTGTGTACTCTTTTTTACTTTGCAAATGATGGATGCACATTTTTACACCTTCATCATTCACTTCTTGTACAAATAGAACCTCCCATTTTTATACTTTTATATCCACTTCTTATAAAAATCATAAATAAAGTGTTTTAATTTTAATAACAAATTTCCATGTTAATGAAGTAACAATTGTTTTTCTTTAAAAAATTTAAATACAATTTAAAAAAAAAAGGTTTCATCATTCAATTAATTTGGTATTTTATAAAATAATTTTTTATTTTCTCATTTTTAGGTCTTGCATATTTTTATTGGTTTTTATTGTTACAATTCCTAATTTATAATTATAGTTTTTATATTATTATAATTCTTAATCATTATTTTCTTTTGGTTTTTAATTATTTCTTTTTTTTTTTCGATTTTAGGCTTCAAACAAATCAATTGGATCAAGGAATAAAACAATTTTAGATCGAATCTAATGGGCTTGAAGCACCAACAACACATTCATTTCTTGTTTTTGTTTTTTTTCCTAAATGAGCTTCAAATAAAAAAAAAATTAAGAGCTTAATTGAATGACATTCAATTAGGCTCTTAAATCACTATTCTAACCAAAAACTCCTTTTATATATAATATAATAGATAATGAAACCTTAGGGACGACCAATATTCTTATTTTAATGGAAAAAATAAAATATTTTCATTGGTACTTTGGTAGTATATTTTTTTTAAGGCATATTTCATTGGAAATAAAATTTGCTCAATCGGCTGAATAAGTTAGTAAAAATCAAGAGAGTTTTCGCTTGATTTCTTACTTTAATTTCGACCAAACATTTTATTTTGAGGCTGTTTAGATATAATTAAAATTATCTTTGTTCGTTGATATTAGAGTAACATTAGATACTGCACACCCACAGTGTGAACGAAAAACTAATAAAATAATTAGTTAAACAAAATATATTTTGAAATAAATAATTTAATAATATAAAATATAGGTTTTTTTTTAAATATAAAAATTATTTGATGATGTAATATGAGTTTTTTAAATAAAAAATTTTATTTGATAAGATCATGTGAGGTAATTTTTTTAAATAAAGTAAATTATATAAATATCCGTAATTTTGTTTAATTATTCAATTTGATTTTGTTGTATTTTCACCAATTGAGTTGGTGTCACTTGACTCATTGACACCAACTCAGTCATTTTTTTTATAATAGTATAGATGTTTTGAAATAAATAATTTAATAATATAAATGTAGGTTTTTTTTTTAAATATAAAAATTATTAGATGATGTAATGTGAATTTTTTAAATAAAAAAATTATTTTATGAGATCATGTGAAATAGTTTTTTTTAAATAAAATAAATTACATAAATATCCTTAATTTTATTTTATATCATTTATTCAATTTAATTTTGTTATATTTTCATCAACTGAGTTGATGTCACTTATCTTAGTGACATCAACTCAATCATTTTTTTTTATAATAATATAGATAAAAAAAATTATCAAAATGTATATAATATAAAATAATTCAGACAAAAAACAAAGGGTTATTTTCTTTTCTTGAATCTTAATAGACCCCGGGGATCGATATTTGTTGTATGGCTGGCCGGACATAGGCAGAAGGTCCATGATTGTGACACGTCAGCAACCGAACAATTGACCCCAGATGCATCCTAGCGTGTGAACTGCACGTGCCTCTCATGTCCCACTTTCTCTGTCTGATAAATTGCGGCTTATTGTTAAAAAGAAAAATGGGGTCACCGTTAGTGGTTTCTTTTGGACCCAACTTTCCTTGTCTTTTATATATATATATATATATATATATATATATTGAAACCTGTCCAAAGTTATTTGTTTTTAAGGAAAAAGATTTACATCATATATATTGTTTTCTAAGTGCTAAAATATATATATATATATATATATATATATTTTGGAACCTGTCCAAAGTTATTTGTTTTTAAGGAAAAAGATTTACATCATATTGATATATTGTTTTCGAAGTGCTAAAAAAAATTCATTGATGTTGGTTAGTTTTTGTAATTTTGGAAATGACACGATTGTATAATATAAAAGTTATATAAAAAATAATTAAAAAATATTATTAAATATAACATAATATAATATAACATAAAAAATAATATAAATAAATATGATACGAATATATGAACGTATCAAAATTTATACAATACATATTATTAACGTGTCAAAATTTATATAAATATATAATATTTTAAATACAATTATAAAAAATTAATACAAACACAATATAAATACACTATTACTAAATTTAATGTTTGTGGTTGTCAAAACAAACAAACCCTCTAGTCTCTAATTTGCTTGCTTTAGGTCTCATTAGCTTTTGAGGTCAAAAGCTGCTTTTCACCCCAAACGCAATGCTAAACAGATAAAAAAATTTGGCTTCTGCTGTTGAAATCATGGTTTGAAAAGCCAAACCAAAAAGCCCAAAAAAATAGCTTTTGGGCTTTAAAAGCTGACTTTTGAATAAAATGACTTTATTATCCTCACATCTCTACACTTTTATTATTTTAAACATATCTTTTTTTGATATTTCAATTTCCTACAACACTTTTTCACAGCAATGCTAAACACTTAAAAGTTTTTAAACCACACTTTTTCACCACACTTTATAAACACACTTTTTTCAACTCGAGCTTTTTTCAACAGCAATGCTAAACTAGCTCTTACTCTTATTACTATTCGGATGAAGAGAAATATTTTTCACTAACTTTTTCACCCATTTGATCTTTGGCCTTGAGGCTAAGTAGTGCTATAGCCTAGCCTAGCCATGCATGCATATTGTTACTCACTATGAATTGACAAAAAGAGGTACGGAATCCAATATTACAAGTCTACAACTACATGAATATCCGCTTTCTTGGATATGTCATTTTTTAAGAGAATAAAAATTAGGATTTCTACCCAAATTTCATTCGATTCTCATTACTTTGATGAACTAGTTTTAAAAGAATGTGCATTATCTATTTAATTTTATTGTTATATTATCCAATTGAATAGTAAAAATGATAAAAGCAATTTTTATTATAATACTTATAATTAAATCATATGAATACATACGCTGTAAATATAGATTAATAATTATAAATTAAATATAAGATCAACCGTCATATAATTTATTGATAAAGTAATAGAAGCTTAATTTCAATAATTAAAATTTAATTACTTTCAACTTCAAATATAATAAATTAAATTAAATTTAAAACCAAAAGTTTTGATGAAAAAACTAAGTAAATTCTAGAATAGATGAGTCAAAAGTTCATACGAGGAAAAATTTCTCTTCCTTGTCGAGTATTAATCTTTTGTAGGGACCATGATAATATTCTCTACTGATACATTCAAAATATGACAAGTTGACAACTAAATCTTTTCTAAGAACATTATTTCCTTTAATTAATTAAGCAAGTTTTGCATTATTATTATTAACAATATCCCAATTAATCCATTTTTTTCAAAGGCAAAATTAAGGGTGGGCCTAGCTCTCCCTCTCTTTCCCCCCCTTCCCCACAGCCACAATCATCAACATGCAAATCTAAATTAAAACGTCAATATCGTATAGTAGAGACCTGACAAAGAATAATTTGCCAAAAATGTTGACAAAGCTAATTGCTAAAATGTCAATCAATTTATATAACAACCTTTGCAGTACGTGTGTTTAAATTATTGGGTCACCTTTGACAAAACCTTACCGTAAAAAGCACACATAAACACAATCTTGCAAGATCTAACCCTCCTGAAGATAATGAAGAGATTTCGGTGACAAAGAAAATGAAATGCAAAATAGGCAATAATCATCATAGAATCGCAATAATGTAATCACCTAATCCTTAGAGTTATAATTGCTCCATTGACAAACCCCTCGTTACATGCAAATTTGTTATTTCGTTGCCTTATATAGCCATAGCCCATAGGGTCCATTAGCTATAAAAACCTCAACGTTTGCTCCCATTTTCTACTTATTTAATACAAAAGGAGGAAAAAAGTTAATATGAAATTTGTTATGCCTTTTACTTTTTTTTTTTTAATCTTAGCATGAGAAACTGTCATATCTGAATACTACATTTGTGTATGTAGCAAGAATGATTGAGAGGTGAAAAAAGCATATTTTGATTAAAAAAATCAATGAATAAAAACAAAAATATATAATTGAATTATATAAAACTTTTGAAGATATTTTAGTTTAATTTTTTTTGAACGATTTTAAAAATACATTCTTTCATATTAATATTGTGGATTTAAATTTTTATTTTTAAAGTTTTTTTCACTAGAATTGAATTTTGATTAACAAAATGGGTATTAAACTTTGGCTTATAGTTTTTGCCTGAACTTTGAGTTCATTTTTGAACCATCCTTAAATCTCACTCTTTCCCACTTTCATATCTTAATTTCTTTAATTTTTTCGGATAAGCAAGTTTTTATTTATCCAAAAAACAGTAATCACTGCTACATCTGTACATCTAGCATGGCTAGAAAACAATTATACTAAGAAACTAGTTACAAGCTTAATTTGTAAACAAAGAGTTTCTTAACCCCCCATGCTAAGTGAAGGTTTCTATTTACAGAATCATCTTGTATGCTTTTCATCCCCTCTAATCTAGAGCTGACCTCCTCTTTAATTTTCTCTAGCACTTGCATACTCTGTTGTGGCTGTTTACCAAACCTGCGATTATTCCTCTCCCTCCATACATGATAAATGAGAGCATTCCAAGCAATTCGGAGTATGGTTGCAATAAGGGATTTACCCTTTAGCTTCCGCTTTGTCCATTGAACTTCAATCTCCCAACTGCTGATAACTCTATGTAGCTGACATAGAAGCAGAATTTCCTTCCATATAGCCTTAGAAAACTCACATTCAAAGAAAATGTGATCTCGTGTTTCCTGCTGTTGATTGCACATAACACATGCGCCATCAATTTCCATTCCTCATTTCATCAATCGATCTTTTGTAGGAAGCTTGTTTTGAATTGTCATCCATGAGATTTGAGAATGCCTTGGAATATGGTAAGCATACCATACCAATCTGTCCCAATCCACCTTTGGCTGTCTTAGTCTGATCTGCTTCCACACTTTGGATACTGAAAATCTGTCCCCAGGGAACCTCCATGCTAGTCTTCCATTTCTCTGACAAGTAAATTGAGCTGCTAGTGGTCTCAAATGTAGAATTTTCCTCCAAATCCAGCTACTTCCTTGGGTTACTGGTACCTGCCAGAATGAGATACCCTTTAAAACATAGATATGGATCCATGCAATCCACCATGAACCTGCCTTGAAAAGCAGATTCCAAATAACCTGCATTATGCTTACCTTGTTCCAAGAACCTAAATCCTTTAGGCCAAGTCCCCCCTCTGATTTTGGACAACAGATTTTCAGCCAGCTCACCCTTGCTCCTTTAGCTACTGCATCCTTTCCTGTCCAATAAAATCTAGAGCAAAGCTGATTGATTTTGGCTTGCATTGCCTTTGGCAGAATGAAAAGCCTACACCAATAGTTTTGTATATTGAACAAAACTGATTGAATTAGCTGATATCTTCTAGCATAGGATAGTAACTTTGATGACCAATGTGTGATTCTATCAGTGATCTTTGTGATGAGTGGAGCACATTCCCTTTCTGTTAGCCTTTTTGTTACTAGAGGGACCCCCAAGTACCTCACTGGCAACACTCCTAATTTGAAGCCAGTCACCCGGTGAATTTCCTGAAGTTGAGCTCTGCTGATGCCAGAAGAAAACAGTTCACTTTTCGCACAGTTTAGCTGCAAACCAGAAAATTTGTAAAAGCTTTCCAGGATATTTTGCACTCCTTGAATAGACTTCAGCTTCCCTTTAGTGAAGATCATCAGATCATCAGCAAAACATAGGTGAGTGAGCTCAATTTTCTTGCATTTAGGATGGAAATCGAACACCTTGTATTGTGCAGCAGCATCCAATAGTTTTGAGAGTACATTTATAGCAAGTACAAAAAGGTAAGGGGAGATAGGATCTCCTTGCCTTATACCTTTTGCACCTTTAAAATAGCCCACTAAGCCTCCATTAATCGATAAGGAAAATCTGGGATCAGTGATACAACTCTCGATCCATTTTATGAAGCCTGCTGGGAAATTCAGGGCAGCAAACACAAGTAAAATGAAGTCCCAATCAAGAGTGTCAAAAGCCTTTTGAAGATCAACCTTTATGGCACTTCTAGGAGAGAGAGTTGTTCTGGCATAGCCTCTTACTAACTCCTGAGCCATAAAGACATTATCAGATATACTCATTCCCTCAACAAAAGCACTTTGGCTAATGCTGATGATTGATGGTAGGAATTTTTTGAGCCTTCTTGCCAGCACAGAAGTAATGCATTTATAGACCACTGAACAACAAGAGATTGGTCTATAGTCTTTAATATTAGTGGGATTTTGGTTCTTTGGCACTAGTGCTACAGTAGTGGAATTGAAGCCTGCCAGCAAGTCCCCTGTCAGGAAGAAATAAAGTATTACAACAATAAAATCCTCCCCAACCACTGTCCAGGCCACCTTAAAGAAATGGGATGTGAAACCATCTGGACCTGGGGACTTATCTCCATTGATTGCAAATATGGACTCTTTTACTTCCTCCCTGGAAATTGGCCTTGAGAGATCAAGCTTCTCTGCATCCGAGAAGGAAAAATGCAGAAGCTCTCTTAGAAACTCCTCTGTACAACCCACAACATCAGTATCCTTTGTGCCAATAATATTCTGGAAGTGAGAAATTGCTGCATGAGAAATTTGTGAGAATGTTTCAAGCCTATTTCCACTATCATCATATAGTACTTTTATTGTACCCCTATTCTGCCTGGCTGCAACCATTTTGTGAAAAAATCCAGTATTCTGATCGCCTTCCTGGAGCCATTGAACCCTAGACTTCTGTCTGAAATGACTCTCTTCAGCTTTCATCAAATCATTATACTCATGGGATAAGATCCTTTCCCTCTCCACCAAGTCATCAGAGGGATGGTTAAGCATATCAACTTGAACATCCTCTAACTCCCTTCTCTTGGCTGCAACTCTCTCAGAAATGCTGCCATAATGAGAATGATTAAAGTTTCTCAGGACTGACTTTAGCCTTTTCATTTTTGCATGCAATCTGATCATTGGGTTACCACCAGTGGGTTCCCTCCAAGAGTTCTCAACAGTTTTCATGAACTCTGGGTGTCTTGTCCAATAATTGAAAAACTTGAATGGTTTTGGTGGTGAAGCACTCATCATGTCAAGTTTTATGAAAGCTGGACTGTGGTCAGAAATCTCTGGAGCTAGGAATTCAACATGAGACTCAGCAAAAGCAGACAGCCATTCTGCATTGATGAGAACTCTATCCAACTTCCTTGCAAGGAAACCCTCAACTTGATTGTTCGACCATGTGAACCTAGGGCCTGTGAATGTATGGTCAAAACAAGATAATACTTGCAAACAATCATTAAATTCCCTTATATCAGTGTTAGGTGCTTGGGATCCATCATAACTAGAGCTTTCAGAGGGGTCAGTAATGGTATTGAAGTCTCCAGCAAGCATCCATGGAAGGTTAGACTGTGTGCCATTTAGATCAACTAAGTGACTCCATAATCTCCTCTTTTCTGTGCCCTCATTAGAAGCATATATGGCATAGAAAAAGAACTTCTTACCTGTATAAGATATACTGCAGGTAAGGCTTTGATCCAAGGAAGCAACAAGACTCACCTGTACATTACTTTGATATAGAAACCAAATCCTTCCATTATAAGCCTCAGAATAATTGTGGAACATGCTCCATCCTGGAAAACTTTTATCTAGAATCTGCTGCATGTTTTGAATCTTGACTCGAGTCTCAATCAGGCAAACAATGTCAGCTTTTAACTTCCTTATTATACTAACTACATCTTTTTGTTTAAGGGAACTGTTTAATCCCCTTACATTCCATATGAGAATATTCATTGGGAAAGGTTTGGTATGGAACCTCCTGAGGTAGTGGGATCTACCTTTGCACTGTTTCTTTTTCCTTTGTCAATGGGCCCTCTTCTCTTAGTCTTCAAATTCTTCATGAGGCCAGCTACTCCAGCAGAGGTTGCTCTAGGTTTCCTGGGAGAAAGAGCTGTGACCCTGCTTTCATCCTCAGATACTCCCCTATTATCATCCTTGACCTCAGGCTCAATTTCTTCTCTATAATCATCCTCAGCTAATTCTTCCAAAATAGCAAATCTATTTAAAGAACTAGACTTCCTAGCTTCAAAAGCTTTATTCTGATTTGGCACATTTTGATTCTTGGAGCTTACTGATGGTGGCTCAGCACCTTCAGCTATCTTGCCATTATTCACAATAACTCCATTTTCTTTGCTTTCTTCAATTTTCTCACCATCCCTCCCTTGCCCTTTTTCCTTTGGCCTCCAAATCTTTGCTGCAGCAATAACAAGCTTGGATGGACAAGCTTTATCCAAATGCCCAAAGATCTTGCAATTCGAACATCTTTGAGGCAACCAAGGAGTTTCAACCGTTATAGAGGCTTTGGATCCATTCTCCAACACAACATTAATAGTGCTTGGGATTACAGTTGTGGCTGCAACTTCTACACACACTTTAGCATAAGCCAATCTCTGCTGGTTGGATGTTATTTTATCCATGTAAAGAGGAGTGCCCAGTGCACTTGCTATATAGCTCAATCCTGTTCTTGTGTATAGCTCTAATGGAACTCGACCTAGATGTATCCAAATAGGGAGTTTTTCCATACTAAAGTCCAATGATTCCATCCCCGGCTCCCACTTCCTGACAATAAGTGGTTTGTTATGAATGTGCCATGGGCCAGCTTTAAGAACTCGATTTCTTGCCTCTGAGTTGGAGAATTGAACAACAAAGAGATTTAACCCAGCTGGTTTAATCTCCACAGTACTATCTTTCCCCCATAGCAGTGTGACCATTTGCTGAAACTGACTGAAATTAGGTATTCTGCCAATGAATTGAGCCACCACAGAGTTTTTCCATTGCTGGTTGCCCTCTGCAAAAACCTCAACTGGGGGCTTAACTGTCACAGCTCCATTGTGGATCTGAGGTGGGAAGAACTGCAAGGTCTGATTAGCAGAGGCTGAGAAAAGCTTCCTCCAATCAGCTTTTGCCACCTCGCGAGAAGTTGTTGTAACTACCTCTTTCCATTTCCCTATTCGGGCTCCCGGATGTTCCAGGCTCCCCATTTGACCCTGATCTGATCGTGAGGTATCGCCATGAACAAACTCAAAACCTTGTGAACAATCCACCTGTGTCCTCACAAGATCTGAGGCCATTGAAGTAACCGTCACAAAGAATTCCAAGAACAAACAGAAACAAACAGCTTCAATTAAATTGAAACTACAGTTTTTCAAGAAAATCCAAAAAGAATCAATGAACAAATGAATTGATATGAATTTGATAAACTGAGATGAAGTTAATGAAAGAATGATGAATTTTGGTGAAAGATTTGGAAAAAGAATGAAGAAATTCTCAGATCAAGATAGTCCTACTAATGTGAGTTGAGAGCGTTTCTTCTAACAAACTTTTCCCAACGATTTAATTATCATTTTTGGTTTAATTTCTTTAATTACCTTCTTCTAGATAGTTGATTTAGTTTCCAACTTCCATATAACCATCCTAAATAAATCCGAACTGAAGGGTTAGGCTAATAATTGTCACAAGGAAAAGTTAAGGAACATGAGGTTCACAATCCAAAACAAATTTTGGGTATTAATTATGAATTACACAATATATATCTATACTTTATGTTAATTGAACTTATTTTTAGTTGCATTTCAATCGGCTGCACCTCACCCATCTTGAATTGACGTGGAATTCCATTGATTAATAATATTTCGAGGGAGACAATTCAACTTTTAGCCATACCAAAGATCTAGTTTCTGATATAAAGGATATAAAGATTATCCTAGGGTGGTGGCTCTAGCTCGTTTACTTTTATAAGAAGGTGGGGATGGTGCCAAAAAGCCCCAAGTCAATGTCCTTAAGGTATATATATGCAGAAAATACAAATCCATTGTCTAAATAAATAAATATATATAGTTAAATGCAATAGAAATTTGTCATTGCTTGGCTTGATATGCTTTTAATAAAGGATTGTGGTAGAGGCAGGTGCTGTTTTGCTATTAGTTTAAATGTTGGCATGTAATGGAGAAAAGGATATCCATACGATTCAACTGGAATTCCATGTGAGCTTTTGCTCCATTTTTTTTATTTTTTTTTTGTCACACAAAAAGTTTTGCTAATTTTATTTAAAAAAAAAAAAACAGAAAAGGAAGGGGATGAATGGTGTGGCAGATGGGTTGGTGGGAAAGATAGATGGGGGAGGAAAAGTCTGATTTAATTGCTTGATTTACCATGTCGCTGGAAGGTAGATTTGTTTATGGGTCCGGTCGGATTGCAATTTGAATTTTTTTTTTTGTTGCTCAAACCCGTTTCGGGTTGATCCGTAAATTCATTTTATTGTTTTTAAATTATTTTTATATTAATATTTATATATTTTATAATTAATTTTAAATAAAAATATTTTTTATTTAATATAAAAAAATGTTTAAATATTGGTAACATATACATTGAATTAAACATTAATATTTAAGATTAAGATTGCCAAAGTTCTTGGAATACAATGATATAGGATTTACCTAATTAAGATTAAAAAAACAGACATGGGTATAAGTACAACATTAATCAAATTTGGTCTTTGGTTGAATAATTGAAGCTGTATTATTTTAGATTAAAGTAGTTCGGAACATCAAACTACTTACACAATGTATTATTATCCCTCTAAGTGTAGGGAACGATTATTTTTTACTTTATTTCAGTTTTCATACAAAAAGGGATTGATCCTATATATAGAAAATCGATTTTTTTATTATTTAGTTTTTATAAAATGTTTTACGTTTTTTTTTTTTAAAAGTAAGATATTTTTTGAAAAATGTATATAATTTTTTATTAAATTAAAATTTATTTTTTATTAATTAAATGTAAAAAAATATAAAAATTATTTAAAAAAAAAAAAAGCGTACCTAAACGTGGAAAAACAACATATAAGATTATATTATAGAGTAGCTGTAGCTGTAGCTGATAGACAAAAAAATTTCAAAAAAGCATTTGTCTCCACACAACTGCAAATTTGTAAGTTGATGTTGAAATTTTCGTTATTCACGTCAAACTGAACCGGACCACTTAACAAATTATCTGTCAAAAAAAGATCTAGCCTATAATGTATGACAAACGAGTGCCCAAAAGTTTTTTTTAGTCTACAAATTTTTAATTTTCACTTTGGGTCAAGAAATTAATTTTATGCATCTTCAATATTCACAGGTGGTTATCAATCTCTATCTTTCTTTGTCCTAACTCTTAACTTTTATTGAATTTCATTGATCGGTAGCTTTTTGGACTTCTAATACGGTGAACAACCTTAGATTACATTTGTTTACTAGCTAGGAACAAATGGCATCAAAAAATTCAAAACAGAAATAAAAAATAATGATAGAGAATTTTTTTAGTAAAAGAAGTTTGCAGTTTGAGAATTTTTTAGTATTTTTTTTTTATTTTTATAATCCGAAAAAACAATAGCTTAGCCATTAGCCACCCACAATTCAAAAGCCGAAATTGTATACATAATAAAAAGAAGGGACAAGGTTGGGGTTAAGAGAAAAGGTAGCGAGATAAACGTCATTTAACTCACTCGAGAAGCGCGCGAAACACTTCCAACAGCTAGCCGCGGCTACATTTAGAAACCGATAAAACAAAGGCAAAAATAAACAAAGACAGGCATTTTTTTTACATAGAAAGAGATCAGTCAGAGAAAGAAAAAGAAGTGAAAAAAAAAAAAAAAAATTGCAAATAAGGAAAGGGAAAAAGAGAAGGGGGGCCTCGTGATTCAACTTTTTGTTTTTAACCCTTTTTTACACTCTCTCGTCTCTCTTATATATATTTTTTGTGCAGAGAGCCCTATTCTCTCTCTCTCACCAACAAATTAAATCTCCTCTTCATATATATATATACCCACTTTTTTTTTTTTTTTTTCTACATTTAAAGGGCGTGTTTGCGTTTGAGAGGTGAGAAACATCAAAGCAAGAAACATTGGGAGTGACTATTGAGGGAGACTAGAGAAAGGGAAAGCTTGGCCGCTTTGTTTTGCTTCCCTGTTGCCTTGTTGTTTCTTTCCTCTTCGCTTACATGGTGTAAAGAGAGAGAGAGAAAAATAAGATTAAATACATAGAGAAATAGATAGATAGATTACATAAAAACAATAGACAATGTCGGCTTACAGAGACAAAGATCCCCGTATCCATGGCATCCAATCCAAGATTCGTGTTGTCCCCAATTTCCCCAAACCAGGTTCCTCTGTTTCTTGTTTCCTTTTGTTATTTTGCAGAATAAAAAAATGGTTTCTTGGTCTCTTTGTTCCGTCATGTACTCTCTTTTCGTTCGGGTTTACTTTCTATGGTTGCTATAAAAATGTGGGAAAATGGATAAAAGGTTTGAAACCCAGATTTTTCCAGTGCTTGGAATCATAGAAACAAACATAAAGACTGAAGCTTTATTGATCTTGTATGACTTTTCTACCCAATTCAAACTGGCTACTTGTCATTTTGAAAGAAAATTCAGGATTTATCTAAATTAGTTCCATGTTATGTTTGTTTGTTAGTTAATGTAAGATTGTTAAATTGGTTTTGTTTATGGTGGAAATGGCAGGTATTATGTTTCAAGACATAACTACTCTGCTACTGGATCCTAAAGCTTTCAAGGACACAGTGGATTTGTTCGTTGAGAGATACAAAGGGAAGAACATTTCAGTTGTTGCAGGTAAAACGAAAGGGAAAATAAAGAAAAAAATACCTTTTTTAAAAAAAAAATGAAAGCATTTTATTTTGTTACTATTATTGGTTTTTTTTTTTTTTGTTCAGATGTGCTAAAGATTTGATCCAAAGCTTTTTAAGAGTTTTTTTTTTTTTTTATATCACTCTTTGATTAACATCAAGGAGGGTGGGGTCCATGCTTACGAGAAAGTAGCTTCTGTGGAAGGAGGAAAAAGGATATGCCCCTTCAAGTTGCATAAGTTTCTGGTTGTCTTTTTGAATGCTCTTTTATGGATTATGGAATGGAAGTGACTCTGTTTTTTTCTTTAGATTTCATTTCTCGTTTGACTATCATCCTTTGCTAGTGGAGTGAGCCATTGATTGCTCCCTCTCTCTCTCTTAACTTCTTTTGTAGTTAGGTACGGTAAAATCCAATCCAATCCTCTCCACCGATTCCGCTCCGAATGAGAATTTTTTTTTTTTTTAAAAAAAAGTGGGGACGGGCATAGTGCTGTGTTGTTTTGATAGATGCTTGCTTTATTTCGTTTCGTTTATCTTTTAAAATTATTATCTTATTTTTAAAATACTTTATATATATATATATATTTTTTTATATTTAGTATATTTACTAAATTCATATATACTTTATATATATGTGTATATTTTATAATTACTAAAAAATTATATATGCTAAAATCATGTTAATGAATAAATTAGAATATATTTTTTTATAATATTAAATTAAAAATAATTAGTAAAAAAGTGGGATGAAGCAGCGTGGATCAATGTGGAGCGGTTATGAATGTAATTTATACTCATGGAGGTAGATGTTTTCAACATTCATGACTAGGGCGGAGGTGAATAAGACAATCTCCGTCTTCGTCCGTTCCATTGTCATTCCTATTTGTATTATTACCCTTTGAGCGGCTCTCATTTGCTCTCTCTCTTTTATACACACACATTCTTGTTGTGGCCATGTGCTTGGATCCGATTTGGCTTGATGGTGGTTGGTGATGGATGCCCACCTTACTTGAGGTGGACTAGGATGATGTAAATTCTCAGTCCCCCCTTTTTTACATTATTTTTTAAGCTTAATTATAGAACCTGTGATGCATTTGTTGTTTATTGGACCCCTTAAGTTAAATATGATGAAGTAATTGCAGTACTAGTTTTTTCTCCAGTTTCCCTTTCATTAGTTATTGCCATTCGCTGATGTAGTTGCACGAAGTTTATGGAATTGTTGAATGAGATTCGGGAGAGATTGATGGATATCAAAACTCATTTATGGTAGTTGAAGCAAATTATACTTCTGTAGCATTTATGTCTCAACTGTTTGTTTTGATTGATTACTGTCTACAATGCTGAATGAAATGATAATTTGCTGTGTTTTTCTCATGCCTTGTCAATCCGACAAACTTCTAGGAAGTTAAAAAGGTTTAATGATCTTATCATTGATAGGCGTGCCTTGGTCATTATTTTTATTTTAAATGAAAAGAATTGTTTAAGCATTTAATATTTATGTGCTTTGTCTTATTGCGTGTGCATTAGAATTTGTCTCTTCGTGTGCTAATGTGGACTTAGGTTGTCTTCTTGTGTTTATGGAACCTTTATGTGGTCTCCCATGGAAAGTGGCGGCGTCTCCTTCACAAGATAGGGATAACATCTTATCACCATTCTGGTTAATGTTATCCAGTTGGTTAAGTCAAATTCCTAGAGTTTTGATTTTTGTCATACAAGAACAAGGGAGTATATTGTACTTGATTGCCTTTGGAATTCAAGCTGTTTTCCATTTGACTCAAGATGGTATCATTTTAAATCTGATTTGGAATCTAGGTTTGAAAAAATTTGCAATAAACTGTTAACCAACTAATATAATTCTTGCGTCCTTGACCAAAAATTGGTTATGCATCAGCTAGTTTCCATTAGAGAGTCTTTCTTTACTGATCCTATTTATTCCAAGATTTACATGCTTGTATATGGACTGAAATTCAACAACAAACTGTCAAATGGGGGCATTGACCATGTTTATGATTCTTTTGGCTATGAGTTGATTCCATTTTACATCTACTTGAGCTGTAAGGTCATGTTATGTGGAAGTAAGTTCATGCTAGCCTTTGACAGAAATGACCTGCTCTAATTTTTATTCAGTTATTTTTTAGTTAATGACAGACTTTTAGATGTCATTTGGGTTGTAAATATTTTAGATTTGCATAGAGGTTGAGGAGGACAAACTAACCTTTGGTCAGAACTATATTACTCAGACTCGAGTGAGTGTCGGACACGGGTATGTGTCCAACACAGATATGTTCAATTTTTTCTAAGATTGTCATGTATTTGGAGGATCATATCCTCGTACCCATGTCTGTATATGCGTCGGACATGAGTGTCGGACATGGGTATTTCAAGAAAATTGAAAAATCGGAGCAACATAGGGTCAGAATGCCTAGGTTCATTTTTATTTTTTTCTTTTATTTGAAGCAGAGAGGGAAGGGGGGATGAATTTGGAGCAATGCTTGTGTTTCATATGCTATTACGTCCAATATGTTTCTTGTGTCATTTAGAAGTTTTTTTGGGGTGGCCGGGGAGGGCTGTTTATAAATTCTTGTAAGCAGGTGCAGGCATCAGGAGTAGTTTATCTGTTGCTTTGATATCATCTTTAGAGACTTTAGTCTTCTGCTACTGGATTTAACTCTTGTTTTGTGCATTCCCTTTTGTTTTCCCACTTGTGTATTCTGTTGTATCTTGGATTTATAGATGATATAATAAGAAAGCTTGAATCTCAGGTATAGAAGCTCGGGGTTTTATCTTTGGTCCTCCCATTGCATTGGAAATTGGAGCCAAGTTTGTTCCTTTAAGAAAACCAAAGAAGTTGCCTGGTAATAATACTCGTCATTCTGTAGTATCCTTTTAATATATATGGCATGCATGTGTAATTAGCACTTGTTTGGCTTATCTGTAACTTAACAGAGACTCCTTTTAATACGGCTTGATCCGCTTTATCTATTTTGTTGTTGTTTGTAATAGGGAGTTCATGCTCAGTGATAAAAAATGCACCCCAATTGATATTTAATAATGGACTAAAATTGCTGATAAGTCAGTGTGATCACTTGTTAATGTTTGTCAGAGTTGCCTCTAATATGATGGCATAATCGATTTTGTGTTTATCCTATGGTTATATGGCCTTGTTGATTTCCTGTTCTTTGTATATTTTACGTTCTTTATAATGCCTTATCATTTGAGGATGTTCTAAAAAGATTTTGAGTATTATATTTATTTACATTCATAGCTTTCAGATTTATCTTGCTTAAAATTTTAATTTCTTAAGGTTATTAAGGCTAACTTGTATGTTTGCTCAGGTAAAGTTATTTCAGAAGAGTATGTACTGGAATATGGAAGGGATTGTCTTGAGATGCATCTTGGAGCTGTTGAACCTGGCGAGCGGGTTTTGGTTGTTGATGATTTGGTAGCAACTGGAGGCACTCTCTGTGCTGCTATGAAATTGCTGGGTAATCTTATAAACTCTTGAGACAAACTTGTACTGCTTAATAAGAAATTTTAGTAATTAAGAGAGTTTTCTTGGCCAAAAAAACTAGCAAATTAGGTGACATTTAGTTCGAGTCTCGTGTTATGCGATTAAGCTGATCATTTATGTCAGAATCAAGATTATAGGCTGGTAAGTGTGAGCAATATGGTGAGTTTGTATATACATACCACATTCACCTATTTGTTAGAGTTATAAATGTAAGTTGTGTCTGCCAGATACAGTCTTTATTAACAGAAAAGATATTGCATTTCAGGTGGTGACAACTGACAACTCAACCAAATATTGCTGTGGTGCTTTTTTTTTTTAAAATACTAGTTGTGATTATATTGTGTTATCTTTGTGCATCCAGAAGTATTTTGTTGGCAAATTAAACTAATTCTTGTCCATCTATTTCATGTTTTGTACATTCTTTTTTGACATTGGTTATCATCTTCTCAAAGATGGCATTTGTCTCTTCCTGATTACTGAATCATTTACTATAAATGTGTTATTTTCAGAATCTGTTGGAGCAGATGTAGTTGAATGCGCTTGCGTTATTGAATTACCCGATTTAAAGGTGTGTATTTTATTTCCAATCTTAGCTGCATCCTGTATTGCATAGAATTTCTCAAATGCACATATAGTGCACAAATTAAAGCATATAAGTGCACAGACTTTGTGAAGTGTTAAACATGCATACATTCGACAATTGATGGAAGATCAGAAGTAGAAGGAATTTGCCTTTTTCTATTGTTATTACCTTATTAGCTTCCAAGGGTTCTAAATGGCTTTACAATATTCTAATAATAGTCTAAAGTGATGGTCCTGATGACATAACAAACCTGCGAATGTGGAAAATATTAAACATTGATAATGTAAGAAGGCATGGAATCAGTTAGCAATATAGCCTCTGAATAAACAACCTTAGTTGCAGAAGAGTTGAATTACTGCTTAAATTATGGCTTATATATTTGGATTCTGTCTTTTATTCTGACTTGTTAACTACTTTGCCATGGAGCCAAATGTCAAAATGATGCTTCATATGTGAGAGATATAATATGTAACTGCAGAGATAATTTGGTAAATATGGTGAATTCTGTAGGGTCGTGAACGCTTGAATGGCAAGCCATTATATGTACTTGTGGAGTCCCATTGATCCTTGCTGATGATACAGTTTGCTCGAAATGGTGCTAGCATAACGAGATGTACACTAGAGCTCCAGGATAGCTACTTTTCATCTGGAATCAACTTTTTTATTTTTTATTTACCTGAACTCTCAGTCTCTCATGAGTGAAGTTTGATAAAACCTTGGTGATTGAGGAAGGGCTTGATGTGGGCTTGATTCTTGCAAAGACCATATCAACTAGCAGCACATAATCAATGAATTCATGCAAAGGGCTTGATTCAAGAAATGCTTGTAGGATTTTTCTCATTTTTTAATATTTGAGAAATGAATTATATAAGACCATTGGAAGGGCCTTTGATAGGACCATTTCCGCAAACAAAGCTGCCCCATTGTCGGCCCTGAAATCCCCCCCACCACCCTCAACAATAGCCTTTTTTCGGCAGATCAACTTGGAACCTATCAGAAAAAGGACGAAACGAAACCATGGCATTGGATGCCAAACAATGCTGAATTTATCCAATCTCAGGACATGCTTTAGGTTGCGTGTCCGCTCTAGGATTCCCGCAAAGAGAAGAATTATTAAACTATTTCAGAGTTTCAATATCGCTCTCATTGATTGCATTATTCCGCAAGAAAGTTAAGAAACAATGTCTTTCTCATCTGTTTACTCACTCATCTCAGTTCTTTAATTAGAACTCAAAATCTTAAGTTTTCTCTTCTTCATACTAATCAAAGTATGGAATTCTAAAAATGGGCAGATACTTGGCTTGGAGGCAATTCAGCATATTGGACAGAAATGGAAATATGGCTTTTGGTGCCTTACATTTTCACATTCCATTAGAATGTGATTGTTGGAAGGTGATTGCGGTGTATTAAAATGTTTTGAAAATAACATTTTAATATTTGGTATATATGAAAAAGTGTTGGTTAAAATGCAAAGAAATTAACATTACAACGTTATTTTGAATATGACATGATTATTGATATAGAAAAAATAATTAAAAAATAAAATAAAACATGACACGACACGAAAAAATAACACAAATATAACACAACATAAATACATAAATTGTCAGAATCCGAACTTTACATTCATTTTTGGATGCAATCAGATTCCCTATTCTAATGATAAATCTTTCCCATGATAATTTCACATTACAAACAATATGATATACCAAGCATTGTAATGTCTTATTACACACAACTAAAATAACTGCAACGTGACTTACGCCACTAAAGAACAAAGTAGGTAGGAATTGGAGTTGGTTTTTGTTAGTTTGATTTATGATAATGCCAGCATTGAATGTTTCCATGTTGATTGTCGAGGAATTTTATTCAGGGTTGTCTCTTTTTTTTCAATATATCACAATTAAATCAGCTGCCAAACGGGGCGACTATTCTTCAACCAAGCGATATCCATTATAGCTTCTGCAAATATTAGTAGATATATATGTTGCTTGACTTGTTAATCATTCTCTCATTATCATAGTTCTGGGTTTTAGAATGAGACAAAAACATAAACTATACTAGTACATATTAACAACAACAAAAACCAGGAAAATTATTTAAGGCACAAAATATTACTTTCAAAATGAGTGCTGGAACTTCCATTTATTATGCTTTAAAGACGTTTTAACCAAGAACTTTCCATGGAGAAAAAAGAAAAAAAGAAAAAGTTAAAGGTTGGATTATCATTCCACTTTGAATTTGGAAGCATATAACCCTGAAAAGCCCGTGCTTTCTTTTCCCATGTCTTTTCTTACCAATATCATAAACTTAGAGACCAACTTTTTCACATTGAGAATCATTACCATCTAATCATCTTTTTTGGTGCCCCAAAAATTATTACTAGTATTAGATATTTTCTCAATCCAAAATCCTGTAATTATACTCCACTAAACCAGAGAAATCGTGTTGCAACTTGTAAAAATTAACTTAAAAATTAAAAGATTTAATTCTTTTTTTTAGATGAGGAAAATTTTAAGGCTTTACCAACACATAAAATCATATCAAGAAGGATCTAGGTTCTTGGAACAGGGCAAGCATAATGCAGATAATATGGACATTGCTTTTTAAGGCAGGTTCATGGTGGATTGCTTGGATCCACAACTATGTTCTAAAAGGCACTTCATTCTGGCAGTTCCCAATTACCCAGGGAAGTAGCTGGATTTGGAGGAAAATCCTACACTTGAGACCATTAGCAGCTCAATTTACCTATCAGAATAATGGAAGATTAGCTTGGAAATTTCCTGGGGACAGGTTTTCAGTGGCTAAAGTGTGGCAGCAAATCAGGCCAAGGCAGCCAAAGGTGGATTGAGATAGATTGGTATGGTATGCCTACCATATTCCAAGGCATTCCCAAATATCATGGATGGCAATTCAGAACAAGCTCCCTACTAAAGATCGATTGATGGAATGGGGAATGGAACTAAATGGAACTTGTGATATGTGCAGTCAACAAATGGAGACTCGAGACCATTTATTCTTTGAGTGTGAGTATTCTAAGGCAGTATGGAGGGAGATTCTGCACCTATGTAAGCTTCATAGAGTCATCAGAAGCTGTGACTTTGAATTTCAATGGGCAAAAAGGAAGCTAAAGGGTAAATCTCTTATTGCTACAGTGCTTCGAATTGCTTGGAATCTCTCATATATCATGTATGGAGGGAGAAGAATAACCGCAGGTTTGGTAAACAATCTCAGCAATGTATGCAAATGCTTGAGAAAATCAAGGAGGATGTTAGCTATAGACTAGGGGGGATGAAAACCATAAAGGATGATACTGTTAAGCATGGGGGTTAAAAAGCTCACTGATAGCATAATTGGTTCTTAGCTATGTAAAGAAGATATTGTAAAATAGTCTATTTGTTTGCCAGCTATGCTGGTTGTTTTGATGTAGCTGGTTGTTTTGATGTAGCAGTGCATGCTGCTTTTGGATAAATAAAAACTTTGCTTATCAAAAAAAAATCATATCAAAAAACTTATGTTATTCGAATTTTTTATTTAAAAAAAAAAATTATACGTATTCGATATATGTGTTTGACATCTGTATTTGATATATATTCGGATATAAATATAAATATATTATTATTAAATATATTAAAAAATTTTAAAAAACATTAAAATATAAAAATATAATTTTTTTAAAAAAAATTAAAAATATTTATATTTAACATATACCCATGTCCAAAATTAAATATATTTATATTTAACATATACCATATCCCAGATTCACGCTTATCTAGCAATGGCTCGAAGCCTCGAACCAAACTCGAAAATTATATTCCAAACTTCCACAATCACCATAATCATGACCAATTAAGTCCGTTAATTAATCAATTTTCTTCATCTTGAGGTCAAAAAATGTGAAAGCCCCACCAAATGACAAAATGGAAGCGGTAAACAGCACTTTAATTCAAAATCCAATTATTAACACAATAAAGAGCAAATGCCGAACGGTAAATTGGATTAATTAATGAGTTAACAACAATTTAAGTACAAAAGAAAAGCAAACGTTTAGGTAGCTTGATCAATTAGCATTTATCAACCCAATTTTTTTTTTACTAATAATAATCGCAGGAAAATTATCAAAAAGAACCCCAGAAAAATTGAACCCCAAAAAGAAAGAAAAAAAATTGGGTTGATAAATGCAACAAAGACGAAGCACCATCACTCATAAAAAGTATTTAAAGAAAAACATATAAAAGGAAAAAAAAGAGGTTTTTTTTTTTCTTTTTTTCCCAACTATTTTTACAATTTGTAGATAATAAGAAAGCAAGGCAACACCGCACGTGGATCAAACACGAGCAACTCGCCGTTGTCTCCACCCACTGAGTCATACCCAACTCGCCCATCCAGCAACGACTCGTACCCGAACCCTACCCGCTTCGAGAGTCGACCCGCAATAACCCGGCAAACCAACATGGCTCTCCTCCCCCTCCCACCTCCCGCGCTCTCGTGGGCCCCGCCGCTACCGGAATACGTGCAAATCGCAGCACCTTTTCCGCCGGAAAATAGCCACGTGTCGTTCATTCCGCAGTTCCCTGAAGTGGGACCCAAACAGTGGAACCGCATTACCTCGTTCCCGTCCGCGACGCACCTCGCATTTTCCTCGTCAGCAGAATCCGGACCACCTGAACCCGATCTGGACCGAGTTTTGACCTTCTCTCGATACTCCTCGAACCGGGTCACTGTCCTCGGTCCATTTTGAACTTTAAAAATCATCTCGATCCGACCCGTGAAAGCCTTGGGGCTCCAACTCGTATGAAAAATAATCTCCACGACATTCCTCGAAGGGTGACCCTCGGGCAGCTCGGTCAGTGCTGGCAGGACAGGGTCAGGGTTCCGAACGGGACGTGCAGGAGTAGAACTACTCCGGCGATGTCGAGGCGGAGGATTATTCAAATCGGGTTCGGGTTTGCTGCTTGACCTCGGAAGCAGTTTCGGGTTGGATTTCTTGGTCTTTTTCTTGGTCGTTTCGATGACGTCTTTGATGCTTTGAGAACTTCGCCTACAACTGGAACTGGGTATCAAATGCTTCGGGTTGGGGTGATAAACATCTTCGAATGCTCTCGATTTGCATTGCAAAGATTTGACCCACCCGCTTGCCATACTCGGATCCTTTTTTTAGCCAAAGAATCTAAAAACTATCGCTCTCTCTTTCTCTTTCTAACACTTTGTTTTGTTGGGAGCTTTCATTTTTGTTTTCTTTTTCTGGGTTTGGGGTGAGAGGAAAAGAATGGAAAGGAAGGCAGATGGCGGGATATTAAATGAAGAGTTATGTGGTGAAGGGGTATAACATGGAATTACGAAAATGACCTTCTGAAACTACAGAGACAAAGGTCATTACCCACGTGGATTCTCTGGCTTAGGAAGTGTTTGCTTTGGGTGGAAAAACAAACAATACAAAGATTCATTAATGAAGGAAAGCAAAGTGACGGCAAATTTATCGGGATATAATTAAAAAAATAATAATAATTTTCAAAATATCGTTATTTTTAAGTTTAAATATAAAAATTTGTTTTTTTTAAATAAGTTGAAAAATGGTCATGATTCAAGATGTTTTTTCAATTAAAAATTTTTATTTTTTAAAAATTAAATTGAAAAATCGTAATGAATTATGACGATTTTTCAATTAAAAATTAAAAAAATTAAAAATTTTACACTCCTCGAAAGTGAAGAATTCACCTTTTTTTTAATTATTAAATAATAAAATTTAAATAAAATTATATAATTTATAATTTTAAAAAATAAATAATAAATAATAATTTTTATATATAATTTTATCCCATAATGGTAAGTCCGACCTGGTAAACTCGGATCGTATTTATATAATTTAAATTTTTTATTTAAATTTTACAATTTTTTATTTTTTAAAAATTATATAATTTTTATTTTCAGATTTAGACAAAGGAAATAAAAAAAATTTCGAGCCTCAACCCGGCCCGGTAAAATATGAATTTTTATAAATGATGAATATATTTCCTTCTTAAAATATGAATTTTTTTTATAAATGATCAAGGAAAACCGCCATGGCTTACTAGGCCGGGTTGAGATTCGAAATTTTTTTATTTCCTTTGCCCAAACCCGAAAATACAAATTATATAATTTATAATTTTAAAAAAATAAAATTTAATAAATTGTAAAATTTAAATAATAACAATTTTAAAAATTATATAAATACGATTCGGGTTTATCGAACCGGATTTACCATCATGGGATAAAGATTATATATAAAAATTATTAATTTTTTAAAATTATAAATTATATAATTTTTATTATTTAATAATTAAAAAAATAAAAAAGGTGAATTCTTCACCCTTGGTTCCGAGTGTAAAAATTTAAGTTTTTTTTTATAAAAATTTTAGTTGGGAAATCGTCATAGTCCATGGCGATTTTCTAACTAATTAAAAAAAAAAACGAATTTTAATACTTAAAAAAAAAGTAACGATATTTTGATAATTAATATTTTTTGACTATATTAAGATAAAAAAAACCCAAAGTGACAATAGAAATTTGGTCTTTTTATATTAATATAGCCAAAAAAAAATTATTTATCAAAATACCGCTCTTTTCAGATTAATTCCCAAAATCCGTTTTTTTTTAATCAGTTGGGAAATCGCCATGGCCCATGACGATTTCCCAACTGAAAATTTTAATTTTTAAAAAAATACCAGTTGGGAAATCGCCATGGGCCATGGCGATTTCCCAACTACAAGTTTTCAATTTTTTTTTTCCCATTGGGAAATCGCCACCGTGGGTGGCGATTTCCCAAGGTAAGTACTTTTTTTTTTAATTCTTTTAATAAATAATAAAAATTAAATAAAAATTATATAATTTTAAATTTTAAAAAATAAAATTTTAATAATTTTAATATATAATTTTTATCTTATTGTGGTAGAAGTGTTCATGGGCCGGGTCGGACCCATGTATGGTATCAACACCACATTTGCTTGCCCAAGCCACGGTGGCAATTTTTCAATCTTTATTTATTTATTTTTTTAATTTCATAAAATAATAAAAATTATATAATTTTTAATTTTAAAAAATAAAAATATAACAATTTACCAAAAATTAAAAATTTATATTCGTAATTAGGTCTGCTCATGGGCCGGGCCGCGACCCGAATTTTTTTCAATTTCCTTGCCCAAGCCCATTTCGAGTCGTGCCGACCCGAAAGCCCATTTCACTATTAAAAATATATTTTATAATTTTTTGAATTTTGTTATTTAATTTTTTTTTAAAATTAAAAATTATAATTTTTTGAATTTTCTAACTAACTAGTAGTACCGGTGTTTTTCTTTTTCTTTTTTTTTGAGGAAAGATTGGTATTTGCCTATTTAGTATCTAGAATTTTTATGGTCAAAATATTTTACTGTTACTACTAGTTAGTATGCGGGGTTATTTTTTCACTGTAAAACATTTTTTTTAAAATTTTTTTTAATTGTGGAATACTTTTAAAATTAATTCGAGTTCATTTTTTATATATTATTATTTAAATTTTTTCAATTTTATAAGTGATATTAATAGATTATTATATATTTTATCTTTTAAATATATTTAATGGGTATATGTTATTTTGTTATTCAACTTATAAAATTTAAAAATTTTATCGATTATAAATGAAATAATTTTTATATTAATTAGAAAGGTTGATTTTGAGGTTAAAGAATATTCAGTGCAGGTAGCTAGCAATAGCAAACCACTAGCTACCCTCTATCTTTATTCTTTAAACTTTATATCCATGGTAAAGGGTACAGAATGAATAGTATGCAGCAAAATATGCTGTCTATGCCTATAGATTGTCAATGAATTGAACTGAATGAATTTTTTTTTTTTTTTAATGTTAAAGTTTATTAAATAAAAGGATTAAATATTAAGGCTTTTCCTTTTATAGAAAGCAAAATATTCTGTTGAAGGGGAAAGCTCCTTCCAATCAAAGAAACATTAATGTAACTTATTTTTATACAGTGTTCTTGGTGAGCTTGATGTTTCAATGGAACTGAAAACCAGTAGACCTTGGCTTTCACTTGTATTCTGATACACATAGTGACAAGTAAGCCCAATAAAAGAGGGGGAAGAAAATCTTTCTCTCCCACTGTTAAATGACTTCTAACCTACTGGCTTTCCTATCATCCAGCTATATATAAAAATAGATTTAATAATATGTGTATTTATATTATTTTTTGTGTTATAATCGTATTTAAAATATTATATATATATATAAAAAAAGCACCAAACTCGTTTTTTATTTATATGCTCATTTCTTTAGGACAATAGTTCTTATCCATAATGAAGTTATATTGATTTATTTCCTACATCAAACCATTTTTTTTCCCTTAATAGTTGGAAATTTGAACTAGAAAACTTCATACTCTCTCTTTGAAGATGTAATTATAAGGTGTTATTACTATCATGCTACAGTCAGCACCAAGTGCTTATTTACTTTTTATTTTTTATTCTTTAATTTTGGAATGCAAATCTTTAGATCAATTATCCTCCATTCCCACTTCATATGACATAATTATTAACCTTGGTTTGGTTTCAAAATAGAAGTTTAATTTATACACTCTTAGGATTAATTTTTTTAGAGATGTTAATCAGTGTTCAGTAATATTGGTTAAAATGATATTTATAAAAAAATATAATTAATGCATATATTTTTTTTAATTTCATAAAAATAATGTATTAAATGTAAAAAAAAAATTAAAATGATAATTAAATAATCCTTGATAGGTGCCTATTCTATCTTTTAACCGGATCCTATTTTTTTTTTTTTTTTTATTGTTAAAGTTTGATATATACTAGTAGTTTTCAGTGCAAAAAATTTAAAGAAAAAGGGAAACCAAAAGTTTATGCATTTATTTTGAGATATATGATAAAAATTAACAAAATTATTCCTTAAAGAAATGGATGTTATGCCACATAAAATGAGACAAAAAAGTATACATACAATTATACAAAGACAATATTGAAGATCTCCTCAAAGTTTTTTAAAACAAAAGAATGATTAAGTGGGAGCTAAGTAGGGTCTTCCATCTCCACCATGCCTTTTAATTTATAGTATATAACAATTCTTCAAACATTATATTTAGCAAATCTTCCCATGATTCCACTTTGGAGTCTTTGCCACTTGCCAATTAGAACACCCATAAGTTAGGGCATTTGAGGAATTACATACCAAACCCTGAATTATTTTCTTAAAATTCCATGATATATAATATAGTCCTATTTTAAAAGGAATTCTGGGAGGGAGGGATCTTAGGGTTGGAATCTTTTATAAGAGTCTGAACTTTGAAGAGAAAACAGATAGGAATAGAAAAAGAATAAAAGCAAATGAAGAATAGAAAGAGAATAGAAACTGGCAGAAATAAAGCATCTTGGAAAAGCACTGAAATTTAAACTTACAAAACGACAACCTTTTTTCTCCTTTTACCACATTTTTTACTCTCTCTCTATTCACAAAGTTTGGTGCTACCCCTTGGGATAATGGCTCCTAGTTATGAAGCGAGGGGACAGCATTGAGATTTGTATATAGTTTAATCCCTTAACTATTAATTATTAGTTTATAAAAAAAAAATACAATAAAAATAGAGAGAATTCATGATTGAATATTGATGTGGAATTGTGGATGCAATAGCAAGAAAATTTGAATGCAGATGGAGTAATTAGGTTGATATGAATAAAGTGATTATTTAGAGGCTAATTAAAAGAAGTGCATGGTAAGGTTGGAGCCTTGGAGGGGCTGAGGTTAAGGGGCTTTGGGTGGAGTTTTGCCAGCCTTTGCCTCCACGCCTGTAGAATCTTAAGCAATTTCAAGCTCCGGGAACTGCGTTAGATCTTGGCGTGCTTCCTTTCAAACACTCCTCTTAAGTTTTTTTTTTTTTTGCTTTATTTGCATGCCCTTTTTTTTTTATAAACCTATATATCCCCTTCTTTTATTTCTCTCTCAGTGATTGCTTCTCAATTCTCATCCCCAAGACCTAAAATTAAGAGCTCAAATTAATTCAGTGTTTGAATTCGATCTTTTAGGATATACCAAAATTGAATAGTTTAACTTGGGCTTGGGTGGGCATCCTTCTTCCCTTGTCATTTTCGATCAACACTACAAAAAGTAACAAAAGTATTACAAGTTGGGAGATTTAAGAACTTTTGATACAACGAGGCATTCATTTAAATATAAAAGTTCAATATGCTTCAATTCATATTTTTATAAAACGAAAGATGATAAAGAAACCAATAAAATCACGATCAATTTCTATATTCTATATTTCTATTGGAAAAAATAGAATTTATCATATTTATCATTAGTTGAATTTTTAGATTCAATAAACGAAATTAATTGGATGACATATATTTTAAAAAATAAAAAATTAATTTTAAAAAATATAATAATTATTTAATTTCGTTTATAATATTAAAAATTTTTAATTTATTAAAAATAAAATCCATCCGTCGAAAGAAGTTGAAATATAAGGTGATTAATTATTAATCATAATGATGATACATGTCTTGGTTGAAAAGGGTGTTTCAAATGAGACCAGAAACCTGAAATTAAGTGGGGGATGGATGGATGGATCGACACAATTTGACCAACTTCGAGCCATGGAATCATAAATGCGTTGAAGGACAAAAAATTCAAGTGTCATAAATGCACGTATTTTCCCAACCTTTACCCAATAAATGCTTTATTTTCTTAATTCTTACTCGCACCTTCATATCCTTACATCGTTTGACACGCCATTAATATGTAAGCTTACCTTACGGCCTTCAAAATCACCCTTTGGCCTTTAGAGAAGGAGAAGGTGAAGAAGGTGACTCACTTGTCTATTGATTTCCCCTCTGCTTTCTGCTATAAAGTTTGGAAATCAATGAATCAGAAACGTGGGGTCAAAAATTAACCCATTCATACTTGACGTTATAAATTGCTAGTATTGTTTTCATATTTTCATAGACAAACTAAATTATGTTTAGTACCAAAAAAAAAGTAAAATAGAAAACCTAATTTATGTGGCAAATGTTTGGTTAATTATGTTGGAATATGGCTCAAAATATGGCTCAAAGTCACATAGGTGGCTTAGCACCATTAATGGAGCTACCACTTGCACCACTTGCACCACCAATAATGGAAGCTACCACTTGCAAATGGATGGTGGCTATGGTGGCTACCACTTGCAATGTGTTCACACCAAGATAGGTGGTGGATGGTGGCTATGGTGGCTATGGTGGCTGCCACTTGATGCATGTTCACACCTTGATATTTTGGCTATAAATAGCCATGTAGAGTAAGAGAAAAAATGAGAGAGTAGAGTTGAGTATGTGTTAGAGCTAAATTGTTGAAGCAAATACTCTGTGTTTATAGAGTAATTCGGTATTGTGTTGAGTTGTGAGTTCAGTGCTTGTGTAGCACCTTGAATTCTGTATATGTTTGTACTCTAAACTCCATTAATACAAAGCTTCAAGCTCCTCCTCCCGTGGATGTAGGCACAGTTGCCGAACCACGTAAAATATCGGTGTTTTTTCAGTGTGTTTAAATCGGTTTTAGTAATATCAATTCGCTTCCGCACAACAAATTGGTATCAGAGCCAATTTTTACGTAAAACCGAGTTTGTTCGATTCTGTCCGTTTTTCAAAAGTGCTCCAATTTGTGTTTTGAAAATACCAGGTTGAAGAGGTCGTCGAGAGGAGTGCAGCAGAATCAACCGGAGCGCCAGAAGCCGCCGCACGCGCCGCCACGCGCCGCCAGAAGAGGAGCTCACGCGCCCCACGCGCCCACGCGCCGCACGCGCCTCTGGAGGTTGAAGACGCGTGAAACCCACGCGCCACACGCGCCAGCCAGAGGTTGAAGACGAGTGGGCCTCACGCGCCACACGCGCCCCACGCGCCGGTGAGCCAGCAGCCTTCACGCGCCCACGCGCCGCCGCACGCGCCGTCGCACGCGCCGCCGCACGCGCCCCACGCGCCGCCGCAGCTCCGACCAATTTTTTTGGGCTATTTTTGAGCCGTTTCAGAACACTATTCCGAGACTTTTCCGAGCCGGTTGAGCTAAACCGAGTCCTTTTCGAGCCACTTGTAGCAGAATATTCGCAGAATATTCACCGTGTGTCCAAAATTTACACAGTTGGACCCGTTCCTGGCTATTTCGACTATTCCGGACTCAACCGCGGCATCCGTTTTTCCATACAGGTACCGGAAAAACACTTTGTTGGTAATTTTGTTTTATTACCATGGCAGAATCATTAGAGACACATGAAACAACCAGCAGCGCACGATCAAGTTCTTATATCAGAAAGAACTCGATGACCACTGCAAAGTTCGAGGTGGAGAAATTTGATGGCACCACGTAACTTTGGCATGTAGCAGTGCGAAGTACTGGACCTGTGAGTCCATGAAGGACCTGTAGACAGTGAAGATCCCGTCCAGTAGGAGGTGAAGATCCTGTCCAGTCCAGACCAGTAGACAGTGGAGATCCCGTCCAGTAGGAGGTGAAGACCCCGTCCAGTAGACGGTGGAGGTCCAGTCCAGTAGACGGTGAAGATCCTGTCCAGTAGACGGTGGAGATCCCGTCCAGTAGACGGTGAAGATCATGTCCAGATCCCGTCCAGTAGGCGGTGGATATCCTATCCAGGAGAAGAATCATGTTAATCCGCGAAGGACCGATAGATGGATGAAGATCACGTCTAAGAAAAGTATCATCGACAATCTGCAAGGGACGAGTGTGCCCAGTGTTGGACACTGGAAGAAAGACTGTCCAGACAGAAAGGTCGATTGAGATCCCGCTCAAAGAGGGGATCATCGAGAACACGACTCTCAAGGGACGAGTGTGCCTTTTGCCATGAGAAAGGGCACTGGAGGAATAACTGTCCCAACATGGAGAGGTCGATTGTGAGTGTAGCTCAAGAATCTGAGGGAGAGGAAGACTCTGCATTTACGATTTCCACAACAACACACTCTTCAGATCAATGGATTCTGGATTCCGGATGTTCCTACCACATGTGTCCGAACCGGATGTGGTTCTCAAACTTCAAAGAGTTTGATGGAGGGATTGTCCATATGGGCAATGACAATACTTGTCACACTAGAGGCATCGGAACAATCCGACTGAAAATGCATGACGGTACAATCAGACAACTTACAGACGTAAGGTATGTCCCTGATCTCAAGAAGAACCTCATATCACTGGGGGTCTTAGACTCAAATGGTTACAAGGTGACCATTCAGAATGGAGTCCTGAGAGTTGTACGTGGAGCATTCTTAGCAATGAAGGGTTATATGAAGGGAAATCTGTATCTCCTTGACAGAGAAACCGTGACAGGCAGAACAGCAGCCTCTCACAGAATGATGGGATAATCCGACACTTCAATGTTCCTGGCACTCCCCAGCAGAATGGAGTTGCAGAAAGGATGAACCGAACTTTGGTTGATAAAGTTCGCTGCATGTTATCCCAGTCGAGCTTGAGCAAAGCATTTTGGGCGGAGGCTTTATTGTTCGCCTCCCACATTATCAACAGACTAACCTCCACCGCAATTGATGGGAAGACTCCCATAGAGGTGTAGTCCGGATATTCTGCCATTGAATATGATCGGCTTCGTAGTTACGGATGCAAAACTGGATCCTAGAGCCAAGAAAGCTGTCTTCATGGGCTTTAGTGAAGGAGTAAAAGCAGTCCGATTGTGGAACCCTGAGTCAAAGAGAGTCATCATAAGCCGAGATGTTGCCTTTGACGAATCTGTAATGCTGAAACTGTCAACTCCAGAGAATGTGAACCAAGATTCTCTAAAGCAGGTGGAGTTTTGAATCAGAAGATACTGGTTAAAATTCTGATGAATCAGAACCAGAATCTGATGACACCTTAACTGAAGTGGAGGAGTCATCACCAGAAATCTTTCAGCAACTTGAATCAGTTGTCACCAGTAGACCGAATAGACATATTCGGAAACCTGCTCGATACACAGACGTGGTGGCATACGCCCTTCCAGTAATTGATGATGATGTTCCGATCAATTACAAAGAAGCTGTAAACAGCCCTGTGCATGCCCAGTGGAAGGAGGCGATCAGACTTGGAAGTTGGTTCCACTTCCAACACTCAAGATATCAATTGGGTGCAAACGGGTCTTTGCCAAAAAGGAGGGTGCTACCGGCAAATACAGCATCAGATACAAAGCCAGATTGGTAGCCAAAGGTTAGGCTCAAAAAGAAAGGAATAGACTACAATGAGGTATTTTCACCTGTTGTTAAGCATGCATCTATTCGGATCTTATTGGCTTTAGTAGCACAGTATAACCTAGAGATAGTTCAACTTGATGTAAAAACTGCATTCCTCCATGGTTCCGTAGAGGAGGAAATTTGTATGACTCAACCAGATGGTTCTGGAGTCCCCGGTCGCAAAGATTACAAAAGCAAGTTGAACCGATCACTATGGTCTGAAACAATCCCGTGACAGCTGTACAAACGGTTGGACTGTTTCAAGACAGGATGAAAAGTACACACACAGTCAATTTGATCACTGTGTTTATTTCCGGAAACTTCAAGATGGATCATTTGTCTATCTGCTGAAAAAGGCAAGGTGGAGATCGACAGGCTGAAGGCTCAACTGAGCTCAGAGTTCGAGATGATCTTAGAGAAGCTAAGAAAATTCCTGGGAAGTAGACAGAAAAATTGACTCAGGCTCAGTGCATTGATGAATCATGCCAATGCAGTAGGTGCCTTGATATGTGAGTAATGGTGTGTACATTTGAAGGAGAAAGGAGGAAGCTCTGATCTGTGAATTCTCTCTGTGGATTCTCGCCAAGGTGGAGATTGTTGGAATATGGCTCAAAATATGGCTCAAAGTCACATAGGTGGCTTAGCACCATTAATGGAGCTACCACTTGCACCACTTGCACCACCAATAATGGAAGCTACCACTTGCAAATGGATGGTGGCTATGGTGGCTACCACTTGCAATGTGTTCACACCAAGATAGGTGGTGGATGGTGGCTATGGTGGCTATGGTGGCTGCCACTTGATGCATGTTCACACCTTGATATTTTGGCTATAAATAGCCATGTAGAGTAAGAGAAAAAATGAGAGAGTAGAGTTGAGTATGTGTTAGAGCTAAATTGTTGAAGCAAATACTCTGTGTTTATAGAGTAATTCGGTATTGTGTTGAGTTGTGAGTTCAGTGCTTGTGTAGCACCTTGAATTCTGTATATGTTTGTACTCTAAACTCCATTAATACAAAGCTTCAAGCTCCTCCTCCCGTGGATGTAGGCACAGTTGCAGAACCACGTAAAATATCGGTGTTTTTTCAGTGTGTTTAAATCGGTTTTAGTAATATCAATTCGCTTCCGCACAACAAATTATAATAAAAAGGGATTAACACTATTTTTTTTTAATATAAATATCATCTTAACAAGTATTAATAGACATTTTTTAATATTATTTTCCATACTAAATTTATCAACTCTTGAGTCAATCAAAAATTGAATCTTGATAACTCAAATTAAAAGTCTAACACTTTATTAACAAATTATAAGAAAAATTTATTCAATTTTATTAACTAGCTTTCATTCATAATTGATAAACTAAGCGGGAAAGAAAGTGAAAAACTGGTGTGCCACTAGTAGCTAAAAGGTTGAGTTATCGAGACTGTCTACCTCTAGTGGAAAAAATCACCCAAAGAGTTTAAGGATGGGCTGCTAAGCACCTCTTCTTTGCTGGTTGTCTCCAGCTTATACAATATGTAATTTTTAGCATACAGAACTTCTGGTGTAGAAACTTCATTTACCGGTCAGAGTGGTGAAGAAGAGTAATCAGATTTGCAATGCCTTTTTCTAGAAAGGAGAAGCAGGCAATGTAAGGGGCGCTAGAGTGAGTTGGCAGGAGATTTGCCACCCTAAATTTGAAAGAGGATTGGGCATCAAGGACCTTGTGTCTTGGAACAAAGCTCGCATACTGAGGAACTTGTGGACGGTGCTAACCCAAGCTGGCTCACTTTGAGTAGCATGGATCGAAAAGTATGTCTTGAAGAACAACAGCATATGGCAGCTGTAGGTAGCACAAAGGTATAGCTGGAGCTGGAAGAAGCTCTTAAAGTTTCGAGGCCTTGCACTCAGATTCACTCAGTAGCAGGGGGATCGATTAATCTGGAAGCTACCTGGTCGAAACTAGAAAACAACTCAAGTCTAGAATGAGCTAAGGCACCAGAAGGGGAAAGTCATTTGGCACCGAATTTTATGGTGTCATTGCACTCAGATTCACTCTATCATTGCTTGGCAAGCAACACTTAATAGACTGCTTACAAAAGATAGAATGCACTAATGGGGGAGGAGTCTTTCTACAGTATGCATACTTTGTAATGTTGAAGAGGAAAATCGAGACTATCTGTTTTTCAATTGTGTATACTCTGAATAGCTGTGGTTCAGATTACTTCATGTATGTGACAAGAGAAGAATAATAGGTTCCTGGCATGAGGAGCTGAACTGGGTAGTGAAAGAATGTAAAGGCAAAGCATTGAATCCAACAATCATGAGGATGGCCTGGAATGCATGTATATACTATATATGGTAAGAGAGGAACAAAAGGTTACACGGAAGGCAAAGCAGATCAGAGCAGAAACTTTTCAATCTTATAGTTAGAACAGTAAGGGATAGATTAGTTGGAGTGACAAGCTTTGGTTACAATACTTTAAATAGTACACTCATAGAGACTTGAGGACTTGATACAGGGGTAGATAATCCTATATCAGTTGTACAGAGTTTCTGCTTCTTTTTGGATGAATAAACAAATTACTTATAAAAAAAAAAAAGTGAAAAACTAAAAGGGAAAATTAAGAAATATACCAAGGAGAGTAGGCTGGTTATATTGAATTAGGATGCAAACTGTAAAAGTGAGCCAAAGTTAGAAAATAGTCATATCATATGACTCCATTGAATTGTAAATGTTCGATTCAACGTACAAGTTTTGCCTTAAATGGTGACCTACTCTCTGTAACTATCATATACTGGCACCAGTCTGGATTGCACATATCAGGTCGATCGGGTGATTGGAAGAAGAAGAAAACATTTATTTCCCAAGGACTTTGTCTTATATATATATATATATATATATATATATATATACACATTGAATGAAGAACATTAAACATTTCTGGAGTACTTGGGTTTAAGTTTAGGTGGCTGAAAGATGAATGTTGCAAGGTTTGAAGTAGAGCTGCTCATGGGTTGAATAACTCGTCTGGTTTTACTCGTATTGAGTTAGGTTTGGATAAGAGTTTTCGTGATTCGGATCGATCCGGTTTGAATCACTATTCATCTATTAAAAATAAATTATATATTTATTTAATTATAAAATATATAAATATTAATAAAAAATATTTTTTTAATTTATTATTATTATTATTGTGAACAGTGAACCAAACTGACGAGTCGGACATAGATAAAAAAATTTTGAGTCACGACTCTCGGCTCATGAAAATGTTTAGTTTGAGGCATAAAATATCCATGAGAAAGAAAAATGTGTGGGGACAAATGAAGAACAAGTTAAGGAAGCGAAAACTAGCATTCGATTGGGAGATGTAAATTTTCAGATCAATCAACAAATTCGATATTTTGACAGTGAAGAAGGAAACAAGAATGGGACAATGACCGACGCTTTTGATCAAATCATGTGATATATTTGTAGGAATAGGATGGTGAAGATAGTTAGTGTTGGTGTCAAAATCGCTAAGCTTAATTATCTAAGCTAAATAGATGTGACCCTACAATTAGGTTGGAATTTTGTCGTTGATATTGGCCATACTTTGCCTATTTGTACTAAATCCTCTTTGATTTGATCTAATCATTTAAACCTTCCTCATGGCTTTCCCTATCATTTTCTCAAAGTAAGTACAATTCTACTACAAATTTTGATGAATTTGGTCCTTATATTTAAAATCTATGTCTTTTGTTATTTCCTTTTGAAGTTTGCCAAAAACAAATGGATAATGTACTGTATTTGGAAGTGTGATGATATGTCAAAAGCATGATTAACCTCAACGCATTCTCTGTCGACGAAGAGAAGAGATATGTTTGAATATATGTACGTATATATTTGTTGATGTCACGGTGGAATAGGTTTGAAACCTTTGGGAGTTGCTTAAATAATTAAATTTGATTTGATGACTGCTTAAATGGTCATGGTCATGAATTGAGGGCAAAAATTTCGTTGATTATGAAAACACTTTGATTAGAAGTTTAACATTTGAAACATTTAAGATTGTGTTTTATCTGTTGGGCGTAATCCCACAAGGTGTTTTTTTTCCTATTATTTCGACCACATTTTCAGGAGTGAAGTCATGAGTTTCAAAACCACGTGATGTCTCCCAAAGCTCATCATCTGTCTATTATTTTTGTTTCTTCTTTCTTTTTTCAGCTACACAACAAAGATTGGATGCGTGACAATGCAGTGATACGGGTTTTATCCCTATTTTGTTACATCATAAATTTCACTGTCTATTACAAAAATTTGAATCCGAAACTTCCCATATAAAATATTCAAATTCCCTGGAAAGAAAGGAATAGAAGGATACATGGAAGTCCCTGCAAGTCTCCATTGCAGGTTTTTGAAACCATTAAAGAGGAGATCAGATTCAAGTTGGTAGGCTTAAAAAACTTAGAACTTGATAATGTAAATGCTAACCTTTGTATTGATTGGGGCTTAAGCAACTCTATTTTTCTTTCATTGATGTAAAGCTACCTGAGTAGCTTGTTCTTCAGTTTTGATGTAGCAGAGATATTCTCTGCTTTTTTTGATATATAAATTGACACTTTCAAAAAAAATAAAATATTCAAATTTCAAAATTACCGCATCCCTTTGGGCCATGTTCTATAGTTGACTTCAATCGGCTAATAGAAACGGTCCAGTAAAATTAAATCTCATCCTTCTATCCTAAATCAACATATATCTAATTGATTAGGCCCATTAAATTGGCCTACAAGCCCAAAACAAGACACTACTTAGCCCTAAGGTGGCCCACGTCTATTTTCCAACACTCATCCCTTATTTCCACACAAATATGAAAGGCCCATATTTAAAACGGCACCGATTTATGTACTCAGCCATCTCATCCAATCAGACCCAACCGAGTAATCTGAAACATTCCCTTCAACTGTAAACTGTCGTTACTGAGTCTCGACTCCCCCAACTACCTAAACCTCACTATCCGCCACCGCCGCCGCCACCAATGGGCTCGCCGAAAACAACAACGCCATCATCCCCACCTTTCCTCCACCCCCTAATAACCGTAGACGCTGCCGTTTCACTCTTCCTCCACACACTCTTTAAACCCATCCTCCCAACTTTCCTTCTCCTCCTCCTCGAATACTCCGCCGATTTCCGCTTTTCCTTCCCTGTTTCCCTCTCTCTCTTTCTTGCTTCCCCTTCCTTTTCCTCTATATCCACCCCTCTCGTCCTCGGCCTCCTCCTCGATCTCGCTTTGATCGGCCTTATCAAACTAACCTTCCGCCGTGCTCGTCCTCATTACAACCCAAACATGTCCCCCGCTGTTCACGCCGACAACTTCTCTTTCCCAAGTGGCCACGCTTCACGTGTTCTATTTTTAGCTACTCTCTTCCACCTTATTTTCCAAAACGACGATGGACTCGTTTTGGATTCTATTCAACGGTGGATTAAATTTGAACCCGCTTTTATTCAATTAGGTATATGGGTTTGGGCTACAATGACTGCTACTTCAAGGGTTTTGCTTGGAAGGCATTTCCTTTTTGACGTTTTGGCCGGGGCGTTTGTTGGGGTTCTTGAAGGGATTGTTGCGTTTCGGTTTTTGAGGTTTGAGGTAGCTTTCTCAAAGGTATGGGGTTGACTTTTGTTGCTAAAGTTTCTACTTACTTTTTACATGGGGAATTGTTTTGATTTGTAATAATTGATGTCAAAGTTGTTGATAATTCAATTTCAAACGATGTATTTTATGGTAATCAGTAATCACTTTTTGGATTGCTTTCAAAATTTTGTTTTCGTGTACAATTTATAAGCTTGAGAAATGTTTGCAATAATGTTTCTTTTGCTGTCATTAAGCATAAGATTGGGTACGGTTACATTCGTCAGTCAGCTTTATAAATGAGTTTTAGCAGGTCTTGTTGGCATCTTTTCTTACCAATGTCACATTTTGAAGGTATCTTAGTTATTGATTGAATGGGGGAGCTAATTCTATTTATGAACACAACATGGCTTGTTGGTAATTGAATGAAGTTAGTAGCCAAATTCCTCATGTAAATCAACCTATTCATGATCCAGCGTTTTATTGATGTTGAGGAGTTGGAGTTTGATTAGTCCTATAAAATCTGTGACCTTCTTTTGATAGAGAAGCTTTCGTATCAACCATTAGAAATCACGATTCAAGTTATGAATGTGTATGCTATCACTATTATTTTACACATGAAAAGGTTTGATTGTAAGGATGTTAAATCAGTTTGTATATATTTCTTACTCCAATACTTTGGTTAGCAAGGCAGATATATTTTTATATAGTAATTTGTTTCTGCTCTTGGTAACTTGGGATCTAGTTAAACATGATTAGCTGTCCCTCTAAGATCATTTCATAATCCTAAAGGATATATGCAGGCAGGAAGGTATTAAATCTATATTTAAGTTGCTTCATTCTATGGCCTAATGTAGGTGCATTTTTGACATAAAGTAGATGACCATAATTTCAGCAATGACATGGAAGTTTACCTCTCCATTTTTGAATTGTTGACAATTATTTAAATCGATTCTTGAATTTCCTCGTTTCTTTCATTTAATAAAGTCATGAATGATGCCAATTTTAAGTTATTTTCTTTTCTTTTATCTATTTACTTTGGTACCTCTCTTTTATAAATCATGTAAAAATCTGCCATCAAAAGATTTATCTCTGGAGAGTTTAATGATAGATATATGTGGTTGGTAGTGTCAAATGAAATTTACTGTTCTCTTTTCCTAGTCCCACCCTACTTGTGCCTGTTCTTTCAATAATTTTAATCCCCTTTGTGTGATCCAAGGTGACTGGTTGATACCAGATATTATTATCACATATAACAAATTGTCTCTGGTTATTTACTGATGAATATTTGATAGATTTTTTTTTTTTTTTTTGGGGTCTAACTGGACGAACAGCTAGTGAAAATCATCCATGGTAGATTAAGAACCAATTTTTTTTTTTTATTTTCCTTGAAATATTTTTTGGTATTTCTATTTCAGCTCATTTGTGCAAATAGACATGTAAAAGTTACTCGTTGGCCTCAGAAACTTGGTAAAATATTCATTTCCAAGAGAATTTGGTGGGTCAAAGTATTTGGGAAGTCCATGTACTATATCATCTAATGCAAATTAGTCCCTCTATTACAAAACTGAGTAATTTAGTCTCTGTACTTTTAAAATTGAAGCAAAAAGGTAAAATCACTAACTAGTGTAACGAAAACTGTTAAAAAAGCTGACATGGCATTTAACCTTGTGTTTATTTGATGATGTGGCACTAATAAAATATATTATTTTAAGTTGACGTGGAAAAAGTAACAAACTAAGTTGGCAAAAAATAATTTGATGTGGCATTTTTGCCAACTTAGTTTGTTATTTTGTCCACGTCAGCTCATTTTTGCCAACTTCGTTTGTTATTTTGTCCACGTCAGCTTAAAATAATATATTTTATTGGTGTCACGTCAGCATTTGACATCCACGTCATCAAATAAACACAAAGTTAAATGCCACGTCAGCTTTTTTAACAGTTTTTATTACACTAGTCAGTGATTTTACCTTTTTACTTCAATTTTAAAAGTACAGGGACTAAATTACCTAGTTTTATAGTAGAGGGATTAATTTGCACTAGATGGTATAGTATAGGGACTTCTTAGGTACTTTGACCGAATTTGGTGTCATTGCCTTGTATAGAATCACTTATGTATTGGGCTATCATTGGACCGATGTTAATGCAGGTGCAGGGAACTTTAGGTGAAATTCTAAAGGTTCTATCACAAGTTCGATTAAGCCAAATGTTTCAATCCATCTGTTGCTTAGCCCATCTTTTTAAGTGCTAAACTTTGTTCTTGCTAGCCCATACTTGGTATTTGAGAATAACTTTGTATTGATCTCATGATATCAGATGCCTTGAGCATAGTTTTTTGGTTCAGGAGTGACAATGTGATGGAGATTGCTCTGTTGTTTTGCCACATATTCCTTTTTTTTAATTAGTCTGCCTGCATATTGTTCAACTTTTATGGCATTTTCCATTTGCATATGCAGGATCACATTAAGCTGATGTGGTTTCTGTGATGCCATGTTTTTGTGAATTCTTTTAAACAAATTAGCTGAAGAAATTACTAGAAAGTTTTTCATTGGATCACTCAATAATGCTCTTTCTTCTACAGTATGATGTGTCTGACATAAATATGTTTAACTATGCAGGCTTAGTATAAAGAGCAGGGATGGTAACCTTCTCTCTCTGTCTCCCTAAGCTTTTGTAATTAACTTTTCCTTCAGACATGATAAACTTCTCATATTATGATTCTCAGAGGCTGTAATTGCAAAAGTAAGAATTCACAAGATGAGTCACTATTTTAGAAAATTGCTTTAGGTGAAAGTTAAGTATTTTGAAGTGTAATTTGTAGCAGACACTTCTCTCCAAGCCTTTTTCTTTGTGGGTGCGTTAAAAGTTTATAACTATTCACATGCTCAAAAGAATAGATAGTTAGATACATCTTGATCTCTGGATATTGATGCCTAGAAAATGTTGGCGTGATTCGTGCCCTTATCATCAAAGAAACTGAATATTAAAATATTAGCCTTTTCTGTTTCCATATTCTTAATGTATGAGTGGCTAACTGCTTTTAGTGGCTGAGTGGTTGTTTTAATTTGTACGCCGTAGTTTTATGTTGAGGTTATCTAGGACTGTGGTTCATCTTTCAAATGGTAATACTTAGATTCTACTTCTGAATAGAGGATACTAAGTCCAGATGGAAACAGTTCTTCAGAGTTTCCTATCATCTTATTCCAATCAAACATAGGATGGTTTCTAGTTAAACCAGCCAGACTTTTTTGCAAATACATGTTTGACTCTGCTGTTTTGGTGCATTTATTAGCTTTTCTATGGTATTGATGTGAAGGTAATGCAGCTGATTTGTCGTACTCCAACAGGTTGCCTTTTTTTAGTAAATGGGGTTGATCATTCTTTTAGTTTTGCTGCATTCGCTATATATATTTCGGAAGAAATGTTTGGGATATCCAAAGAGAAGTATAGAACTGTCTCGCAGATATTGAGAAGGCTACTCGAACAGAGCAAGTGCATAATCGGCTAATCTTAAGGTTACACTGGGACAAGTTAGCAGGCGTGCAAGGGGCCCATGCATTAGCTATTATATTAAGGAAGGAGTGAAGATGTCCGGAAGGCCTCTTCCACTAGTGTTTAAAAGGTGTGTAATTTGTTAAGGTGAAAAATTGTATCACATTATTGATTAGCCAAAAAGGAAAAAAAAGAAAAAACAAGGACAAATAAAGGAATTATAAAAAAGTATTGAATGATTTGGTCAAACAAGGAAAAGGTTTGTTGCAGATGGTACAATTTTACTATTGTTTCTTCATGCTTCATTGATATCCCTCTCTTTTCTACTGGCTTTATCGATTACCATATCTTCTTTGATACTTCCATGTTGAAAAGTTGCTTCCCCGGAACTTAGAGAAGAGAAATAGAATTCTAAAGTGCTTAGCTCAATCATTCATCAAAGATCTGCTTTGCTTGTGAATAACCTTAACTTATAGGGTGGTGTGCTGTTGGGTGGTATGAAAACAGGTGCTTCCATAGTCCGATCTTCGGATTTGCACGTTATGGCAGACTTCTCACCTCAATTCTCATGGCTGGGCTGATGAATAAGTCAGGTACATTTCTTTGGTTGCTTACTTGTTCCCTTTTATATCAACCATTGATAGCTGTTTAATCCAAACCACTGAATCTTATTCTTGAATTTGGATCAAGCTTTATTTCTACCTACCTTTTATCCTTTAACTTTTCACACAGAATAAATAAATTACTAAATCGAAATCTCCCACAAATTTTTAAGATACAGATACATTAACCATTAATCAATGTATAAGAATTTTTTCGTAAATTATTTAGCATTTTCAATAATTAATAATTGTTTTCTTTCATTGGTAAATACCGTAAAGAGGGAAAAAGAAAAAACAGAGCAACGGTATATTTAATATTTTCAATTCTTTCATTGGTTAATTTCTTTTTGAGAGGGTACGTACGTGATTAATGATAAATATTTAACATTTTCAAATCTTGTGTATATCCATAAATATTGTGACATCAGAGTGATGAGTTTTATGTAGATTCGATGCATCTCTTATATGAACAAATAGAGAATACGAATTGTGACTAAAACCCAAAAATTATAGTTAATTTTTTTTTTTTTGTGGGAAATTAACATATATTGTCGCAATCAATAACTTATCCATATTTCCTCATGATATAAATGTCGGTCGAAACTGACATCTTACCCTAGAACCTGGCTGGCAACATGTTATCCTTCATAGTTCATGGTTATCCGCTTCACAATGAAAACGATATCGCATTTATCAAGATGAGTATATGTTTTTCAGGTCAATCAAACCCACCAATCCTTTATTGCTTAATTTCGTGAATATTGCTTTTGCATGACTGCTTTACAGCCTCAACGACAGCACCCCTTAAATTATTATGGTTCCACAAAATTATTAGAAAGAGAGAGAAAGAAAGAGATTTTGGCCTTATCTTATATTTTAGAGCATCTGGGATCCTTTGATTAATCAAAATTTTAATTGCGTCTCAAGCTAGGGATAGTAGCAGCAAATGGGCAGGATGGATCCCCTTTGCCCAACTGGCCGACAAGGGAGCAGATATGGCTTATATATGTGGAGCAAAGGTTTATCACGTGATTGCTTGCATGCAAATAGCATCGATTGTGCCATATTTTGATCATATGCATATTTTTGGGCTCTAATAATCAGTTTCGACGCTGATTTAAGAGAGGAACAGCCCATGCCATGGATATTCGTGCTGTCATATTCTGCCTATTGAGAGAGAGAATCCTGCGAGGTGCATGGATATGGTAGACAGTCCCATAATCTTTATTACTAAACAATAATTGAAAGTTTGAATAATCTTTGATTGATTCCCTCCCTGGCAAAAGAATATGCATTTTTTTTTTTCACTTTTCAGATGAACGAAAGGTCATTCCTGGCTATCTCTCTCGTGCACAAACATGTCTCCAACCTCGTTGTAAGCAAAGCTTCTTTGATTCTATACATATATATATATATATATATGTAAATAAATTCCCAATTTTAAACAAGCTTGTGGTCCTGTGGATAAGTTTAGGTTCACCACATATTTAACAGCATGCCAAGGATTAATTATTAGACGATCAGTGTTGAAAGATGAATTTCAGATTTTGGGTATCAATTATCAAATATTGTTTTCTCATATTTTGACTCTTTGACTCCATGAGCTGCTTTTCTCTTTTCATTTTCCTTTTCCCTAAAATCGCTTGAAATTACGGTGGATGACACACGAATTCTATTTGCTATTGATGTGAGGTTTACTTAACAATATGTACAGTATTAGCTAGATAGGGAACAACAAAACCGAACACATGCAAAAAGTTTTTCTTTTCCAAAGAAGGCGATGACAGTTTCCCTGCAAAATATTTTGTTCATTATTCACATGTAAAACCAGCCAAAAATCTAGGAATAAACTGTGGCCACCCCACCCTCAATCAGTTGTTTGCAACTTTTGGAAATTTCCCGATTTTCTTCGTTCTTTATTATTCACTTTGTCATTTGCTTGGTAGTCTTTGCGTGGTAGGTGAAAAGTCTTGAATTATTTTTCGAAGGTGTAAGTCCCAATTTGACAGTATATATATGCTTGTCTTTTCAATCCAATACTAATAATTATTCCTTGAAATTTTGATTTGGTGATCACCAGCTAGTTAAAGATGATCAGGAGCTGGATTAAGATTTGATAGTATTACTGTTATATATTCATATCCTTTTCGAATTAAATCATTTTCGTGTCTTATCAGCTTGCTAGAACGACCAATTGGGTTTTGTTACATGACATATTATCGTTAAGTTGGAGCCCAAATCACTCAATATGAAATGAGAGTTTCAGTTTCTAATACATTTTCTGCTAGGCATATAGAACTTATCATTTTGAAACAAAAACAAAGAAATCATCATCTTTGCTTGAAATTCTTCTTGCTCCTTTACCACATTCTTTTTGTACATGTAAAGGGGCTTTCAAACTTATTAAAAGTCCAGCGAAGGACTTATAATACAAAGTTACAAACACAAAATCTTAATGAAAATGACTTGTCCAGTCCAAGAAACTCCCATATTAATGGAAGGTAGCTTCTGCTTCTTCCAATTCAATCCCTTCATCAGCAAGCCTCTTGTCCTTGTACACATACCATTTAGCAAAAACCAAGTAAATTGCCAAGTTCAAACAGCTCATAATTGCCAAAAGCCAGTAGAAATCATAGAGCCTCCCTTGGTTCAGATTGTCTGGTAGCCATGGATGCTTGTTTCCAGTGACCTTTTGAACTATAGTAACCAACAAAGAACTAACAAAAAATCCTAATGAAAGGGTACTCAAAAATAAACCTGTACTCATTGTTTTCATCCCTTTTGGGCACTCCCTTAAGAAAAAGTCAAGCTGCCCTATATATGTAAAGGCCTCCCCAGCCCCCACAAACAAAAACTGGGGGACCAGCCAGAAAACGCTTAATGGGATTTGAGCTGATGGATTATTTGTAAGACCATGTGAGCTTGCGGCTCTCAATCGCTTGATTTCCGTCAGTGCTGCTGCTATCATTGCAATAATGGATAAAACTAAACCAACGGCGATCCTTTGCAAAGGGGTTAAACCTTGTGGGTTTTTAAGAACTTTTTTTGCAATTGGAACAATGAGTCTGTCGTAAATTGGGACAGTCAAGAGAATGCTACCAACGAAGAAAACCGTGAGTGATGCTGGTGGGATCTGAAATTTGCCAATGTGACGGTCCATGGTAGTAGCTTGAGACACTGAAAATGTTGTCATTTGGGCATAGACGGTCCAAAATATGATCGTGGTTGCCCAAATGGGTAACATTCTTAGAACCAATTTCACTTCTTCAACATCTGTTAAGGTAGCTAAGTTCCACTTGTTTGCCTCAGGAACAGATGGGTCCTTGATCGCTGCCCTGTCCAAGAAACTGTACACAATTTGAAGCAATGAAAAAAATTAGCCAATTTCAACTTTTTAATGATTACCAGCCGAAATTAATCACTCTTTCACATTCCAACCCAACACGTTTAGAAAATTGAAACTTTTTGAGCCAATTGCTAATATATACTAATAATACTATATAGTAGTAGTTTTTTTTTTTTTTTTTTCTTTGATGTTTGAATTTTATTCCATTTATATTATAGTGACCAATATCAAGCCTAAGAAGTATCCACAAGTAAGTGTCAAAAAAGATCTGGTTTCTATTAATAGAGCGTGATGGAAGGCCAGTGAACAGGCTTTGGACAACTAAAGCCAATATGTCTGAGTCTTAGCTGGGGAGGGTGTAAGTGGTTGTTTGAAGACAAGATTCCTGAGGATCGATTGGGAGACAGTCTGGCTCGGTGGCTCGTGGTCTCTTTTTTATTCCTCTCTAGTAAATATTACCTCTAATTCATACATAATGTCTCAATCCCCATGTTTTCTTAATCATTTATCTTAAACACCCACATATTTTATGGTCAGGATGAGACCAAATCGCTTGTTGATACATTAAAAAATTTCTTATTTCAAAGGGAAAAAAATATATCTTTGGATGTACATATATATATATTATGCTTTGTGTACTTTATATTGTATAGGAGAAATTTTCTCCTTTTATTTTCCTATAAATATTTTGTCTTTTGGTTGCAAAACATATGGAAAACCAGATAAGAATTGAGGACATCAAACATACCAAACTGACATGTTTAGTCCCAACTGCATATGTGGTGTCTAATAAAACTTTGGTTTGAATCTGAGACTGAAAGGCAAGAGATCGAGAACAAAGGCAAAACCATTAAGGGTTGTTGTCGATTCATGACTTGGACTAGTGATATTAGATATGTATCAATCATCAAGAACCCTAGAAATTCAATAATTTCACTCTTTGATAGCCTTGTGTACCCAACTGGTTGATGATAATCTATCATATTGGACCCACCAGAAACGATAAGTTTAGCTGCCTTCCACCTAACCTAATATTGGGGACATTAAGATTGCATGTGTTCCTCATTAACTATACTAGTTTGAATCTCGATTTAGTAGTGGGAATTGACATAAAAAAAAAATTGTGGTCCCATTTCTCTTGATTCTTGATTTACTACTCTAGCCGTTAGATTAATTACCCGAAAACAATTTCACTTTTGATTCAATATAAAATTTTAGAAGATATTGAAAATCATGAACTTTTCCTAGTTTTACGTGAGTATATATAATTTTTGAAGTTCGAATTCCAGCATTTATATTTTATAATTTTTATTTTTATCTCTAGACAGAAAACTTATTTTAAATAGTTAGGATTCACCTTGTGTTTGGGTTAATGAATAGTAATACTTTAAGTACTATGTTAAGGTAAGGACCTATTTGTTTGTATGAAAAGAACAAAAAAACTGTCTAAACATGTTTCTCATATGCCTTAACTTTTATGTATTTTTTCCTCTTTTGTTCATCTTTTAGAAATGAATCAACCATTTTAAACTTCAGAGATAAATAGAGGGAAAAGTAAAAACAGTTACTATAGTTGAAGAAGTAGTTGAAGCTAGTATGGATTGGGTTTTAAATAGAAGACTAACCGGAACTGCTTGCTGTGGGGCAACTTTTGCTTCTTCTTCAATCCCTCAGTTGCATCATCAATATTGAAAAGCAACGATGAATCAGATGGCAACTCCAAATTCCTCTTCTTCCATGCAGATACAAACACTGCGGCGATTTGGGTCAATGGGCTTCCCACCAATTTCTTGAAACGGTACCGCTTGGTACCCGATAGAAACACGAACAACCCTATTACAATAGCACAAGCACAGATACCGTAGCCCCATTCACGCCCTAAATTGTCCTGGATGTACACCAGAATGGTGACTGAACCAAGTGAACCTATGTTTATGAAGAAAAAGAACCAGTTGAAGAAGTTTGTCATCCGGGATCTCTCTTCAGGGTCCGATTCATCGAATTGGTCTGAACCAAACCCTGAGACGCTTGATTTGAGACCCCCAGTGCCAAGGGCGGTCAGGTAGAGGGCTAAGTTGAGAATAATAAGTTGTATGCCGCTTGCTGGGGTGCAAGTTGTGGCGCTGTCCCTGGTGCATTTGGGAGGCCTTAGGCTTGGGATTACTGTTGAGATGGTCAAGATGGTGACGCCCTGCTCGCCAACATAATAAAAAAGAAACAAAAACGAACTTTAGCTTTATATTTAAGATAGGAAATAAAACTAATTTTGATACTAGCTAGGTAAAAGAAAATGAGAAAAGATTGGACCTTGCAGTACTTAACAGATACTATTTTCTTCAATTAGGGTATGTAATATATATTAAGATGATGATTTAGTTATAGGAAATGGATGGCAAAAAAAAAAAAAAATCAAGGAAATGAATCGACTGACAGTTGCCTGGACGGTGGCGAAGATTCCAATCGTCAGATATCTGTGAATAGAAGGAGAAAATTGAAAAGAAGACAAATGTTAATTACTCAACTGAGTAGTGAACGGGAAACTATAAAACGTATTTGATGAGAGTTGGAGAAGAGGCCAAACCTGCCAAGAAAAGTGTCTGCGATAAAACCACCGAGCAGACAGAGCATGAAAGAGGTGCCAAGGAAGTTGGTCACGGTGGTGGCTGAGGTAGCATTGCCCAAATGCATGGTTTCCGTCAAATACGTCACCAAATTAACAGCGATACCTAACGTTGTTAGCCTCTCACATGCCTCAACACCTGAGAGATACAGAAACAAAAGAAACCCCATATGTTTAGGCCAAAACCAAACGTATATGAGAATTTAAAACAAAGCGCAAAAACATTCAAATTGAGGAGGAGGAGGTTATTGAAAGACCTAGAATCATGGCGGCACTGGTCCAGCCACCGGACTTGGACCGCTCGGCGGGGCTGCCCCTATAGTCCCAGGCATCAGGGAGGGTTTTCCCTTGTGTTACAGGGAGGGACATTGTTTGATATAAGGTGAAAAAAGGGTTGCAAAAAGCTTTGATAATAATGTTAATGAAGGAGTAGTGGTGGCACAATGGGAGCAAAGGCTGGTAGGGTATTTATAGTGAGGGAGTGAAGGAGGCTGGTGGCACAATCGTGTTCCGGCCAGGTGTGAGATAAAGGCCAATTTTGAGGAAATGACACATATAGCCTAGATTGATTGGCTTTGGTATTATTTAATTGTTGGACAAAAATGATTGATAAATATACACTTCCTCTCCTTTGGGAAGTTGGAATTTGGAAACCATGGTTAGGAAACAAAGGTCGGCTGAGGAGAGTTAAAACTTAAAAGTGTGAGAGGGAGCTTTTGTTTTTCCCTATTTTTTTTTTTTGTAAGAGGTCTCCCTTCATTGTTTGTGTCCACGTCGTCCAAGGATATTCAATGTTTTTAATGGGATTTAAAGGAGTATATAGAAAATAGTATTATACAATTATTTTAAAGTATTATTAAAAAAGATAAAGCCGTATGAATTTTGACGTTTGACAAAAAATAAAAAATTAATAAATTTAATTGAAAAGGTGACAAATAATCCTGTGCTTTGTATGTGAATAAATTAGTTTCACACAAAAATATTTGTACATATATGTGTACATAGACATTAACATTAGATATAAAAAAATAATTCATACATTTAAAAAAAATATATAATACAAATTAAAAGGTATTTTTCAAAATGAAAAAGGATTCATATATTTCTTAAAAACATTTCTTAAAAACGTACATAATAAATATTAAAGAGTATTTTGAAAATTTAAAATCATATGATCATAGACTTTTTAAAGTTGTTGCAAAGCTTATTTATTTTTAAGAAGTGTATCTAACACTTTTCTTTGAAAATTTATTAGGATCATATGATGAAGATTTTAATTGTTGCAAAATTTATATGTATTTAAAAAATATATATATGCAACATTCTCCTTAGATATATACAAATATCAGCCCATATAATATGAATTAAAATTTCCTTTATATTTTACCAAATATATGAAAAAAGCATGGTAATTCATAGTATCTAGTTCTTTATACGAAAAAAAATCTAATACATTGCTTCTTAATCACCAAAACAATATAAACTCACTTTGAATATCATATTTTTTACTTAATTATTTTGGCAGGTTATAACAATTTGTATTCGCAATGATTTACCTTTTTACGTGCAAAGCATGGCGAGTGAAGGCACCGAGGAAGATATTGTGTTGGGAACTTCACTTATTAACAGAGAAAATCCTAAAACCTTTCTCCATTTCCATTAACTAAATCCAATTATTGTTTTTTTCTCTCTTTTTAACAACGAGCTTTTGCTGTTTTTTTTTTTTTATTATTTTAATATAGCTAAAAAAAATTTAATTCTCAAAATACCGATACTTTGTTTTTAAGTATCAAAATTCGTTTTTTTTTTTTATCAATTGAAAAATCGCCATAACTCATAAAAAAATTTTAACATATTTTTTTTTTTTTAAAAATTATTTTTTGTGTTGAAAAATCGCCTTGACACGATCTCCCAACTATGTTTTGTAGATTGTTTTTTTTTTGGAGAATCTTAAAAACATACTTGTACAGTACAATAATAGTTGAATGATCTAATATGTTCAAATAATTTATAAAAAGAAAATTATAAATTAAAAAATTATTAAAAGGAAAATTGTAAAGACAAAATCAAAATTAAAATTTTACAGTTGGGAAATCACCATGGTCTATGGCGATTTTTCAACTTAATTTTTTTTAAATTAAAATTTTAGATTGAAAAATCGTCATGGGTCATGGCGATTTTTCAACCATTTTTTAAAATTTTTGTATTTAAAATTTTAAAAATACCAACGGTAAAAAAAAAAATCATTTTAATTTTTCTTTAAAAAAATAAATAACAAAATTTAAAATAATTTATCAACAATTTTTTTCATTTTATTTTTTATTTTAAAAAATAAATAACAAAATTAAAAATAAAAATTGATTTCCCAACAATTTTTTTCTTTTTATTTATTTATGTAAAAAAATAAATAACAAAATTTAAAATAAAAATTAATTTCCCAACAAATTTAAAATAAATAACATGAAATGCAAAACATATAAATTTATATATTACAAATTTAAAATACATTATTCTTGTTATATTAATAAAAGTACATTTATTCTAATTATTTATGGAGGAGCTCTCGGATCGTGTGGTGTTGAGCAACAGTGTTGATCTATCCTATTGCGTGGTCGTTGGACCCATCGTTCAACCTCGTCAGTGGCACGTATTCGCGGTCGACCACGACCTCTTACTGTAACCGCCACTGATTCTAGTTGTATGTCATCCGCATGCTCATGGATGATGTTGTACTAACCCACATCAGTCGATGAAAACACACTACTAAAGAGACCCATTTCTTCTGTATCAAAAATTTGAAACCCACTGCTGGAGTAGCCAACACCCAGTCCACCCATATAAAACCAAGGAGTTATATGTTTATTTCATTAAGGGTATTTTTGTCTTTATAAGTTTCTTTCTAAATTTTTTTTCTTTTTTCATTTTCTTCTTTCAAGTTATTCCATGCCATTAGACCATTGAGCAATAATTCTCAATGGATAGGGTGTTTTTCAAATTCTCCCTTGTTTTTTTTTCCCCTTTCTGCAACATGTAAATTTAATTTAATTTTTTTAAAAAATATAGTTGGGAAATCGCCATGGCAAAATTTTTTTTTTTAAATAGTTGCCCAACATGTAAATTTAATTTAAAAAAAAAAAAACATAGTTGAGAAATCGCCATGGCCTATGACGATTTCTCAACTATGAAATCAAATTTTTTTAAAAATATAGTTAAAAAATCGTCATGGCCCATGACGATTTTTCAACAGGGTTACAAAAAGACGTATTTTGATAATTAAAAACAAATTATCGATAATTTGGGATATAAAAAATAAATCAGTTATATTGAGATAAAAAAACCGAGCTTTTGCACCTGCCTGGAAGTTGGTGTATTATCATTATTTTAACTTAATATGCTTATACTAGTAATTATAATAATTTGACCCTTCTTTTTTAAGGATCAGTTCCAATGCATTAAGTTTTAAATTAGGTCAAGAGTTATCTAATTTGTTGGTAGAATGATAAATTCTTAACTCTAGCGACAAAATTTAATTTTTGAGGATCTTAAATACCTTTTTTTTTTTTTTTAATAAACTAGTGTGTTTCATTTTTTAAGACGGTATTACTATTAACCTAGCACACCAAAAGTTTGATGGCATTTGAAATATAATTTCCAAATCAATATAATATAGTCTTTAATTGTTTTTAAAGATTATCTGTATAATAAATTTTTTTATATATATTTGAAGTTGTTAAGGTTTGATCATTGATCATAAAAGTTAAAAGTCCAGCACTCTACCAACAAACTACACAATTGTTGGCCTGTATAATAAACTTAATTTATTAATCTTTGTACCGAAAAAAAATTATATTTTAATACAAGTTGTTTTCAGATTTCACATTAATAATTTTAGTAGTCACGAAAAAAGCAACATTAATTTGTAGATCTCCTCTTCCAAACGTTAATATCACAAATTGCAAGAAATCATGTTAGAAAATTAAGATCCATTAGAAAATCTTTGGTTAACGGTTCAAATTTCTTATGCTATGAACACCACCCATTTTCCTGACCAGCTGGAAAAAAGCTTCCTTTATTTTATGAATTGAAAGTCAAAAATCTATTTTTTTTTTCTAGCCACCTAGTGCCATGGGTTTACTGTATATATTGCATGATAAGGGCCCATGCTCTGTATTCATAATTTCATACCAAAAGAGTGGTGATTAAAATCTCTGTCCCAAACTCCCAACACCCTGGAGTTTCTCACCAATCCATCATTACACATTTCATAATTCATTGCCTTATATTCTTCCCTTCTATATATATTATTAGTTTATTACTCAGCTTTCCTATACCCACTGATTTTCTAAACTTGTTTAAGTCTCATCAGACACGTATTGCTTTAAGTTAAAGGTAATTCGTTTGATACATGCATGAGATTTGCTATATCTACAAGTTTTTAATACTTTATATATATATATATATATATAAACACTGAATTTATTGAATATACTTCACGTTACTCAGTACTTTTCATAGTTATTTTTAAAAAGTTTAACCACATGTGATGTGAGTGAGATCATGCATATTTAGGTACATGATAAAAAATAAAAAAAATTTGGTCAAGAGATATACATGATAAAATGGATAACCCTTTTTAAAAGAAAATGCATAGTAAGAAAAAAAATGCTATTTGCATTAATAGAATTTTTTGTCAACTTTTTACCATATGGAAATATTTATTTGTTTGGCTATACATCCTTTTACTATCTAATTATGAATTCGTCTACTCACTGGGTGGAATATAGAAGTTTTACGAATTTAATTCAAATCTCCCACATACGGCTAGATTCTGCTTATTCAAATGTATATACATGTACACATATACATATATAGTATTTTAGCATATATTTTTAGCTAAAATACACACATATGTACACATATTTTTAGCAACACATAAACATATATAGTATTTTAATTATTTTTTTGTACAAAAAAAATCGTAATTTGGAAATAGGGGAAGGGCTGAAAATGCTTTCAAACTTCAAACATGTTGAATGCAACCTCTGCAGGATGTTTACATGAATCAATTGAGCTAAATCTCGAATTTCATATTTTAAAAATAATGAATGATGTGCACTGACAATGTGCCAAAATTAATGTGAAAATAGCAAAACTTAAATATGGTATGTTGCGATTGAATACTTCCCTCAGGAAGAAAGCTGTCAACCCAGCAATGACCAAATGAACCTGTCCACATAAGGCGTTTTAGTTCAAATATGTGTCCAATGGTTTTAAATGCATGAGAGAGATAAAGAACTTCTTTTGATAATTAGAGGGCACATTTTCGCACCTGCTACAAAACTGAGACTGACCTTTCTCATCTTTGATAAGGATTACTTAACCTTATCAAAGATTGGTTCGACAAGAAAATATATACATGTCCCACGATTTTGTTTCGATGATGGTGCAATTGGCCAGTGAAGTAATGAAGCTTTTAACTTGGATTTTGATTAAACCTTTAGTTTGGATCCCATCGAGATATATCAGCTAAGCTAATTTAGTGAAAAAAGCTAATTTCTTCTCCTCAATGATTGTGATGTTTCTTACTAGTTCTAATGTGGATTGTCGACAAGCCCTCTTCTCTCTCTCTCTCTCTCGTACTCCGATCTTTAACTGGCAATAAATATACATGCAGGATTGCTCTGAAAGAAATTAATATTGAAGCCGGCCCAATTGATTGAATAAATAATATTCTCTGACTGCAGGTCGGGTGTTGAAGCATATGCATTGCATTTGATTAGCAATCTGCTATATAATTAAACCTGCTGATCAAACGCATGCAAACAGAAGATTGTATTCCGAATGCTAATCCAAATATTGGAATTTATCACAAGGATTTCTTGTTATGGAAAAGGAATATAATTCTTCAAGATGATGAGAGGAGGGGGTGAAATCAGAAAAGTTAAGGGATATATGGGTGCATCCTTACGTGACACGTCCACGTGAAGCTGTCCGGGTCCGGGGTTCCTCGTGAGGGTTATGTCTTTTGCATCGACTTTCAATTATTACCCACGATTTCTATAGGAAAAAAAGGAAAGATTTCACCATCTCGAGCTAGGAATTTTTTTTTAAGAAGTATGGACGTTATAAACTCCATTTTCAGTTACTTTTGCACATCTTTAATTAAATTATTTAAATGCTGTACATATGGCTTATTATCTTAAAAAAAATGAAAAAAAATGTGTATGGCTTATATCTTGCCAAATGTATGTTTGCAATTGCAACCCCCATAAAGAACTCAAATAAAGTGATTTATGCATTTAAAATTAATTCAAATTTGAAGTATATTATACATAAAATAATTCGTCTAGTGACTTCTTAAAATTTGATTTTTTATGAATTAATAAAATAAAAATTATTTCGTCGCCCATTGAAAATGAAAGATCTAATACAGAAGTAGTATTGAAATCGACATATGTAAAATTTAAACAAAAGACTCGTTTTCCATTCTAACGGAAAGCTTTTTTCTCCGTGTAATTTCTTTTGAAAAATTGTTATATTTCTTATGCAAAATTAATAGGATGATATATATTTAAAAATAAAATATACGATAATTTTTTAATCTTAAGTAATTGTTTTTTAATATTTTTTAGAGTGGTTTTTGGATTTTGGAACGGTCATATTTGAATTTGTTGCCAATGAAAGAACCTATCCGTCCCCACAATTCGAACACGTGACACGTCTGATTCCCAAGATTCTACATGGGCTTTTGGGGTCGATTCTCCGCCACTAAAACTTTCTCGATAACCACTTATTGAACCTTAGGGGTTGACTAAGAAAGAATTAAAGGGAATCGACCAAAAAAATAAGTCAAGAAAAGACTCCATTGGTCGGTTATATGGCGGCCTACCCTAAAGCGCTCGATATTCCAATTTTTATTTTTTTTTTCCAAATTGGATTCGTGATAAACAAATTAATATTTTAATGACTCTAAGCTGATATACTGGCTGAGTGCTTAATTTTCAGAAAAATTACTAATTAAGGATTTATAATTGTTGATGTCTTCTAGAATGTAAATGATTGGGCGCGAGGAAGGCAGGGAGATGTTATACAAACAAATAAAGGGGTATTGAAGTTTGAATTTCAAAATATGCTTCAATATTTAAATTTATAGATATTCGAGAAGAAAATCAAAGAAAGCAAAAAGAAAAAAAAAAAGGTTTTGAATCTTATTTCATATTTTTTATATTTTAAAGCGTGATGCATGAGATTAACGACTATATTTAACTGTAATAATTAACTGTTCTTGACTATCCTGTGGATCAAACTTAACTTGGATATGTATTGATTCTTCCTTAAAATTATTTGGTGACTTTTTTTGTGTTGGACCTCCTAGGTACTTAGTTTTATATTATGCCTTAATCCTTCAAAAAATTGAATATAATAATAATAATAACTTTTTGTTCCTCGCATATAAGATGCAATGCCTAGTACTTGAGAAGTGAGATATGATCAGTTGGTCTATACTAATTTATAATGTTATTTTTATGGGAAATTCAACAAAAATTCATGAACCATTAAAATCCAAGAATCAAATTATAAGGTGATCAACCCCACCCCAATTGGGGTTTCTTACAAAATTTTCTTGGAAGGATCTGTAATCAATAGTTTTGTGCCTCTAGCTACTCCCAAGTGATGCAATACTATAAACTGTCTCATACTAATTAGGAAATAGGGTAATTAATTCATCATCTAATTCATAATTAAAGGCAATATCTACCAAATAACTACAAAGCAAATGCGAATGCCATTCATTAATATGCATATTAAGAAGAAAAAGAATAATTTTGTTTGGCGGTGAGAATGAAAGTGACAAGATTCACATTCATCCTTTCAGAAAAATATATATGAAGTTTATTGAATTAAGTGTCATCTTATCAAAATCAAAACTTTGTCCTATATAATTTGTTTTATTTTAAAAGAAAAATTAAGGATATAATCTAAGCTTTTGTGGACCGTTGTGCAAGAAGAATAAAAATTGAGAAGCCTACGCCTATTCCTTGGGTATCCCCAACCCAAGAAAGGTAAGAAAAGGTCAGAAATGGATAACAATCATACTATAATGTATTAATGTTTGTATTATTAAGGATTTGTAAGGACTAAAGAGTAGAATAAAGAATTCATTTCAAGTATTCCTTCAAGTTCTCCAAGAGCCAATACACTAAACAAGATATGACAAGTGTCTAAGTTATAGCTGTTTAAAAACCTCAAAATGGAATATAATAAACCACTTAGGTACGTTGATTTCTCCCTAAAACAGTCCTATAATAGAAGAGAGAGAGTGAATTAATCCAAGTGTAACATTATGGTTGGCTGCTAGGCCACTTTTTTAGTAAGGAAAATAAATAGGGTCGCCCCATGTTTCTATCCATTGAAAACATGCAATTGGTTTTGAATGATTATCTATAGCTTAATCCACGAATGGACGGCACAACTCTTATAAGTCAAACAATGATATTATTATCAAATAGTGATATATTAAGAACCCAATGCTTAATTCAGTTATTTCATATATATAGTCATTTTTAAGAGGTGGTATCTAATAAATTTAACTTTCGAATTTCAGTATTTATAATTTATTCTCTTATTTTTAAGCTACGATCTATTTTGTATAAAAAAATAATAATATATTAAAATAATTAATTAGAGACAGAAACGCTAAGTAGAAGAAGATACATTACAAATAAATTCAAAAGATCAGTATTGGGACTTAATTAGGGTAACCAAATATTTCATCATCCACCACGCATCAAAAAATTTGGAACAAACGCGATGTCATCTCTGATGTGGCAATTAAACAGATATGCTTATCGTGTTCTTTGTACATTGTTTGATTGATTATGAGATGACATGCTAACTCATATATGGTCAAGACCAATATTGTAGCTTGGTATATAGTTAAGTTATTAGATTTCTAGCTATTAATGCTTTCATGATATTGTTTTGGAATATAATATAATGAGATAATGGAGATTAAATTCAATGCTATAATGGAGAAAGCAGATCAGTTTGTTTAGTATCATGATTACTTTGATGCTTGTGTCTATGTTTTGTTTCTGCAATGAGGATGTGATATGTTTCTCTCCATTTTCATTTTTTTTATACCATAAGACTTTGCTATAATGTGATATTGTTTTTGTTATGAGAAATCCCAGTTATGGATGAATAATATGGTCATAATTAAGTATTAGTATTATTTCAATTTGGAATTATCTGTCTAAGCACTTTAATTTATAGATGAATATTTTATTTGTGAATGAATGAAGTATTTATAGAAGGGTTTGTGTTTCATGCACTGTCAATAAATAGATTTATACACTATCAGTGAATCATAGAATGACTACACCTCATTAATAAACAAATAGAAATTTTTAAAAAAATTTAAAAATAAATATAGATAAATATAATTTTAATAGGTGGCATCAGTGAACCATATGATAACACCTCATTAATAAACAAATATAAATTTTTTTAAATCCTTAAAAATAAACAGATAACTATAATTTTTAACCGGTCACATTATGTGATTCACTATCAGTGTATAGATCTATACACTGATAATGCATTAAATACGAATCATTTATATAAACAAATCTATGTTTACTTATCCAATCAGCAACTTGTATTTATTTTGGAAGATGGTATAATTACCAACTACCCAAATCAAGTTTATGTAATTGGAAAGGACTTTTGGTATCAAGAAATTAAAGAAAAAGAAAAAAAGAGATCGAAATATTGTAGATTCAGGAACCTTGACACTTGACAGATGCTATAGAAAGGGATTTGATTATTGAATTATAATAAAGACAGCAAATAGAAATAGAAGATACTGCTCAAGCTAATACCTACAAGTAAGGAAGTCGACAACTGGGGTAAGTGACAATAATTGGAGGGGCGCCATTCGCCAACAACAATTTTTCTATATAATTAAGCATGATCCCATGTGTTGGGAATGTACCGATTTACCTTTTTGGATTCAGATTCAATTTTTTTTGCTTTCTTTAAATTATATTATCTAAGGTGATAAAGTTGATCACATTGTGTTGAAAACTTGAAATCATGCTAATTAATCCTTTTTCTTTAATCCATACATAGAGGGTTATGGTTGTGAAGTTGGAATGGAAACAAAAGAAAGTGGATTGCATGACCCTAGCTAGAGAAAATATTTTTCCCACCCTCTCCCACTATCAAAGATGGCCTTTTATTTTTTTTTTTCTTATGGAAAAGACAAAAAAATAAAGAAAAGGTAAACATGGTTGAAATGGAAAAAATAAAATAGACAACTTTGGAAAAATGTGATAAACGTGAAAAGAATTTATCAGGTTTGAGATTTGACCCTTTTTTTTAATAATAGAACCAAGGATATTTTCAAGTGTTTACTTGCTATTCGCACTTTCTCAGATCACACTTACAACCGGAGTTTTGTGTACTGGGTATGACCTTTTAATAAAGGGTATTTTAAAGTTTGATCTAGATTAATTTCATTCTTTTTTAGGATAAATTTCCCACATTAACCTGATTTATTAAAAATTTTACTCCATAAATACTTTCCACAAATATCAAATCTTGATTGATAATTAAGAAAATTTTTTATCCTTTCCTTACTAACAGACTTACCCTACAAGTACTATAGTTATATTTTCTTTAGTCAAAACTGTTTTTGCATTCAATGATTTTGTTTGCTCGAGTTTTAACTTCACAGCCATGAATATTGATGGGGGGAGGGTGCATTAATTAAGGGAATAAAAAGTACATAAGTCTCGAGTTTTCGCTTCATGGGCATGAATGGGATGTGAATGAAAAACTAAAAAAGAGAGAAAAATCTCGAGTTTTCGCTTCACATTGCAAGTGGCAAACAATGATGAACAAAAAGATCCCAAATCTCTCGAGTTTTCGCTTCAGAAATATGGTACGGATCATGGGGCCTTCATAGGATTTGAAAGAAGAAAAGATAAAATTAATAATGCAAACATGAAGACTGGATTGAATGGGTGGATGTGATATATATATATATATATATATATATATATATATATATATATATATATATATAAGATAGAAAATGAAAGATCAAAGAGGGTGAAAAACTCTCGAGTTTTCGCTTCACAGTTCACACTCACAGTCAAGAGGCATAGATATACAAATTATTTTATGAAGTTGAGAATTTTGATTCGTAAGAGTTCTAAAATGGGAATTTTTTAACTTTTGTTTTTTTGGTTCAATAATTTGCATTTGTGTTTATGAAATTGAAAATGTCATAAAAGAAGAGGTGGTGTAGGAATCATCTGGCGTGACTTTGTTTGTTGTGATGTGAAAAATTAAAACTCGTCCAATTAAGGGACTGATGGGCCTAAAACTTGGGCCAAGATATGATTTAGCATTCCATCTCTATATCAGTGATCCTCACTTTGATATGACAATAAATATATTTGTATCGTGTTCGTGTTATAATTGTATTTAAAAAATTATATATTTATATAAATGTTGACATATTAATACTTCGTGTTATATAAATTTTGACACGTTCGTTTATTTGTATCGTATTCGTATTATTAATTTGTATTGTATCGTATTTTATATCATATTTTAAATTTTTTTTTTTTATGATGTGTTTGTGTAGTGTTCAAAATTACCACATCTACCCTCATGTGATTTTTGGGCCAACTAGTAGAATTTGGAAAAGGTCCTGAAGTCTCTCTTGGGCAAATTATGAGCCCTTATAAGATGGGTTTACCTTTATTAGTTCTTTGATTGGGGCTTGATCCAATTCACTACAAAGAATGGAAATGGATTTGTTTCATACATTTAAAAAAATAATAATAATAATGGGCCCTGGAAAGATAAGTGGTATTATATTTGGGCTTTCATGTGAGATTATCTTTCGGAGATTTCAAATAATGGGCCTTCGGCAGAAGATTATGCTAATTTAAGCTAAGATAGAATCCACAGATTGATTCTAGGAGCAGTGGTAACATGGCAATTTGCTACTCCCCCACCTCACAATCACAAACATCCAAAGTTCATCAAAAATCTTATTCCTTTGCCAGCTCAAATCGCAAAAATTAAATTGATTTTATTGTGCAATAATTAGCTAACGTCAAAAACAACCGACTTGGCCTCTTCAAACACTATAAAACCCCCCTCCCTTCACTCCGAATTCTCCATCCTCACACCTAGTGTTATACTCTCTCCTATTATTTCTACTTACTGATCTAAGGAAGAAGCTACTTGGGTTTGACCTTTGAGAGAGATGGCTTCGAAAAGATCAGCATCACTTGCCCTCTTTTTTGCACTCAACATTCTCTTCTTTTCCCTAGCCAATGCTTGTGGTTCCTGCCCTTCCCCCAAGCCAAAACCAAACCCCATAACCTCTCCATCTCCATCTGGAGGAGGAAAGTGCCCCAGAGATGCCCTTAAATTAGGTGTATGTGCTGATCTGCTTGGTGGTTTGCTCAACCTCACCATTGGTACCCCTCCCGTACAGCCATGCTGCTCTCTCATCCAAGGTCTTGCTGATCTTGAGGCTGCTGTTTGCCTTTGCACAGCAATCAAAGCTAACATTTTGGGCATCAACCTTAATATCCCAGTTTCCCTCAGCTTGCTTCTCAACGTCTGCTCAAAGAAAGTTCCCTCTGGCTTCCAATGTCCCTAATCACTTTTCTAAATTCTTTCTCTTCTTGGTGTTGTGTGGTTTTTGAAGTTCTAATTAATTTCCCCTTGTTGTAGTGTTGTTTCCTTTTGGATTGATACTGAATAAGTGTAATACTATTCTTCAAGTGTTTAATTTCTTTGGATTTATGTATCTTTAAGGGAAATGAAAGATTAGTATTGTTCAGCTTGCTTGATGAATAAACCAACAATCCTTCCTTACTCCTTAGAGAGTGGAAGCCTGTACTCTAATTTCTCAATGTCTCTCATGCTAATGCTATAGTCTTTGGTCCCTTGACATTAATGGCCAAAACGTTTGTTTAGCCATCTAGGACGCAATAATATTGCATGTCAAATCATTCTCTCTTTGTTTATTTTGTTGCTCTAAAATCTACAAGTTGAAATCACCTGGTTTTGTCTCCTATCTGATCACTTCTCAATATCTTACTGCAAGCCCTAACAAAATACTAAGCCCTTTGTAGCCAGCTTGTTATTATGTCAATTAATATGATCTCTAAAGCTTCTTATGGCCATGAAATCTGTATTCCAAAAATAGCTACAAAATCTTTAGAATATGTCAAAAAATGGGTTTACAGCTAAATTAATGTCAAACCATGAGCAAGGAATGTGTATGAGTTTTAATACATGAAGTATAATTATTCTGAAACACTATTCCAAAACCTCGTAATTAAGCAATAGCAGTATGGAAAATGTAGTATAATAAAGAAAAAGAAAGGAAAACGTGGTCGCATATCAATGCTGATTTTGATTTTGTGAACTGTTGACAAGTATCAGCTGGGGCATGTAAGAGGGCCCAACAAGTGGAACAATGGTCGGATTACCATGAGATGTCTCTATCATTCTTACAAATTTTCAATCATGTCGTTTATTGCTTAAGTAGTCAGACTTTTTTAGATGACTACTACACAGTCTTTTCAATTAACTAAATTTCAGACTCGTGGCCCATGGCGCATATTCTTGAGAGTCAATAGAGCAACTACTGAAGCACAGTTTTTGAATCCGTGACTAAGAATTTGGTGAGGAAGATGTACGCATTCTCAAATGGGGAAAAAAAAGAAAGAAAGAAAAAGAAAGCTCATCTCACTTCCATAGCGCTCACTGCACAAAAAGGCAAAGATTCCTTGGCCTTACTATTCGATTTTCACTAACCACAATATCCTGAGAACATATTAATGATGGTGATCCTCTAAACGTGTTGAATACTTCTTTAATGGATATTAAGTGATAATGAAATGCAAAGAAGTATATCTGGTTTGGGTTTTATTCCTCCTTAAAGCTGTAAATTTAGAGCTTGAAAGAGTTCAATTGGGTTAAGCCCTAGGTTCGTGGTTTTATTTGTGTTTCTATTTTTGTTGGGGGTGAAATCTTTGTATAATGGAGTACTTGAAGAGGAGTCCATCCCTTGTGGTATCACCGTTAATTTGTTTGCCTTTTAAGGTCATGTAAAATACTAATTAAATGTACATAAATATACTTAAATCAAAATAAATAATAAAAGTATAAATTTATATTTATGCACTGTCAATGCATAGATGTCGTACATTGTCGGTGAATTAAAATAAAGTTATCCAGAATATTATAAAAGATGTTAGTTTTGATCGGGTGATTAGATGAGTTTATGTAATATTGTTTTTATATAACAAAGTACAAAATCAGAGAGACTAAAATTTTTTTTTTTTTTTTAAAAAAGCGCTTACATGATTAGAGAATATTGTGAAAGTTAGTATGTAGTTTTCCATGATAAATGCATGTTAGATCTATGAGCCATTTGCATAAGGTCTCTGTTGGTGAAGAAAAAAAAGGTTTTACATCTATCTAAAAATACCATCAGCCTACTAGCATCAAATAATGTACTACTTAAAAGGATTAAATTACAAATAAAATTGTTCAAATAAACTGATAATTAAAAAACATGAACGACAATTAGATTTTAAAGATCAATATGAATTCGGAAAATCAAGTTATGATTATTGTCTACCACATGAATAAGACCAAACCCGAGTTCATTATCATTACTACCTTTAATTTTTTGCATAAAGATTCCTAACAAAACAGCCACTCCAACCCCACGCAAGGGGAGCGGTAAATAGACAATAACCCTCCCAATCCCATTCTTACAACCATCAAATCTTGATGATAAAAACGAGATTCCATCTACTTAAGATCTATAACATAATTAGAAAAAAAGATTAATTAAGGGAAATATTTAAAAGTTCTGGATGCTCTTCTACCAGCAAATTTTTAACCTAACAAAGAATTATAAAGAAAGACCAGCTGAATTGGAATTGTCCCGATCTTAAGCACCAATTGAAACCCGTGAACCATTCTTGTCGCTTGTAATAATTAACCTCAGATCACAACCATCATACCCAATAATTAAGATTTCATACTCTCCTCCATACATGGGATGAACATGTATATATTTCGATTATAACTAAATTGCAAATTCAAAATTTTCTAATGCTATGTTTATGAATATAAATTTGAAATTTTGAATTTGGATTTGGATTTGGATTTCATTTGTTATATAAATTGTAAGAATGAAATGCATACATTATGTATAAATTAGTTAAGACTCAATATGATTATATATTTGAAAGACATAAAAACATGAATTTCAAATTCACAAATAGCTATAACTACTTCAAATTCACCACTAAATAGGCATCCAACAAATCCATGGATTTGAAACATAATCATCAATGTTATTTTTACATGTGTTTTATTCACAATTTACACTATTTTTGAAATCCAAATCCATCTTTTGAAATTTAAGTTCTCAAACACAATCTAAGTAAGTTTGGGAATAGGTCTTTTGTCATGTGATATTAATTGGATCCCATATGCTATATGCTATATGTCATAGATCTTGATTCTTGAGAGCTGCGATGTGCAACTCAACCTGTATAATTATTATTGTACTTAAGATTTAGATCGAACTTTGATGCAATGAAAACTTTGATTAGTTAATGATAAAGTCAAGCTATTTCGTCTTCTCTCCAAGGAAAATGACTTTCTCAAGCCACAATGGAAGGAAGTTCTATTTTTGATAAAGTTGTACTTTAGATAATGAGTTGCTACTTGCTAGCTATTCTAACGATAATAATCATGGCATTTTGAGTATTTGAAGGACAAGGGAAAACAAAATAAACGGAAAGAAGAAGGAAAATGAAAACGATATCTACTTTATTTTCTCTTTTAACTGCAATTATTAGAAGAGAGTCTTCCCTAAATAGTTTCTTTGTCCATAAATAATTGAAGAATAGTTGGTTTGAGATTTTGGGATATACATATTATCTACCATGATGTCTAAAAGTTAATTATTACTATATATAATCCACAGATTTTTTTTTTTTTTTTTGTAATTAGCTTTAACTTATGGGAAAATTTTATATACTCGTCTTAACGTCTAATACATATACACTTTCAGGTAATATTAAAGTTTTCAAAATTCTATTACAGTTCATAAATTTTTTAATGCTTTTCACTTAAATATCTAAAATAAAAAGTGAATGTATCATCTGAATGCAATACATTAATGCATGTAGCACCATAAGTACCCAAAATGTATTAATTACTACATTATTGATTGATGCTTCTTCCTCTGGACTTTGTATCTGCAACAGCTTGTCTTTCTTAGCTGTTTTTACTACCTTCCGAATAAAATGCTCTTTGCCTTTAAAAAACGAAAAATAAGTAAACATTAACCGACACTTTCAAATGCAACTCCGATAAGTTCTAACCCTGAAGATTAAAGAAAAACAAACTCTAAATCAATTGAAAATACAACAACAATAGTCAAACCCTAGAAAAAAGTTAGCATGGGAGACCGAGGTGGCAACCCTGCCTAGAAGCTGAGTCTTTATCTGACTATCTTGTTACTTGTACGTCCAGAGGAAGTGTCGTTGATCGCCTTGTTATTAATGAATGGGCCCCTTAAAGAGGAGGACAAATGAAACCAGGAGGAGGATTTTTCCCACAAGTTATTAAAGCTTGAAGAGCAAGGGGAATGAATATGTTAAGGTTTAGGAGCTTAATCCTTATAGCAGTGCAAAGACAAACGGCTGCTTCAAGCTCTAGTAGACCTCCCAGCACTGGGCAGCAAGCGTTCTCAACAGGGTTTCCTAACCCAATATGCACCAATCCTCCAAGCACATCCACGCAGAGTCCTAGCTTAAGTGCATTAACTGGGCATGTTGGTTGGGTAGTTGGTGGAGCAGGAGTGTTACCCCCACCCCCACCTCCACCACCGCCTCCACCTCCTCCGCCTCCACCTCCGCCGCCGCCGCCAGAAGGTGGGCCGCCGCTGTAAGGTGGGTAAGGAGAAGAAGGTGGTGGGATTGTAACAGGAGGGTTGGTAATGGGAGGTGATATCACGGGAGGGTTTGTTATTGGTGGGGTAATGATGATTGGTGGAACAATAACTGGTGGCATTGGCGGCTTTTTGGATGGTGGCTCTACCTTTGGGGCGCCTCCATGGCGTGGTGGGTGCTTGGTGCTAGGCGGGTTCGGGCGGGTTATTTTAGGGTAACCTGGGTGGGTTGGGCGTTGGTACGGCGGAGGATGTGGATGTGTACAAGGAACACAAGCATAAATGGGTGGCAACGATACAAACATGAAAATCAAGAAGATGAAAAACATGGCTGTAAACTTCCAACCCATAACTTAGGGTTCCAAGCTTATTCCCCTTGAGCTTTGATAAGATTGGATCAAAGGAAATTATATATAGCTGAATTTTACGTGTAAACCCGTGACTGTGGCTAAGAGTTTCAAAACACCAAGTCCCCTACAAACGTACCTGAAAAACAAAACATGGAGGAATCGATTTCCAAGAGATCTAATTGTGAAATAAATTGAAGATTTTGGAGTGGTGTAGGTCGATTGCAAACTTCAATGTCCTATCCGTGACTGTTGCACTCAGTTTCAAACTTTCAATCCGTGAATATGTGTTTGATTTCTAAGCAAGTTCAGTTTCACAGATTTCTAGGACCTACTATTCGTTTGTTTCACTTTCCTATACTTTCTTCATTTTCTTTTTTTTGAACCCCTTTGGCCTTTAGGTTTTAGCCTTTGCTTGGGTTATTCTGCATTTTCTTTTTTATCTCTCCTTAACAAATGATTTTGCATAATTTTTCGAACTGAATTTTTAGAGCGAACATCCTCTATTATTTCTGCTGTGCTTACTTGTAATATCAGTAGGTAGTAACTAGCCGCCTGAGTCATATATCAGAGCAGAAAACATTGACTGGCTAGAGTTTGCACTTCGCAGGGCTGTGGCTGTGTAGTTTTTTCTTAATTTGGGGACAATATTCAAACTTAAATCATCAGCATGTTCATTCCAATATTGCGTGAGGTTTAGTTCTTAATTTCTTTGCTTCACTCGGAATTCAGTGAGTCACAGCTAAGTCGATCCCCGACTTTGGGCCCCGGCGCCCGTGAGGCTGGGGACCAAAACCAGATGGCTCCAAAACAGTACCCCAACTCTCTACTTACTCTTCTGTACTTTGATTTAGTTTATTTCTTCTTCTTCTTTTTTCTTTTTGGATTTCGTCGAAAAGGAGGAAAATAGTAGGATTAAATTTCAACCACAAATGGTAATGAAACAAACAATGATGACATTGTTATTATGGATATTTTTCTTTTGAAATTCCTAAAATCTACGCTGACCCCTTACCTTAATTATAACGAAGAGGGCATTACGCGCATGAATGATGAACCCATTTGAAATCACGACCTCTAAGCGCCAGCAGCAACATCTTCATGCCAACTGATCCAAAGCTCAGCCGACTATTGTTATGGATACTTAAGCAATTATATTCTGTGCTTTATTCTTAGTTTCTACTTTCTTATTAAAGCTCCATAGCCCGCAGATTTGGATTTGGATCCAAGATTCTGTAAAACCCCACTCAGTTTCAAGTTGGCTCGACAAAAATGGAACAACAATTGAAGAATGTGGACCCAACGGGCATACAACATCTGCAAAAAATGTAGTTATAATATTTGCCAAGAAAGGTGATTTTGGTAGAACAGTCTTGAGAGTTGAGACAGACTACGGGAAACTATAATTATTGTGCTGTCACTATTCTAATTTGCAAGTTGATAGCTGTTGTTATGGTGCAATGCTACTAATAATTTTGTGTAATGTCTGTAATATATATTTAGTGAATTCAAACAATGATTAATATCTATAATCGATTGCTTGCTAGCTCGAAGCTTGTACCTCAGTCCTATATATTTTCCATATTCTAGCACCAAAATATCTTCGGAAAGATTAATTCCGGAAGCTAGGGTAATTTGGGTAAAATTGAGAAACTTTTGCCTATTACAAGGCTGCAATATATTGGGTTCTCTCACGAGTAAAATTCTCAGTCTAAACACTTGTAATTAATCAACACATGTTATGGCATTTGCAATGGTTCAGACTTTAGACGTGGCAATGGACAAATCATATTATATCTTTCCAATATATGTGGAAAAAAGGGATTTAGGAGGAAAAATAAAAGCAGAGAAAGCAATTTCAGCCCTCAAAACTTGTTTGCCATTCATTCTGTAACAAAAATGGGCAAAACTGTTCACTTCATGTCACATTTAAGCAAGTACAGATATCAGGATGATCTTCATGAATACCATAATCTGTATTCTGTAACACTATAATCACGCATCATATTTTCAATCCGAAAAAGACTACGGGGCAATGCATATTTTCAATGAGTTCTGAACCAAAACACATTGAGCTATTTGTTCAAAATCTTTGTTTCAGCAACAAACCCACATAATCCATTATTTAACTGTTTTTGAGTTCCAAAAGTAAATGAAACACAAGAGGACACAAGTGACATAACAATAACCGTATGATTGCTCGCACAAGGATCGACCTATGGGTCTCCACCAAGCTCCAACCGCAGGTTGTCATATGGATATACTTTAGGTGCCTGGTTAACAGTAGGGAAAAAAATATCAATCAGCATAAGAAGTATCAAACAATGTTACCAGCAAGTAACATAACTTTAAGAGTGTAAAAAACTAATTAATCCTTGCAAGAAACAACAATTTTAAATCCAATTCACGAAATGTAGATCAAATATACTTCTCTCTAGCTACTTTTATGGCTACTAATGACTCACTACATGAAATGCTGATTGATATATCAGTGAAAAAAGAAATTAAAAGCCATATACGAAATAAAAAGGATATAAGGAATCTTCCAAAACAGATATCACTAAACCACATGCAGGCATAGGACTGCTACTCTGCTAGTAAAAACATTATTGTTTAAATTTTTAACTGTCATCTCTCAAGAAGAACACAGTTTGGAGTATTATGAAAACAAAATATCTAATTGCATAACTAAAAAGTGGTTCCCATGTTTGCCAGTTGGATCAGAGCAATGTAATACTGAATACCTCTCCAGAGAAATCATGTTCGACTGTTTTCTCTTCATTTTCCTTAAAACCCTTAGCATATTTAAAGATAGAAATTATCAAACAAGCCATTTTAGGTATCTATGCAGGTGACATGGTATTGCTTTTGCATCCCTCTAGTACAGGGATGAATGGAAGCTATCCTACAAGGGCTTCTTGCAAACCCCAAAACACATTGTCAACTTTGCTAACTGAACATTAGATGAATATAAAACTCCAGCAGGTGGAACAAAGAGGCAGACAGCCAAAGTGGCCTCCAAGGCAAGGGTTCATCTCAACAATTCAAGTTAAACAGGGAAATGACATTTCTGATTAAGTTCCCAAGTTCATTAGAGAAGGAAGCAAGGAAAACCAAAGACATGGACCTTATATCGTGAGCCTGTGCAACGTTCCACACAAACCATGAGACTCTGCATGTAAAAAACAGATGCTCAATAGTTTCAGGCATCAGATTGCATAGTGGACACAGAGTCGAACCATTAACAATAAGACCTCTCTTGCTGAGTTCAACTTTGGTAGCTACGCTGCCTCTCAAAACTAGCCAGCAAAAGATTTCCACCTTCGGAGGCGCATAACCGGCCCATATAAATTTCCAATAATCCCATTTTGGCGAGGACTCACTCAACACAGAATGGCAGAAAGAGTTAGACGAATAAATGCCACTATGGGTGTGCTTCCAAACAACTGAGTCAAAGGAGTTTCTGAAGAGCACTTGTTTGCCCAGCAGATCCAACAGGGATTCCCACTGCTGAAGCTCCCAATCAAACAATCTTCTTCGGAGGTTAACCTCCCAGTGCCATTGATTATTCTGCCATTTGCCAAAATCCGCTACTTTCCCGCTTTTAGAAACAGCTACCGCAAAGACTCTTGGGAACTGCTCTTTAAGGATAACGCCTTCGATCCATTCATCCTGCCAAAAATTTATGGAGCTGCCATCACCTGGAAGAAAACACAACCCAGCATACAAAAAAGGATGAAAATGATTTGAAGGCATAAAGGGTCGAATAATGTTTTTCCAGGTTGGGGACATTTTCCGATACCGGCTGCATGAAGAAAGCAGATTACCCACCGATGACTCATATTTCCCGGCTATGACTGATCTCCATAAAGAGGAACGCTCATTCCCAAATCTCCAGATCCATTTATTGAGCAGCGCTCTGTTCTTAAGCCTTAAATCAACTAGACCGAGTCCTCCAAATTCCTTGGTATTACAGACAGACTTCCAATTAACCATATGCATCTTCTTCACCGACGAAGAACCACCCCAAAGGAATCTTCTGACCATTCTATCCAGCTCATCAGATACGGTACGAGGGATTTGAAGTAGGGACATATAATAAATGGGCAGAGAAGACAACACCGATTTAATAAGAGTCAATCTGCCCCCAATGGAGAGTAGATTGGCTTTCCAGCCGGCAAGCCTCTTGTTGAAATTATCGATGATAGGACTCCACAGTGAGATAGAGTTCGCTCCGTGCCCCAAGGGAAGACCGAGATAAAGGGATGGGAGACGACTGCTCAGACAACGGATATCCGAAGCCCACCGATCAGTGACACTTTGCTCCACCCCAACTCCAAAAATACTGCTCTTTTTCAAATTAACTTTGAGGCCAGATAACAACTGAAAGCACTTTAGAATTCTTTTAACATTCCTAACCTGCTCCACCACAGGCTCACAGAAGATAATTGTGTCATCCGCAAACTGAAGATGAGATATAGACACAGACCCCGGATCAATAGTCATACCCCTGAAAAGGCCGGTTGAAGTAGCCTTATTAAGAAATAAGCTCAAAACTTCAGCAACCAGATTAAACAATAAGGGGGAAAGGGGACAGCCTTGTCTCAACCCTCTGCTCATCCTGAACTGTTCCGTTGGCACCCCATTAACAAGGACTGATAAAGAAGCTGAAGATAAACACGACTGAATCCAAGTCCTCCACTTATCCCCAAAGCCCATTCTACCCATAACAAAATCAAGAAAGGACCAATCCACACAATCATAGGCTTTTTCGAAATCAACCTTAAATATCATACCACCCTCTCGATTAGTCTTCATGGAATGAATAACCTCATTTGCAATTAAGGAACAGTCCAGAATTTGACGCCCCGGGATGAACGCGAACTGGTTTTGCCCAACAATATCCCCACCGATTGCTTCAGGCGATTAGCAAGAACTTTGGCTAGAATTTTATAAACACTGCCCACCAAGCTGATAGGGCGGTAATCGCTAATGGAGCACGGAGAATCACATTTAGGTATAAGAGCAATAAAAGACACATTTAAACAGTTATCAATACAACCAGTGCTATGAAAATTATTCATGAACGACATAACCTCACCCTTCACCGTGGCCCAGAAGGACTTGAAGAAATTCAGATTAAAACCATCCGGCCCCGGAGCTTTGTTGCCATCGCAGCCTTGGATGACACCCCAAACCTCTTCCTCCGAAAAAGGCCGCTCAAGATTAGACGAACTTTGCGCTGATAATGACTTAAAACTGCACTTGAGATCTTTGAGTCTGGCTACCTTTGTAGAGTTAAAGTGGTTTTTGAAATACGACCCAATGGCCTTCATGAGAGCCCTAGGTTCATCGAACACCTTCCCATCAATCAACAATTTCCCAATATGATTCTTGCGAATACTAGCTGTGGCGACAATATGGAAGAATTTAGTATTCCTATCACCCTCTTGCGCCCATTTTAATCTCGATTTCTGGAGCCAAGTTTGTTCTTCGATACGATACAGTGACCATAAATCAGCCTTCTTATTCCATAACTCTTCTCGCAGCTGGTTCCCCACCTGCCCCTGTTGTACACTCTGTTCGAGGCCAGCAATCTCCTTTTCAAGTTCCACAATGTTGTAGAAATCAGCCTTATGGTACCTAACAGACCAGTCTTTAATGGCTGGTTTGAGATTTTTCAGTTTGAACCATAAACCCCACCCCGAAGGCCTAGCACATCCTGTAGAATTCCAAACAGTCTGGATAACAGAATGAAAACTCCTATCTTCCAACCAGTTGTTGAAGAACCGAAAAGGTTTGGGCCCCCAGTTGACGCTTTCTTCAACAATCATCACTGGATTATGATCGGAAAGAGAACGGGGAAGAGCATTTTGTTTGATCGAAGGCCATAAAGCAACCAGACCAGGCGATAAAAGGAACCTATCCAATCTGCTGAAGGACGGAACGGCCCTATTATTGGTCCAAGTGTATTTTTCTCCTGACATTGGCAAATCCATTAGTTCAACTTGATTAATAAAGTTTGAAAACAGCAACATAGGAGTAGTGCTGAACACTGATCCGATTTTCTCATCAGGGCTTTTAACCACATTGAAATCACCCCCTAGACACCAAAAACAGTCATAGCCCTGTAACACACTCAGAAGCTCATCCCAAAAGGCAGCTCTTTCACCATCCTCATTTGGAGCATAGATATTCACAAACCCACATCTTATATTGTTTACCTTTAACGAGCCAAACAGAAGAATGAAACGAGGTGAAATAATTTTCGACTCGACTAAGAAAAAATCCTTCCGCCAGAAGATAATGAGACCCCCAGCAGAGCCCACCGACGCCGAGAATTCCATCTCAACAGGGGAGCGTCCCCAGACCTTTCTAATAAACTTTGAATCAATAGACTTTAGCTTTGATTCCTGAATAAGAACCATCTCTGGCCTCCAATTCGAAACCAAATTCCTCAAGGCCATAACCTTAATACTACCTCCCAATCCCCTAACATTCCATGAAATAATCTTCATTAAGAAAAGAAACACACCTGATAACGAACCAAAGACGCAGTGAACTGTTACTCATTTGCCTCTCGATCTTCCTTTTCCAGTTGAGCAAAACCATCGATGATATCCTGCTTCTCCCCATGGAATTCGATCCCCAGCTCAGTACTGACTAGCCATGTCGCCTCAGCCTCCTTCAAGATATTCTTATTCCTTGATCTAATGTCACTATCCGAAACAGATAACTCAAGGTGGTTTACGTCCTCGCAACTAACATTCTCGCAGATCACTCTCAGCTGTTTCCTAATTTGCCTCCTCTTCCTCACTGCAGAAATGGTGGACTTCCTCGGCACTGGAACCTTCATCTTCTTAGAGTTCTTCTTCAATTTTTTGGACCCCTCCTTCTTCCTAAATTTCCTATTCGATCTCTGTCGCTTCATAGAAGCAGAAACCATAGGGCACACAATGGAAGGGCTTAACTCTCGGACCAACAGAGTAGGAGAGGGGCTAATGACAGGGCCCAATAAATCCAACCCATTAGACTCCACAAGTTGAAGGCCCACTCCCACTTCAACAGATGACCCAGCAGCCCCATTATGGCCCCCATTCACGAGAGCCCCACCATCCCATTCCCAATCACGGAGAGAGTCGGCAACACGTGAACCACACACTGAGCCTTCGCTGATACCATCATTATCTGGGGACACAGGGCAGGCAGCATGCACCAACCCGCCCACCAACCTGCCAGATTGCACCGGAATCGAAGAAGCTTTGCTTACCTCATCAATGTTTTTGCGCCGTACGGAGGGAGCCGTACACTGAATCGACATGCATCTGAGATTGCCCTCTGGCACCGGAACTTTACCCCTGATCTCTTCGGTGACAACCCTGTTAGTAGAGGAGCCTGGTGATTCATGCGTCAATAGAACAGAAAATGAGCCAACTCGGGCTCTCGTGTTCGCAACACCAGCTGGGGCATCAAGAACTGAAACTGAGATTTTGAAAGATTTATCCCTCACCGTGACTAACACAGAGGACGGGATACTCAGCTTACTATCAACCAAGATTAACATGCACGCAACGTCGAATCTCCTTCTATTTACTGTGTTTTCATCGAGTCTGATGAAAGAACCCCATCTATTACCCAAAGAACTGAAAAACCCCTCATGCCATACCTGTAACGGCACATCAAACAAGTTTACCCAGACAGCAATCTCTTTGTTGAGGACGGCATCATTCCACGGTTCAATGGTCTCAAATCAGGGGACCAAACATTCACTTCTATCGTATGATCTACACTTTCGAAAATAACAAGGACCGAGACACCCCCCATCGGACATACCTGACAGTGGATATCTTCTAAAGCCATGGCCTCTTGAACCGTTTCGATGTAAGCTTCCTTCATCAATCTTCCTTTGGCACTCCTTGATAACCACTCCATGTCAGCCTTAAGAATTTGCAGATTTAAACTGCATCCCTCTCGGACATATTAACCCGATTCATATGAGGCTGAATTTGCAGATTGTAAAAAAAACAAGTCTCCTTTGTACCTAAACCTCTCTTAATACCACCGCACCAACGGTTGCTGATGCTGTTGTTCTTCTTAACTGCATCGGCTGCACACTGTTGGTTGGTGCTCAATAGCATCACCATTATCATTAGCACTAGATCTGCAAACCCACTAGATCTGCAAACCCAATGCTTCAACTAGATTTTTCAACTAGATCTGCAAACCCACTTTGATCTGCAAACCCACTTTCAAAGCATGTCGTCGTGACAGATTCCTCCGAGTTCATAGACGGAGTCCCTGGTCGTCTGTTATCCGGTACTCGCTTGCCCGTAAAGCTTGGAGTCAAGCAAAGATCTAGATCGGACGGCTGTAATTTCTTGAATTCTTCAACTCTTTTACGCTTAGGTGAAACCTTAGATCTTGAATTGGAAAACCGACAGTTTGAGTTCAGATTTATTGATGTTTCTTGCAACTTCCACATGTCCGATTGGTTCTGAATCCTGTGGTGTCTGCTAGTTTTGAAGTGGAGTTCTAGCGATTGGCACATCCACAGACTGCATCCAGTACTGTTAGTATCATCTCGCAAGCCCTTCTCTCTGATGAATCAAGAAGCAAGTCAATCAAGACAGGTACCAGCTTTTCTGCTTTAACCAGTAGGAGATACTTGCCTCAAAATTCCAGATCAGCTTCCTCGGAGGTTTGTCGGTGGTATCTCTTCTTCCTCGGAGGTTTGTCGGCTGCGTCTTGATCATCACCTGAAGCTCCATCCATGTTATCACTTTCAGATTTTCAGCTCCATTAATAGCTACCAACAGTGAAACAATAACTGCTGCTACTGCTAACAGATCAAGCCTAAAATCACCACAGCAAATTGCTGTTGCTCGTTTGCTCGCTCGCTGCACCCGTTCCTATCATGTTCATGTCACTACATACCAAAATTAGCTTGGTTTGATCAAATCATCCAGATCTCCAACGTCATCTCGGATCTTGAATTAGGCAGATATGCTCAAAATATGAATGGTCGCCAGTCTTTTGGAACGTCGAGGAACCCTCAGGTTTCCCATCACCGGATTGCGCCGTTTTATCACCGGGAGAATAATCGGCGTTCGGGGCAGAGTTTCATGGGGAGTTTATGGAGGGATAGCTTACACAATGTCTTTGTTGGGAACTTGAGTCCCAGGGTCTCTAGACAAGCACTATGGGAGTTGTTTGGGCTGTTCGGGAAAGTGGTGGATATTTTCATTTCCAGGAAACAACCTAAGAGACCTTATACATTTGCCTTTGTCAGATGCAAGCTACAACATGAGATGGAGGAGGCCATCAAAGAAGAAAACAATAGGATGATCGATGGTCGAATGATAAGAGTGAATAAAGCCTCTCATGGCTGGTCGGATAGCAGAAGATACCATTCGGATAACCCATATGTCAGAAGCGTGGAAGGCGGAGGGCCTCAGGTATTGGTCCACGATCATTCCGGTATTAACAGAAGTAGATCTCAATCGGAACTTCCATCTGTCCGATTTGGGGAAGGCGTTGGGTCTAAGGGTAAGGTTTCCGTTCATGCTGGTGTCAATAGATCGTATAAAGAAGTTCTTGTGGGCTTGCCTCATAAGGAGGCTGTTTACATCGAAGTGGAAGACCTTGTGCCGCCTGGGTTTCCCAACCCGACTCCTCATATGAATCGGGTCAATTTGTCCGAGAGGGAGTGCAGTTTCAATCTGCAAATTCCTAAGACTGAAATGGAGTGGTTATCAAGGAGTGCTAAACGAAGATTGATGAAGGAAGCTTATATCGAATCGGTTCAAGAGGCCATGGTTTTAGAAGGTATCCACTGTCAGGTATGTCCGATGGGGGGTGTCTCGGTTCTTGTTATTTTCGAAAGTGTAGATCATATGGATCTTGTCCTCAACGATAGAAGCGAATGTTTGGCCCCCTGGTTTGAGACCATTGAACCGTGGAATGATGCCGTCCTCAACAAAGAGATTGCTGTCTGGGTAAACTTGTTTGATGTGCCGCTACAGGTTTGGCATGAAGGGTTTTTCAGTTCTTTGGGTAACAGATGGGGTTCTTTCATCAGACTCGATGATAACACAGCAAATAGGAGGAGATTCGACGTTGCGTGCATGTTAATCTTGGTTGATAGCAAGCTGAGTATTCCGTCCTCTGTGTTAGTCACGGTGAGGGATAAATCTTTTAAAATCTCAGTTTCAGTTCTTGAGGTCCCTGCGGGTGTTGCTAACATGAGAGCTCGAGTTGGCTCATTTTCTGTTCCATTGCCGCATGAATCACCAGGCTCCTCTCCTAACAAGGTAGTTACCGAAGAGATCAGGGGTAAAGTTCCGGTGTCAGAGGACATTCTCAGATGCATGGCGATTTAGTGCACGGCTCCCTCCGTACGGCGCAAAAACATTGATGAGGTAAGCAAAGCTTTTTCGATTCCTGTGCAATCTGGCAATTTGGTGGGCGGGTTAGTGCATGCTGTCTGCCCTGTGTCCCCAGTTAATGAAGGTATCAGCGAAGGCTCAGTATGTGGTTCGCGTGTCGCCGACTCTCTCCGTGATTGGGAATGGGATGGTGGGGCTCTCGAGAATGGGGGCCATAATGGGGCTGTTGGGTCATCTGTTGAAGTGGGAGTGGGCTTTCAACTTGTGGAGTCTAATGGGTTGGATTTATTGGGCCCTGTCAATAGCTCCTCCCCTACTCTGTTGGTCCGAGAGTTAAGCCCTTCCATTGTGTGCCCTATGGTCTCTGCTCCTATGAAGCGACTGAGATCGAGCAGGAAACTTAGGAAGAAGGAGGGTTCCAAAAAATTGAAGAAGACCTATAAGAAGAGAAAGGTTCCAGTGCCGAGGAAGTCCACCATTTCTGCAGTGAGGAAGAGGAGGCAAATTAGGAAACAGCTGAGAGTGATCTGCGATAATGTTAGTTGCGAGGACCTAAACTACCTTGAACTATCTGTTTCGGATAGTGACATCAGATCAAGGAATAAGAATATCTTGAAGGAGGCTGAGGCGACATGGCTAGTCAGTACTGAGCTGGGGATCGAATTCCATGGGGAGAAGCAGGATATCATCGATGGTTTTGCTCAACTGGAAAAGGAAGATCGTGAGGCAAAGGAGTAACAGTCCACTGCGTTTTTGGTTCGTTATCAGGTGTGTTTCTTTTCTTAATGAAGATTATTTCTTGGAATGTTAGGGGACTGGGAGGTAGTATTAAGGTTATGGCCTTGAGGAATTTGGTTTTGAATTGGAGGCCAGAGATGGTTTTTATTCAGGAATCAAAGCTTCAGTCTATTGATTCAAAGTTTATTAGAAAGGTCTGGGGATGCTCCCCTGTTGAGATGGAATTCTCGGCGTCGGTGGGTTCCGCTGGGGGTCTAATTATCTTCTGGCGGAAGGACTTCTTCTTAGTTGAGTCGAAAATTATTTCACCTCGTTTCATTCTTCTGATTGGCTTGTTAAAGGCGAACAATATAAGATGTGGGTTCGTGAATATCTATGCTCCAAATGAGGATGATGAAAGAGCTGCCTTTTGGGATGAGCTTGTGGGTGTGTTACAGGGTTATAACTGTCTATGGTGTCTAGGGGGTGATTTCAATGTGGTTAGAAGCCCTGATGAGAAAATCGGATCAGTGTTCAGCACTACTCCTATGTTGTTATTTTCAAACTTTATTAATCAAGCTAAACTCATGGATCTGCCGATGTCAGGAGATAAATACACTTGGACCAGTAATAGGGCCGTTCCGTCTTTCAGCAGATTGGATAGGTTCCTTTTATCGCCTGGTCTGGTTGCTTTATGGCCTTCAATCAAACAAAAGGCTCTCCCCCGTTCTATTTCCGATCATAATCCAGTGTTGATTGTTGAAGAGAGCGTCAATTGGGGGCCCAAACCTTTTCGATTCTTCAACAACTGGTTGGAAGATAGGAGCTTTCATTCTGTTATCCAGAATGCTTGGAATTCTACAAGATATTCTCGGCCTTCGGGGTGGGGTATATGGTTCAAGTTGAAAAATCTCAAACCAGCCATTAAAGACTGGTCTATTAGGCACCATAAGGCCGATTTCGACAACATCGTGGAACTTGAAAAGGAGATTGCTGGCCTCGAACAGAGTGTACAACAGGGGCAGGTGGGAAACCAGCTGCGAGAAGAGTTATGGAATAAGAAGGCTGATTTATGGTCACTGTATCGTATCGAAGAACAAACTTGGCTCCAGAAATCGAGATTAAAATGGGCACAAGAGGGTGATAGGAATACTAAATTTTTCCATATTGTCACCACAGCTAGGAGTCGTAAGAACCACATTGGGAATTTGATGATTGATGGGAAGGTGTTCGATGAACCTAGGGTTCTCAAGAAAGCCATTGGGTCGTATTTCAAAAACCGTTTCAACTCTACAAAGGTAGTCAGGCTCAAAGATCTCAAGTGCAGTTTTAAGTCATTATCAGCGCAAAGTTCGTCTAATCTTGAGCGGCCTTTCTCGGAGGAAGAGGTTTGGGGTGTCATCCAAGGCTACGATGGCAACAAAGCTCCGAGGCCGGATGGTTTTAATCTGAATTTCTTCAAGTCCTTCTGGGCCACTGTGAAGGGTGAGGTTATGTCGTTCATGAATAATTTCCATAGCACTGGTTGTATTGATAACTGTTTAAATGCGTCTTTTATTGCTCTTATACCTAAATGTGATTCTCCGTGCTCCATTAGTGATTACCGTCCTATCAGCTTGGTGGGCAGTGTTTATAAAATTCTAGCCAAAGTTCTTGCCAATTGCCTGAGGCAATCGGTGGGGGAAATTGTTGGGCAAAACCAGTTCGCGTTCATCCCGGGGCGTCAAATTCTGGACTGCTCCTTAATTGCCAATGAGGTTATCCATTCTATGAAGACTAATGGAGAGGGTGGTATGATATTTAAGGTAGATTTCGAAAAAGCCTATGATTGTGTGGATTGGTCCTTTCTTGATTTTGTTATGGGTAGAATGGGCTTTGGGGATAAGTGGAGGTCTTGGATTCAGTCGTGTTTATCTTCAGCTTCATTATCAGTCCTAGTTAATGGGGTGCCAACGGAACAATTCAGGATGAGCAGAGGGTTGAGACAAGGCTGTCCCCTCTCCCCCTTACTGTTTAATCTGGTTGCTGAAGTTTTGAGCTTATTTCTTAATAAGGCTACTTCCATTGGCCTTTTCAGGGGTATGGTTATTGATCAGGGGTCTGTGTCCATATCTCATCTTCAGTTTGCGGATGACACAATTATCTTCTGTGAGCCTTTGGAGGAGCAGGTTAGGAATGTTAAAAGAATTCTAAAGTGCTTTCAGTTGTTATCAGGCCTCAAAGTTAATTTCAAAAAGAGCAGTATTTTTGGAGTTGGGGTGGAGCAAAGTGTCACTGATCGGTGGGCTTCGAATATCCGTTGTCGGAGCAGTCGTCTCCCCTCCCTTTATCTCGGTCTCCCCTTGGGGCACGGAGCGAACTCTATCTCATTGTGGAGTCCTATCATTGAGAAATTCAACAAGAGGCTTGCCTGCTGGAAAGGTAATTTACTCTCCATTGGGGGCAGATTGACTCTTATTAAATCGGTGTTGTCTTCTCTGCCCATTTATTATATGTCTCTACTTCAAATCCCTCGTACTGTATCTGATGAGCTGGATAGAATGGTCAGAAGATTCCTTTGGGGTGGTTCTTCGTCGGTGAAGAAGATGCATATGGTTAATTGGAAGTCTGTCTGTAATACCAAGGAATTTGGAGGACTCGATCTAGTTGATTTAAGGCTTAAGAACAGAGCGATGCTCAATAAATGGATCTGGAGATTTGGGAATGAGCGTTTCTCTTTATGGAGATCAGTCATAGCCGGAAAATATGAGTCATCGGTGGGAAATTTGCTTCCTTCATGCAGCTGGTATCGGAAAATGTCCCCAACCTGGAGAAACATTATTCGACCCCTTATGCCTTCAAATCATTTTCATCCTTTTTTGTCTGCTGGGTTGTGTTTTCTTCCAGGTGATGGCAGCTCCATTAATTTTTGGCAGGATGAATGGATCGAAGGCGTTATCCTTAAAGAGCAGTTTCCAAGAGTCTTTGCGATAACTGTTTCTAAAAGCGGGAAAGTAGCTGATTTTGACAAATGGCTTAATAATCAATGGCATTGGGAGGTTAACCTCCGAAGAAGATTGTTCGATTGGGAGCTTCAGCAGTGGGAATCCCTGTTGGATCTGTTGGGAAATCAAGTGCTCTTCAGAAACTCCTTTGATTCAGTTGTTTGGAAGCACACCTACAGTGGCGTTTACTCGTCTAATTCTTTCTGCCATTCTGTGTTGAGTGAGTCCTCACTTAAATGGGATCATTGGAAATTTATATGGGCCGGTTATGCGCCTCCGAAGGTGGAAATCTTTTGCTGGCAAGTTTTGAGAGGCAGCGTTGCTACCAAAGTTGAACTCAGCAAGAGAGGTCTTATTGTTAATGGTCCGATCCTGTGTCCACTATGCAATCTGATGCCTGAAACTACAGAACATCTGTTTTTTACATGCAGAGTCTCATGGTTTGTGTGGGCTCATTACTGTCTTTCTTGGGGTATTTCTTGGTCCACGCCAAAGAGTGCCGTGGGTTTTTTTCTTGCGTGGCAGCATGCGTTCCCAGCAAATCATTGCAGTAAATTGTGGAGAATATGTTTTTTTGTTGCACTTTGGTCTATTTGGTTGCACAGGAATGATATTGTTTTTAATAGGAAAAATGTTGCTGTTTGGCAGTTACTGGACTCTATTAGACTTAGACTCGCTTTATGGTCCAAGGCTAAATGGCCTTGTGAGGAAGGGCTGCTTTCGCAGTCCAAGTGGTCACCTGCTATTTGTCGAATGAAGAGGGAAATGAAAGTTGGTGTTGATGTGAATTGGAGTAAGCCATTTGCCGGCTGCCTTAAGTTCAACGTCGATGGTTCGGCGCGTGGTAACCCCGGTCCTGCGGGGATTGGCGGTATTTTGCGCGACAATCAAGGTATGGTGAAAGCAGTTTTTTCTAAATCTATCGGTTCTGCTAAGGCATTTGAGGCTGAATTAAGGACCGTCAAAGAAGCCTTGCTCATTTTTGGTGCTTCGTCTTGGGTGCTATCGCATAAACTTATAATTGAATGTGATTGCCAGATGGTTGTTGCTTGGGTTAGGAATCCGAGTAGAGCCCCATGACGGATTTTGAGAATTATAAGATCTCTAGAGTCTGTTCGAACTACGGTTCAAAACTGGGAAATTGTTCATATTTTGAGGGAGGCTAATGGTGAGGCTGATAAGCTAGCCAAATCTGGTGTCAATAGGGTGTCAGATTTGTTGTTTTATAGTCCTTAGTTCTGTTTTGCAGCATGCTGTTTTTCTGGTTTGTAAAAAGGACATCTTTTTTGCAATAAATCATGCTTTTCAAAAAAAAAACTCTAAAAGATTGTTGAAAACAGGCTAGAGTCCTCTTCAAAGAAATATCTTCCATTCTGAAGTGGGGAGTTAATATAATTCAGATAACATATCCCCAATTAAAGGATCACCACTCACTTGAGTATGACATTCAATTGTTCTAAGCAGACAACCAGAGTGACACCATGGTACCATGCCATTTGATTCGATCAGCATCCTACATTCCTACTTTTTCCCAATTTGAAGCATATCCAAAAACACCACCAAAGCTACAAATTAATATCACATGAAGAAATTCAAGAACTATAAAGAAAACTAAACTGAACTAAGGCAAAATCAAATAATCAAGTCAGAGTTTTTGAACTCACGAATGGAATCTTAGACGCTTTATCATTCCACCAAGCTAAAAATCCCAACGATGCAAAGAAGCTCAAACCTCCACACAACCAAGCCAATGCCTCATACTATTCTCAGAAAACGAAATACATAAAATAAAATTAAACACAAGAATAAACAAGGGAGAAAAAAAAAAGAATCTCAATTTCTTTAAATAATCCAAAATCCCAGAACGAAAATCCCAGAACGATAATCACTAATGGACCTTAAAAATCGATAAATTTCTTACCTTTCCGACAGTATCAGCGATTCGATCTATACAAGGTTCTGGAAAGGCAGTTCCATTGTCCCAAATTAGCTCGTCATTTACAGGAACCTGAAGCGCCAAAAACAAGTAAAAGATTTTAGGGTTTTGGTTAATTGTTTCAATGATTGTCTAGGAATAAATCAGAAAAACTATAGATTGATTGAGCTTACGGGCTTGTCGGGCACGATGTGTTTGCCCACAGGGAGACCCATGCCGGAACGGAGGCGAAGAGAGGAGGCGACGGAACGTGAAACGATGCCGTTTCCGCCCATGATCCTTGATGCTACGTTGCTCAATCTTCCTGCCATTTTTTTTTTTTTTTTTTTTTTCCTTTTCTTCCTTCGCTTTCTCTAGAACCAAACAGTGGTTTTCTATTAGGTGAATTGTCTTGATACCACCCAAACCCATGGGCCATGGCCTATCCGTGGGATAGACAAATGCAAGACATAAACAAAATGGAACGGGCTCGTAGCCCATAAGTATGGACCTATGAAAAAACCTTTTATTGATAAGAAATTAAAAATTTATATTATTATTAAAGTATCTAATTGAATTTATTTCATGAATCAAGTAACATTAATTTAGTTAAAAAATTATTAAAAATATAAATATAAAAATAAATTTTTAAATTTTTTCTTATATAAAAATAATCACAAAGATATATTCGTTTCTTTTTATTATTACTTACCATGAAATTTGTTATAACCCAACAATTAGGTTATAATTTATAAGATTTCAATTTGTAGGTTGCAGGATTGAATCTTGAAGGAGTTAGGTTTAGAAATGATTGCCTGAGCTTCCATATATATAAAAGATCACTAAATTTGGTAATTTGTTGTATATAATTACCTCTTTTTTATATATATATTTTTTGTTGTTTTAGGCTTTTTGACATTGTTGCTTACAGAATTATAGTTAAATTTGTATTTATTCTTCTTTCAATTTAGTTTTACTATAATCACTATATATAGTGTTTTTCATCTTTTACGTATTTGTTTACAAATGAATATATATAGAACTATCGCAGAGCATGCACTTTTAATTATATTTCCACAAAAAAAAAAAAAAAAAAAAAAAAAACAGAATTCCCATTAATTAAAAGCATTGGTAGCTAGACAAAACTAGTTTCTAATTTCTAAAGAAAATTGTAAAGTTGATGTTAATCTCTTAGCTAATAGGATGCATTTGAATCTTGTTTAGTAACTCTTTTACAGAAAATACTTTTCTTTTCTTTCTTTTTTTCATCTCAAAAAATGTTAAAATCAATGAAGATATCTAAAATTCAATTCTTTGGTAATGTTTGGATTAGCTGTCTTGCTGCAATCCCCTTTTGGTTTCTAATAAATGATTGGTCAAGAAAAAATTGTGGAAATCAAGCTGCTTCGGATTCAATGTGTTAGCATTCTTCATGAAATTCATTGGTTTATTGCAGTGACTGGTTTGGTTATTATTATTTGGTTTTTGAATTATTGAGAAAGTTTTTACTGAGGTTATTAAGTTTGTGCTATGCTTCAATTTTTTCAAGTAAATTTGTGTGGTGTCTTGGTGGCCCAGAGGGGATGATTCTTGGTTACTTGAGAGCTTTGATTGCTATATCTCTTAATTTTATCTTTATTATTATTCAGTGAATTTAGGATTTCTAGTCTGTTCTCATGACATGTCTAGATTTATAGGTTTTGAGTTTTGAGTTTTGAGATTGATTTTAAGGTGGTAGTTTTTGTTTGTTAGGAGTTGTTTTTAAGAATTTTTGAATTTCTATAACAAAATTATGTTTCAGTTCTTGTCTATTACTAACTTTGCTGCTAGCTCTACTCCTTTTGAATTATTAATAAAATTTCTCGGACTAAAAAAAAAAAAAAAAAGATAAACATTACCCAGCTAATTACACCGATATTGTTTCAACTATATAATTACACTTTAATATTTATTAGGAAAAGGACATATATTACAAAACTTTTGCAAGTTGCAAAAAATTCACTTCCTAATACGTCCAAATTGTATTAAATTTTTTTAGTACCAAAAAAAAATTTATAATCTAAAAATAAAATAAAAAATTACATATACTGAAATTTAAAATCTGTTGAAAATCATTTTTTAAAGATGAATGCATGAATTAATTGAATTAAGTGGTTATTTCTATTAAATTTGTACTATGTATTCCTACTTAAAGTGCCAACATGCATCAATGACGACGTTAAAAGAAAAAAATTCTTAAACCCAAGCAAGCAGCTCCAAAGTCTCATCTCCCCTTCTATAAATAACTTTGCATTTTCAACCTTTTGCATCACCACTCACATTTCATTATATAATACAATACATAAGTAGTCAAGCAAAGTCTTAGGTCTTGTCTTGGAGATATGGCTTCTTCCAAGGCTTCAACACCAATTGTCTTTCTTCTTTCCCTCAACCTTCTCTTCTTTACTTTGATCAGTTCCAAGAAGCTTCCGCCTCCACCTCCACCTCCACCTCCGTCTACGCCTACGCTTACCTGCCCTAACTGTTAGAATCCCACATCGGTGGGAGAATTGTTAGAGTTCCTCCTTGAAGGCTATATAAAGAGCCTTAAGGAGAAGTATTAAAACCATCCCAAGAATTATCTCTTCCTCTCTTGTATACTTTCTTATATTCTTTGTGAGGTTGTTCTCTCCTAGTATTTAGAGAGAGGTGTTGTAATATTTTCTCATAGTGAAATTCTTCTAGTCTTGCCCCGTGGTTTTTTCCTTTATTCATTGAGGGTTTTCCACGTTAAATTTTGTGTGTTCAGTTCCTATTTTCTCATCTCTTATTTTAGTTGTGAGACACTATTCCGTCACTCTGGTACCTAACAGTGGTATCAGAGCCATTGGTTCGTGGTCCTTATTCCGCTGCAGTGAAAGTGTTGGTTCTTAGTATGCTCTGTGGTTGCAGTATTGTCTGATCTTCCACATCAGAAAAGAATTATTCTTGTTGCTGGAAATAAAGTGTGGTAGTGTGAAAGTGTCTAGGGAAGTTCTGGCTAGGAAAGACTTGGTATTTAAGTGTGTCTATCAGTGACCCACCTCTCTTTCTTGGGAACCTACCTGGTGCACTATTCACGGGGCTACGGTCACTGTTCCAGTATACGGTCACTGTTCCAGTAAACGGTCACTATTCACAGATACGGTTACTATTCATACGTGTGGTTGTATACTTTTGCAGTAATTGTTAACGTATACTGGATTTGTTCTAGTGTACGACATACGTACAATACTGTTCACGTATACGGTACTATTCACGGTGAAAATAGTGTAACTCGCTTCAGTTCGTGTACAACCATGGCAGCAAAATTCGAGATAGAGAAGTTCAGTGGGAGAAATTTCTCCTTGTGGAAATTGAAGATAAGAGCAATTTTGAGGAAGGATAATTGTCTAGAAGCAATTGAAAGTAGACCCACAGAAATGACTGATGAAAAGTGGAAAGAGAAGGATGACAATGCTGTTGCCAATCTGCACCTAGCAATGGCGGATTCAGTTTTGTCAAGTGTTGCAGAGAAGAAGACTGCAAAGGAGATTTGGGATGTTCTAAACAAATTGTACGAGGTGAAGTCACTTCACACCAGAATATTCTTGAAGAGGAAACTCTACACTCTTCGAATGAGTGAATCCACGTCGGTAACGGATCACATCAACACTCTGAATACGCTATTTGCTCAACTCACAGCATCGGATTTCAAAATAGCGGAAAATGAACGTGCGGAACTTCTACTTCAGAGTTTACCAGATTCGTATGATCAACTCATCATCAACATCACAAATAACAATGTTAGTGACTCTCTTCACTTTGATGATGTTGCCGGTGCTATTCTTGAAGAAGAATCCAGGCGCAAGAATAATGAGGAAAGGTCAGAAAATTCAAAGCAAGCAGAGGCTTTAACGGTGATGAGAGGCAGATCAACAGAACGTGGCTCCAGTGCGAGTCAGAATCATGGTAGATCAAAATCTCGAAGAAGGAAGAATCTTAAATGCTACAATTGTGGCATGAGAGGGCACTCGAAGAAGGAGTGTTGGCATAATAAGAAGGGTGGAGAAAAGAATTCTGAAACATCAACCTCCCAAGGTTGTGTTGCAAGTACCTCAGATGATGGAGAAATCTTGTATAGTGAAGCAGCGATTAGTTCTAAAGGCGGAAAGAAACTCAATGATGTCTGGATAATGGATTCAGGTGCGACATGGCACATGACTCCACACCGAGATTGGTTTTGCACTTATGAACCTATTTCGGAAGGATCTGTGTTCATGGGAAATGATCACGCCTTAGATATTGCTGGAGTCGGTACCGTCAGACTAAAAATGCATGATGGTACTGTTCGCAAAATTCAAGGGGTACGACATGTGAAGGGCTTAAAGAAGAACTTATTGTCAATTGGACAATTGGATGACCTCGGGTGCAAGATCCACACTGAATGTGGAATATTGAAAGTAGTGAAAGGAAACCTTGTGGTGATGAAAGCAGAGAAGATCACAAGCAATCTATACATGCTTTTGGGAGAGACGTTGCAAGAGGCAGATGCATCAGTTGCAGCAGCCAGCCAAGAAGAAACGACGATGATGTGGCATCGCAGATTAGGCCATATGTCAGAGCGAGGCTTGAAAGTCCTTGCAGAACGCAATCTCCTGCCCGGGCTCAAGATGGTCAATTTACCTTTCTGTGAGCACTGTGTGATAAGCAAGCAGCATAGATTGAAGTTTGCTAAAGTAACTACAAGAAGTAAACACATACTGGACTTAATCCATTCTGATGTGTGGGAGTCACCAGAAATATCCCTGGGTGGAGCAAAGTATTTTGTATCATTCATTGATGACTATTCCAGGAGATTATGGGTGTACCCAATCAAGAAGAAGTCAGATGTGTTTCCAGTATTCAAGGAGTTCAAAGCACAAGTAGAGCTTGAAACTGGGAAAAGAATCAAGTGCTTGAGGACAGACAATGGAGGAGAATATGTAGACGGTAACTTTCTAGCATTCTGTAAGAAAGAGGGTATTATGAGACAATTCACGGTTGCACATACGCCTCAACAGAATGGTGTAGCAGAGCGGATGAACAGAACTCTCCTAGATAGAACAAGAGCCATGCTGAGAACAGCGGGATTGGCCAAATCTTTCTGGGCAGAAGCAGTCAAAACCACCTGTTATGTGATAAATCGATCACCATCAACGGCGATTGGTTTGAAGACGCCTATGGAGATGTGGAAAGGAAAGCCAGCTGATTATTCTTCTCTACATGTGTTTGGATGTCCTGTGTACGTGATGTACAACTCCCAAGAAAGAACAAAGCTGGATCCAAAATCCAGAAAATGTATATTCTTGGGTTATGCTGACGGTGTTAAGGGGTATCGCCTGTGGGATCCCACTGCCCGCAAGGTTGTTGTCAGCAGAGATGTAGTTTTTGCAGAAAATGAACTGCAAAGTGAGCAAACAAATGACAACACTTCAAAAGAGACTGCTACAGTGCAGATGGATAGAAATTCTCAAGAAGATGATTCTTCTGAAGCAGAACCAGAGCATGAGGTACCAGAACCAGTTGAGTCCGAGGCTGTAGAAGTTCGACGGTCAACTCGTGAGAGAAGGCCTCCAAATTGGCACACGGAGTATGTTACGGAGAGCAATGTTGCATACTGTCTTTTAACAGAGGATGGAGAGCCATCAACTTTTCATGAAGCTACTAGTAGCCCAGATGCTTCTCTGTGGATGACAGCAATGCAGGAAGAAATTGAAGCTCTTCACAAGAACGAGACATGGGAACTGGTGGAATTACCACGTGGCAGAAAAGCCATTGGTAACAAATGGGTCTACAAGATCAAGCGGGATAGCAATGATCAAGTAGAACGATATCGTGCTAGATTGGTTGTAAAAGGATATGCTCAGAAAGAAGGTATTGACTTCAACGAGATATTTTCTCCAGTTGTCAGACTTACTACTATCAGAGTAGTGTTGGCTATGTGTGCTGCATTTGATTTACATCTTGAACAACTAGATGTAAAGACGGCTTTTCTACATGGAGAGCTTGAAGAAGAAATTTATATGCTCCAACCAGAAGGTTTTGTTGAAACAGGCAAAGAGAACTTGGTTTGCAGGTTGACCAAATCTCTGTACGGTCTAAAGCAGGCGCCCAGATGTTGGTACAAGAGATTTGATTCTTTCATAATTAGCCTTGAATACAACAGACTGAGTTCAGACCATTGTACGTACTACAAGAGGTTTGATGATAATGATTTCATTATTTTGCTGTTGTATGTGGATGACATGTTGGTGGTAGGCCCCAACAAAGATCGAATCCAAGATTTGAAGGCACAGTTGGCTAGGGAGTTCGATATGAAGGACTTGGGACCCGCAAACAAGATTTTAGGGATGCAAATTCACCGAGACAGAAAAGACAGGAGAATTTGGCTTTCTCAAAAGAATTATCTGAGGAAGGTCTTGCGACGCTTCAACATGCAAGACTGTAAGCCAATATCTACCCCACTTCCTGTCAATTGTAAATTATCCTCAGGTATGAGTCCTAGCAATGAAGCAGAGAGGATGGAAATGTCTCGAGTACCGTATGCATCAGCGGTGGGAAGCCTTATGTATGCTATGATATGTACAAGACCAGACATTGCACAAGCAGTGGGAGCGGTCAGTCGATTTATGGCAGATCCTGGTAGAGAGCATTGGAATGTTGTTAAGAGGATCCTTAGATACATTAAAGGAACCTCAGATGTTGCATTATGTTTTGGAGGATCAGAACTTGTTGTCAGGGGTTATGTTGATTCAGATTTTGCAGGTGATCTTAATAAAAGAAAATCCACTACTGGCTATGTGTTCACACTTGCAGGAGGAGCGGTAAGCTGGTTATCTAAGTTACAGACTGTTGTAGCTTTGTCTACTACAGAAGCTGAGTACATGGCAGCTACCCAAGCATGCAAGGAAGCAATATGGATACAAAGGTTAATGGAAGAACTCGGGCACAAGCAGCAGAAGATTATTGTGTATTGTGACAGTCAGAGTGCCTTGCACATTGCAAGGAATCCAGCCTTTCATTCCAGGACAAAGCATATAGGAATACAGTATCACTTTGTTCGAGAAGTAGTAGAAGAAGGAAGTGTGGATATGCAAAAGATTCACACCAAAGACAACCTAGCAGATGTTATGACAAAGCCAATCAACACTGACAAGTTTATTTGGTGTCGATCCTCCTATGGTCTATCAGAAACGTAAGCAACATGGAATGGCAAGACAGAAAGAGTGGTGTGAAGATATGATTGGTTTAATCAAATCTTCAAGTGGGAGAATTGTTAGAATCCCACATCGGTGGGAGAATTGTTAGAGTTCCTCCTTGAAGGCTATATAAAGAGCCTTAAGGAGAAGTATTAAAACCATCCCAAGAATTATCTCTTCCTCTCTTGTATACTTTCTTATATTCTTTGTGAGGTTGTTCTCTCCTAGTATTTAGAGAGAGGTGTTGTAATATTTTCTCATAGTGAAATTCTTCTAGTCTTGCCCCGTGGTTTTTTCCTTTATTCATTGAGGGTTTTCCACGTTAAATTTTGTGTGTTCAGTTCCTATTTTCTCATCTCTTATTTTAGTTGTGAGACACTATTCCGTCACTCTGGTACCTAACACTAACAACACCCTGAATTTAAATGTCTGTCTAAAATAACTTGTGACTTTTTTTGTTTAAAAGGAAAATAATTTGTGAGCTATTTAAAATGCATTTGTAGATATAAATGACTTTTTTTGTTTACAGTAAAATGCATGCTACACCACCTTTAATTTCATCAATTTATGAAATTTTTTTTGTTGTTGGCCGTTTTATATTATATATATAAAGGAATTCACTTACATTAGTGTAAAATTAAATTAATTTTACACACTTTAATAACTTTTTTATACAATTTATATTTTAACAAACCGACAATTAAAGAATACGATTTATATTGTACTTATCGTATATGTAATGTTTCGAATTGATCCGATATTTTTATCATATCGTTCGAGAATACTGTTTTTTTTAATACATATTTAACGGTTGAAATTTTTTTACATCAAACAAATAGTTAGACATTTTTAATTTACTCAAAACTCGACGTACATAATCTACGTGAATAGAACATTAAATATGATGGTCGGATTAAACAAATATTTATAAAAAATAATAAAAGTGTTTAAAACTAATTTAGTTTTACAGTAATGTAGGTGAATCTCTCTCTCTCTATATATATATATATATATATTGTAGTTGCAAACAGCATGCATAAATAAGGTAGATGAGGTTGATGCAGAAGAGAAAAAACAGATTGAGATCAAATATGAGAGTAAACTTGTTCAAAGAAATGTTAGTCCCTCAAAGAAACATTCCAAGATGTATCATAACACAATTGCAATAATTAATTTCATAACATTTCATTTTATTTCATCGATGAAAAACTCTGATTATATAATCAGAATCAAGACATTGACAAGGAAGGTGATAGCCTTCCGTCCATAAAAACATTATTCGTACGTAGAAACGATTATTCATGGATGACAACAAAGAGCTACACCATTAATGCCCAAGGAAAAGGAGATGATATGGGCTGTAATTATTAATAGAGAGAGTGGTTTCCATTAACAGATGTAGTTTGGGTGCGGCTGGATTCCACAATCATTGAACAGTACCTCCAATACAACGGAAGCGTCAACGCTGACGATACCCAAAATATTGGCTTTGACGATGGCGCAAAAGCAAAGCTCCGCTTCAGCAGCAACCAATGTTTCAATGAGGCTGCAGCATGCGCAACCTTTGGTGAGACCTCCCCCAAGAAGCCCAAGCACGTTGACGCAAACATTCACGTCATAATTTGGGCATTGGGTAAGTGTAATGGTGCCAGCGTTGGCCATTGAGAAAAAGAGCAGGTTAAGGGAGAGAAGTAGGGCAATTGCTGCTGAAGCCTTGGAAGCCATTTGTCTTAAGTGGTTTTTGAAACGGATTGAACTTAATTTGTGTTGAGACAGAAAATTACAAAGGTTGAGTTGATGAAAATCGTCGAGTGCAAAGAGGCTTTTATAGATGGGGGATAGGGAACTGTTTAGGTTTTTAAAAAAAAAAAACAAATCGAACGTGGTTCAAGTGGGCAATTTGGAGTGCCAATGGGAATTGTGTACAAACGTAAAAATGGGTTATTGGCTCGGATCACAATCGTGTGAGAGTTTTTATGTAATGTTAGCCGTCGATTCTTTAGATCTTCGTTTTTTCTATAATTTTCCTAGGGTTTTGCTTAGTATCAATGTTAGATTTCGCTAATCTTATTAAAGCATAATTTTAGGACGAAAGCATTTGCATTACAAACTTTACGGCTACACCTATGCTTTCAATCACGTAGCTTTTATCCACATGGATCATGTATATATATATATATATATATAAAGAACCCATCACCTGAAATTTTAATTATACGTCGTCGGTGAGCAATTAATTGTATAAAGAACCCAACACATATATATATAGATGTGTGAGAGGCGTGGCCTTGCCTTAGTTTTTTAATGGAATTTTGTTGCACATCAAATCTTCAAGATTTAGCTAATTAGTTGATGCTGTTCTGTTATGTTATTGTTTGACATCTGTTGTGTAAGAAACTAAGAACAGCTTATTTGTTTTGTGGCAGATTTTTCTTGCTTCTTTGGCTGAGAGTTTGAGAAATGAAAACACCATTGCAAAGATAAATATTGATCAGCGCTGATAAATAAAAGCACCATTGTAGAAAAAGTGCAAAATAAGTTACACCTTGAAAACCTAGTATACAATTAATTGCTCACCGACGACGTATAATTAAAATTTCAGGTGTTGGGTTCTTTATATATATATATATATATATATATATATATATATATATATATATATATATATATACATGATCCATGTGGATAAAAGCTACGTGATTGAAAGCATAGGTGTAGCCGTAAAGTTTGTAATGCAAATGCTTTCGTCCTAAAATTATGCTTTAATAAGATTAGCGAAATCTAACATTGATACTAAGCAAAACCCTAGGAAAATTATAGAAAAAACGAAGATCTAAAGAATCGACGGCTAACATTACATAAAAACTCTCACACGATTGTGATCCGAGCCAATAACCCATTTTTACGTTTGTACACAATTCCCATTGGCACTCCAAATTGCCCACTTGAACCACGTTCGATTTGTTTTTTTTTAAAACCTAAACAGTTCCCTATCCCCCATCTATAAAAGCCTCTTTGCACTCGACGATTTTCATCAACTCAACCTTTGTAATTTTCTGTCTCAACACAAATTAAGTTCAACCCGTTTCAAAAACCACTTAAGACAAATGGCTTCCAAGGCTTCAGCAGCAATTGCCCTACTTCTCTCCCTTAACCTGCTCTTTTTCTCAATGGCCAACGCTGGCACCATTACACTTACCCAATGCCCAAATTATGACGTGAATGTTTGCGTCAACGTGCTTGGGCTTCTTGGGGGAGGTCTCACCAAAGGTTGCGCATGCTGCAGCCTCATTGAAACATTGGTTGCTGCTGAAGCGGAGCTTTGCCTTTGCGCCATCGTCAAAGCCAATATTTTGGGTATCGTCAGCGTTGACGCTTCCGTTGAATTGGAGGTACTGTTCAATGATTGTGGAATCCAGCCGCACCCAAACTACATCTGTTAATGGAAACCACTCTCTCTATTAATAATTACAGCCCATATTATCTCCTTTTCCTTGGGCATTAATGGTGTAGCTCTTTGTTGTCATCCATGAATAATCGTTTCTACGTACGAATAATGTTTTTATGGACGGAAGGCTATCACCTTCCTTGTCAATGTCTTGATTCTGATTATATAAGCAGAGTTTTTCATCGATGAAATAAAATGAAATGTTAATTGCAATTGTGTTTTTTATGATACTTTTGCATACCTCTTTGTATTTCGCTTCTCTTTTTCTTTTTTTTGGGATAATATTTGGATTCCAAACCTATGCACTAATGCTTCGAAAATTGAGAAACATGCATCTTAATTATGTATTAGGTGTGCTGAATCAACTAATTAAATATTAGTAAAATGATACACTTAAACATTTTATTCAAATCGATATATTTCGAGTTTATTTTATGATATTTTGTAAAAATAACTAAATTCATTAATATTAATTTGAACAATATTGTTAATTATATTTCTTACAGTTTCTAATAATCGTCTTTCAAAATGTCATATCATTAACAATATTGATCAAATTTACTGTTTTGGGCTAACTGTGTTGCAATATGAAGTCTTATTGTGACATTTCATATCATTTACCAACGTTTCAAAATATCGTAATAATGAATAAATTGTTCAAATGGTAACATGTGCAAAAGTTTGAATAACATTTGTTTTATAACTATTATAAAACGTTGGAAAGTATTATCTTTTGTTACGTTTTAAAATATTGCAACGAAGGTTGGAAATAGGAGGTACCCACGGTTTTGGAAAACGTAGCAGTAGCAGTAAATGTCAACATTTGGTTGGGGTACATATTACCTATAATTATCGTAATGCAATTAATGAATTATAGTCCTGAATTATGTAAGGTTCATGAAAATATTATCTGAAATTAATATTTTAAATGGTGGATTCTTATATAATTTTGTTTTATGATTGGATAATTGCAGTATTGTAGTAAAAAAAAAAAATTACAAGTGAAATGTTCTCATTTGGTTGTAGATCTGTTCATGGGTTGGGTCGCGACTCGTTTTTTTCTTCTTCTCATACTCAAACTTGGTCCGAAGGCCCGGTTTACTGTTCATAAATATTTTTAAAAAATTATATTAATAATTTTATATATTTTATAATTAAATTTAAATAATAATTTTTTATTAGATAAACAGTAATTCTAATGGACCAACTTGAATTGAAAAAACCTTGTCTAGACTCGATCAATTTAAGCCGGACCTGTCGGATCAAACGGGTAACCCGGAACTAAATAGGTCTATTTGGTTGATATTTGTTTAAAACGTCGGTATAGATCTGTTCCAAATTTTATTTTTTTTAAAACTTTTTATGACATATGACAAATGTGGCAATAAAGCGTTTTGGCTGTAGTGATCTCACCTCTCTCCTTTTATATACTTCACATTGAAGTCCTTTATAGTGGAAGAATCCCACCCTCACCCCAAACATTGACTGAAAATAATCGCAACACAAAGTTTCCCTTAATTTAAAATTGTTAATTTCTTTCATTTCCGCAGAATCCAATCAAGAAAAAACAAAAACAAGATGATTTGCTTCTATTTGGTAAAATAATCGCAGGGGTTTCTCTTGAACTTCGACTCGGCATCCTTGGAGAATAGAGCTTCAATTTCGGTTTTTGTTGTCATGAGTGTCTGTGAGAAGGGATGTGAGAAAAGAGAAGATGATGCATAAGGGTTTCAGAATATTGAGTTGGGTGGTGAGAGAAAGGGCTGAAGGGAGAAAGTCCTTCAATTTTGTTGAATTTTTTTTTCCTAAAAAATGACGTCTGATAAGAGATAGATGAAATTTTTTCTAATAATTCTAATTAATATTAATTAAATTTAAATAAATTTATTAATATTTATTTTTTAAAATTTGTTTATTTTTAGTTTTACTCATGAAGTATCACTTTATGTATTTATACACTTTCAATGAATCAAATATAAGCTTAAGTTAAATATTTCAAAAGGATATTCATATTCTAATGATTGTTAGAAATTAAAACTTCTTTTTTTAGTCAATTAAAATTTAAAGCTTCTTTTTAAGGGGGCGTTTGGTGCCTTTACAGCGTTTGGTATACATGAGAAAATGCTGATTAAAATCTTCGGAATGTGATGATAATTTTTTTTGGTTAATAATAAAATTTTGAAGTTACTCTCAAGTAATTGAAAAATTAAAAGGCTGGATGCAAATTAAATATTATTTAAATATTTTAATAATATTTATTATTAATAAATATTTGTACTAAATATTTTAAAATAATATTCCAATTGATAATTTTAAATCAAATAGAAAGAGGATAATTTTGTCTTAATATTTTATTAACTTTCCAACTACATGGGAAAGTTACTCTCCAAGGAAAGTTACATTCCCAGGAAAGTAAACAGTTTTTAGCATACCAAATATGGGAATCACATTCCCACCAATTACTTTTCATGAAAAGTGATCACTTTCTATCATACCAAACGCCCTCTAAAAGTTTCAAATTCAAATCTTGAATTAATAAAATTAATTATGTTCATAATAACTATTTTTTTTTTTTTTTTAAATGAAGACTCGCATTGCATAAATATGTAGGATACAAAAAATTACAACATTGACAAATTAAGAAAGCTTTCTCCTTTCGTCCACAAAGACATTTTATTAGTTGAAAAAAATTTATTAATAAATGAAAAACAATACCAAAGATCAAAGGAAAACACCATGAGAAGAGAAATTAAGAAATTAAAACATTGCTGAAGAGAAAATAAATTAGGAGATAAAATGGGCTGTAATTAATTATTGGAGATAGAGTGGTTTCATTTGCAGTTGAAGGCTCTAGGTTTGCATCCACAATGATTGAGCAGTAGCTGCAGTTGAATGTGAGCATCCACGTTGACAAGGCCCAAGATATTGGCCTTGAGGAGAGTGCAAAGGCATACATCCGCTTGAAGAGCAACCAAATCTCTAATGAGACTGCAGCATGGGCCAACTTTGTTAACACGTACGTCCACAATCCTCAACACATTGGCGCAAACATTCAAGGTTAAACCATTCTTTTGGCATTTGGGCTCATTAATGTGAGCGTTGGCCATTGATAAAAAGAGCAGGTTGAGGGAGAGAAGTAGGGCAATTGTTGCTGAAGCCTTTGAAGCCATTTCTCTGCAATTAGCTTAGCAGCTGGTTTTAAATTTTAATACGAAATATATGAAGTTTTGTGTTGAGAGAAAAGGCTGACTGATGAAAAATGTAAAGTGGAGATAGGGCAAATGTTTGGGCTTAAAAAAATCGAACTGGCTGATCATGTGGGAAGATTTTGGAGTGAAAATGGGGATTATACAACTTGGCAATCAATATTATTCGCCTTGATCACAATTATTTCAGAGTTTTTATGTAATGTTAGCTGTCGAATGTCGGTTCTTCAGCTCTTCGTTTTTTCTATAATTTTCCAAGGCTTTTGCTTCAGGAGGAGAGGATCTGCATTCCAGATTTTATGGGAACACCTATACTTGCAATCACGTAGCTTTAAACCAGTTGTCACATGAATGATAAGAACCCAACACTTGTGAAATCTTAATTCTGTCTTCGGGTAGCAATTGTTTCAAGCTATTAGTTTTGTTTTTTTTTTTTTTTTTTATATATAGACAAGGTATTAGTTTAAGAGTTTATATTTCATACAGTGATTATGTATGAATGTTATATACTATCAATGAACCACAAAATGACATCTTGATAATGATTAAAACTAAAAAAGATCATATCTTTAAAAGTAAATATTGATAAATTTATTTAAGTTTAATTAAATATTAATCAAAATTATTAGAATTTTTCTGATCACCTTCACCTATTTTTCATTAACAAAAAGTCATCATGTTGCTTATTGACAGAGTATAACACTTATATATGTATTCAGTGTATTAAATATAAACTTGTAATTTATACCTTGAAAACCTAGTCAACAATTGCTCACCTAAGTGTTGGGTTCTTATCATTCATGTGGCAACTGACTCAAAGATATATATATATATATATATATATATGTGTGTGTGTGTGTGTGTGATTAAAAGTATAGGTCATTTTCCCATAAAATCTCCAATGCAGGTCCTCTCCAACCTAATTTATGCTTAGGTTATTCGATCTCTCGCATTCTTACTGAAACAAAATCATTGGATGATCATATAAAAAAAGGAAAAGCTGAAGAATCGACGGCAAACATTACATGAAAACTCTCTAATTATTGTGACTTGTGAGGCCAGGCGATCGAATAACCCATGTTCAGTGTCGACTGCCAAGTTGTAATTATAATCGCCATTTTCACTCCAAATTATTTGTGCCCACATGAGCCATGCACGTTCAATTTTTTTAAGCCCAAACAGTTCCCTATCTCCCGTCTATAAAAGCCTCTTTGCTCTCAACATTTTTCATCACTCAGCCTTAATTTTCTCTGAACACAAAAGTTCAATATATATATATATATATATATATATATTTCCTTAAACCACTTAAGCTAATTAAGTTAGGAGTTGTTTGAGAAATGGCTTCAAAGGCTTTAGCAACAATTGCCCTTCTTCTCTCCCTCAACTTGCTGTTTTTATCAATGGCCAATGCTCACACTCAACCAAAATGCCAAAAACATACCCAAATCCTGAATGTTTGTGGCAACGTGCTGAAGAATTTCTTGAATGTACGTGTTGGTAACCCAAACATTTCACATACGAATAGCGAATGCTGCAGTCTCATTGAGGGTTTGGTTGATCTTGAAGTGGATGCTTGCCTTTGCACTGTCGTCAAGGCCGATGTCTTGGGCCTCAAGGTGCGCGCTTCCGTTAAATTGAGCCTACTTCTCGACTTCTGTCATATCGCCAGATCCCACCACTGCCACTGAAACCAAACCACTCTATTGATTAATCAAAGCTAGTTTTTTCTCCTTTTCTTGAGCTTTTCTTTTCATTGTGCTTTTATTTGATCTTTGGGATTGTTTTCCATTCATTAATAATGTCCGGAAGGCTCCGTCATCTTAGTTATCTTATGTATGTTATGCAATGGAAGTTTTCATCTTACATAATAAAATGAAATATTTTGAAAGTAATTATTGCATTTGTGTTTTTTGCGAAATGTTTGCATAACTATGTGAATGCAGCGCAGCCATGCTTTTAAGTACAAATTTAGGAAGGAATGATTTCATTTCACTTATTTGTGCCAAGATCAACAGGTTATTGGGTTTTTATACCTAAAAACATAGGCCCAATCCAACCCTTTAGGTTTGTTGGCAAAATCTTGGTTAAAATATTTGAGTTGAGATCTTAGTTAAGATGAAGATTTGCGCCAAGCCAGCCTTTTCGCAATTTCTACCAATAGGTGTAATTACATTATGTTTAGATAGATAATAGTAAAAATTAATAAAGTAAAAGAAAAGAAAAGTAAAGTAAAAAAGAAGAAGAAAGTTGAAGAAAAGAAAAGATACATGTTAAAATTAATAAAGAAAAGAAAAAGATATATTATAATAATTTTTTCTAATTATAGCTTTTTTATAAAATAATATATAATATCAAAATTATTTATAAAATAATATAAGAAATTATATCAAATACCCAAATTATTCATAAAAATCATAATTAGAGAGTACGTTGATCAATAACATATCAACATGAAAAGGGTACAAAGAAAAATAAGAAAGAATCTTAATTTATATAAAACATGAAGAGGATAAAAAATACATTTTACATATTAAAACATATTTTAACTTTTCTTCCTTCTTTATTTTCTTCAAATTGGGGTAAACAAAAGGTGGATATTTATAAATAATAAAAAAAAAAAGCAAAGGATACTCAGTTGCCCTCACTTTTCCTTATTAATTTTTTTTTTACTCAAACAAAGAAAAACAATAGAAAGATTTCCCTTTATCCTTTGTTTTACTTTTTTTTTTTTCTTTTCCTTTACCCCAATCCAAACATAGGCTTAAGGTGACTTGGGATGAAGAGTTGGTTAAAGATTTTATATTCAAGTATAATTTTGTTCTCATATTGAATTTTAAAAAATGTATAATTCCAGAAGATGGAAAAGCAAAGACATTGATAAGGCATTACAAAAAGAAAACGAAGCCTTTACTAATAATATAACAAAAAACCCAAATTTATTAAACTAAACAATAGACTAGATCAGTGGCAGTCTTAACTTAAAGGGCCTTTTAAAAGCTGCAAAGACAACAGTAATGTCCATTATATTTGTTTTGTTCCTTACAGTCCCAACTGGCTTTGAACTTCAAGAATAGTCTTAGCCGATTTCCTAAGCCTTTGCACCTCTTCATCCGTCAAATGGATATTGGTGACGCCCAAGACTCCACCCCTACCGAGCTGCGTCGGCAAGCTCAAGAAAACATCACCACCATCAATGCCGTAAAACCCCTTTGCAAGGACTGAAACAGGATGGATTTTCCTCTGGTCTCTAAGCAGGCTTCTAGCCAAGTTAGACACCGAGTAGCCAATTGCCCAAGACGTATACCCTTTGAGACTAATCACCTCATATGCACTGTCAATAACTTCCTTGTGAATTTTCTCAAGGGTCTCTTTTTCGTAGGCAATTTGCTGATTCTTTAGGAAGCTCAACACCGGCACTCCACCAACACTAATGCTAGACCACAGTGCAACTGAGCTGTCTCCATGCTCACCAACTATGTAGGCCTGCAAATATTTTTATAAGCATTTGGAAATGCAGAGACATGAGAATTAATTGTGTTCTTGGAACAATTAAAATTACTTTACTAGTACAGGACAAATGTCTGTTCAGAGTTTACACCTGCCTCACATCAAATTCTAAGTTAATTTTAACTTCAGGCTTCATTTGAAAACGCAGCGAGAAGGGGTTTCGACCGCGTTAGAGTGACACAATGACCTTCGATCCTTAAATGAAGCCTTAAACTTTTATGATATTTGAGAATTGAGAGTAATGGATGCTTAAAAAAAATCCTAAAAAAAAACCGAAGACTTGAATCCTAGCAAGTTCCCTAATGCAAATCCAACTCATGGATTATGGATAGTTTCATTGCAGAGAGAAAAAAGCAAGCAAAATCAGAGGCTTAGCCAAAAAAGAAGTATTATGTAAATTAAAAATAAAACCCCAAAGTTAGTGGTACTAGTGATTGATAGGAAGCTGCCAATAAACCTTTGGAAAAAAAAAAAAAAAAAAAACCATTCCACTAACAAAACAGACATTGTGTCTTTTGCCCATGTCAAATGTCTTACTTTACTAATCAATAAGATGTGTACAAAAACACTAAATTATCAACAAAAAAAAATTAACATCAAACTGACCTGCACATCCTGAGCGTTGACGTCCAAATGATCAGCGATCAAGAACCGAAACCTCGACGAATCCAAGTTCGTACCCGAACCGATGACCCGATTCGATGGGAACCCCGACAGTTTCCAAGACACGTAAGTTAGCACATCCACCGGATTCGAAACAATCAAGAGAATCGAATCTGGGGAGTACCTTGCTAGTGGAGGTATAATGTTCGAAAACATAGCAACGTTCCTCTGCAGCAGATTCAGCCTAGACTCGCCAGGGTTTTGACGGGCGCCAGCAGTGACGATACACAGATCCGATCCAACAGTCACGGAATAATCAACGGAAGCGTTGATCTTGGTGCGTGGGAGGAACGCCGCGGCGTGTTGGAGATCGAGCATTTCGCCACGGAGTTTGTCAGGCTTGGCGTCGACGAGGGCGAGTTCGTCGACTAAGTCCTGAGTGAGGATGGTTTGGGCGATTGCCATGCCGACGTTTCCGACTCCGATGACGGAGATCTTGGTATGGCGTTTGGTGGGGGAAGGTGGGGCGGTGTTTTGAATGGGCTTGAAGAAGGCCTGAGACAGGTCTAGACCGCCTGGACCCAAAGAAGAAGCTGAACCACTCTTTTGCATTGTAATAATTGAAAATTTGAAGAGACTTGAAGTTACGTTAATTTGTTTATGGATTTCTTTCGACTGTGTAGTTTGGGGATTTATAGATGGAAAAGGAAAAGAGGGTTGAATGGAGAAGAAGAATGTTGTAGGGTTTTCAGTTTTTTTTTTTCAACAGTCAACAACGTTATTTCTCGAAGACAGATCAAAGACTTTCCTCCTTAGTGGCAACTGGCACGTTTCTATACGATTTAATTCAACGATCGATTCTCTCCCAATTAAGGACCACGCGCCATTCCTTATCGAAGGTTCCATGGCAACCATAACTAAGAAAAAAATTTCCACATCAATGTTTCTGTTCTGTATATATTTTTGTATTGAAGTCTTGACAAAGAGGTTTTGGATTGGATATTTAGTATTGAAGTCTTTAAAATATCTTATTTAGGATTGGATATTTAGTATTGAAAAATAATAAATTTTTAAGTGTTCAAACAAAAAAGTAAACATAATTTTGAAATGGATTAGAAAAGAAATATAATATTCGATAAAATATATTTTATGAGTAATATTTGAAAAACTTTATTTACTTGTTTATTTTTTTTAAAAATAAAAAAAATAATTGATAAAACACTAATAAAAAAAAAAAACTTATAAAAGTTCCCTATTCAGGTAAAAATAAATAAAAAATCATTTGGATGGGTGTATAATAGAATAGAACCATCAGAAGGTAGATTGCACGCGCTTCAATTGCGAGTGGATTTGATCTTCTCCATATCACTGGAACTGAAGATGCAGGCGAAGATGGATGGGTATGCATCATAAGATGAACGGTGATCTATGGATCGAGAGATTTAACCAGCAACGCCTGGTTCTTAACGCACCAGATCACGTCTTGAATTTTTCCATTAGGCTGGAGGCGTGCAAGTCAAGTCACGTGGTCCGCACTCGTGGTCGGTCGTACAATAGATCCGTACTAAATTTCGTGACCCCCAATCTAAATCCCAATCCGTGGGCAGCGAATTTCGTTTTCATATTGTTTTTTCGTGAAATGAAATTTCAATCCAAAACGCATGAAATTTTAGTAAAATCCGCTCTAATCTTTTATTTTTATATGATGATAGGTTTATTTGTGAGTTGATTTATGATCTGAATTTTTTTATTTAAATTTGTTTGGATTTAATTTGTAAATTTATTTTATTATTTAATAAATTATTAAAATTTTAATTTTATATTAATATTTATATTATAATTAATTTAAATAAAAATTTTTAATTAATAAAAAGTAATTTGGATTGGATCAGTTTGAATTATAAATTTTTTTACTCATATCCGATTCAATTCGAATTGGATCTATCGGATCGGACGAATTATTCGACTTTTAAATAAGTCTTTACGAGGATAATACCACCATTCAAAACTTTTTTTAATTTTTCATTTTACTATTATTCACACATGACAAAATAAACTTAAATTTAAAATTTTATCAAAAAAATACTCGAATTCAAATAATTAAACTCAAAATAATTCAATTTTAATCTAACAGTTGGAACCTAAACTTATCCCATCTAAATCCAATCTTTTATCACTTCTTCACAAAAACTAATTTATTCTTTAACATAAATCACAATAAGGACAAAGAGGGTGCTAATGTGGCAATATTCATTGTCTAAAAGGACAAATTTATGCACTTATCGGGTATTTCATTATATCATTTCCTTTCATATGGCTTTTTGCAACAGAAAAAGTTCAAACAACAGTGTTAGAGCCCCCTGATTTGAGTTATAGACAGCTAATAATGTAACACAGCAATTTTTTTTTTTTTTTATTTCAAGTTCGATCAATTTTATAATTGAGCCGACTATTCAAATTTGCTTTAAGTCATTGAAATCTTCAAATTTCATTTTATTCGATAAAAGTCTAGTGGGAAATAGAATCTTCCCAAAATTTTCGCAATAGAGTACTTTCATCTGCCCCCAATTTCTACTACACCATCATATTTTAATGGTGAAGATGATGGCAAAGACTAAATTTTCCCAAAAATCCTAGAACATGAAAAAACCAGGGCTGTTTTCAACTTTCAACTATGCAGAGATGTTTTGACCCATTCTAATTTCTAAGGAGAAATTCTTCTTCTTTTGTTTCATTTTATAAAAGGGAGAGGAAATATGATGGTTAGTGACAGCATTAAAGCACCATGAAACCTTGCAATAATTTTTTTTTTTAAGTTCTCACCGGTCCTTCATTACTTTTAAAGAAACTTTCGGTTACAATATTTAGTAGTTTACTTTAAAACACTATATTAAATTATGTTTGCTTGGTACTTTTATCATTTATTATTTTTAGTTCGGTTGCAATATTTTTATTTATTATTTCCTTTGACTCACAAGAACTTAATTTGTTTGCTTATATTTGGTAGCCCGCAATTCATGTTAGAGGTGCTTGCCGAGTCGTATTTGATCGGATTTAGATATTGTTGGATATCAATATATTATTTGGTGTATAAATACGAAATACGTATTTTAATATGTAGGTTGTCGTAAGTAGATACACGGTGCATAATTTATGTACACAATTGATATCATGCTTGAATGAGAAATTAATCTCTTTATACCCACTTGAAGAGGAAGAAAGTTGGTTGATGTTAGTGATTGGTGTGGAACCCCACATAGGATGAACAAAGGCATAGGCTTATGGTATTTATAAGCCTTGTTTTCATGTGGGGTTGGGCCCCAATGGGCACCCAAGTTTTGTGGTTGATGAAGACCTACACAACTTGAGCTGGACTACACACACGCCACCGAGCCGGGCTGGGTTGGGTTGGATTGGGTTTGGGCAGTAATTAATTTTTTACTGCCCAACCGATATTTTTATTCAGTCCAAACCAAACCGGTTCAGCATTCTCCAACCAAGAGACTTGTCTGTTTAAGAAGTATTTTTTCGGACCGAACCCTTTTGTTTGTTAAAAGTTTTGTCTGTTCGGTTTAAACTAAGAACCTTTTTATTTTCAAAAGCTGCCTGTTTGGCCGAACAGGTTTTGTTCCAAATAATGTGTCTATTCCGAAAAGTCATCTGTTTTTCTATATAAACCTGAGCAGTGCTTGTCTTTTTAGAGTACCGAAAATTTCTCCTAATTTTTCTATACTGCTCTTGTCTTTTCCTGTGTCTTCTGTGAGAGAGACCGACATTGTTCTGGTTCGCCGTGTTGCTAAAAGTGTGCTCTTGATTGCAACGCAATCGAGGAGGCTTGGGAGACGAATTGCGACATACTGTTAGCACCTGAGAGACAGGCAATAATCGTCTTAAGGTCAGAGGTCCAACCTTGACTCGATTGTCCTTTTTCTGTATTCGGATTAATCTCTAAGTGTTGTCAATTTTCCATTCTGGAATGTTCGTAATATATATATGTTGTTTTGCTGGAATTTCAGATAAGTAATCTGTTCTTTAGTCTTTTAATTTATATTTAGTAGTAATGAAATATTGCTTATTGATTATAAGATTGCCAACATATATGATATTAACATTATATATAATTATTCAAGTTCGGCTCGATCCGAAATATGAATCTCAAATTCTTCCTAAGTCAGGCCATATTTATAAATGAATAGTTCAAGCCCGTTTAGACCCGTCTATATATATATATTTTTTTTATTTAATTTTTAGTAATTTTATTTTTTTATTAAGTTCTAAAACGTAAATAACTTAGAATATTTTTAAATGTTTACGCTATAATATTATATATATTTATTTTTTATATAATATAAATTACATAATATATAGAATATAAAAATAATATATTATATAAATGAAAAACGGGCCGGGCTCAGGTCTTGATTGTTAGAGTCAAGACCCTGCCTATTTTATAAATGGGACTCATTTTTTTGTCCAAATCCATATTTCGGGTATAATATTTTTGTCCAAACCTCTCAAAATATGGACAACTTTTCGGATTTAGACGAATAACCCAACTCTTGAACAAATCTACTTCATGTCAGTCTAGATACAGCCATAACAAATTGGAAATCCGAAGCTGTTTGCATAAAAAATATTTAGTTAAAAGGGAGTTAGTTCATTTATTGTCATTTACCCAGGACTAGTTTCAGCATCAACTGAATGATTAATTAAGAGAAAACTAGGGAGTAATAACCTGCAAGTTGTCACCAACTCAACATTACATTTTTGGTCTTAGGGGGCAAACAGTATACTAGTTCATTTATTGTCATTTGCCGAGGATTAGTTTCAGCAATACTTGTTCATAGATTAACCCGCGGCTTAGATTTTTTTCTTTTTACACAAGTCCATTCGGATGGATTCGGACCGATTCGTATAAGTTCGTTTCACTATTTAAATATAATAAAATATTAAAAAAAAAATATTAATATTTTTATATATTTTATAATTAAATTTAAATAAAAAATACAACTTTAATAAATACAATTTTTTTTTTTTTTTAAACTAATAAATACAACTTCCACCAACATTCTAGTCATTATTAATTAATAATTATAATTTTGACAACCCTTAAATTACTCCACAAATATAGTTCAAAGTTTATCATCTTCTTACGCTACTTATATAGTATATAACTCAGATCCTGATCTTCACAGTGAAATTTCGACAAATTTTGCTTTATTGCCCATTGCCCTCGAAATTTCGGTTTGTTTAAAGCTATTAACAAGAATGTTTCCCGTCAATATTCACACGACGATGAAGACTAAAACTCTTTTTTTTTAATTTCAAAAAGAAAAAAAAATCCTTTTGCTTCTTGTCCAATGTTTTTTTTACAAGACTTTGGTTCAAACATTTGACAATTGAACCTTTCAAGCTATAAATCTTGTAAGTATCAGCATCAACTGAATGATTAATTAAAAGAAAACTAGGGTAGGGAGTAATAAACCTGCAAACTGTTACCAACTCACCATTACTTTTTTGGCTTGTATATATGCAAAATGCGTTGACTGACATTGGTGCTTACGACTTTGCCAATATGTTATAAAACTATCTAGTACTGTTCATTATTTCTGATTCAACAGTAATATCTATTTGTTTGAATTTTGTTAAATCATCTATGAACGTATGAGATGTATTCATAACCCAGCTCGTAAAGTGTTTGATTATTCTGTTTGTATGGTCAAGTAATTGATGATTAATGTTTAGTTTAGTTTGGTGAAACGCATAGTTTTGGTGAAATAGAATAGGAGGGCTGGTGTGGATTATTCTTAGGATTAGATTAGTGTTTAGAAAATGAGTGATCATTGGTGCTATTTTTTGTGTGTGGATAAATTGTTTTATTAAACAAGAAACAGAAACCTGTTACATAAGAACTATGTTTTACATGTATAATATTTTGTACACTATAGTCAAAATATATCACCAAAAAAAAATAAAAAAAAAAATCAATCAATTTGATGAAGAGTCATTCAATCAACATAGCATTCCGTCTCCATGCAGCATTAAGTTTTGTGTTCACTTTATCAGCTTTGATATTCCTTGATACTGCAAGTCTCATTCTAATTGCTTCCTTTATGCTTGTCATGACTTCTAATTTGGTAAAGTATGTTTGGTTAAAGTGTCGGTTTTTTTTTTTTTTTTTGTATAAATGAGATCACAGTCTAAGAATGAAAAAGATATTATAAATGTTAAGATTAAAATTTTAAATTTATTGATGCTACTTATAAAAAATGATTGCATAAATTAATTAGATTACGTGTTCAATCTTTACCCATTTTAATAGTGGAGATCATTTTCCTTTAATTAGACCTTATCCGTCAGTTTTGACTGTTTTAACCTCCCCATTACCCTTTTCTTTTTTGATGAATAGGATCAAGGCTTTGTCACGTGAGTCTAAACATTTGATCTTGGCCACGACGAGGGCCGAGAAAGACATTATCAAAAATTTCTCAACTCCTCTTCTCCGTAGAGGCAGACTAGATTGCTATAGGTCTAGCCCAAGCCCCAATTATTATAGTCAATAAATAGGAATTTGGCCCAAACTTCTCTTTTTTATGCTTTTCCAAGCCCAATTATAAAAAGTCAGCCTGGGTCAGAATTATTCTCAAATCAGGCCCAAACCCACCTAATCCGGGCTACTTGTGCCCCCAGTGGAGAACTCCTAGGGGCTAGGGCCTCAAAAAATATCGAGAATTGAAAAAAAAAAAATGGTACGTATGGGAAGCACAAAAGGAGTCGGGTTTCAAAGTTTCAAACTATAGACTTCAAACCTGAGTTATTGTAATAATGATAAATTAGCATTATTTCATTTCTTCTTAAATTATAATTATATATAAAAAAGAAGGATAACTATGTTTCTCTTTTTTGGAACATTTATATATTTCTTTTAATCGTTTCAAATTTCTTATGATATCCTAAATATATCAACCAATATCTCTTCATCTGATAATGCCCAAATCTTCTTAGTCACTGCAAATTGCTTGCAAAAGATTTATGTGACTGACTGCATGCCATGTGTTAATGTCTACTACTCTAATCCATCTTCATCCCCATGTGTATTGTCTAACTTTGAAAATTTTCCAAAGTTTCCAACAAGAAGAAAATAAAACAGAGAAACTAATGATCAAAAACCATAAATTATGTTATCTAGATTTGGGATGAGTATTAAATATGAGTATATGTTCGATATGGATATACTTAATTTTTTTAAATTTTTTCATATATTTATAAAATCATATCCTCATATCCATATACAAATATATGTCGAACATAAATATTTTAAAGTAAATAAAAAATCCGAGTATAGACCATAAAAGCTATGCACAGAAATCTTTCCAATTCAAGGATCTATTTAAGACTTGGGAGGATTCATTTTCAGTGTCCTCATCATCTTAATTATTCTACTTGACCAAATCTAATAATTTTTTATACCTATTTTTGTTGTTAGAGAAACATACAACTAGAAAAGGTACTTAATCTTCATTTTGGAGGGAACAGATAGTATGCAGCAGCCATAATTTAGCAAGGGGAAGAAAGAAATGTTATGAATGCAAAGGGGCCAAAGGCAAATTTAGATCAAACCAACAAGCAATAACCCAGCCAAAAGCAAAAGCTTGTCTCCTCCTTTGATTACCACTTTTATTGGAAGGGTTTATTAACCTAATGATGGTGAATCTAATGAATTTTATTTTCCATGTTTTAATTTTTTTCTTGTGGCCACACCCCCGACAGACACCCAACTCATCATGCCCTATTATCTACTAAAGCCATCAAACACTTTTTAGTCATATGCAATAATTGGTTAATTAATTAGGTTTTTATGGCCCAAATGTAGTCATTGTTAGCTTTATATGTCTGGGTAATTAATTAAACGGTGGGTTGAATTAATATTGGGAACTTTATTTGGGGTGGAAGAAAATTGGAAGAAGGGTATGGTTATTTAGGCTAAAGTCAGTCCTGATATATCATTATCATAATGGTTAAAAAAGCTGACCAAAGTTGCATTAATTATTATTACTATAAACAAAAAGTCTACAGCTTTACAGTTTGAAAGGTCATTAAAGATCAGTAACATAGATTTTTAAGCATTCCAATGAAAAATTCAAAATAAGACATACATTATAATATTGAAAAGATCTTGAAAGTTTTTTTTTTGTGTGTATTAAACCCAAGGTGTCCTCCCACTCCCATTTTATGGTTGATAGAAGATTAATCTCTGTCGGGCCGGAAGTGTTGGTATAGCAAAGTCCTCCCAACATTGACGACTCCCTGGATTCGAATCTTGATTCTCATCCAAGAGGTAAGAACCACTAGACATTTGGTAAAGATCTTGAAAGTTAACTGATCTATGATGTGAAAACTCCATATATACCCGCAATCTGTTTAAGCAAAAGCTGCTTTGTTATGGTCCTACTCCTATCCTATATATGATTATTGAATCTATTTATTAAAACTCTGAGACCCATGATTTAAAGGCTACAAGGAGAAACAGTATTTGCTTATTTGTAGTTGAGTTAATTCTTTTTATAAAATAGATTCAGTTTTAGTCCTTGGTTGATTCATAACTTCAACAAGAATTTTCATTTGATTTTAAGTGAGGGGAATCTTGTACTATATATGTAACAAAACCAAATTTTTTTATCTTTAAAAAGATCGAATTTGTTTTAAACTCTACTTATAATTGTGGAAAAAGCTGCAAATTAAGGAAATTGGGGATGGGCTAATCCCTGCCACTGATCAAAGGTGAACAACATGCTTATGGTTCGAAGGCCATAGGCTTTTTGAGTCGCAAAGGGTTTATTTGGTCTAAATTAAAAAACAATGATTTATTTGAGTATAATAAAGATATAAAAATTTATTTAAATAATAGAATAATTAATTTTTTTTTTTAATATTTTAACCTAAATTAAACAATCATGAGGTATATTCACATATATACAACTATAACTATTTTAGCCCTAATTATTTTCTTTTATTTATGATAAATGCAGTCTTTGAAGAATCGAGATCCAATTAAGGTGTAAATTTAAACTATTCTTTTTAACCAAAAAAAAAAGAACAGTTGCTATTTTTTTTAGATTGGAGACAACATATTTGTGATTTTTGTGTTTGGCTGTGAAAGTTTTAACCCTTTCGCAATAATATATAATTTATTGTCATGTTCCCAAAAGTACAGTCTCGAAATCAAATTAACCAATGCAAATATGGTGATTATCTCTTAAATGTCAACTTCTTAGGTAAATAAATGATGTAGAGCAGCAAACAAGTTCAATTCTAGCCCTAGAAAACAAATTCTGTGTTGCATTAAGGTCAATGTCAATTAACAACATTGTCGCTGTCCCCCTGCATGTATCAAATGTATATGCTTCTGCTGTATATATATATATGAATCGTATGAATCTTTGTCAAGTTTTTTTTTTTTTTTTTGGGTGTGTGTTTGCATGTGAACACGTATAATCATGCTAGGTTTTGAGTTTTGAACGGTAATCTGTCTGTCTGTTTTTATCCATTCTTTTGTATTGTTTCATCAGTTTTATTAAATGTCATGGGAAGAAATTTGTCCCATTTATAATCATGTTTAATGCAGTTCAAAGTCTGCCAATCTCTGCGATAAACTGCTTTCAAAATGGGGCAACCCCACCCTAGCCAAGCAGAAGACGCGCAATCTTTGCTATATGCAATTTTCATGATTTTTTTTTTTTTTGGATAAGTAAGTGTTTTATTTATCCAGAAAGCAGTTAAACTGCTACATCCAACGTCATGTGCAACATGTACTTAAAGCTATACATACTTAAACAATACTTGAACAAAACTGAAGACCACTAATCAATCAGGGAACAATAGCAACATACTTCAGCAATACTTAAAGCTATACCAGAATGGACAAAGATCCTAGGAAAAAAGAGACAGTCCCCAATCTGCATCCAATCTTCGGTTCACTTCATCAGGACTAATGTTCTTGAGCCCCAACAATCGCATTCTGATGATCTCTTTTATCTGCTCAATGATGGCTCCTTGTGTGGATTGAAGGCGATTAAAACACCTATTATTTCTCTCCCTCCAGATCGAGTAAAGAAAGGCACTCCATGATAAACGCAAAATAACAGAAATGAGAGTTTTTCCTCTGATTCTGTTTACTGCCCATTGCAGCTCTGCTTGCCAGCTCCTTATGCTTCTATGAAGTTGGCATAAGCATAGTATATGCCCCCAGATTTCCTTTGAATAGTCACATTCGAAGAATATATGATTCCGGGTTTCTTGCTCAGTTTGACATAGCTCACATTTGCCATCCACCTCCATGCCCCATGACATCAATCTGTTCTTTGTAGGCAGTTTGTCCAATATAGACATCCAAGCTACCAGTGCATGTTTAGGAATATGAGATGGAAACCAGATCAGTTTATCCCACTCCACCTTGTCCTGCCTAGGCCTGAGATCATTCCAGACCTTAGCCACCATAAATCTGTTCCCAGGGAACTTCCAAGTTAGAGCACCATTCTGGTTGGAGGTGAACCTCAAAGCCAAAGCCCTCAGCTGAAGCATTTTACGCCATGTCCAGCTGCTTCCTGGGGAAGATTGAACCTGCCACACTGTTCTTCCTTTCAGCACATAGGCATGAAGCCATGCAATCCACAATGAATCTGCCTGAGAGAGAAGTGCCCATAGGTGCTGAATAATGCAAGCCTTATTCCATATTCCCAAGTCTTTTAATCCAAGACCCCCCTCTGACTTTGGACAGCAAATGGAACTCCATTTGACTCTTGCTCCCTTAGCTGAGTCATCTCTTCCTTTCCAGAAGAACCTGCTGCATAATTGATTAACTCTTTTAAGAACAGCCTTAGGCAATACAAAGTGCCTGCACCAGAAATTGGACACATTAAAAAGAACAGATTGAATGAGCTGAAGCCTTCCTGCATAGGATAACATGCATGCTGCCGAGCCATTGATTCTCTGAGTAATTCTGTCGATCAAAGGAGAACAATCCTTTTCAGAGAGTCTTCTTGTGACCAAAGGGACCCCAAGGTACCTAACAGGTAGTTTGCCAAGTTTAAACCCTGTCAACTCTTGCATCTCAAGTAGAGTGGTCCTACTAACACCAGAGGAGAAGACTTCACTCTTGGAAGGGTTTCATGATCTTTTTGTTTGTTTCATTTTCATCATTTTTTTCAACCTCCATAAGCTCGTCAACTTTATCTCCAAGAAAACCTCATCATATATATATATATATATATATATATATATCTTTTTCCTTTCTTAAATCCTAATTGAAAGATGAAAGTTAAAATCTTCAATGGGGGACTGGTACTCAATTTTAAAGATCTTATATTATAAATATAAATTAGAAATGGAAAATGGGGCACAGTGTGGGACTGAATGCTGCAATTTCTGGCCTTAATGAGAGGGAAGAGATTGGTAAAGCCTTGTCTTGATCACTATCCTAAAAACAACGACAAAAAACCAATAAAAACAAAAGAGAGAAAAGGAGCAGAAAAAAGAAAAAAAAAAGAAAAACTTATTAGTGTGGGGCAAAGAAAGAGGAGTAGAGTTGTGTCACTTTCCACTTCATAAAATGGAAAGAGAGGTTTTGTTTAAGCATGCATCACATGGGCCTGGAGATAAAATAAAAAACCTTCTTCACCCTGACATGTCCAAATCATGTTTTTCCTACACAATTCAAAGAGGTATGTCCCCTTCCCCTCCACACAAATTAGCCTAAATCTTCTTTTGTTTAATGCATATAGTAACTTAGTAAGAGAATAGACAAGGGAACTTCTCTTTTAGAGCAATGCCTCCAACACTGCCATTGAGCAGTTCCTATTATTGTTTTCTTCCTCTAAACAATGATTTTAGATATGGGAAAAAATCGTGTAGTTATTTTTAAGAATTGACATTTAACAAGTTTTAAGTTAAAAGTCGAGCATCTGTAATATATTTTTTTTATATTTTTAGACTATGATATCTTTTGTATAAACAAAAATATACAGATCCATTTGACACAAGACCAGTCAAACTGAGGTATTTGTTTTAGTGTGTATTGAATTTTATGCTAAAGTTTCAATTTTTTTTTTTTTTTTTTTTTTTTTTTGAGAATAAGGCTGAAAAATATAAAAGGCCTTGCAATAGATATTTTGTTCATTTGTAGATAAGAGGATCGAATTGGCTTTACTTTGAAAATTGAAGTGTTTGATAAGGTGCGGGCCCTGCAATTTTGCAACCTAAACCTATATGTTTAAGTTTAAAACAAGAAGAAAATTAATTGTAAAAAAAAAAAAGGGAAGAAACCTGACTCCTAAGTTGACAAGCTGTCTGTTCAACACCAATCTTTTTGACTCATATAAGTTCATTATAATGCACATGAGACATTAATCCACTGCTTCATACTAAGATTGAATCTGTTTTCTTCAAAGTTTAAAGATTTTGTTTCTAAATATTTTGAAGAAAAACGATAGCAAAATATCAATTATGATAAGCTGTATTTTCAGTACTTTCTTTTTTTTACCACAAACTAAAATTCATCAACATTAATTTTTTAAAAATAAAAGTGATCTAATTTTTTGCATTTTTTTTCTTTCTTTCTTAAACTTTTTCTTTACCCTGCATATTTCACAAGCCAATAAGCACTTGAAAGTTGAAACTTTCTCATGATATTGTATGAAAAATTATTTGATATATCATTGATGAAATTTAAATATTTTATGGATGAAATTAAAGAGTTTTCACTTTTCATGTATCTCAAACATTCAGTTTTAAAGCACTAAAAAAAGACTTTTAAGATGTAGATTACATCAAATTAATTGTTGTAGTCTTTAAAATTGAAACAATGATACAAATGCAAATAAAATTACAGTTAATATAGCTGGGATGGATGTTACATTTAATTAACTCATAATTAATTAAGCAATGCCATAGTTACATTTAAAAAAATTAATGAGATATAAAATCTTTAAATTTTACTAATTAGTGAGTGTCCTAAAAATATTCTTTAAAATTATCATATTAAAATATTTTCTATCAATGTATATAAAATTCATCAATTAATTATTAATTATTGCATTAAATATAAAAATATTATTGTAAATAATAACTTAATCTCGTTAACAAAATTCAAAATCCTTCAATACTACTAATAAGTAAAAATCATTATTGAAGAAGTAACTTTATCACCTTTGAAAATCGACCAATGAACACTAAGTAATAGACTTGCTCACGGGTTGGCCCTGGGTCTTAATATTTGTGATCAGGGTCGGTCCGATCCGGATCACTATTCATATATTAAAAAAAATAATTTTTTTAAAAAAATTTAATTATAAAAATATTTTTTTTTATTAAAAGATGAATAGTGATTCGAGCTTGCAGGCTTGGTCGGGCCTAGGCAAAAAAATAAAAAAAATTTGGACCGTGGCCCGACCCGATCCAACCTATAAACACCTCTACTAAGTAATCACTTTTAATAATTAACTTTTGACATAACATTATTAGCATAACATATATCAAACATTAATTTTTATATCGAGACCCAAACTTGGATTGGAACTAAATATATGGTGATAAAATTAAAGATGACAATGGGGTGGGACAGAGTGAAAATTATCGTATTTATTTCTACTTTAGTTTTTATATGGATGTTGAAAATATCTGTCTTCGTAAATATCATTTACATCCATAATTATTGTACACTGCTCCACACTTAGATCTGGTCACGAGTCGGGACTGAGCATGTATTTTAGTGATCCGAATCGACTCGGATCATTGTTCACATAATAAAAAAATAATATTTTTTTAATTTAATTAAAAAAATATATATAGAAAAAATAAAAAATATTTTTTAAATATATATGAATAGTAAATATGGACCGACGGGTCGACCCGACCCAGGGTCAGACTTGGATAAAGAAATCCAAAGAAAATCGGGTCGCGGCCCGGCCGATGAACACGCCTATCCACACTATTTCACTCTATTTTTTATTAAATATTTTTAATTAATATTATAAAAAATTTATTTATGAACATAACTTAATTTAATATATATATAATTTTAATATATATATATATATACTAAAAATATAAAAATATATCTATAATATTTTAAAAAATAAAATAATAATTTAAAAAAACGAAGCACACTGAATCAAATATTTATCAGAATGTCCAGCTTCATCCGTTTTCATTTATAAAAAAAATGCCTATTCAAAACAAATTAGTACAAAATTTATGATTTTTTTTCTTCATAAAATTGGGTTTGAGAGGGGAACCAAACCAATTTTCAGACAAAATCATAACCTTTTTAGCTTTAACTCCAATCTCTGTCGCATTCAAAACCTTACTGTACTAACTATCAACAGATAATATTATCTCTGGATCATAGGGATCTTTTCGTCATTTAGGCAACTCCTAAATAAAATTCTACACGTGAGAGCTATGATAAGGGTACTTGAATACTCATGCTAAGGATTTGGGATTGGAAACTAGTCTAAAATTTAAACGAACAAGACCTTCCCCCCCTTTTTTTTTTTAACCTTAAATTATAAATTAATAAAAAAAATAAATCTGATAATTTTGTACACAACACAAAAATATTTTGAATATAATGTTTAATAAATACAAAAATAATATACTAAATATGATTAATATGACATGTTTAATACATGTATTATATTTGTATTTAAAATTTTGATACACTTAATAATTTGTGTCGTATTCATGTTTACGCAAGTAACATAAAATAATACGAGACATGACACATACACGAATTATCAAATTAAAAAAAAAATTATAAAGAAACAAAATATATTAGTAATAGTATTATTTTGTAAGTTCAAAATTTTTGTTTACTTCACTTAAATCCAATTGAAGTTGATTTATTAAAAGAAATCAAGAACTCAAATTTGTTCCATTCAAATTTGAACGATTTGACAAATTAAATCTAAATAATTTAAATAAATTATTTAATTTTAAAAATTAACGATTTGGATATAAAATTATCTAAATTTAAAATCATCCAATTCAAACACAACTCGATTTTTTCAAGCTTAAAACAAAAGTATTACACCTAATAAATAAATAAAGGGTAAAGGATAGCATTGTTGTAAATTTGTAATTGCCCTCTCATCTTTTTACTCAAAATAATATGTACATTGAAATTTTAATTAGATAATAACAAAAAAAAAAATTTCTTTTTAATATTTTGGTAGAAAGGAAGGCCCATTTCAATGCAAACCACTAGATCCAATCTTTATCATAGTTTAATATTTTTCCTAGACCAAAATACCCTTGGAAAAGGACATGAAAATGGGTAAAAAAAAAAAGCTTACACTTTTTTCCCAAAATGTCAAAAAAGTCCCATTGAATCATCGGAGACGGTAAAAATAATAGCTCTCCCTCGCTGCTTTTTCTTAACCCACCTTTCCAGCCGGAGTCGGTAAAAAATACAATCAAACACAAACGAAGCTAACCGTAAATCAATCAAACAACGGTAACCACAATGCCTCTCTCTCTCTCTCTTAACTCTTTAAGTCTGACCTCGCCGCCATTCACACAAATAAGACTCGAAGCAATGACCTGAATAGACCCACGCGCTGTTGGCATCAAGTGGAGACACTCCGCCTCAAAGTGGGGCCGTAATCCTGAAATATAAATGTGATAGGACGGTGTTTTGCAATCTCCTCGAGGGCGTTGAGCGTGGGCAGTAAGCTTTCTTTTCGGAGTTAACTTTTGATCTCAATCTCGTTGTCTGTAACTAATAATTTTTCTAAGTTTCCTTTTTGGGGCTCATTATTTTGTACTCTCGATTTCATTTTTTTTTTCTCAACTAGTAATCTCCATGAAAACGATGTCATATTACTAAGAAAAAAGAAAAGAAAAACTAGTAGTCTTATAGATGAAAATAATTTTCTTTTAACAAATTTTAAACAAGAGGCACTTGTATTTTGCAAACATGCTAATATATGTTTTTTTTTTTTCTTTCACTTTCTCCTCTACAAACAAGTTTTGTTTAAAAATGTAAAGTCATATCAAATGAAACCTTTATAAATAAACTTAAATTAATTTAAAATAATTAATTATTATATATTTTTAAATAAATTCTCGAAAAAACACTTGTTAAGTCATTAATTAAAAAAATAGAGTTATTAGACATTAGTATATACTATATAGTACTTTATTTAAAGGCAAACTAATTTTCTTGGCACATGTCTAGTTACTATAAAAATTACATCATTTAGTAGTAATTAGTTCATATTTTAGTTGATTAATAGTAGTTTTCTTTATTTTCATTTCCAAAGGGGCTAGCAATGCATCAAGTTTTTTTTTTTTTTTTTTAAATTTCATTTAATCAATCAAGATTATAAATTTAAAATGATAAAACACCATCTCAGATTATTTGATGATCAATTAAATATTATATTCTAACAATGTCATGAGTCTAACATATTATCTTCTTGTCTTAAACTCGAGATTAAGTCGATCGATTTTTAGGAATTAAAGAGAGAGAAACGACAGTAACTGCTAATCACTCTCTCAGCCTCACTTATACGAAATGAATAGGTGTAAACTTACATATGCAGCCTTTTCGATCTAGAATCATGTGGCACGAAAAGATACGTCACGATTTTTAGGTGCAAGCATTAATCATGCGCCTAACCCAAACGACGTGCATAACAATACGTATATAAATTTCGAAATTCAAAATAAAATAAAATAAAGGAGAAAAAAAGAAAGAAAAAGTTGGATATTATTCAACAATCAAGAAACTAGTCTCTTATTCTAGAATACCTAAGGGCGAGTTGAAGAATTTTCCAAAAAATTTAAGAGTAAGTAGAAATTTTTCCAAAAAAACTTAAAGACAGACAAAAGAATTATCCAAAAAATCTAATGGCGAACAGATGACATCATCAAAAAATGGCTAATGCAAGTTGAAAATTTTGCACCATAAAAGTTAAGAGGACAGCAGAGTAATCTTCAAAAACTTTTTTAAAAAATCATATCCGATCAATTTGTTTCCAAACAATTAGTCGATGAAATATCATTAACCCACTATATGGATGTGTTCTTAACGTCACATGGCGACCACAATAAACTTTACCAGCTTTCATAGAATTTCACACATGAGATCGATCATTTTATAACCTCTTCATGCTTGGAGCACTTGTTATAACTAATATTCTTCATGATTCAAGATCAATCTAAAACTAAGCTCTTAAAGCCCAACGTTAAAGAATCACCAAATGACTCAAGAAATTAGTACACTTTTTGAAAATTAGATTAGACCCACACTGTCAAGAACAATTAGCTATCACAATTGACAAATATAATCACTAGTCTCATGCATCCCCATATGTGGTAAATGCTCAAAACGTTAAATCATCATATTATATTAATTCTCTATTTGCTTCCTCCTACTACTCTTAAAACACTTACTTTTTAAACATCGAAGGGCCTTAAAATCTTAACTCCGTTACCCCTTTAATTGTTTATTTCCGTTTGATAAATTGGACGTGCAGCATATCCCAACCTTCCACTCGTCAAATCCTTCAGCACAAAAAAAAACACACTTTACCCACCGCAAAACTTCAGCTTGCAGTTGCAGAGAGGTAAGCAAATGACGCAGGCCCAGAAGAATAAAAATAAAAAAAGCTTAAAAAGAAAAAATATAGGGGCAAAATGACCCCTTTGATAAGTAATAAAGAGAAAACATGTGGGCAATTCAGGGACAGTAAGAACATTAACTTTTTTGCTTTTATTACAGCGGGGGTGTCACAGTCTGTCTAGGTGAAAAAACAAAAATAAATCTTTCATTGATTTGGGCGCCCTGCCTTTAGCTCCACGTTGCAGTCTGAAAAGTCCATTATAGAGTTGTGCCTGCCACTGCCACTGCCACTGCCAGCAGATTTTCATTTCTTTCCATTTCACTACCATTCACTATTTATATATTTAGTAGTAATTACTAATTTTTATTACTATAATACTAGTACTAGTAAATAAAGTTAGCCCATATATTTTTTTTGGTATAAGAGTTCGCCTAAACACTCTACATTTGTCATTAATCATATCAAATATTCTTGATCCACTACCAAAAAAATTTCACAAGATCTATAAACTAAAGAAAAGGTGAATATAGTTACCCCAATGTTTCTGCCAAAGAACAAAAAGCTACCTATATTTCTATTCAGCATAATAATAATAATAAAAAAAGAGGGGGCTTTAGTGTAATTACAATGGGAGAGTGCCCAAAAGGTCAAGATATGGAGTTTGGCACTTGCCCTTGTTTTTTTTAGTAGATGAAGATTGAAGAGTAGTATTTTTTTTTGTTTGTAAGGACAATATACTTTCTAATAGGGGTGTTCATTATTCGGGTTTAATCGAATTAATCGATCGAATTTTTTTCGGTTCGGTTAATCGGTTAACCGAATAAAGTTCGGTTCGGTTAACGGTTAATACTTTTGGAATATTTCGGTTATCGATTAATTCGGTTCGGTTAAGAGAAAATAACCGAATTACACGAATTAACCGAACTATAGTAAATCTTGTATGTTTAGTTGTTTAGTATGTTTGATGTTTGGATTTTATAATAGTTTTATTATGCTTTATTTTTTGATTTTTGTTGGTTGGATAGATTATTTGGATATAAAATCATGTATTAAAATAGGTTGCAAAATAAATTAGATAAATATTTCAGTTAATTCAAAAATCAACCAAATTAATTGAAATAATTTTGGTTCGATTAATTAATCATTTTAACATTTCGATTCGGTTAACGATTAATGAAAAAAAATTAATTATAATTCGATTTAGTTATTAACTGAATTAACCGAATCAACAACACTACCTTCTAAAATAAAGAAAAGACAATACAGTATTACCGCTGTAGGGGGTGACAGAAACCCAGAGATGTAGAGAGAGGATAGAGGGAAAGATGGGTGCATAGAAAAAGAAAAAAAACAAAAAAACAAAAAAAATAGAGAAATGGGAAAAATATATATTGAGAGAGATAGGGACTACAGAGAGAGAAATGCAGAGGAGGGAGGGCACTTTATAACCTTTTTTTATGATACACGCATCCTTGGCAGAACAGAGGAGGGTACAGAGTACTGCTACGACACAGGGGTAGAAGAAGAAGGAAAAGAAAAAAGAAAAAAGAAGTGAAATTACATAGTTAGCAGTAGTAGCAAACAACAACAAGAAACAGCAACATCAGCAATAAGGCCATAAACACCACCCAGAGAGAGGGATAAAAGTTTTTTTTTTCTTTTTTGAGGAGGGAGATGGAGCTGAAAAAATGGAGTTGTTGCAAGACTGAGTAGGGGGAGATAAGGAGAAGGATGGAGCTTAAGAGAGAGATAGAATATGGTGAAGGATAACAAAAGGAGCTATTTTGGTGAAATGGGTCTTTTTTTTATTGAAGTTGGGAGATTGATTTCATGGCATGCAAAGAAAGATTTTTTTTCTCTTGCCGTTGATAAAAATATTGTCTTTCTCTTATCTCTGATCCTCCTAAAAAACAGCTTCTTTGTCTTTTCATTTGTATACAATACAAATGCACTTTCAGTTACAGGCTAACAGGGAGGTGGAACTCGCGGGTTTTGCTTCGGTTTGTCAACAAGATAAGTGGATAAAGCAGCAAGAAGCTAATAGCTTTAGCTTTGAAAACAGCTTCTACTACCACAACGAACAAGAACCAACTTCTGTTCTTCATATGAGAAGAAGCCAAAGCCCACCCACATCAGCATCCACTCTCTCTTCTTCTTTCAACGGCGGAGCCGCCGATGCAGTCGGCGGAGGTAATTCCACCAACAACACCATCACCACGGCGGCCACCATAGCACCAACTGAGACTCCACTTCCAGACAACAACAAAGAAGAATGGGCCACGGAGCTAGACCTTGTTCCAGGGCCTGGAGGAGCTCAAAGATGCAATCTCGGATTGGAAGATTGGGAGACTATGCTGTCTGAATCAGCCGTGTCACTGAGTCAAGACCACTCGCTTCTGCGTTGGATCGCTGGTGACGTGGATGACCCTTCTTTTGGTCTCAAACAGCTGCTTCAGCGTGGGAGTACTGGTCCTAATCAGGGTCTTGATTTTGAAGGCAATGCAGGGTTGGGGGTTGTTGATCAGGGTCCAGGGTCTGACCAAATTGGTAGCCTTATTTGTTCTGGTCCTGGTAATGTAATTTCAAGTGCTGCTCTTAATTTGGGTGGTTTTCCTGGTTCTTGGTTTGTGCCAAATGCCAACAATAATAGGAATGGAAAGATCGGTTCAGTCGTGCCAAGTTGTTCTTCAGTTGAGGTGGTTAACAATCACAAGGTTCTTGGTGCTACTGTTGGGTTGAATACTAATAATCAAAATCCAATATTTACTTCTACGGCTATCAATATTGGTCTTCCTGTTTCTTTGCCTATGCTTTATCAACAGCAGCAGCAAGGTCAATATCTTGAAAACCAAGAAGACAAACCTCAGATTTTGAATCCACAGGTTTTAATGGGTCTGCAACAGCATCCCCAAAATCCAAACTTTTTGTTGCCATTACCTCAAGAACAGCACCTCCTTCAGCCTTTACCAAAGCGCCTCAATCCTGGTAACTTAGAACTTTCTTCTCAGATCCCAAAACTCCCATTTTCTGATGCCGGACATGAGTTGTTTATGAGAAAGCAGATGCAACAGCATATGGGGTTTTCTCAGGGAGTCCAGTATGTTCCTCAGCAGCAGCAGCCGCTGATGGTGGCAAAACAGAAAGTGCTTGGTCCAGGAGAGGGGATGGCTCAACAACAGCAACAACATCAGTACCAGTTACACCAGCAACCACAAGCCACATTGTTCGACCTGCTTTACAAGGCTGTGTTAGAATCCCACATCGGTGGGAGAATTGTTAGAGTTCCTCCTTGAAGGCTATATAAAGAGCCTTAAGGAGAAGTATTAAAACCATCCCAAGAATTATCTCTTCCTCTCTTGTATACTTTCTTATATTCTTTGTGAGGTTGTTCTCTCCTAGTATTTAGAGAGAGGTGTTGTAATATTTTCTCATACTGAAATTCTTCTAGTCTTGCCCCGTGGTTTTTCCCTTTATTCATTGAGGGTTTTCCACGTTAAATTTTGTGTGTTCAGTTCCTTTTTCTCATCTCTTATTTTAGTTGTGAGACACTATTCCGTCACTCTGGTACCTAACAGTGGTATCAGAGCCATTGGTTCGTGGTCCTTATTCCGCTGCAGTGAAAGTGTTGGTTCTTAGTATGCTCTGTGGTTGCAGTATTGTCTGATCTTCCACATCAGAAAAGAATTATTCTTGTTGCTGGAAATAAAGTGTGGTAGTGTGAAAGTGTCTAGGGAAGTTCTGGCTAGGAAAGACTTGGTATTTAAGTGTGTCTATCAGTGACCCACCTCTCTTTCCTGGGAACCTACCTGGTGCACTATTCACGGGCTACGGTCACTGTTCCAGTATACGGTCACTATTCACAGATACGGTTACTATTCATACGTGTGGTTGTATACTTTTGCAGTAATTGTTAACGTATACTGGATTTGTTCTAGTGTACGACATACGTACAATACTGTTCACGTATACGGTACTATTCACGGTGAAATAGTGTAACTCGCTTCAGTTCGTGTACAACCATGGCAGCAAAATTCGAGATAGAGAAGTTTAGTGGGAGAAATTTCTCCTTGTGGAATATTGAAAGTAGTGAAAGGAAACGTTGTAGTGATAAAAGCAGAGAAGATCACAAGCAATCTATACATGCTTTTGGGAGAGACGTTGCAAGAGGCAGATGCATCAGTTGCAGCAGCCAGCCAAGAAGAAACGACGATGATGTGGCATCGCAGATTAGGCCATATGTCAGAGCGAGGCTTGAAAGTCCTTGCAGAACGCAATCTCCTGCCCGGGCTCAAGATGGTCAATTTACCTTTCTGTGAGCACTGTGTGATAAGCAAGCAGCATAGATTGAAGTTTGCTAAAGTAACTACAAGAAGCAAACACATACTGGACTTAATCCATTCTGATGTGTGGGAGTCACCAGAAATATCCCTGGGTGGAGCAAAGTATTTTGTATCATTCATTGATGACTATTCCAGGAGATTATGGGTGTACCCAATCAAGAAGAAGTCTGATGTGTTTCCAGTATTCAAGGAGTTCAAAGCACAAGTAGAGCTTGAAACTGGGAAAAGAATCAAGTGCTTGAGGACAGACAATGGAGGAGAATATGTAGACGGTAACTTTCTAACATTCTGTAAGAAAGAGGGTATTATGAGACAATTCACGGTTGCACATATGCCTCAACAGAATGGTGTAGCAGAGCGGATGAACAGAACTCTCCTAGATAGAACAAGAGCCATGCTGAGAACAGCGGGATTGGCCAAATCTTTCTGGGCAGAAGCAGTCAAAACCACCTGTTATGTGATAAATCGATCACCATCAACGGCGATTGGTTTGAAGACGCCTATGGAGATGTGGAAAGGAAAGCCAGCTGATTATTCTTCTCTACATGTGTTTGGATGTCCTGTGTACGTGATGTACAACTCCCAAGAAAGAACAAAGCTGGATCCAAAATCCAGAAAATGTATATTCTTGGGTTATGCTGACGGTGTTAAGGGGTATCGCCTGTGGGATCCCACTGCCCGCAAGGTTGTTGTCAGCAGAGATGTAGTTTTTGCAGAAAATGAACTGCAAAGTGAGCAAACAAATGACAACACCTCAAAAGAGACTGCTACAGTGCAGATGGATAGAAATTCTCAAGAAGATGATTCTTCTGAAGCAGAACCAGAGCATGAGGTACCAGAACCAGTTGAGTCCGAGGCTGTAGAAGTTCGACGGTCAACTCGTGAGAGAAGGCCTCCAAATTGGCACACGGAGTATGTTACGGAGAGCAATGTTGCATACTGTCTTTTAACAGAGGATGGAGAGCCATCAACTTTTCATGAAGCTACTAGTAGCCCAGATGCTTCTCTGTGGATGACAGCAATGCAGGAAGAAATTGAAGCTCTTCACAAGAACGAGACATGGGAACTGGTGGAATTACCACGTGGCAGAAAAGCCATTGGTAACAAATGGGTCTACAAGATCAAGCGGGATAGCAATGATCAAGTAGAACGATATCGTGCTAGATTGGTTGTAAAAGGATATGCTCAGAAAGAAGGTGTTGACTTCAACGAGATATTTTCTCCAGTTGTCAGACTTACTACTATCAGAGTAGTGTTGGCTATGTGTGTTGCATTTGATTTACATCTTGAACAACTAGATGTAAAGACGGCTTTTCTACATGGAAAGCTTGAAGAAGAAATTTATATGCTCCAACCAGAAGGTTTTGTTGAAACAGGCAAAGAAAACTTGGTTTGCAGGTTGACCAAATCTCTGTACGGTCTAAAGCAGGCGCCCAGATGTTGGTACAAGAGATTTGATTCTTTCATAATTAGCCTTGAATACAACAGACTGAGTTCAGACCATTGTACGTACTACAAGAGGTTTGATGATAATGATTTCATTATTTTGCTGTTGTATGTGGATGACATGTTGGTGGTAGGCCCCAACAAAGATCGAATCCAAGATTTGAAGGCACAGTTGGCTAGGGAGTTCGATATGAAGGACTTGGGACCTGCAAACAAGATTTTAGGGATGCAAATTCACCGAGACAGAAAAGACAGGAAAATTTGGCTTTCTCAAAAGAATTATCTGAGGAAGGTCTTGCGACGCTTCAACATGCAAGACTGTAAGCCAATATCTACCCCACTTCCTGTCAATTGTAAATTATCCTCAGGTATGAGTCCTAGCAATGAAGCAGAGAGGATGGAAATGTCTCGAGTACCGTATGCATCAGCGGTGGGAAGCCTTATGTATGCTATGATATGTACAAGACCAGACATTGCACAAGCAGTGGGAGCGGTCAGTCGATTTATGGCAGATCCTGGTAGAGAGCATTGGAATGTTGTTAAGAGGATCCTTAGATACATTAAAGGAACCTCAGATGTTGCATTATGTTTTGGAGGATCAGAACTTGTTGTCAGGGGTTATGTTGATTCAGATTTTGCAGGTGATCTTAATAAAAGGAAATCCACTACTGGCTATGTGTTCACACTTGCAGGAGGAGCGGTAAGCTGGTTATCTAAGTTACAGACTGTTGTAGCTTTGTCTACTACAGAAGCTGAGTACATGGCAGCTACCCAAGCATGCAAGGAAGCAATATGGATACAAAGGTTAATGGAAGAACTCGGGCACAAGCAGCAGAAGATTATTGTGTATTGTGACAGTCAGAGTGCCTTGCACATTGCAAGGAATCCAGCCTTTCATTCCAGGACAAAGCATATAGGTATACAGTATCACTTTGTTCGAGAAGTAGTAGAAGAAGGAAGTGTGGATATGCAAAAGATTCACACCAAAGACAACCTAGCAGATGTTATGACAAAGCCAATCAACACTGACAAGTTTATTTGGTGTCGATCCTCCTATGGTCTATCAGAAACGTAAGCAACATGGAATGGCAAGACAGAAAGAGTGGTGTGAAGATATGATTGGTTTAATCAAATCTTCAAGTGGGAGAATTGTTAGAATCCCACATCGGTGGGAGAATTGTTAGAGTTCCTCCTTGAAGGCTATATAAAGAGCCTTAAGGAGAAGTATTAAAACCATCCCAAGAATTATCTCTTCCTCTCTTGTATACTTTCTTATATTCTTTGTGAGGTTGTTCTCTCCTAGTATTTAGAGAGAGGTGTTGTAATATTTTCTCATACTGAAATTCTTCTAGTCTTGCCCCGTGGTTTTTCCCTTTATTCATTGAGGGTTTTCCACGTTAAATTTTGTGTGTTCAGTTCCTTTTTCTCATCTCTTATTTTAGTTGTGAGACACTATTCCGTCACTCTGGTACCTAACAGGCTGCAGAGTTGGTAGGAACTGGGAATTTTTCACACGCGCAATTGATATTGTCGCGGCTCAATCACCAGCTGTCCCCTGTAGGTATGCCCCTTCAAAGGGCTGCGTTCTACTTCAAGGAGGCTTTGCAATTACTTCTCCTCATGAATAACCCAATCTCTCCCCCACCTCCAAGGAGCCCCACCCCTTTCGATGTTATCTTCAAAATGGGGGCTTACAAGGTCTTCTCTGAAGTCTCTCCGCTTATCCAATTCGTCAATTTTACTTGCAATCAGGCTCTTCTTGAAGCTCTTGATGATACTGATCGGATTCACATTGTGGACTTTGATATTGGATTTGGTGCTCAATGGGCTTCGTTTATGCAGGAGCTTCCCATGAGGAGTAGAGGAGCTCCTTCATTGAGAATTACTGCCTTTGCCTCACCTTCAACACACCATCCTATTGAGCTTGGGCTTATGCGTGAAAATCTTATGCAATTTGCTAATGAAACTGGTGTAAGTTTTGAGCTTGAGGTGCTTAATTTTGATTCTTTAGATCAGACCCCTTACTCTTTGCCAATGTTTCGATCAAATGAAAATGAGGCAGTTGCTGTGAATTTCCCTGTTTGGTCTTCTTCGAATCAGCCCTCTGCTCTGCCCAATCTTATGCGCTTTGTGAAGCAGCTTTCGCCAAAAATTGTGGTGTCTTTGGACCAAGGGTGTGATAGAAATGATCTGCCATTCCCACAACATGTAATCCATGCCTTTCAGTCATATGTAAACCTATTAGAATCACTTGATACCGTTAATGTGACTTCTGAAGCTGTGAACAAGATTGAGAGGTTCCTTCTTGTGCCAAGAATTGAAAGCACTGTGTTGGGGCGTCTGCATGCACCTGAGAAAATGCCTCTTTGGAAGACACTTTTTTCCTCAGCTGGTTTCACCCCTGTAACATTCAGTAACTTCACTGAAACTCAGGCAGAATGTGTGGTAAAGAGGGCTCAAGTGAGGGGTTTTCATGTTGAGAAGCGCCAGGCTTCACTTGTTCTTTGCTGGCAGCAGAGGGATCTTATCTCAGCTTCAGCTTGGAGGTGCTGAGAAGCAGCCAGCATCGGACAGGCAGGGGAGGTTGGTTTTTTAGTAACTCACAATCTATCAACTCTATCCTGAAGAATGAATTAAGTCAATAATTACTAAACTCTGCAGCTTTTATGACTTAATACTTGTGAATTATCTTGCTTGTGAGCCTCTTCTGCTTGTTTGTCTAGTATAGATGCAATTCCCAGTAGAAGAAAACATCTGACTGCAAAAAGTCTAGTGGGGCTTTTTGTTTTGGACGTATTGATATTGCTACTATGGTATTCTGGTTTCTTTTGTTTTTTTTTTGGTGAGAAGCTGTATTTTTCTGGTTAAGGTGGTGACAATTTGTTGTATATTTGACAACGAATGAGAGCTAAAATTTCAAATACAACCTACCAGAATTTAGTTTAATGTTTATGGGGTACTGTTGATAAGTTCTCAAATTGTATGTTTGATGTTTGAATCCTAATTCCTTCCTTTCTACTATGTTGCATATAATGCATACTTTATTTAACATGAGATTTTAATGCTTTTTGTGTGGTTGGAGCTATTGCCAATTTCCCCAGTTTAGAACTGGTTCATCTGATAACAAATGATTAAAATAATGTTTTCTTGTGCATAATTAGAGTAGTTATTTTTTCTTGATAATGTTGAGATTTAGTCGAAAAGGTGATAAGATGGAAGAAGTGCTAAAGCAAGCAAGGAATCAGGAAAATATGTCCAAGGTGGGGTGCCCTTGACCTTTAACTGCCCTGAGAATATACCATTACCATACCACCTTATTGTTCAAATATTTATGAATAGAAAGATTTCTTGTGGGGACATAGTGATTCCTTGATTAAGCACTGTGTTTCATCATCAACAAGCTGCCTCTTCAAAATTTTTAGGTGCTTTAAGTAGATATTCTAAATGAGACCAGTGCTAGAAACAGGTAAATATCTATTCAAGTTTCGTTTCGCATCCCGTAAATTTCCACCCTTTTCAACAAAAATAATCTGTCCGGCTTAACGTGCACAATCTGTCATACTAGAGTTTATTGTTTAGATTCCTCACTTCTTCACTCTACTAGGCTTATTACATGTTATTATCCATCCTTATGGCCTGAAATCCATTTTCTTTTTGTTTTAAAATTGTCGTGTTGCCTTCAAGTTATATAGTAAAGGTAGCATACTGCCAATCCTTTGTTGGGTAAGTCACGAATTTTTTATCAGATGTTCTTTCGGTATCTGGTCGATAATTATGAGGTGTTGCATTTAGTTTAAGTTAGCATACTTTATCAGTTACTAATGGAGCAGTTCTAGCTGTTCCAACCATAAGTCAAATAAATTAAGGTGATCTATCTTTGCTCTTTTTTAGGCTCCGATGGAACTGCCAATAAATAGTGAGTGCCTATATCTTGTTTTGGATCCCATTTTAATGCATACTATGTTGCATATAATGCAGATTTCAATTAGTTAATTTAAGTAAACCATAATTGGTTTCATTAATGTGTAGTTATAATCTGCTTCAGATTGGGGGAATTAATCTTTTCTTTGGAAATATCAGACAATGGCATCCCTAGATTTTGTGCTTTGAATTATTATTTGCAGAATCACACTATCATTAGAGCTACCACTTTTGCTTAAATCTTATCCTAATCTTCTGTTTGGTAGAAAAGTGATCTTAATTTCTCCAATTCTTAAAAAGTATTTGCTCTGTCAGATACTTTAGTTTGATTAAAGAGGTAGTTAAATACAGAGAAGGGTTTGAACATTCAGGCCTTAGGGTTAGGTTTAGAGCTCCAATGGAAGTTGGAATCTTTTATCAGTTAAGATATCACCTCTTAATACCTTATAGTCTGTTAATTAATACAGGGACATTAAGAAATGCTAAGCTAGATGTCCTTTAGCTCGAACCTTCAGTGCTTCCCAAGCATCTCCATCTCCATGAAAGCTCCTTGGTAGCTACCCCTACCTTGGGAGTAGGGGTGATAACGGTTCGGTTTTGAAAAAAAATTACGGTTAATTGCAGTATTTTTTATTTTTTTTTTAAAACTGAACCGAATAGTATCAAAAATCAAATTGATCTAAACCGAGTTCCATCGGTTCGGATTGGTTCGGTTCATCGATTTTTAAATTTTTAAAAATTATCTTTTTCGATATTATTTTAAAGTTTTTTTTTCAGTAATTTAGAAATATTTTTATATTATAAAAAAATAAAAAACTAATTAAACAAAAAGATTCTGTTCGATTCGACTAATTATGGGTTTTTAACTTATGAACCAAAAACCGAACCGAATTGAATAAACTTAATTATTATCCGAATTCAATAAAAACCAAACCAAATCAAACACTACAGTTCGAATCGGTTTTCGATTATCTCGGTTTTTTTTCTCAGCTTTACCTGCCTGGGAGAGCCTGCTAAGAAAGACACCTAAACAAGAAACAACCTTTGATTAGCCAGTTATATACAAGGGGTAAAAGACCATTTGCTGCAACCTTTGAAGACAATAAACACAAAGACACCTACGATTAACTATATTTTGCTCACTGTCTGTTAAACAATCATGCTTGCTGGCTAACTACAAAATAACATGGTTGTGCTCAGTACATGTATTTTGTTGCTTTTTTGCTTGCATGTTTTTCACCAAACACGTAACGCGTCATTCTCCTTTTCTTAATTTTCTTTAATTAGAAAGTACTATATGTTTTATATTTGCTTAGTTGTAATTATTTAAGGTTTTGAGCTTTAGATTATTGTTGGTATTAGTATATACAAATACTTGTCTTTTAGTACATTGAATTTGGTATTCCATTTTTTTTTTTTTGATTAGCTATTGGACATCTACTAATCTAAGTCACATGGGTCATGTTTGATTGCTTGATTACTTTACTTATTTTCTTTATTTATTTTTTTTTTTTCATTTTGGAGGCGTCTAGTTTAACTCTAATTTAATATGTGAATGCATTGCAAAGTTATACGAAAGAGTAATAATTTACACCTGAAAATCTGTGTATTTCAGTCATATAAATATAAATATAAAATAAATTATTATATATATATTAAATGTGTTTTGTTAATTATGATTAAATATATAATGTTTATTATACTATTTTTGTATTTATTAAATGTATTATATTTATGTTATATTTTTATATCGTATTTAAAATTATCAAATTTAAATAATATTATATATATATAGTTTATGGAGATAAAATAAGATATTATAAATATTAAATTCATCAGAACATGCTGAGTATGGACCGCGACAAAGATTAATCACAGCTTATAATCCTTTCCCATTTTTTTTCACTAAAAAAATTAAAATAAACAATGTCAAAACGTCGGTTTCATTGAAAACGAACTCCTATAAAAAAAAAAAAAAATCCTTGCTAACAACCTCGATAATCGACAGAGATTTAAAATTATAACTCCTAATAATTAAGGAAGTAAATTTTATATTAACCCTAGTTTTATTTTATTTTGTTCACTATGCTGTTCATGGATTTTGCTTCTACTAAGTTTTCTAGCTGGTCTAATCTATTATTTATGATTATACTAATATCTAAATATTTTATTTATTTATTTTTACTTGAATGAAACATTGTACGTTTGCATAAAAGTTTAAAGAAAACAAATTACTAAATTATAGTATTAATTATTAAACATAATTCTATTTTAATGGTAAGGCCTGGACCTGAAGAGTCTCCAGGCCCAATCCAAGTGTAAAAGATTAGTAACTAAAATGACTGCTAGCTGTGAGCCATTTAAAATGGTTCAGGTCAGGTGTTTGGGTGCTGAAGTGGTCCAGCCCAGCTGCATGAAGGCACAGTTTTGGCTTGATTTGATTAGGCTTTTACCATTATAGATCTATATGTGAGTGTGACACGAAAGGAAAGTCACCGATTTTCTTTCTTCCATTTATCTTTTCAATAATAACAAAAAAAACTTGGCTCTATTAAAAAAAAAAAAATTTAAATATATTTGTACTTGATATATATTTTTATATAAATATTATAAAAAAATTAAACATATTTATATAGTCAAAGTAATTTAGTTTGTAAGGAGCAGATCAACTTAATAAGATTTGATTCTCTTTCAAGGAAAAAAAAAATACTAAATCTCGAACAGCTAAAAAAAGAAGAGAGTACAAGTATGAAGCGAGTGATGATGGCGACTGCTGCAATTCAGTATGGAGAACAGTAAGATGAAAATGACTTGAGATTTCTTAGGGCCCTTTTCAGCCTTGGGGTCTTTTTCATGAGAGATTCTAATCAAAATCATGCCACGTGTACGGATGATAAAAGTTAGTAGTAGTAGTAGCTAGGCAACGACGCTGGCTGCATTCGATCGTCAATATTACTCCACACAGGTTTAATGGAAAAGAAAAAGGTGATCATATCATTTTGCATGGAGTATTACTTAAGCCAATGTTCCAATAAGGTTAAAAAAAGCTAATGTTCTAAGAGCGCTTCTAGTTTAGTTTACATTTAAGTAATAGTTGGACGTCAAGTTCTAAAATCACATGTCGAATTGTCGATCACCATACTTCATTTTGAAGGAAACAATTGATCTTCATTAATTCTCATAATCAAATAGTAGTAGATTATTGTAGATTTGAATAGGGTTCTTTTTCCTCTATTCAAGATCTTCCTTTTTCAACTTTTTGCCGGTTGTTGATCCAAACTCAAATTAAAGTTTTTAATTCGATATTCCCCATGTAAAACACGCCCATTTCTCTCCTGTTATCAAACATGAAGGATAAGGGATTGCATGGGAAAGCAAGGTATCAATTCATATTCTGAAAAGCAAGGGTTTGATTCTAGGTCCATGTCATTAATATATATATGCCAGCCAAAACCCCTTGCAAAGAATTGGGTTTTGTTTAAATTAAAATGATTAGTCACCCAACCAAAGAAACATAGCCACAATGTTTAAATTAAAACTCCAGCAATATTTCCACCCTCCAAAGAATCAAAAAAATATAAATTTGACTCAAGCAAACGATTTCCTCACCCTTTCCACCTAATTAACAATGATGACTTAATGAGTATGTGCTTGGCAAAATCATTTTAATACAATCTGAAAGTAAAATAAACGTGTATATTTTATCAGTATATTTCGACAATTTTTTTTGTTCTATCACAAAATGTATACCCTGTTATAGGGAAGCCAAATTTGCATAGAAAATCCAGTAGGAAACGGGTTTTGGACTGCCAACCATCATATGTATATCTTTATTTGAAAACATGTACATTTGGATAAGTTGTACTCAATTAGAAATCAAGAGCCTTAATTCCATGATTCTAGTATATACATTTTCTCTTTTTTTGGTCGAAATTCGAGTATATAAATTTCACATTACATCGAATAGGATTACAGTTTCAAACATGACATGAAAAATACTAACTTGACCATTAAATTAGAGAGAAAAATAACCAATTTCAGTGACACATATTCTTCATTATCAACAGCGGGTGTTGCAGGATTGTTCATAGCCCACGTGCTAGGCACTAGTCAAACTCAAAAGTCATTTTAATTGTGGCAGAACAGAACCTGTCCTAGAGAGGGATAGATCAAGTTCTGGACGACAGAGCACTTAAAGCTACAAGCTTTTCTTTTTTTTTTTTTTTTTTTTTTTCTCTGGCAACCTTGTCTATGGAAAGTATAAGGAGAAGAGTACTTTGGGTAGTTTTTATTTTAAGTGAGGGAAGTGCTTTTGTCTTCAACAAGCCTCCTAGGAGTGAGGGATTTTGGTTGGACAAAACATAGATGCTGTCATGAGACATGAACCAGCTTTTGGCTGTCCTAAACTTCAATCATGTTGGCCAAAGCAATGCTGAGTGGGTCGCCACCCATCCTATCCTACCCTACTTGCTAATAATCTTTTCTTCTTTCCTTTCCTTTTGTTTTTTGTTTTTTAAAGGCAGGCACTGATTAATAGTAGTAGTCTTTTCAAACTACCATTTCTACACTTTTCTACCAGCACCCTATTTTTAGACCATTTCTTTCTGGTTGAATAGAGATGCTAGAGGTAATCGAAAGAGTTCAATCTTCATCTAGTTGTAATTAAAATGAAAGGAAACTAGAACCTTTCTTTCCCATGATCACTAGCTATAAGAAGTAAGAACCAATATTTTAGTGAGCGTGAAAAAAACGCATTACTTTTGATTTATTGTATGCCAGAAAAGAAAAACAAAAGTAAGCATTCATGTCAAAAAGTCATTAAAAGGGTAGGACCCAAACACTCCCCATCTCTCCTTTACTTTTTTTTTTTGTCTGTCTGTGCTGCAGTTTCATTTTCTCTCATAATATGTGTCCCCATCCCATGCTGGACCGATTTTCTTTTTGTTTGAACCATGCAGCTCAGTGGAGCTTTGGTTCCACAAAAAACTCTTACATGGACAACGTGGGTAGCTTCCAAATCAGGGTGTTCATCATCTCTTCTTTTATCTATACTTCCTTTGTCGTGTTCTTCACAATTTGCTGTGATCATCATCTCTCATTAAGGTTAACCATGCATTTTTATTGCTTGGATCAGTCTTTTTCATGGATGTCTAACGTTTTGTTATTGGAAAGGTATTATAATTAGATCATTCCAAAATTTCAATTCCTTTGCTTTTCCTTACCCTACCCACCCTGCTGTCAAGTGTCAACACTGTCCACTAAAATATCATGACAAAAATTTGAGAGTGACCCTCAAAAGCTATCTTTAAACAAATTGCTACCCAGTGCTAGAAAGTCGAGTGCAGGAAAAGAAATTCTATTTTATCGTCTCAAATTTTCAATAATTAGTAGACAGGAGAGTTTAATGCAATCACTACTTACAAAAAAGTACAGGTCTAATAGTGAACTTAAAATTTGGTGGGTAGATCACATTAAACAAAGATTAAGCACATATCAATTGAAATATGCATGAATAAAGTAAAGGAGAGAAGCCACAAAGAGAAATTCACTAAAAGTTAACATCCATTGACAGTGAGCTATATCTTCTGCGCTTGTAGCAGGAAAAAAAAAAGTGAAGAGACCTCTTTATATCAGTTTCCTTTCTGTTTTGGGATAAGAAGAGTCGCTGTTCTTCTGCTGCCCACAACTGAAATAACATAAATTACTATGACTTTAGAGATATCAAAACTGCTTTCGGTTGTTGATCAGAAATCTGTGGGGATTTCCCCTTTACTCTTCCAAAAAGTGATGCAGGGCCAATGGATTGCTTCAAGTTCTTAGTTTGAACATGTTCTTTTCAGCGCCTAATAAGGGATAATCCAAACGCCGACCAAGTGAGGAAGTCATAGAATCACAGGAACTGGAAACCAGATTCAATACACACAGCTAATCGGATAAAGTAAAGTGCAGAATTAGAAACCAAGCAAAGATGGAAAACATGAAGTACTTTTTATGAAATAGTGATGCCAGTAAGTGCAACTGTGTTATAAAGCTAGAAATGGAAAGTGGAAACTGCAACTGAAGTTTAGAAATAGCAGCCTTCCAAATAGGAATAGAGCAGCCCAATCCCATTCCCATGCTATCCTTCGGCCTTGTTTGATGGACTTGTATAGATCTTAAACAACTTCAAGAATCCAACTTATTCAAAAGTGACATATCATCAATGTTAAACATCTAGAATCCGATCAAATGAATTGTTCTCAAATTTCATTACTGACAGTGGAATGCATATATATTATTTAATTTCTGGCGGAAGAAATGAGTAATTGTTCTAGTAAACCCAACCCTGCAAAGTGCAAACACCCACCATTCCTCTAACCAGAAAGTTTAACTGCAGCGTAGCCCAATTAGATTGTTTGTGATGCAAACATTGGAAAACCAACTAAAACGAAAGATGGAAGCCCATTTCCCCTTGTTTTTGCCAAATGGTTCAAACGCTGTTGGATCCTTTTTTACTCGGAGTCAGCCACAAGTAAAGCCCAGTAGATCGCAAGACCAATGCTCCATTTTCTTCGCCATTTCTTGAATTCTTTGGAACGGAGCTTGCAAAAGAGGAATATAAATCCCGCACATAAAAAAGTTCCTTCATAATCATTATTCATACGACTGGTTTTTCTTTTTTTAACATTTTTTGTCGTGAAAAAAAGGCAACGATGGATTTGATCAAGAAAAGTTTCTCGTTCATGGCGGGCACGGTGTTCGGGGTCTACTTGGCTCAAATCTACAACATCCCAAGCATCAAAACTCTAGCGAGTACCGGAATCTTGATAACCAAGCACTTAGAAGAAACGTATCGTAAGCCCAAGAAGAGAGAGGATGATGATTAATCCACATTGCTTGTTGCTGTTTCTAGGTCTCAAATATTAGGTTCCAGCTTCCAACCCCAATTGTTTTTCCTTATTTTTTTTTTTTTATTGAATTGTTTGATCCAAGCCGATTTGCGGTGATGTATTCTACATAAGACATTGTTGAATTGGTCTTTGGTTAATGGAAAAAATTGGGGAATTAGTTGTTGCCCATTGTATAAAATTCCAATTTGTTTACATTGCTGTATAAACCCTGGTTCCATTTTTGTTTAAAAATAATAGTAATATTAACAAATTCTCTGATCTAGCCTCCAACTGAGTTCCATAGAACAAATGGAAGAAAACTTGAGTTTAATTTCATGAAAACTAAAGGATAGAGTTTCCTGTTCTTGGTTAGAAAACTGTAATGTACATTAAAGACTAGCCATAGACAAAGAAAGAGACTATTCTACATCATATTTTAAACAGAATCTAAATGCTGGGTCTGGCAGGCTTCCCAACATTCATGCTTGCCAAAATTTAGTCAATGGTTAGGTATACTTCACTGGGAGCGGGAGAAGCTAACTCAGAAAGTGAAGTGTCATCCAAAGAGCTGTTCAGCTTGTGCAATGACCGCCACTCGTCCATGATTGCCATTTGATCAGGATTCAAACCCGGAAGTGATTTTTGATGAAGGAGTTTGAGAATCTTTTCAGTTTTCCCCAGAACATAAGCTGCGTGTCGCACACTCTCTTCCCTCTCTTCTATGGAGCTGGTCGAACACTTTATTGAAATGAACCTTTGTAAGTTAGTGAGACAAGCAGCCAATATATCAGAAACCATGACCGTTATCGCTTCAAATAATGTTTCGGTCATCTTGTAATTTCTGCTTTCGTAGTCTAGCAAAATGGATTGGCTTATTCTGTACATGGAATTAGCAGCCAATACCTTGATGGGCCACTTTGAAGGGCTATCTATTAGACACAGATTCACATTACTCTTCTTAAATTCCATGAATATGTTCTTTGCTGAATCAGAAAGTACTTGGAGTATTTCCTTTGGGCTTTTTCCTTGGAGAGACAGTTTGCGGAGGTCCACATCTAGCCACCTATGATACAGCTCAACTCCTAGCCACACGACTTCCGCTGCCTTCCTATTGCTTACCAGATTCCCTTGCATATCCTCGATGTGTCTGACATACGCCAAACCTTCATTGACTCCATCCATAAGATGTTTGATTGAGTAGCTATTGATGTTTGGAACTGCAAGTGCAATGCTTGTAAGTGTCACCAAAGGAAGAGCCCAACAATTTGGAGCTTCTTCAGTATCTAGAGAGGGTACTTTGAAACTGTCAAACTCAGTAAGTCCCTTGAATCCTTCAGCAGGTCTTGATAGTTCCAACAGTTTTAGGAGATGTTTTGGCTGTTTCTTGTTTGCTTTCTGCCTCCAGTAATCAGTAGCATCTCGGTTATCCTTCATCATAACGTCAACCAGCGAATCTTCACCTTCAAGATGCAAAACAAAACGGCTGAGATCCAGCTTTGAGCTATGGAGCGACTCTGAACCTGATGAGTCATTTGTAATGCTGTTGATGGGTCTGAATTTCATCAGACAGTCTCTACAGTGGTCGTAGCATAACAAAATCACGCTCATAAAGTAAACGGAGATGAGACGAATTACTTTGCTCATGAACACAATTCCAGCCTGAATTCCAATACAAAAGTTCAGAAATGTGATTTTTGCATCATGGACGATTCTCCTGCAGCGTGGATTACGTATCGGTATGTTCAATGGGCACTCTTTCATCTCCACTAATCTCTTAATCCAGTATCCTTCTAGTTTGTAACCTCTGCTGCAACCTTTCTGCTTCCTGACTCTTGTTGGGCACCTGAAATTGATAGCAAGAAACCATCTCATTGCTGGGGCAATTGTACCCACCCCAACTGCAACAGCCTGTGTAAATAGGACTAAATTGATTGACCACTTATAATCAGATTCCCCTTTGCAGAATTCAAATGACCCAGTCATCAGATAAAACCGAACCATTGCTTCTGCTAATGTTGCAGCACTCAACAGACATAAGGCACCTGAGGCAGTGCATGTGACTGATCGGCCCATAACAAACTGGGGGCTGCAGGTATGAGCCATCATCCAATATTTCATTAGAGCTTCTCTGTGTTTCTCTTCTAAACACTTATCAGTTTCATTCGACTTTAAGCATTCTTTCTGAGCCATTTCATACTTCTTTTTGTATTTAAGTTCTAAATAATGCTTAATGGTTGGAACAGTTAAAGCTGAAAAACTTAAGACAACTAGTAAAACAAGCATGAGAAACATTATGATAGCATGCTCCAAAACGAAAACATAGATTACACCAGTACCTAGTTGAATGCAGATATTCACGATAACAGTAATAACAAGTATTCCCAAAGCTATAATGTTGGTAAATATTTCTTTATTTTCCATGGCTCCTAGAGAAGGCATAGAGTTACCCATTACTGTACAGATCAAGGCGGTGCTGCTGAGTTTTGCAAGCTGATCTTGGCCACGAGGCATGGGAGTGTTCAAATCCACCGATAGTTTGATAGCCACGGCTATTATTGTCAAGGAGGTGGCATTGATGGTAAAGAATTTGCAAGGGAACCAGAATTTGCAATGGCGGAATCCATGGATAGCGTCTGCAGCCATAGCAACCGCACAGGCAAGAGATGCTGCGGCTATGTAGATGCCAATCCATGGCAGTGGTTCACTGAACTTGGCTTCATTCAGGACCCCATCGATGCTGCAGCCAAGCTTGCCCATCTTCTTCTGAATGGTAATTGAATTGAGGATGAAGATTTTTAGTTAACCCTCTGCCATTGAGTTTATACAAGTTGAATTTGAGGTTCCATGGTCAAGAATGCCTGCCTTTTATTTTTAAAGTTTAATTACTATTTCATAAATTGATTTGTGAGAATTTAAGACCAGTTTAGCTTAGGGTGCTAAGGGTACAATTGGGTTTTCGAGCAAGTCCCTTTTCATTATCATTATTATATGATCAGGAATCATGGTCAGGTAGAAAAAGAAACCATTGACAAAATCCATGAAAATGGAGTAAGTCCAAGATTAGGTGGTGCGTCATTTCATTATTAATAGTGTTTGTGAATTTTAAAGCCATTATATTAGATATTTCTCATAAATAAATTATTATGATGATGATGATGATACTTATATTGCATTATTTATTGGGAGACTGGAGTCTAATAGTTAATGATAGTATACTATATTATCTAATGGCTGATGTTCACAATGGCGTCAGATTTATCTATCTAATTATTATTGATTTCAACCTAATTTTTTCTTAATTTCTTCTTCAATGTTCAAACGTTACAAATTCTATTTTCAGTGTATCAAAATTTGTAATCTAATTATTATTAATTTCAACCTAATTTATCTAATCCTTTGTTGCTCCTGTTATGTACACAACTTGATGGCTTGTCACTGCTGCTTCAGGCATAGGATGAACTGCCTAAATGCAGATGTCGAAGACCGAGCATATATAATCAATAGAAACACACACACAGAGAAACATGTTCAGCTCAGTGACTTCATTTTCTAACAATGTTTTGGAGACAAATAGCTTCCTGTTGGGTTCTTCCTAGATCCAATTTTTATGGGATTATAATCTTTCAAAATGGCATGCGTTTAAATTTAGGGTAAATCTTTTTTATTTTATTTTTATAAATGATATTTTTATTCATCCAATGTAGGCAAACCTACTACAAAATAAAACAACTGCACGAAGCAGTAGCAGTGTTTGTAACGTCAGTAATTACAAAGAAAAATAACAGGCATTATTAAACAAGCATATCTTCCTCTAGTCTCCAGTTTTTAATGAGAAGAGCCTGTTAATATCATCCCCTGCAATGTGCTGCAATCCTTGAAGTCTGAATCTAATAATAGCCTCTGCTTAAGAATGATTGATGAAGAACTAGCTCTATAACCATGAAGCCTTAGCCTGGTGTTTCTTTCCATTCAGAAGAAATAGAGATAGGCAGGCACTCCAAGCTTGCCTATAAAAATGCACGTACTCTGTTTGATTCAACTTTAAAGGGTTTTGAATATAAAAAAAAAAAAAAAAAAGTAAAAATTAAAAAGGTGGTCTTTATTCATTTTCCTTGAATCGGTTTTGGCAATTCAATTTCAAAGCATAAAAATTGATTCCTTTTTTCGTTTCAATTTTTCTTTTCGTACTGGGCCGGAACAAAGTTAATAATAATCTACCCGACCCAACCTTGGTGCTAGGCAGCCCAGGCCTTCTTTAACAAAGCAGGCGGCTCACAATACATATTCTCTTTGAACACAACGATAGCGCCCTCGTTTTAAAGCCTCATTCTTTGACGAATGTACCCTCCAAAATAAATCCTGGTTTTCTTCTGTTTTTACTTTACAGCTTTTTTTTTTTTTTTTTTGTGAATTGGGGTTCCTCGGTTTCGACTTTCGATTGATTTCGCAGAACAAGGAGATCTCGTTTCAATTAGCGTTAAGTTGCAGAAAAGGTAAGCACACTATTTTATCTATTCTTGGACCAAGACAATGAATTTTGGGTATAATTGTAGCCCCAATAAATTAATTAAAACCCTGATTTACAATCTGGTTTCTCTTGGTATTGAAATTCAATTTGCTTCATAACCCAGTTGCATTTAATCTGAAACTCCAGTTCTTATCAATTTTCTCTCTTTTTTCTAGCAATTTTAAACCTAAGTTCAGTTTCCCAATTAGGTTTACTCTACATTCGACAATAGCTTCATGTTGATCCTAAATTCCGATTTTTAAATAGCCTACTAAAATACACGCTGATGATTTCCCATTGAATTTTTGAATTGCGTAGCTATGGGAGGTCATGGTGGGTTAAATATTTTGCCCCAGAAACGTTGGAATGTTTATAACTACGATAACAGAGAGAAAGTCCGGAAAGATGAAGAAGCTGCTGCAAAAGAAGAGCAGCTAAAACGTGAACAGGCAAGGAAAAGGGATGCTGAGTTCCGACTTGAGCAGCTTCGGACTGCTCGTGGCTTGGCTCCATTAAATAAACCTGGAGGTTCAGAGCCTGCTGCTGAGCCTGTGGAGGTTGTTGAACCGGAACCCAAATCTGATGGTCACATTAATCTCTTTGAAGGGATTAAGATTTTTGACCCCATTAAAGGTTTGGAGAAGGAAGAGGCTGCTGAAAAAGATGGGTTCAAGAGGAAGAAATTGAAGAAAGAGGAGGTGGCACCCAAGGTTGTGGCGCCAGAGGATGAGAAGTATAGGTTGGGTTATGGGGTTGCTGGAAAGGGAGTTAAGTTGCCCTGGTACCTGGAGAGGCGGAATGTTGGTGTTGAAGAGGAGAGTGGCAATGATGGGTCCGAAAGAGTGCAGAAGGATGAGGGAAGGAAAACCGGGAAGAAGACAATAGAAGAGTTGCGGGAAGAACGTTTGAAGAGGGAGAGGCGGGAGAAGGAGAGGGAACGGGCATTGTTAACTGAGAAGAGCAAAACAAATAGGACTCTGAAGGATAGAAGGTTTTCCAGGAGGTGAGCTTGCAGAAGCTAAAGCTTAGTAGTTTAATGTTTCTAAATATTCCAATTGTAGACTTGTTTGAATTTATGGGTCTAACTGTCCTTTTGATACTTGTTAGAGCAGCATTGGATTTTGAATTTATTCAATATTTAATTTCACAATATATTTTGTAAGAGCTACTTGTGATGCTTATATATATGGAAGTTTATCATTTTATTCATCAAATTACTAAGTTGGGTGTTGAAACTTGAAATAATGTGGCTTGATTTGGTAGTTGCTATGGGGCCTTTTTGTATCATTTTATCACAGCATGCTTCAAAAACCTGTAGAAGCAGGTTTATACTTGCTGGTATTGTTGGGTAGAATTGTTCTTCAATCATAGTTTAATCTTTGATTCCGTCCATATCTAGGCAAATCGATGAGATCTCGGTCTTGCTTTCTTAGGGTTTTACCAGGCTCTTTTAACTTTCTTCTTTTCTTCCCTACCCATTATTTTGTTTTATGTGACATAAACATAACAACTGCATTTGAATTGCATACAATCGTGAGTTTTTAATACTTATAAAAGCTCGTTCTGAATACTGATCCAATAACTGGACATACTGATTAAAAGCTATTCTTATTGAGGTTTTGATTGTGGATATTAGTATCATCTTTAGATTTTACAAATCCGAGAATTAGGTAGGAACTTTGTGCATGCATGATGATTCCATCAAGACGCATGAAATATGAACTCGTGATTGGATGATAATATATTGCTCTTGGATGGTAATATATTTCTCTTTTGACTTTGTTTCCAATAGCTTGCAAGCATGTGCAAATTATAACATATATTTTAATTAGGTTTATTTTCCTAAATTATAAACCTTAAGTTAGTTGAACAAGCCCTCTCAATCCAACTAGATCCATTAAGAAAGATTCAAGTCTAAATATATTTATTTACTATGCTGTTTATATTTAAATTGGGATAAGCCTTGGTCCCCCATCTCCCCTGTTCCTCTAAAGACAAAGTCGTCAAGGAAGCTTTCAGAATCCTCTACTGTAATATTCTTTGTTTACTGTCCAATAGATTAAAGTATCATTTTGTCCATTCCCCCTTTTAGCTTTTTTGCTGTTCATTTAGATTAACAAATTTGTTTAATATAATCTTGAGTTTAATCTTATCTGTCCTAGAAAAACTAAGATTTTAACGTTAACTGTAATTATATATAACTATGTACAGAACATGAAGACCACAATCATAAAAGCTTGGTGGCCATAACATGCCAAGTCTCTTGAGAAAATATGGTCCTGCCAAGAAATTCGAAGTAGAATTATAGGTAATTAAACTTCTATGAAGAAGAGTGCCTGGAAATATTATCTGAAGTCATAATGCTGACGGGATTGAAGTTGAACTCATTTTCTTAATAGCAACTTCACATTTTTATAATAGTACATACATAAGTTTCTTCTTTTGAAGGGTTGATTGTTTGAAGCTAAATAGATGTAGTAAAATTGTAAGAAACCTGGTAGAGGAGAGAGAGTTCATTTAGAGGGCATTTGTAAAGAGGAAACACGCCATCAACATTCAACAGTTTAAAGAAGCAGAGCAGAGACTTGATTTTAATGGGCGCGTCAAATAAGAACAATCTCTTACATTTCGAGGATCTGGCGCTCCCTTCGGTAGGTTTTCTGGGTCCCTTTCTTTATATCAAGTTTATGGCCATGGATTTCTTGCTTGCTTCATCATTGTCCATAGTTTAGTTTCTTGGTTCTGCATCATTGTTATCTTGTTTCCGATTCTTTTGGTGGTATAGAACTCTTTGGTTGATTTATTCTGCAACCTCTCCTTTTGATGCTTCCTCTTTCTAAATTGAATTTTTATATTAAAGACCTTCCTTTCTTACAGCTTTGTCATGAACATGAAAAGGGCTAACTTTATTTGGGATTGGTCGAAAACTCCAAAACGTGTACATTCAAATGAATCTTGCTCTGAATTTCAGATGGTGTGAAGAAAATTATGAAAACTAGAAGGAATCTGAACAAAATTAAGCTTTAGCATACTCACCAGCATGGATAATTTAATCCCCAATTATTGCAACAGTGTCAATTGCACATGCAACTATTGCTGTTTAGAGTTTAATTCAATTATTCAGAAATCACATTGCTTAATCTTTCAGTTTCAGGTAATAGTGATGACTGCAAACATGGGCTGCGCTCAATGCCGAAAGAAAGTCTCTCAAGTTATTTCTAAAGTGACTGGTAGGAACTTTGATGGTAAATCTCATATCATAAGCAAACTAAGCTAATCTTCTGAAATTGGAAAGTCCTTTAAAATTTTCAAAACTAAACGTTATTTCTAAATTCAAAGCTTATGTGACTTCAAAAAAAAAAAAAAATTCAGGTCAAACTGTGGACAATTGGTTTGAGACGGATAAAATCTTCATTCTAGAAAGGCTGCTACCATGAAATTCAAACTTCTTTAATTTTAAATTTTTTATGCACTGGATTAAATAAATAAGGTAAAAAATATAGTATTTTTTTTTCTCCCCTTTTACCCATTCTATTATGTTTTAGGACATGAATCATGTATTTCCAATAACCTTTATGAAAGGCTTATATATAAAATTATCCTTTTACTATACCTTTTTTTTTCACTTTAATACTTAAATTTTTTTATCCTAATCGGGGTATTTATAGTATAATTCCGTACACTGATTAAGTACCCGATTGAAATAAAAAATTATACTATAAGTACTCTATTGGATCAAAAATTCTTTAAATATCAAAATAAAAAAAAATAAAAAAAAAGGCATAATACAGAGGACAAATTTATTTATAAGCTTTTAAAAAACAACCTCGGTCGTATGATTTGATGGAGTAAAGGAAATTATTGTTTAACTTGCAGGAATGAGAGAGTACATAGTAGATGTAAGCAATAAACAAGTGATTGTAAAGGCAGATTTTGGGTTTCGTTGGAATGTGAAAGATGATCTTTCTAAGACTGAAAAGAGAAAGGATTGTTATCCACTTGAAGTCTTCAAGTGTTTGGGCCCAATTTGTTTCAGTAAACAACCAGTAGTAGCTGATTGAGCATTTGCCAGGAAGAAAAATTCTTTTATGTTTGCATTGCCAGGAAAAAAGTTCAGGCTTTTGTAAAGATACAGAAGGTTCTACTTTATTTATCATACAAAACTTACCTTATTCCATTTGTAATTCACATCTTAAAGACTTAGGATTTATATTATATCACATCGTAAAGACTTAAGATTTACATCAAATACATCTGCACGAAGTGGAATTAAACTTTCACAATTTAAAAGCATTACCCCTGCTTTTGGGATATTAAAATAGAAAAACAAATAACAACCAACCTTTATAAAAACAGAGAAATTCAAGAAAATAGTAATAAAATCTATATCAGCATCTACAAGCAAAACTGTAAAGTTAATGTTTTGGAAAAGCAATTGATCATTTCAACAGAATATTTGAAATTATCACTTATTATTATTCCAAATCTGAAGAATGGAAGACTATGATCCTCTGCAGCAAATCCTTCGAAGTATTCATTCTGGGGGACAAATTTTCAACTTTAAAAAAAAAAAAAAAAAAAAAAAACAGAACTATCAATCTCAATCATAAACCTAACTGAAAAAAGAAAATAGAAAAGAATTCAACTTTGAGCATCAAATTTCATATTTCTAACGTAACCGAAGAAAAAAGTTGAAAATTTGTATCACGTTCAACAACTACCAGAGAAGAAACCGGAAGAGTAGTCGCGGCGGCAGAGACAAAGCGGCGCTCAACGTCGACCGAGCGATCCTCGTCGTTGAAGTTTGTGACCTGAGCGTTAGTGTTGAAGGAGCGAGACACGTAAGGAGTAGCCACTGACACCGTACATACTGGTTAAAGATTGACCAGCTTCGAAAACAGAGTCGAGACAGGGACTCTTCTTAAATCGACGATGCCATCATTTCTTCTAAAATGGTAAAAATATTTTGCTTTATCTTATCAGATTTTTTTATTTACGATTTTGATATTGTTTTCATTTTCGAGGATTTGGGTTTTTTAGGGGGTTTATATAGGAGACAAGAAATGGCAGCAATGAAGAAACGTGGAGAATGGAAAAGGAGAAAGGGTGGCAAATCTGAGCTCTCCCCAGCGAATGTAGAAAGTCCCAGAATGTTGGAGAAATCTGTGTGCTTTTAATTACATTGTAATAATCAAAACTCTTTTCTTATGAAAATATAAATTTATCTATAAATAAAAGTTATTCTTAAATTCAACATTGATAAATAACTTGAGTATCTATAAATACGACCCACCGATAACAAGTTTTGCTAATTTCCACAAAGCTAACAAGCAAGAACTAATTGAAGGCGAAGCAGCAGCCCAAAGACCATAAATTTTTCTTCCCTTTTCCTTCATCATACTTGTCCAGATGAAGGTTTAAGTAGAGGAAAAATCTGCAGACGAGCCTCTAGTAGATAGTCGCTTATGACTTCTTCATGATATATCCCATAATTATACCGAGCAATCCGATGAAAATGACAAACATGAATGACACACCGCCGCCGCTTTTGCTGCCTCCGCGCCTCAAGAGTTCCTAAACATTTTGTAATCTTTATATGTAAGAAGTTTCCATATGGCTCAAGATCGAAAGAACATAATAAACAGGGATAGAAGAAAGAAACATTTCCTAGCTTTCGACTGAATCTCATAAGCACGGAGTAAAAGGTATTTGCTATAACCAAGATGATATCTGTTTTGAGAACTAGGGAAAACAAACAAGGAAAAGAGATTACTGTTGACTAAAAATTTTAAATAACTAGAAGCAGTTATCAAGAGAGATAAGCCTAGAAAACACAAATAAGGGGTCAATGAATTTACTGACTTGGTCATTCATAACGAAAGAAAAGGGCAGGGGAAGCACAGAAAATATCAAAATAACTTTATAAGCAAAATTCAAAGAGCTTTTTGTTGTATACATGCAAGCATCAGTTGAGAAGGAACTGAGGAAGGATAGAACAGATAACACTACTCTACACATTAATTATAACCTATGTTATTCGGACTCGGGTGTGAGTGTCGGACACAGGTATGTGTCCGTCACGGGTAAATTTGATTTATTTTAAGTTTTTTCATGTATTTGGAGGGTAATTGGGGAATCATATCCCATACCTATATCCGAATATGCGTTTTACACGGGTACTTCAAGAAAAATGAAGAATCGGAGTAACATAGATTATAATGATAATAATAATCCATATGGTAAAGTCATGGTCTATTCCCCTCACCAGTTCTTGGCGAAGCTTGTTATTTTGATGAATTGCATTATTTTTTTCCTCAGTCAGCTTTGTTATAAGAGCTCTTGCCTGCAATTATAGAAAGTGTCATTGAGGGTTATTACACTTGTGCTGTATCAACACATGCAATTTATGTCAATTGAAAAAAAGAGCTTTAGGTCCCAATGCTGCAAAAGCTGGCTAGGGGAAAAAATTGCCAGAGGCGTTCAATGGAAAAGTGCAGTCGGTGCCGCCTTGCTGCAAACATAACTTAATTCACACTGCATTCAGGGAACCCACTTGAATAAGATAAAAATTCATGGTACATCTCTTCCAAAATATATCTCCCTTTGTCTACTTATGTAATAGTAGTCTAGTCGTAACAATGACAAATTCATAGTAGATGGTCTTGCGGGTACAATTGTGCAGATTTTTTTTAAATGTCTTTAAGAAGAATACTAGCAATATAGAGTTAGCACATCATTTATTAAAATGATGGGTTTTTTTTTTTTTTTGGCCATTAACTGAATGGTTGTTAACCCTCAATAAAAGAAAGGGTAATCAGTATGAGAATGTGGCTCACTCAAATTCCCCAGAAGTTTAATTCTACAATAAGCAACAATATGAACCTATTGCAATACAAGTGAAAATTTTTACTACCTTTGATACAAATCCATTATTACTTTCAGTTCTAAAAACAATAGTTTACTAGCTTTGATACAAATCCATTAGCTAACATGTAGGATGATGGGGCTTCAGTAACTCCTACATACTATTATTACCATCCCGGCTGTTATCTTTCCTACATTGATATGGTCTACTCTTGTAATTACTGTGCATTTAGTGACTCAAGATAAGTTATTCCTAATGGTAAACGTAGCAACCTCCATTATAAAAAGTCATCTTAGATGGCACCCTGATTCACCCAAAATTATGTGATTGCGCATTTGGCTCCAATACACCCAAAAGCTCTGAAGCATGGGTACGGCTCACATGCAAGAGTACCCGTACCTGGTACGTACCGGGTACGGGTACGCATCGGGTACGGCTGGGTACGTACCGGGTACGTACCAATTTTTTTTTTTTTTTTTAAAAGTAAGAATGGATACGGCTCGGGTACAACTTGGCCAAATTTTACACTAAAACTCAACATTTTAATGCCCTAAAACATATTTTTCTGTCCTCTCTTTTCATTATCGATAGCATTATCATGCCCTAAAACATATTTGGAGGCTGTTCTTTTCACTGAATATGGGCAGGGAAATAATGAGATAAACATTGTTAAGAGTTTGATTTTCATAGTCATGTTTAGATGTTGTCATGTTGAACAATTTTTAGTATTGTAGTTTCTTATTTTCAGATGTTGTCATGTTGAAATTTATGTGTTTTATCTTTTATATTATGTTGTGTCATATTTTATTATGTGAAATTTCAGTTTCTTATAAAAATATATATATAATATTAACGTACCCGTACCCTAATTTTTTAAAAATTACAATATCTCGTACCCGTATCCGTAACGGGTGCCGGTACCGTACCCGTATCCATGCAACGTAGCCCAAAAGCCTCAAATAGCTGAATGGTACCCTGATTGATGAACCTATCTTACAAAAAAAGTGGAGCCCTACAAACTACTGAGTCACAGCTTTAGACTAACAAGCTCAGAAAGATAACTAGTAGCTCAATACATTTTGGTCTGAACAATCAGAAATAAACTTTTCTAAATATAATTTGACTCTAATCACCCTCTTACCCCTGGCATTCAATTAATGAAAGAGCAACTGAGCAAATGAATGCAGATATCTCACCTTAAAATATGGATCTTACTATATCCAGATTACCAAAATAAATTACTATTGTCAAGATAAATTTAAATCAATATTGCATATGCAGCAGCACACAGGCAGACAGAAGATACAGAATTCAAATTTTACCTCAGAAGATTTATCTTGAGCTTCAAGCCGTTCACTAAATGCTCTTGCAGCCTGCATTCAGCAACAAAATGCAAACTATTAGCAAAAAGATACAGTACAGACAACAAGAGAAGTAATAACAAAAACATATGCAGCAAGATCTCACCGTAGCAAACTCAGCAGCATTTGCATGCCCGTTGTCTGAAACAGAGCCTCTTGGTGAAGACCCCTCTTCTGACCCTTCATGGACAGGTGAAGGTAGTTGAGGTGGAGAAACATAAACCACTCTCAACTTGCACTCCTCAACCACATGCCCAGCTTCTTTGTTGAACTAGAAAATAAAAGTTCCCCATAAATCATAAACTGTACATCCTTCCTAACCCTCAAAGTAGTAAATAATACCATGTAATATAAATAGCTAGATACCATTTCTGCAGTTATATCCTTTGCGGTTGTACCATCATTTGCTTTTACACTTTGAAGGAGGAATTTGTCCCTGCATTGCATATCAGGAGGAGCCTCTTTTTGCGCTTGCATGGTAACTAAATCAAAATCAATGATAGTGTTAGAATTTATCCAGAAGCCAATAATGAATAAAGACAGAAACCGCAAAGTATCAAGCAAAATATTGTATTAATTTAGTATACCTATAACATCGCATGTGGATCGAGGCAAGACTATCCCCGTGTTGGGACGAACACAGTACTTCTTTGGGTTTGTTGTTTTCACCTGAAAATAAAATCAATTAACTCAAAAGAAATGTACAATTTCAATTTGAGATATAAACATTATAAATCAAAATTTTCAGGTTCAAAATCTTTTTTAATTCTTTATTCCTGATTTTTAATCAGCAACCAAACAGAGCCTTACGGGCGTCGCATTATTCAAAAGTAGGAAATTATGATATATCATAGATCAAAAGTTATAAAAATACATGTATCAAAATTGAATGGGGAAATTCGAAATTGATGAAGAATACCTTGAAAGCTACATAATTATCAGTTTTATTCGACAATTGAAGAGAACACGAGATCTGCTTCCCCAGCTCAACTATTCACCAAAACCACAACAAAAAGAACAAACAAATCAAACAAAACCCTAGAAAAACATAAACCGTAGATCCGCAAGAAAAAAAGAAACTTACAAGGAAACTTGAGCTCTGAAGGGTCGCTGCTGAGAAGGTCGCCCGTGCTCATTTTCGAAGCAATGGCTTTTAATCGAGGAACAATCGCTTTGGAAAGGTTCTGAGAAGGAAAGAGGGAATCAGAAATTTATGTGTTTGGCTTCTTTTAGAAACAATATTTTGGGCGGAGAGGGAGAGAAGGAGAGGGAGAATAGTGAACGTGCGTCGAAGAAGAAAAGAAAGGAAAGGAAAGGAACGGAACGGAATGAAAAGGAATCTGATCTCTTTCTATAATCTCTCTCCTTATTTTTGGGCATCTTTTTTTTTTATTTCGATTAAAATACTAACTTACTAGGACATGTTTTTCCTAATGTTTTTTTATCATCTTTAAAATGATTAAGTTTCAAATTTGAATCTTCACTCTTTTTTTTTAAACTAATTGAAATAATTTGTTTTATTTAAAATAATTTAAAGGGTATGATTTTTTAATTATATTAAAAAAATTTAAAAATTTAAAATATTTATATCAAATATATATTCGTATTCGACATTATTTAAATTCAAATAATTTAATTTAATCGAGTTAGATTAAAAGCTTTTGATATAAATAAAATTGAAAATAACTTTTATAAAAAAAAAAATAAATAGCAAAAAGTCGGTTTGAAAACTTATAATAAGTCTGTACATCAAAGAATTATTTTCTTTTTCCATATCCTATCCCTCCAAGTTTCAAATAAACCAAAATAGTAATAAAATGTTAGAAGGAAATAGAAGGAAGGTGACCGATGATGACTGGTGAGTGCTTTGATTAGCAATTAGCAACATCTATAAGAGTTGGGCCAAAGATTCCTCAGTATGGCCTTGAAAAAGCGACTACTCTTTACAACAGCTAGGTCCCAAAGGCATGACAATTGACAAGCCCCTTTGCAATTGTCTTTATTTTCATTTGACTTAGTCAACCTCTGTCACATCTTCATTTATCATCCCTAGCTGCCCAATCTTCCCAGGATTAAGTTTTTTTGGGTTTTTTTTTTTTTTTTCCTTTTAACTTTTTAGATACAGGTTAAGCAATTTTAGATTGCATTCAGTAGTGGATGGCTGAAATACTGTAGGTTTTTTTTTTTAATCACAATAAAAAGAAGCTCTTGACAGTAAATAAATTGTTTGAACTTGAAGCTGGATTGTAAAAGGCCTCCAAATTTGGTGGAAGAAGTTACAAGAGAGCATATAAAAAACATATATATATATATATATATACAGAGGGAATAGCAATCATGCCAACTTCCACCAACGTTCAACAGGACCAAGGGGAGAAACACCAGGTTAGTCTGATTAGAAACGAGAACTTTAAAATGACAGTTTGCTTCTCAAGTTGATGTGCATATTTATCTGCTTCCAGAGCACCTGGGCACAACAATAAACGAAGAATGAGATAATCTTAAATGACAGAATCACGTTTACAAGGTTAAAATGTAAGCAAAATGAAGAAGAAACAAGAACAAAAACACTTTCAAGTCGTAGTTATCAAGTTGCAAAAAGGACTTGGCGAACATTTAATTGCCAATAGAGAGAGTGGAATAAGCTTGCTGGTAACCAAACTTGTTGGAGAGCACATGAACCTTTATCATGTACCTTTATTCTTTAAACAACAATTCTGCAATAAAAACCAGATGCATCATTATTCATGGGAATTTCCAGTGAAAACAAAGGAAAACATAATTAACTAATTTCAGCTTTAGTCATACTTGTCAGCAAGTTCAAACTCTCAGATCTTTAATATGCTTTGCAAGCCCTCTCAGGACCTGTCAAGAAAAAACAAAGAAAAGATTACTGATAAAATGATCTGATTTAAAGTGCCAGCCTGCCGGGCACAAGGAAGCATAAAATATTTTTGATACTCACTATCTTGGTGTCCTCAAGTGCCACTTCCAATGCATCAATTTTCTGTCCCATAAAGATCATCAAAATAATTGCATTGAATCTTATCTGTTGTCAGAGATAAGAGGTGAAACTGTACTTACTTTATTGGTGTCTGCAAGTGCAGCTTCCAGTGCCGTGATTGTTGGTGGTGCAAACCTATCACTCATTGCCCTTTCCCCCTTTCTCAAGTCTTCATTTTTTTCACCATTATCCTGTTTTGAGTCAAATTAAGCCTTGAATCAAGTAACTACATAAAAGGAAGGGAAAAAGGGGGGCTGTAGTAAAACTCAAGGAGAAAATGATCTTCAATCTTCTGCTATTTGCAATGTTATGCGGTTGCAAACAAGAAATAGAACTGGATTCATGCTGCTTATTGCAACCAAAATGCACTCAATAAAAATTTAGTATCTTCTTTAGTGTAAAAAAGCTTGCACAATGCTTAATATCAAGCTAGAGCAAGCAGAAGCTCAGAAATTCATAAACAAGCTTGCACGAAGCTTATATCAAGCATCTAATAGTGACCATATCTCTTTCATGGTTTCAACCAGGTCAAAGGTTTTAAGATGTCAAGAAGCATTATGGAAGTGATTAATTAGAGCTAATATATACACATAATAAGTTTTGTCATGTTAATGATCCTTAACTATCCCACATCATGGAAAAGATTGTTGTATATTTAGAGCAGATATCTTTTGGGTATATAATAACATCTTGAACATATATATATATATATATATATATATATATATATATATATAATATATATACCAAGAAACTCAGGAGTATCATCGATGAGGTGAAAGTATTGAGATTAAGGATGGTTACCACATCACGCAACAAAACATCTCCTGAAGCTAGGTCACCACCTTCATTATTGGCATCTTCTGTTGCAGAAATTGCCTGTAATAAAATAAAATGAAAAATTAAGGATGACGTGGTAGTGAATCTGTGAAATCATGTTCATATTTATTTCTACAAGCATGAAATTAATAAGAAATATTGTCGTTCTACAAAGTAGGAGTCCACCTGAAGCATCTCTGTAATTTCTGGATTCTTCCAGGGTCCTTTATCACTTAACATGCAACCCCCATAGTCAGCACATGTACAGCTTCCACCGAGAAATGCCGGCAAATTACTTTGAATTGAATGATAGTAATATTTAGTGGCTTAAAAGCATATATATATATATATACACACACACACACACACACACGTCAACTGCCAACTTTGCTACGTGAATACATAGACATGAGAATGACAAATTACCTTGGATCAATAACTTCAATTAGGTTACTAAGGTAGTTAGATCCCAGCACCTGAAACATCAATGTCATTTTCCCAAAGTAAACATTTCCCTTGTTTGAGAAGGAAATAGCATATACATACATATATATATATATATAATTATACACTACTTTAATGCCACCATATACAAGAAAGGAAACTGAATGCTAGAGTCCGTACATGAATTTTTGCCAAGGTTCGTGCATCCATAAAGGCCTTGAGAACCTTCCACAGCATCCGGAACCCAGACCCAGCATTGATAATGAAGAGTCGATTTAGAGTCTGCATGGAATATATATCATTGACCAAAATTCGCAACTAATGTTAATGCACATAACCTAACAAGTTCTGAGCAATGACTCATTCACGTGTACAATTGGAAGTACAAGTTTGTCTGCATCCTGAACAAATTTCTACTGTGAAGAAAGCAAATGAAATGGAGATTTGCCTTCTTTTTCCTTCAGAGTGAAAGGAAAAATAAAGACCAGGACTAATTGCCTCAAATAATGTTCTAGCACTGAAATTTCCTTCTGTATCCTATTTTCTCTAACGATGGTTAATAATGGCTAACAATCAGTTACGAGCAGCATGCATCCTAATCAGATCCTTTGGCTAATCATTCAACATATCATTGCTTGGAATCTAGCTTCACAAGTTAACCATTCCCACTATCTTCTTCTCCCTAGTTTATCAATCTAAACTAGTGAAAATAAAATGGAATTGAACTTACCTCTGGGTAGTAATTGCTATCAATCTTCTGAATTTCCATGAAGAGATATCGTGCAGGCTTTGAGAAATTAGACATTCCCTTGGCAGAGATAACATTCAAATCAATTTAGAACTCGCGTTTAGATCGAAAGTCAACATTTATGTAATATCCCAAAGGGCAGGTTTCGTTTTTGAGCCAACGAAATATTAAATTATAACTCAGTTAAGATCAATTATCAATTATGAATTGTCCAACATAGTCATCTATATATTGTCATACTAAATCATAACTCAATTATAGACAAGTAAAAGTTTTCAGCAAGAGAAGCATATAAAGTTTTTTCATGTCTCTCCCTTGAAAGATACACAAAATTGGGGGGAAATTAAGAAGGGAAGAGATGCTTACAACTCCCATCACATCTAAGATACTTGTGCTAGATGCTATATGCCTCTTGGCTGCAATTGAGCATGCAGGAAATCTCAAATTTAGTGTTTTTTCTTGTTCTGATACATGATACTTAACAAATCTGTCTATGCTGGTTACTTGTAGTAATGCATTCAGGTCTATCATCCCAATCCTTTCAAAGTATACTGGTCTACCAATTCGATCTACACCATGAAATCCATGAGGATAGCATTTCTTCACCTCTGCAAGCTCAACAAACTTAAATTCCTGGATGACAGAGATTTACATGACAAGACAATGAGAATATTAAGCATTACACAGGGCTTTAATTAGCAAAACTCAATTTAAATAAAACTTACAACAAAGTGTGTAATAATAGCAAAAGAAAGAAAGAAAAAAAAAGAAAGAAAAACGGATGATCTGATGCAATTGGAAACAGCAAGCAACCAACATGGTCCTTAGCTTATCAATGTTGTGTTAAAATTTCTTGCAAAAAAAGGTAAGATATAGTTTGAACTTTACTTACCTTTTGGATTGCATCAACTCCATAGTCCTTGCGCCACTGAAGATAATTCAGAAACATTTCTTTTGCTTTTGTCAGATCAAAATCTCTCATTCTTAGAAACCTAAAACCATAAGGAAAGCCCCAGCATGAAAATAATGGAACTCATCAAAATATACAGAGATATTTAGAAGACAATTACATTGTTCCTCTATGTTACTCCGAACCTCCATTTTTTTTAGAAGACAGCCATGTCCGACGCATATTCAGATATAAATATAGAGATATGATCCTCGAAGGACCCTCCAAATACATGAAAAATTTTAGAATAAATCAAACATACCCGTGTCAGACACATACCGATGTTCGACACTCACACACGAGTCCGAGTAACATAGTTGTTCCATTAATAATAACATTGTTATTCACTTACCGTAGAAGTGTATGATAGTCATTGTGCTTTGCAGGTAACTGATCCTCAAGGAAAAGTAATTCACGGAAAGAACAATTTGTTCATCTTTTGGATCATGAGTTCCTTCAAGGATTAGTTCCATGCTTTTGCTCTTTCCAAGTCTCTTCAACGAATCCCGAACCTTGAGTGGATATGAAAGCATGGACTTAAGGCCTGATGAACTTGTTGATGAAGACGGCTTCTCCCCTTCTTGAGAAGGAGGAAGGAGGAAATGGGTTTCAATCGGTGGATGGATAGGCTTATTCATCCCTTTCGGAAACTGATATGTATCTCTATTGGGAGAGTCCTCACTTTCTCCAACACCTTTGTCTATAACTATTTCCCTATATTTCTCTTTTGATTTATGCATATGCACTCTGATTGACAATTGGGTTCAATTCAAAACAAAGACTTTCAAGAAATTCCAATATTTGTATAAACAAATTAAACAATCAATGTTCTAACCTGCTGCAATTACAACATGTGATTGAACAATGACCAATGTTCCACATACTCTTGTCGTGCAGGTTTCATAAAACAATCTCTACTAACAAGAACTTCAAGTCTTTTAACTCATTAACACAAAAAACTGAATGTCACATTTGAAGTTACATGGGATGTAGATTGAGCTAACAAAAAATAAAGAAAAAAGATGTTTTCTTTGAATTTTTCCAATGTGAAACTGTAAGGAGTTAAAAAAAGTTGAAAATTCTTTCTTATTCAAAGTCTGTTGAGGATCTAATTAAAAGCAATGCCAAAAGTGATGACCAAGATTTCAAGAGAATAAAACCATTAGAAAAATATATATATATATGAAAAGAAACAAACAGAATTATATAAAGTTATCCCTTATAATAAATATTCCAAGTGAAAAGAATGAGTGATGAGAGCGAACAGAGAATATGAAAAATTATTATTGAAACAAATAATTCTGAGGAAAGGAATGTGATACTTTGGTGTGATTACACGTTTTGCAATTCTGATTCTTTGGTATCTTTTTTTCTTGGGTACATAATAGATAGATACTTCGGTATCTTATTTTTCTCTCGGAAAACTAGATTTGATAATATTAGACACGACACAATTATATAACACGAAAAAAATAATTAAAAACACGACACGAAAAAAACACGAACACGACAAGAATACGCGAATGTCTCAAAATCTATATAATACAAATTATTAACGTATCAAAGTTTATATAAATATAAAATACCTTAAACAAGATTATGACACGATAAAATATACGAACACGATACGAATACACAAATTGTCAGGTCTAAAAAAAACATCCAGCATAAACAGAAAAAAAAAAAAAAAAAAACCTTGAATGGAGGAATTTCGTGAAAGAACAAACTTGCCCAAGCCCAGTAGAATGAGGAAGGGGTTTAGGCCTAATATTGGATAAAGTCTGGTCCAATTCCATTGAATTTGGATCGGTTAATTAGCAAATTTTTCTTGGGATTATGTTGCAAGTAGAATTGATATGGATATGATAAAGAGAAAAATAATTAAAATACGATATGACATAAACATTATACAAATAGATAAACGTATCAAAATTTATATAACACGAATTATTAATGTGTCAAAATTTATATAAATATATAACACTTTAAATATGAATATGAGACAAAAAATAATATGATCACAATACGAATAAATGAATTACCGTATTTAAACTGTAAGTTTGTATTGATTCAACTCACCATTTGAAAAGGTGCCAGCCAGCTACAAAGGATAAAATGGCAGTGGCAATTTTCTGTTTTTTTCATAACCATAGAAAAATACGTATACAGAAAAAAGATAAAAATCTCAGCTAAATCGCTTTCCCTTCAAGTTACATTGTAAATGACAAAAGATAAGGAATCCGAGTCTAATTCAATATTTGAAGTATGAACTACATGCATCTTCACATTTCCTTCTAATCCTTGTAAATGCAGTCAAATAGACCAATCTTGATTTTCTAAAACTAAACTAGTTTTTTTTTTTTTTAAAGCTCAAAGATAAGATACAAACTGAGACAGCCAAGCATGATATTTCTCATTAAAGATTTGGTTGTTCTGTTGAGAAAAACTTAGAGTAGATAACTCTAATTTTACCACTCAAAGAAGAAAGTTTAGATTTTAGGAAAACTCACAAATACTCACACTTCACTCTAGACTACACTCTTTAGAGAAGAACTCCTTAAGAAAACTTAGAACTTTTATTGCTTATTGAAGCTTACTACTTGATGATTTACAAATGCAAGGGAGGGGGGTATTTATACAATACCAAGACAAACACAAGCCACACAAATATAAAATCTAAATAAATTACAACCACCCATTGTTGTTTAATAACAACCACACATTTAAATCACACAACTACAACCACACATTAAACCACACAATTGCAACCACACATTGTTGTTTAATAACAACCACACATTTAAATCACACAACTACAACCACACATTAAACCACACAATTGCAACCACACATTGTTAGGCTTTTATTATTTTTTTTTCTTGGGCTGGTATTGGACAATTTAACACTCCCCCTCAATACCAGCTCTTCCTCTTTGCACCATGTTGAGTTGACGACGAAACATTTCAAATTTGTTGATACTCAAACCTTTTGTGAATAAATCTGCCATTTGATCATCTGTCTTGATCTGCTTCATCTCAATCTCTTCTTGTAGAACCTTTTCTCTGATAAAGTGATAATGCACTTCTATATGTTTGGTTCTTGCGTGAAAGACTGGATTTTCTGCCAAACGAATTGCTGACTGGTTGTCGCAATACAACGAAACTGCATAATCTATTGGTTGATGTAGATCACTCATTAGTTGTATCAGCCACGTACACTCTTGAGCTGCCATTGCTGCTGCTCGATACTCAGCTTCGGTAGTTGACAATGATACCGTTGGTTGTCTCTTACTGCACCAAGAAATTGTTCCAGAACCAAGTTTAAACATGTACCCAGTTGTTGATCTCCTGGTGTCATGATCTCCTGCATAGTCAGCATCACAATAACCAACTAACTTACAGTCTTCACCTTTCTTGTACAAAAGACCATAATCTATTGTACTTTTCACATATCTCAGTATTCGTCGAACTGCTTCTAAATGAGGCTTCTTCGGATTTTGCATATACCGACTCATCACACCAATTGTATAAGAAATGTCAGGTCGAGTCAAGGTTAAGTAGATCAGGCTACCTACCAATTGTCGATACATAGTTGCATCTTCCAAGTCTTTGCCTTCAAGTGCACACATCTTGCCATTTGGTTCCATCGGTGTTGAAATTGGCTTGCTCTCGAGCATTCCAAACCTTTTTAGCAAATCTTTAGAATATTTTTGTTGACAGAGAAATATTCCTTCTTGTATGTGATCAACCTCTAGACCAAGAAAGTGCTTGAGTTGTCCAAGTTCTTTCATTTGGAAACGAACTGATAAATTCTCCTTGGTTTGAAGAATTTCTGCCTCATAATCACCAGTTATGATTAAATCATCCACATATATCAATACGATAGCTAGCTTTCCTCCATTAGCTTTGACAAACAAGCTGGAATCTGCAGGTGTCACTGAATAACCACTATGAGTTAAAAATTCAGCAATCTTACCATACCATGCTCTAGGTGCTTGTTTCAATCCGTAAAGTGCCTTTCGCAGCTTACACACATGCTCAGGATGATTTTGGTTTTGAAATCCCAATGGTTGAATCATGTAGATTTCCCGATCTAGCTCTCCATGAAGGAATGCATTCTTCACATCCATCTGCCACAAGTTCCAGTCTTTGTTGGCTGCAAGGGCAAGTAGGACTCGTACGGTTGTAAGTCTTGCCACCGGACTAAACGTTTCATCATAGTCTAGCTCATACTTCTGAGAGAAACCACGAGCCACCAACCGTGCCTTGTACCTTTCAATCGACCCATCTGGACGATGTTTTATCTTGTAAACCCACTTGCAGGATATGGGTTTCACATCTCTTGGTTTTGGCACTAGATCCCAAGTCTGATTCTGCTCAAGCGCAGTGATCTCTTCTTTCATAGCCATAATCCACTCAGAACTCTGTGATGCTTCTTCAAACGTCTCAGGTTATGTTGCAATTGGTTCTTCCACTATGGCTGCATTAGCATATTTGGGATTTGGCTTCCGTGCTCTTGTTGTCCTTCGGATTTGTGATTGTGGAGATGGTTCTTCCACTTCACTCGATCTAACATCTGGTTGATACACACCAGTTTGCCAAGTACTCTGGACTAACACTTGCTCGTCATCGTCATCATCACATAGGTCTTCTACTTCATCTGAAGTTGATTGAAGTTGGACAATATACTCTCCCATTTTCTGTTGTAGCATGTCTTCAAATTCTTTTGAATCTGACAACACCTCCTTTTCTGAAGACCACCAAGAAGATGCTTCATCGAATACCACATTGCGTGAAGTGTAACATCTTCCACTCGTAGGATCACAACATTTCCACCCTTTCCTTTGGTTGTCGTATCCCACAAAGATACACCTAGTTGCTTTCTTATCAAACTTGCTACGTAAATGATCAGGAACAAATACATAACATACACAACCAAATACTCGAAAGTAGCTGACTGAAAGTTTCATTTTCCACAATTTCTCAAAGGGTGAAACAAACTCTAACCTTGGTTGAGGGAGTTTGTTGACCACATGGGCTGCGGTTCTCATAGCTTCGGCCCAAAATCTTCCGGTACATTCTTTGCATGCAGCATACTCCGACAAATTTCTGCAAGATTCCGATTCTTTCTCTCTGCTACACCATTCTGTTGTGGTGTATTGATACAAGTATACTGATGACGTATGTTGCATTCTCGTAGGTATTGAGAGAATTCGCCTGAGCTATATTCTCTTCCATTATCTGTGCGCAAGCAACATATCTTCTTTCCCACTTCTCCTTCAACTATCTCTTTGAACTCTTTAAACTTTGAGAAAGTGTCAGACTTTTCTTTCATAAAGAAAACCCACACATACCTGGAGAAATCATCAATAAACGTCACCATGTACCGCATTCCACTAATTGATGGTTGCTTAACGGGCCCAAATACATCAGAGTGAACTAACTCTAATGGTTCTTTTGCTTTAAACTTTGACTCCTCGTATGGCAATTGGTGTGCTTTACCATATTGGCATCCTGCACAAACTGTGTCTGTTCTTATGTCAAGCTGAGGAAGTCCCTTAAGCATCGACTTCTTCATCATCATACTTAGCTTGGAATAACTAACATGACCTAACCGCATGTGCCATAAATCTGCTGTATCGCTCCTTCTTGTCTTGTCTACATATGCTGACTCTGCTGACATCACGTAGACTGACTCCAGACGTCGTCCTTCCATCATCGGCTGTCTTGAGATTTTGAGATCACGATATACCTTTACATCCCTTGGACCAAACAGAATATGGTGACCTGACGATGTTAATTGTGCCACTGAAAGCAAATTTTTCTTCATGCCTTGGACATGGTAAACATTTTGTAGTGGTACCTGATTATGACTATATCGAGGTGCTACTACCGTCTTACCGATGTGAGTAATCGGTAATCTTGAATTATCAGCTGTCACAACAATGCGATTTCCCTTGTATTCTGACAGGTTCTGCAACTTCTGTTTATCGCCTGTCATGTGATTTGAGCAACCTGAATCGACAATCCAGTCATTCTCATAGTCAATTCGGTCAGCCGTTGTTACTGTGAGAGCTAACTCTTCCTCTTCCATAGCAAAAAATGCTTCAGCGTCCCAATCATCTTCGCTTTTCTCCTTTGTACTAGAAGTAGCAGCATTGCTCTCAGCGGGCCTTTTGTTAAACCAACAATCTTTTGCCATGTGACCTTTCTTGTCACAGTTGTAACAGTTACCTTCAAATCTTTTATTGTTGCTACGATTCTTTGAAGCTCCCCCTGGACGAGAGCTCCCTTCTCCTTGATGACTTTTTGTCTTGTCACCATACTTTTTAGATCCACCACCGACGTGTTGTTTGAATTTGCCTTTGCTTTTGTTGGTGTAGAGTGCTTCCTCTTCACTTTTCAACGAGACCCTTCCCATTTGCTTGGCCATAGATTCTTGACCAACAAGCAAATTTTCAAACTCTACAAGTGATGGTTGAGTTGGCCATCCTTGTATAGCGGCAACGAAGCTGCGATATTCGGGCCTCAAACCATGGATAATTATTCTTTTTACCCTGGTATCTCCAATAGCAGCTGTAGGATCTAAATCAGAAATTTCACGGCATAACGTTTTTACCTTGTGAAAGTATTGAGCAATCGGTATATCTCGTTGTGCAACTGATAACAATTCATTCTCAAGAAGTTGAAGTCTTGTGTCATTCTTTCTCGAAAAGAGTGCATCTAAAGTATCCCACGCTTCTTTTGGCGTTTCTAGCTTTTGTATGTGTTCCAACATTTCTTCTTCAACTGTGGTCTTAAGGGCAAACATGGCTTTACCCACTTTAATATTCCATTTGCGCAAGGTTCCTTGAGCATCTTCTTGCTCGGGCTTCGTAACTTCACTACCACCAACGACTTCCCAAAGGTCTTGACCTTGTAGGTAAGACATCATACACGTCTTCCACGTGTTGTAATTTTTGTGATTGAGCTTCTTGATTCCTCCAACTACTTGAAGATCACCCATCGTGTCGGCAAGACTCTAACAATACCGAACAAGCTTGATTTTGAGACACAAACTTGTAGAGTACAAACTCCTCACGACTCAAGAACGCTCAAACCAAAAATAGTACCTGAATAACTATTTAACCGTGAACAGTACCGTATACGTGAATAGTATCATATACCATATACTTGAATAAATCTCGTATATGTTAACAATTACTATAAAAGTATATAGTGACACGTGTGAATAGTAACTATGGTAGTAACTCACAACCTAGCTCTGATACCAATTGTTGAGAAAAACTTAGAGTAGATAACTCTAATTTTACCACTCAAAGAAGAAAGTTTAGATTTTAGGAAAACTCACAAATGCTCACACTTCACTCTAGACTACACTCTTTAGAGAAGAACTCCTTAAGAAAACTTAGAACTTTTATTGCTTATTGAAGCTTACTACTTGATGATTTACAAATGCAAGGGAGGGGGGTATTTATACAATACCAAGACAAACACAAGCCACACAAATATAAAATCTAAATAAATTACAACCACCCATTGTTGTTTAATAACAACCACACATTTAAATCACACAACTACAACCACACATTAAACCACACAATTGCAACCACACATTGTTGTTTAATAACAACCACACATTTAAATCACACAACTACAACCACACATTAAACCACACAATTGCAACCACACATTGTTAGGCCTTTATTATTTTTTTTTTCTTGGGCTGGTATTGGACAATTTAACATGTTCCTCCCATTCCTCTCGATTTTCTTTCTCATCTCTATTTTTCTTGTTTGCATTCTTCGAAGACGAACTACTTTGAGATTTTGGTACTTAGGATATGGGCAAAGTGAATATTTCGAACTTACGATCTTCAAGAATCTGTAAACCAAAAATTAAACTAAGTGGATCAATATCTGGTCCATTTAGATTCATTTCCAAGCTAACAATTAAACTTACAGCAAAGCGAGGACCAATAAGAAGGAAAACATCTTTACTGAAGTATTTATGGGGTCCCCTACCCAATCTTAAAAGGTTTTGGGAGGTACCCAATGTACTATGATCATGAATCAGTTCATACTTTATAATATATAGATCTTCCAGCCAAAGCTCAAAATTTTAACCAAATGGATTTGACACTTTTCACCCACCAACTCTCCTCAACTCAATAACATTTCAATGAAGTGAATTTTAGGTAATATTTTCCTAAAGGATCAGCATCTTCACTGTGATGCTGATCAGTTTACATGATTCAGAAACTATTTCTGGACTTATTCACTGACCCACCAGCTTTCAGAAGTAAATCCCACCAAACACTTTGCAAAAGAGACACATAATTTCAACAGTGAGATGGTATGTTTTTTCGCCAATGCAAATTGGGCTTGTTTTGAAAAGGCTGAAATATAGGTCCAAGATTCTACAAATAACCTATTGGGCTCATTGTCTGACTATAAATAAAACATGTAGGCTTTTTAAGTTTGCTCCATCTATAATTAAGTGATGAGATGACCAATGCCTTATAAACAGCCAAAGGCCCAAAATCCTTATGTTGTGGGTTCATTTATTTTCTCCAATACCCCCAAAATCCCATCTTTTAGGCCCATATTTGATGGATTTACCAAAACACATACCCATTCTTCCTTTTTCGTTTTTCTTTATGAAATTGACCAATGTGTGACGTAAGACTTAACAAATCATTATATAATGAGTTTATATTTGATACACTGATAGTGTATAAGACTCATACATTGTTAGTGAATCACAATAAGACACCTCATTAATGAGCAAATAAAAAAAAGACTTATAAATAAATATTAATGAGGTATCTTATTTTTTTCTATTTCTATTTCGATTTTTATATTTATTTATAGGTCATTTTTTGTTTTGCTCATTAATGAGGTGTTTTGTTGAAATTCACTGATTGTGTATGAATCTTATACACTGTCAATGAATCAAATACAAACTCATATATAATTTCCTGTGGATTAAAAATAAAGTTCGTTTTTAATATATTATTAGTGAGGTTTTTAAAAAATAGAGTTAAAAGAACTTACAAGTGTTTTTTTGTTATATATATTGATTTTTTATTTTTTTAATAGAGTTCGTTTTTGGTACACTGACAATATAAACTTTTTAACTCCACAAGCGGATTAAGAGATTGTCACATGTTCTATTTTTTTAATTAGTTTTTATTTATTTTTTTATTATATCCTAAGAGTATGTGTCATCCTGTTAGCCCTACTTATTGATTCTAAAAACTCCACTGGTACGAGATAATAATTCTTTTTAATATACCTACTAGAATATATGTCATACTACTAAATCTACTGATGAAAATTATAAATTCCACTGACAATATATCTAATGTTTTTAACTTTTTTTTTTTCATTATTTATCTCTAAACACATATCTCATAATTAATTTAATGTCATTATTATAGTATTCAATTTCAATAAAACAATAACCATTCTTATCCACATCGTTATTTTTAATTTTAACAAAAATAAATAATTTCGTTCATTCAAATAAAATCGCAAACTTAGTTGCACGGTCACCGAGACACCGACCATTCCACATCAGACCAATCCTTCTGGTCGAGTGCAGGTGACGAATTTTGGTGAGAAAAAATCATGATGATTGTGACCAAGCTTGTCTTGGCCACAAGAGTTTAGAGTCTAAGATGGGATAACAATAATGAGTGTAAGATGCATAATTCAAACTTTGTTAATTAAAAATGAATGGCTGTGGAATTGCCATTCCGGACTTAAAACTTAAAGAGTAAAACTACTTTCATCGTTTCCTTCAGTCAAATTAATCAAAGTTATGTTGATTTATAATTCATTTGAATGTACGGTTAAAAAAGTTATGTTAATTTGGAATTCATTTGGATGTATAGTAAGAATGTTCTTATTATCGTATATTTTAACATTGACTTTTTAAAAATTTAATGTTAAAATAACAATTATGGTGTAGTGGAAGGACTACCATGTATCCAAATATAGTCTTTGATCATCTAATTTATCTGAAAGCAAATTAAGGAATATATATATATATCTCAGCTTTTTTGCAGATGAAAATAATTGAGCAATGGATTATATTCATGAGGGAGAGAGGTAGGTTGGCTGAAGATCAAATTATATAAATGTATATTAATATATGATTGGTTATGCCACCTCGCATATATACACATGTATATCGTCTGCATCATTCACCTTATTAACACAAAAAATCTGAAACATGATTATCTCGAAGGACCATGCGAAACTTCAAGGAAATTTCCTAGCAGGCCCCAGTACTTTTCATTCAAACTTGAACCCATAGACATGTGTGATCAGAAGAAATAAATAAGGATATTATATATGTATTCGCTTCCATCCGATCGAGCTGCTACATCATGCACTAATAATTTTCAGTCGATAACTGCATATATGTATAGTATTAATTAAACAGTGAATGATGAAGAAAAAAACAAAAAGAGAGAAAGTGATAAATGTGTTTACATATTTGAATTAATATTAGCATGGATTATGGAACAATATTCATTTCTAGTTAACAATCTCAAGAAACATTTTAGTTACATACAATTGTTGAAGTCTCTTTGTTTCACTGACAAGATATAAATATATATATATAATGATTAAAAATTAACACCAGTATTTCATCATCCGATCCATAATGTACAAAATGGAAACATATTTGACGTTTTTCAATCATTTTCTTGCCCTTTGGCATGTTTGTCTAGCCAGTTATGTCAGGAAACTGTATATCTTTGACATGTAATTGTAAGTAACATGAAAGAAAAAGAAAAAGCCTACTAAAGTTATTCGTTTTTGGTTAGTGGGGTTACTACATTTGCCAAAGGTAAAAAGTTTTCAAGCTCTCAAAGACTCGAACACAGTCGTCTCAATATATTCTCTCGCCTTTCACTGGCTTTGGTCGTACATTTTGTCCATATTTCATTCGATAGAGACTAAACCAAAACCAAACCCAAACAACAAAATTCCAACTTCTTTACAGATTTTTTTTTTTCCATCTTCCATGGGGCTGCACTTAGTAGCACTAGCCAAACTCCACTTGCTATCTCCCTCCCATAGTTTCACTCCTTTACTTGCAGGCTTGATTTGCCCTTTTGTGCTCAAACTTTCCTTCAGATTGAGGATTGTTCGTCGGGTTTACATTGATCTGATTGTTGCGTCAAGGCTCTTCTTTTTTCAGTTGAATCAGATAGCCTTCGACGCTGATCAGCCAGCTCCGGGCAATGGTGACAGATGGCAACGAGCTCTTCGGTTAGTTTGCCACAGGATAACCCATGTGAGAAGGTCTCCAGCGGGACAATCTGACGAGGATAGCTTCCATACTCTCACCATGCTTTCACTTTAAGCAAATGTTCATTTCGATCGGGTGAGAACATGATAGAAGTTTATATAATGATCAAAACTTGAAATCTAATTTTTCACGAGTATATATATCTAGATTTTTCTCTTCTTTTCTTTCATTTTTTTCTTCTTATCTCCTTGAAGAATGAAGAGATGTCGGATGTTCATGATTCTGCTTTTTCAAGTCAACAAGAAACTTATGAGATGTGATGTCAAGACTATGGATTTTTATTTCTTACAGTACTTTTATGATTAATTAGAATGTATCAGAAATGTTGTTGACTTCAGTTTATTTCCTTGAGAAAATATGATCCTATCAATGAACAGCCCATTAGCTCTCTTTAGAAATTGGATAAAACCAATAGCTAGCTAGCAATCGCGTCTTAATTAACCTTATGATTAAGTTTTATATTGATTTGAGTTTTGTTTAAAAAAACCTGAGAACACAATGTGAACAAAAGTTTGCGTTGCCTTAATTTTTTTTTTTTTTTTTTTTTTTTGATAAGTAGGTTTTCATTTATCCAAGAAAGCAGCAGTGCTGCTACATGTTACAAAGCTAGCTTAGCCTAGCTAAATAAATCAGAAAACCAATGCCATTAATTAATTTATCTTTCTGGTTTTGCTTTTCCAAGTGTTCCCACTTCCCATATGAATTGCTAATTTGCCTGCATATGCCTTCATTACAAAGAAAAATTAAAGCTTTTTTAACACATTTTATTCAATATATACCCAAACTGATTCTGATATAAACTTTAACATCCATTGCTTGTAAGAGAAAAAAAATAATAATAACAATAAAAACCAAAACCCAAACTTTTCTTATAGTTAAGTATAAGTTGTATTACTATGGCTTTGCAAATGGTGGTTCTGGCTGCCCTTCTATCCCCCTCTCATGGCATAAGTCCCATTCTAGCTGGTTTGGCATGCTCTTTTCTACTTAAACTCTCCTTCAATTTCAGTCTTCTTCGTCAAGGTTGTTTCGATTTATGCCATGGCATTAGGCTTTTAATGTATCAGATGGGTCGAATTCTGTCTTTCATGTAAAGTGGGCACTAATTTGTTTAGATTAGGTTCTATAGTTTTTTAATTTGTTCGGAATTTTTACATGTAGATGGATACCATACCATGCTGGGGGAAAGGAATTTATTAGATGAGATTCCTCATTTCTTCCACTTTTTTTTTTTTTTTTTTGTAAAGAAAAAGGTATAAGAAAAGATTCTGTTTTCTACTTTTTCTTTTCGACCTTTAATTTTGGTTTACAGGTTAGTATCATTTCTGTAATTTGTTCATTAGGAGTTAAAGATTACAAATTAATTCCTAGTAACCTTACGACATTAACAGTGTGGCAAAGAGCTGAAGACAATTGAGTGCGGTTTCATTGTTCATTTATTTGTTCTTTTTTAAAGTTTTTAACTGGAGGGATAATTTTAATTTATGGGTCATAAATATCAACCTGACGTCTTTTCTCTTTTGGGTGCCAAAGCCCAAAAGCAAATAAAGGACGTCTCGCATGTGACTGCCCACAGCAATTCTCACTTTCTCCCCCTCTCCCTTCCAAGCTGGCCGTCGATAGCTCCACCCACTGAACCCATGACAGTGCCCAGACAACATCCTAGAAAGTCTAATCTATGATTCGGGTCTCCAAAAACAAGGTTGTACCCTCAAAAAAAGACTACAAAGAGAAAATTACAAAAAGGGACACTCGCCAAAAAATGGGTGGGCTGAATATAAAATATTAATAGTTTTCAGCTCAGAGAAAAGGAGCATGAAGAAGCAAGGGTAAGCTGGCTGAAAGTATGTTGCCCAAAATCAGAGAAGGGCTGACATGCATCATGCAGAATCTTTGGGCTATGTTGTTCAAGGCAGGCTCTTGGTGGATAGCATGGATCCATGCCTATGTATTAAAAGGCCTTTCGTTCTGGCATATACATACAAGAAACTCAAGGAAGCAACTGGAGTTGGAGGAAAATCCTACATTTGAGATCACGAGCAGTTCAATTTACTTGCCAAAGAAATGGAAGACTATCATGGAGATTCCTTGGGGACAAATACTCGACCTCTAGAGTGTGGCATGAGATTAGACAAAAGCAGTAAAAGATGGGTTGGGACAGATTGGTGTGGAATGCTTACCATATCCCAAGGCACTCTCAAATCTCATGGATTAAATAAGCTTCCTACTAAAGATCGTTTGAAGAAATGCGAAATGAAAATTGATGGCACCTGTGTTCTGTGCAATCAACAGCAGGAATCATGAGATCACATTTTCTTTGAATGTGAATTCTCCAAGGCTATCTGGAAGGAGATTTTGCTTCTCTGTTAGCTGCACAGAACTATCCATAACTGGGAGATTGAACTTCAATGGGCAAAGGGGAAGCTGAAGGGCAAATCCCTTATTGCAACTATTCTCATAATTGCTTAGAATACTCTCATTTATCATGTATGGCTGGAGAGAAATAATCGTAGTTTTGGTAAACCACAACAACCTTGTGTGCAAGTGCTAGAGAAGATTAAGGAGGAGATCAACTACCGACTAACAAGGTTTAGAGGTATAAAAGAAGATATTGTAAATAGAAAACTACACTTAGTATGGGGACTGAGTAACTCTTTGTTTACAATTTAAGCCTGTAACTAGTTCATTAATTTTATTGCTTCTCTAGCTAAGCTAGATGAATAGATGTAGCAATAATGACCGCTTTTTTGGATAAATAAAAAATTGTTTATTCAAAAAAAAAAAAAAAAAAAAAGAGCATGAAGTTGTAGCCCAAGAGAAACGAAAAGGCCGAGCTCAGCATAGCAAATCCTTCTGCCTATTTGAAGTATCCTAGAGCCCAAATCAAGAAAGAGCAAATAGTTCTTATTTGGTGGTCTATTTTGGCCGCAGAAGGCTTAAAGTATTAAACCCAATTGTAAAAAGCCTGGGCCACGTCTGGATTGCCTAATTCATGCCCTTGCCAACAATCATACTTTCTTTTTTTGTGAAGAAATACCAACAATCATACTTAAGACCTGTAATTAGAGCTTAAAAAAAGAGGATTATCTAAACTGTTTTTGAGATTTAAAAAATTTCATTGTAGTGGGTAATAATATAATCGATTTCATTTTTAATACATAGGCGGTGTCCCATTTCTTTTTCTAATTTTAATAGTGGATTAAGAGGTTATCTTATTAACCTTACTCGTGAAATCTAGTAATTACAATACCCATGTATATGATAATTTCTCTAATTTTTATTTCTATATTTAATGATAATTGCGACAACGATATTTTGTCATTTAGAATCGGAAATGATCAAAAGAAAAAGCCTAGAGTACGTACCAGGTACCACCTATGTTCCTTCAATGGCAAAGGTTGGTGAGAACTGAGAAACGACCGAGTATCCATTTTCATCACTTTTTTTTTCTACATTTTGTTGATATATATATATAACCCCCCAATGCAACCTGAGAAGTGATATAGTCATACATGGTTCAGACTTGAGGATAACCACTTGATCAATTAAAGATGGAAATATTACAAAACTAGGTGCTATATATGAAAAAGTATTACTTTTATATTATATATTCCTTAATTTTTGTGTTTGAAAAGTGCTATGAAAAAGTGTGGTTTGAGATTTGAGTGTTTAACATTGCTGTAAAAAAAGGCTCTGAGAAGATAAAATGTCTAAAAAGGATATCATATTAAAAAGTAATCACTACAAACAATTTGCCATATACCGACACTTACTTATACTGACGGTAACAATCCGTTGGTAAAAAAGATCTATTGCGACGGATTTTTGTTACCGTCAGTATATACATAACCTATACCGACGCTCAACTCAACCGTTGCTATAGACATACATATACCAACGGTGAAAGAAAAACCGTTAGTATAAATGTAATTTTTACCGACGGTTTTTTCTTTCCGTCGGTATATTTTTCAAATGACCCGCTTTTTTTTATTGGCGGTGAATTTCATTTTTTCTTTATTTCTTTGATTTTTAATTTATTGAACCTATAGCAACGGATCATTTATTTCGTCCGTTGGTATAGGAACAAATGATATTTAGGGTTTTGTTTCTTTTGTTTTGTTAGTTCTCACTTTCCCTTTCACTTTGTGTTAGGTTTTGTTCTCTTTCTCTAATTTGCTAATTCCTCTTTTCGCGCATCAAAAATTCCCCTTCCCAATCTGTCTTCAATTGTTTTTCCAATGTCTAAAGAAAAAATCTGCAAGTGAGCCAAGGTGGCAGTAACCGAGCCATGGTTCTTATGGAATTCTCTTTCTCCTTCAGCCAAATAGCTTTCAAGGGAATTCTTTTTCTGTTTCAATCAAAAGTATTTTTTTCCCTAAATAGCTCTCAAAACGATAGTTAATTATAAATTGGATTTGGATTTGGTTTGGTTTGGTAGTTCTGGTAGCTGTTTGATAGTTAATTATAAACGAGAGGCCGTCGCTCACCCTCCATCTCCATCTCGGGCTCCAGTTCTTCTTCGCGTTCTCGATCACGGTCTCGCTCTTACACCGTCTCAAACTCCAAGTCCAGCTCCCGTTCTCGGTTCGTGTCCAAATAATTTCAAAATAAGTTATTTTTAATACTAATTGAGTAAATTAATAGTATTAAGATGTATAAAAATTTTATTTTGAAATTTAATTTTGAAATTTTCTATAAAAAATAGATTTTAATTTTTTTTTTAAAATAAAATTCTATCATCCTATAAATAATTTTTATATTCTTTTTATAATTTCAAAATATATAAATATATCATAAGTTGATAACATTTTATATTTAAGATAAAATCTACAAAATAACAATTATGTATACATCATATAATATACAAAAAAAAATATAAATATGTAATATATAAATTATTTAATACGTATAAAAATTATTATACCTACAAAATACAAAAGTTCAACAGCAAACACACCTTCAAAGTGTGTTTGCGGTTGGTTCAAAAACCTTAGTCAAAATGAGTTTTTTTTTTAATAAAATTTTGAGTTGTTTAAGATTGAGATGGCTGCCGAAAAAAGCTTTAGGGCAACCAATCACAATCCTAAACGAACTCTTAAACTCCTAATATTGTACTATACAATTATCTTATTTTATTTTTTTTCTTTGATAACATCAATATTCCTTACTCTCGCCATTGGGCATGACCCTTATTTGATGAAATAATGAGGAAAATGTCAAAGCATTTATTAAAGATTTATATCTATACATTGTCAATGAATTATATGATATCACCTTATTAAAAATAAAATTATGTATATCTATTTTTTTAAATATTTAATAACATGATATCATGTGATTCACTTATCAGTGCATCAAATATAAATTATTTTATTAATTGTATATTATATCCACTTGGACCAGCGGAAATTACAAATAGAATGCTCTTGAAAATATATATAAACTATTAGTTTTAAAAGAAAAAAGTACAGGATAAGGAGAGATTGTTTTAAATGTTGTTCTAAGTGTCGTAAGCTAAATTGGTGATATAAGCAACACAAAGGATAATCCTCGAAAGCATGAGAATGGTTTGAACAAAAAAAAAAAGAAAGCATGAGAATGGTTTCAACAATAAAAAAGAAAAGAAAAGAAAGCATGAGAATGGGATATTATTCATCAAATTTTTGGTAGGACAGAAAAGCAACAAGACAAATTTTTTTTTTTTGGTGAGGAAAACTTGGTATTTAACTAAACTGATTGGTTATTAGTTATTACTAATACTAATATACCGACAAGGCTGATATATGTAACAGTACTGATATGACATTATATATATATATGTGTATATATGGCTCCTCCAGTAAATCTTCAATTTGATTTCTATTTTTTAAGTATCTAATTCTTCAAATAATTTCAAGAGTCAAATTGAAATGAAGCTTAATAATATAATATTTGAATTATAATTAGTTTTTGCTAGATCTGTCAATAGATCGAGTCGGATTTAGATCGGATCCAAACTAGGTCTTAAGGAGTTTTGTGATTATCTAGACCCAATCTGACTATATAAAAATACTACTTAGACTTGCACAGATCTGTCCAATTTTTTACGCAAAAGAATCGATATCTCTTAAAAAATTATCGATCCCTCTTAAAAAGTTATATATTAACAATAAAACAGGTTAGGATAAGCATGGGCAAAAATACTATGCCCAAGATCTAGTCCGTTTTTAAAATGAACCTCATATTTTGCCCAAACCCGTTTTCAAGTTTAATATTTTTAAAATGAACCTCATATTTTGCTCAAACTCGTTTTTATGTCTAAATCTTTTCAAATATCGGACGGATCTTCGGATTTAGATGGATAATTCAATCCATAGACATGTCTAATTTTTTCAAATCACTTGTGGAAGTTAAATAAAATAATAATAAAAAATTTTAAAAAAAAAGTTATCACTTGGAGTTCAACTAGTTTTCTAGCTTGTAGAGATATGCATATATGATCCAAAAAATTTGGCTGTACTACCATTTTTACCTTCTTGTATGATTGGGTTTAATTTAAGAGGGATTAAGAATTTTTGGTTATGCCATTTGTATTTGGAGTAGTTTGGGAGGAATGTGGATAAGCTTAAATTGGGAGGAATGAGGAATCAACCAAATGTGATAAAAAAATAATAATAAAAAAAAAAACAAGAAGCTCGATTCAGATTCTTTATTTGTAGAAAGCAAATTAAGCAAGTCCCGTTATTTTAAAAATAAAATAAATAAAAATTTTGCTAACAAGTGTTTTAAGGACACTTTTTAAGGTTATTACATATAATAATATCTTCATTCAATATATTGGAAATGATAAATAAAATTATCAACTATTGTATTTAATACAATGTTATTACCATAAATAACAAATTAACTAACTTTAAAATATATCCTAAAAACACTCGTTAGCAAAATTCAATAAATAAATAAGATAGCTTAACGCTTCTCTTATAAAATCCAAATACCTTTACCAAGTCAAAGAAAGAGGCCCCCAATCGAAACCTAAACCCTAAAATTAGAAAGACCAGACACCAGATCAGACCTACCTCAATCTTCTTTAGTTCTAATTTACCCTAAAATCTTACACCTGTTGTTTACGACTTTATGTTGTGGTGACCGACTGACCGTGTCTTGTCGACTTAGGACAATCGTGTAATTCTGGTCTCTGTCTCTTGAGTCTTTGACTTTTCAGTTTTTAGTTTTGCCCATCCTCATTCCACCACGTGGCGTATTTAATTCCTGTTTATTTTTAATGTCCATCCTTCAAATTTCCCACTCTTCAAATTCTTTCTTTTTAAATTTCTTAGAAAATAGACCCCCCCCCCGGAAAGAATCTCCTCATATAAATTCAAGTACCACGATAAAATCTGCCTGAATATCTACAAAATTTAAATTAAAATATTGAAACCCCCAAAAAAGTCAACGGAGAATTCTACATATGAAGCTATTTTAATACAATTTTTAAGAGGTTTATTTGATTTTAATATTCTCATATTAAATCTTGGAACTTAATCGTCCAAATGCATATTGTAGTTTTATTCATTTGAAAAATTATACTACTAAATAAATATTTCACATATTACAAACTTTAGTTTAAATTTGTTTGCTCATGTATATATATATATATATATATATATATATATATATATATATATATATATTTACAATTGTCAAAGATCATGATTTTTTCCTCTATTGCCGGCTGAAATCTTGAGCTGTACTTATTTGTTTTTGATATATTTATATGGATGTTGCATTTTTAGGGTATTTTTTAAGATTAATTAATATATTATTTATAATAATAATATTATATTAAATACAATAATTTTAAAAATATTTTTAGAACACTCTTTAGAAAAATTCTATATATATATATATGAAAAAAAAAGAAGCAAATAGAAAATGAAAATTTCCGAAAGGTCCCACTTGCACTTCATTAACATTCTTTTAAAGAGCTTTCCTTCTCTGCTTCCTACTTGCTTTTATCCTCGCCTACTTTCCTTCTCTGCTTCCTTCTCACAATCCTACTTGCTTTCATTCTCCCTTATTTATATAGTACTATATGCTTTGGAAAGCTTAAAGAGTTGCCATTCAAGAAAAAAATAAAATCAACAAAATAATTTTGCTAAAGTTCCCTATAGCGAATGCTGATTTTTTTGCATTTTTAGAGGAAAATCTTGATTACACTTTTTGGAGTTTCTTTTTTATTTTTATTTTTATTTTTAAAGTTCTTAACCTAAAAGCTCAGAAAAGAAAAAGAGAAAGAGAAACGAATGGCTTGGAGCGGGGAGAGACGAAAAGAGGTTGTTACATTTTTTAGATTCTTGCTAGTGTTGCTGGCGGTGGTGCAGACGACGGCGTTTTACGGGGTTAAACTGAAGAAGAAGGAGCACCGGAACGCTTATGCGACGATGATGTACATGGGGACCCCGAGGGACTACGAGTTCTACGTGGCGACACGTGTTTTGATCAGATCGCTTGTTAAGCTCCAAGTGGACGCTGATCTCATCGTCATTGCCTCCCTCGACGTTCCCCTCCGTTGGGTTCATGCCCTGTAAGTCTCCACTCTCCAATAACATTAATGCTTTTCTTTTCTTCTTCTTTAGTTTCTTTTTTTTATTTATTTAAATTCCTTAACAAATATTTTGCAATATAAGCTTTTCTAAGAACAATTATATGGTTAAGATGTTAGATGGATAATGGCGATTCGATAGCGAAGCACGAGAAATGAAAAACCCTGGAATCGATGAAACTTTGTTCTTGTATAAATTGTAACGGTCGGTAATTTCTTGATATATTAAATAAACGATTTTACCGTGTTCATAAAGTATTTTTTTAATGTTAATTAATATATTATTTATAGTAATAGTATTATATTAAATATAATAATTGATAATTTTATTCATTATTTTTAATGTATTAATTAAAAATATTATTATATTTAATAACCTTAAAAAATATTCTTAAACACTCATTAGCAAAATCCTTAAAAAAAAATTAAGACAAACGAGAAAACAAAACGGTTGCGTCTTTGGCATATTGGTAAGGGAAAAAAATGTAATAAAATGGATCTCTCTTATTGTTTATGTATAGAATTCAGTAGAAAACTCTGTTTAAAAAGTGGGTAATGACAGTGTGTTTTTAGGGTTTTGTTAAAAATTATTTTTAGGATATTTTTTAAAATTAATTAATATATTATAAAAAATATTATATTAAATGCAGTATTTGATAATTATATTCATATTTTCGATATATTGAATGAAAATATTATTATATAGTAATTTTAAAAAGTGTTTTTAAGATATTTATTAGAAAAATCTGTATTTTATTTGTCTTGCTAAAATAAAAGGATGGACGGTTCAAATTATAGAAGAAATAAAATCTAATTTTCTTCGAATTGAAAACGGATGGATACCCAACTTACTGGTCTAATTTCCCACATCGGCTCTTCCCACTTACTGGTCAAGGTCAAGTTTAATTGTTATCTGCTTTCCTTAGATTAGTGATGACGTTGACGTTACTTGCTCAACCACATGTCAAACCGCGGATAGAAAACGCTGTCTTGGAAAGTGTAAAGGTCGTTCTTTGATACCCAAACATAGTAGGTTCGAAGGGTCAACCACCGGTCAGAATTAGGACTTGGGGTTGGGGCCAGCAAGACACGTTATAATTTAATTAGAGGGTGGGAACATCTGGTCCTAAATTTATTTCAGGTGGATCCAACTGAATTATGGAGCTATCCACAATATTCAACTAATTGATCACCATGTCCCCACACTCACTTTCAAGCAGCACAAGAAATGGCCTTATAGGTATTGTATTAGTCAAGGAATAGCATGTGAGAGTAGCTTGTTTGGTGCACAACCCCTTTAAAAAAAAAATGCCTAATTATAGTTAGATTATGGGGTTTCCTTTACTTTGATCCTTTCAAAAACATGATATTCAAAGACTACTAGACTATGTTGCACCGCCAAGGTCCTGATGCTATAAAAAGGAATAGCTGCTTGATTAATGTCAACAGAAACAATAAATTATACTATTATGATTGTTAATTAGAATATTATATGCTGAAAAAAGCAGCTGGTCAAAACCAAAAAAAAAAAAAAAGAAAAGAAAACGAAATCATTTGATCTTTCTGGGGAAATATCATTCCTTTCTTTTTGGCTCTTTCACTATCATTCAGTTTGCTTTGCAATGTGTATCTGAGGATACCGGCAACATCTGTGATAACTTATTAAAAAAAATGTTCCTTATTATAATGAAAATTGTGATGAAACGGATGTGACCGGCTGGCTGTGTTTTGTGGTATAGGGAACATGAAGATGGGGCAAAGGTGGTCAGGGTGGAGAACATTAATAACCCTTACAAAGGTCAACAAAATTTTGATAAGAGATTCAAGTTAACACTTAACAAACTATATGCCTGGAGTTTGGTGGACTATGATAGAGTGGTCATGCTAGATACTGACAATCTCTTCCTCCAGAATTCTGATGAATTGTTCCAATGTGGGCAGTTTTGTGCAGTTTTTATCAACCCCTGCATCTTTCATACTGGCCTCTTTGTGTTGCAGGTAAAATTTTTCTTCTATATATATATTTTATTCATTTCAACTATTTTCATGAAGAAACTTTGGTTCCTAAAAAGATTTTTTCTGCAGCCATCATTAGAGGTATTCAAAGACATGATTCATCAACTGGAAACTGGTAAAGAAAACCCTGATGGTGCAGACCAGGGATTTATTGGTGGCTACTTCCCTGACTTGCTCGACCAGCCAATGTTTCATCCACCCCTAAATGGCACCAACCTAGATGGGCAATATAGACTTCCTATGGGCTATCAAATGGATGCTTCTTATTACTGTGAGTAAAATAGTGATAAACGATGATCTAATCTATAATGATTCCATGCTTTTGATTTGAGCTGCAAATCTAATTAATTAAACTCAAACAATCTTTTGATTTTTCTGCTGGTCCACAGATCTTAGACTTCGCTGGAGAGTACCATGTGGACCTAACAGTGTGATCACTTTCCCTGGTGCACCATGGTTGAAGCCGTGGTATTGGTGGTCTTGGCCTGTCCTGCCCTTGGGCATTCAATGGCATGAAAGTCGTCGTCAAACTCTAGGGTAAGATAAAAAAAAAAAGAGTAGTAAAATACTGACAGAGAAAAAAAAAATCTGGCCACTTTGTATAATTAATGTGAGTTTCAATTTCTTATACAGGTATGCATCTGAGATGCCGATTGTGATAACCCAATCGATTATTTTTCTTGGAATAATCGTGATGACACATCTAGCACGCCCCAGCATCTCAAAACTATGCTACCGGCACTCAGACAAAAGCACATCTTTGATGCAAACTGGCCTAAAGTTTATAGCAATCTGGTCAATTCTTGCAGCCTATATAGTTCCCTTCGCCATTATTCCTCGTACAATTCATCCATTACTAGGCTGGACATTATATTTCCTTGGTTCCATTTCCCTTTCCTCTATAGCAGTCAACTCGTTTTTGCTGCCATTCCTTCAAGTTTCCGTTCCTTTGGTTGGGATTTTTGGGTCCCTTCTGGTCATGGCGTGTCCTTGGTACCCCAATGGAATAATAAGAGCTTTAGCTGTTTTCGGCTATGCGTTTTGTTATGCTCCTATTGCTTGGGGTTCGATGGTTAAGGTCATGGCACGTCTTCAGGTTTCACTTGAAAGGGAACAATTTTTCCCAAGATTGGCTGAATCTTTACCACCTTCCGGCTTTAACAAGTTGTATTGAGACTTACCCATGATATATAATGCAAGGAGACAAGGACTTTAACAAGATTCTTTTTTTTTTTTTGTCAATACAATATTTTTTCATTTAATTCATTTATTTGCCTAAATTGTTTGATATTTTAAGGATTCAGCTTTTAAAACTTCACACATTTTTCCTATTTTCTTTTTTTAAAAATAATTTATATTGAAATGGGTTTGGAGACTTGGAAAAACAAAGGTAGACATGTTCTTTTCAATTGGGTTTGTCCAACCAAAGCCTACCTTGTCCGAAAAGAAAATCTAGCAGTTACTAAACAATTTTTTTTTTACTGGGTTTGATCCGAAAAAGAAATCTAGTTGACCCACCAAAGCCCATATAACACACCCATGTTCATCATCAAATATATATGGACGAGCGTGATCAATGCGAGACCAAAAATCCAAGCAACGTGCAAAAGCACTGGATTACCCCATATGATCCACAAAGCCAATTCTAGATGGCCATGATTTGAGGGCAAACCTGTCGGGACATGCATTGTCTTGCAATCATAGAAAAATTTTAAGGAAAGTTCTTGTGGAGCTTTCTTGATATTTTATTATATATATAATTTATTATGTTTATATATAATTTTTATTATGTTTATATGTAAAAATAAAATTATATATATAAAAAAAATATACTATTAAAAAAATTACATATAAACATGATAAATATATCATATTTATATGTAATTTATCATGTTTATATATAATTATCATGTTATATGTAATTTGTCATATTTATATGTATTTTATCATATATATACATAATTTATCATATTTATATATATAAAAAATTTACGATAATTTTATATAATTTATCATATTTATATATAATTTTATCATATTTATATATAATAAAAACTATTTTAAATTCATCCTAAAAAAATTTACCTTAAAACTGCCCGCAATCATAACCTCACAACCCTGACCAGAACGTTAAAAAGGGTAAAGTAGCAACTTTTGAGTGGGTCCAAGCCTATAATCAAGCCAATCATCACCATCATCGTCATTATCAATGACTTTTTGATGTTGCAACTTTTTAGTGGCAAATTTAATTTATTTCGTCATAAAATGGAGAAAATATATTAAAACATATATGTAGTTATGTACACCAGAGTCTGGGCTTTTTTTTGTCTCGAGCCTAATCAGGGGAAAGATTTTGTAGTCCCAACGTTCAAAAAAACAAGTGGACCCCATTTAGGGACCATTTTTAAAAAAATGTTTTTTTTAAAGCCAAAATAAGTATTGAGCCATGCCTAGACCATCATTCTTCATGCACGCCAACACCACCGGACGCTGGACAAAAGGTGACGGTTTCCTGTTAATTTGTTTTGTTTTTGGATTAAAGGGAAAGATTAAGCCTAATGCTTCATTATGCATGGTTGATTTTGGATTTAACCAAAATTATGCTTTGCGGTGGGACTTTCATTGTTCCTCCATACATGTGTTCTTTCCTATGCTTTTTGTTAATGTTATCTATAGATCTTAATTTATCATGTTAAGATGGTTCTTAATGCACTGGTAATAAAATCCTTCATATTTTCTTATCATGTTCATTAATTACATGTTAAATGAATCAAAATAGTTAAAAAAGTATAGTGATCTTTGATCATTTTGTTTTAATCAGCAAACATTAAAAATTTCAAATGAATCAAAACAGCCGATAAAACACCATATATATATATAGTAAGAATCCACGTCAGACATGATAAAAGTCAGAAACATATACTATATATTTATATTCGTTAGTAGGCATCCAAACTAGATATAATGCAAAACCAAAGGATACGGCCCCCACATCGAGACTTGCGTATAATGCAGCCAAGAGCTACCATAAAAGCTAGCCTACAACCGTAACAAAGCTAGCTCCAAATATAATCCCCCTCCTTGCGAGGGAACAAAAAAAATGACCGTTGCAAACACCCAAATTTCAGTCTATGCTTTAAACAGAAATTTTAATTATTAATAAATAAATAAATAAAGATTCTTCGACTCAATTAAATATTAATTATCCAGATGATAAATATGTCTCTATATAAGATCCTGAACGCAAATCATCAACCCTTGAAAAAAATCCCACATTGAAACATTCTTTACATTTGAAGGAATAATGCTATTTTAATGGAGTCTTATAGTTGCTTCTTGTTCTTCTACTTCTCTTTTGTCTTCGTTTTAGCTTCTTTCTTCTGTCCTGCGCCGCCATTATCAGTAGCAACAAGCTCGGTCGTCAATTCAACTGCTTGTACAACTAACTCAACAAGGCACCACCATAAGTGGATTGGACCCATCGGTCACCGGCTGATTACCGTCGACATTAACGGGTCGGGTCATTTCCGGTCAGTCCAAGATGCCGTTGATGCAATCCCGGAGAATAATAGAAAGAATGTTCTAATTCAAATCAGCGCTGGATATTACATGTAATACTTTTATTTTATTTCTCTGGGTTATCTTTATAGCCTTCCTTAAGAGCCATTAAAACATCAATATATGCTCAAAAAATGAAAAAAAAAAAAAAAAACATTCTTAAAAAAATGCTAAACCTACACGTTCGTCTAAGCATAATTTTTTTCTGAATCATGAGACTTGATATATATGGTGTGGTTGGCGTTGCAGAGAGAAAGTGGTGGTGCCAGCGACAAAGCCATATATCACGATTCAGGGCGCAGGGAGAGACGTGACGTTCATCGAGTGGCATGATCGAGCTTGTGATCTTGGATCCAACGGCCAACAGTTGCGTACTTATCAAACTGCTTCTGTCACTGTGTATGCTAATTATTTCTCTGCTAGAAATATCAGCTTCAAGGTAAAATATAAAGCACCCGAACAGCTTATAAGATACTACTTCATTATTCCTTCAAATAATTTCTCTTAAAATTTCCCACAGCACATTAATAATTAAGAGGTGAATGGACAAAGTGGAAGCAGCAGAGAACTCTCTATCAGTGCTCTAATAACATTATATATATATATATATATGCCCTATATTTCTTTTAACATGAAATAGTTGAATTCATTGATTACCATACCAACCATTTCGATTAATCATGAAAATAATAATAATAATAATGATGTTATTAAATGTACAGAATACAGCACCGGCACCCATGCCAGGAATGCAAGGATGGCAAGCAGTGGCGTTTCGGATATCGGGCGACAAGGCTTATTTCTCTGGCTGTGGATTCTACGGTGCACAAGACACGCTTTGTGATGATGCTGGTCGTCATTACTTCAAGGAATGTTACATTGAGGGATCAATCGACTTCATCTTTGGAAACGGCCGGTCCATGTACAAAGTAAGAACTATATATATATATATATATATATATATATTATTTTGCTTTTGTTTTATTTTATTTTGTTTTTAAACATCCTAATCTACTCTACAAAAACAAAGATAAAAGGGTTGTTTGTTCTCGTGACTTCTGATAGAGATTTGAAAAATGGAGATGATTTCAAATGAACAATATGCAAAAATGTACAAGTTGATTAAAGGAAAAGGACTTTGCATTATTGTATAGCAAGTCTTGACTCTCTTGTCCATAAAGCTAAAAAAAAGGAAAAGACCTTTTCTCTTATCAACAGACACTTTTATCTGTCAGAAACTAGTGCTACCCAACTTGTCAAAAGGAGAACTGAGAAAGAGAAATACTTAAGTAAAGAATCATAAAAGATGCACTATTTTTTTTTTTGCCTACTTAAATGAACAATCATAAAATACTAATTAGAGCCAGAAAGTTTGGGTTAAAAATACTTGGTGGGGTTTGAGATTTTGTCTCAACCTTTTTCCTCATTTTGTTCTTTGAAACCTCATGTTTCATGACAATTAATTAATTGTATAGATTACTTAATCTTTCAATCCAGCTTTGCAATGGCATTAACATCTTACAATGCAGAAACTTCTTTCATAAGCATGGTACAACATCTCTTCTTACTTCAGCCATCTTCATCGAATCAAAGAGCAACCCGCAGCATAATCCGTTTGGGGCCTCCCTTTTCATTTTCTTTTTGAAAATTTTGCCCAATTAGTATTTTAGTACAGTAGATTAATGTTCACTCACGGACACGGTTTGGTTTCTTGATGTTCAGGACTGTGAACTGCACTCCATAGCCACAAGATTCGGATCCATTGCGGCCCATGATAGAAACTCACCAGATGAGAAGACGGGCTTTGTTTTTGTGAGTTGCAAAGTGACAGGTACTGGACCACTTTATGTGGGCCGAGCCATGGGTCAATACTCGAGGATTGTCTATGTTTACACTTACTTTGATGACCTGGTTGCTCATGGTGGCTGGGACGACTGGGACCATGTCAGTAACAAAAATAAGTAGGTTCCCTCATTCCATCCTCTTTACACCTTATTTTTTTTTAATTGCTTTTACCCTTCTCTTTTTCCCCATGTTAATCTTAAGAAGTCAAATATGAACATATAGTTGCTCAAATTAATCATACTACAATAAGTCAAAGTTAGACAATCGATGACGTGATGACAATCATCAACATTTTCAGAATCAACATAGCTCTTTTTCTCAAATTTTCTGTTGGTAGGACCCCAAATAACAGAGGCAAGCTCAGGAGGATTTTGGTTTCTGATTAGTCAATAGTAATGAGTGGATGATCTTGTTACATTCAATAGTCAAGAAAACATAAAAGATATAGAAAAAATCAAAAAGCTAAGATTGATTGATAGCCTATTTCATCATCTAGGTAGACATAAAAGAGAAATGATTGAATTTTGATATCATTGAGACAAATTGGCAAATGCCCTTTTTCTTTTTGTTCCCTTTTATTACAGGACTGTATATTTTGGGGTGTATAAATGCTGGGGTCCTGGAGCTGCAGCTGTTCGTGGAGTGTCATGGGCCAAGGAACTAGATTTCGATGAGGCGCATCCCTTTCTAGTCAAAAGTTTTGTCAATGGCAGACACTGGATTGCACCCTCGGACGCTTAGCCCAAGACAACAAACAACAACATAGAACATACTCTATATTTTATATTCCAATTCCTTTCGCAAAATTCATTGATTCAATTCAATTTTCAATAAGCAATCAACTTGCATATTGTAATGACACAAAGTTCTTTCATTTAATTGATTCTTCAAGATTTAATACATTTTTTTTCTGATAAATTCAACAATAGTAGTGGGTCAATTTTCCATGTTTAACTTGCTAGTTTTTTCTAACCCAAGGTTTTCTCGAAAGCAAATTCAAGTTTAACTACATAATACTTTATAACATTGGTTCATATCGGAAAATAAAGTGGTTTTTAAGGTAACCCTTTTACAGAAACCAATACTTTTTAAAGAATCATCAAGCTAATTGCACACTGAACCTTGGTCATTACTCATAAACATCTTTCCCATGATGATACATAAGCTTAACAAGAAACTAGGCTCAAAATATTGAGCATGTAATTTCTTGAAGGATCAAATTACTTGGAAGTTAAAGGAAAGCTACTTTGTTTCCCTGAAACGTTAAAAGAATATCAATTAAATAGAAGGAAACATAGTCTGCACCAGGATATTGCCTCACATTATACAACAGTTTTGCTGTGACTCGAGCATCTCTGGGGATCTGCAAGAGTAAAAGTGTTTGTTAGCTAAGAATACAAGGAAAATGTTCCTTTTGTCAAACCAATAGCAGAAAAAGTTCACCCAACATAAAGAAAGGAAACTACAATCTCTAAATAAGACATCTATTACATTGCTTCGATGAGTAATGTCTCAGTCAAGCTAATTTGGAGCACTGAAAATCCTCAAGTATTGCTGTAGTTTTGGGGAGGTAAAATGAAGGACTGACCGGTTTTTGGCTAGGAGACTCGACCTAAAACCTACAACAGGCCATCCTACCCCAGCAACATCTTGACCTTTGGCCCACAGAGCTATCACCCTCATCCCAAATATTCAGAATATCAACGAATTCCCATAATTATTGAACCAAACAATTGATTCATGATTTGAATTACTGTATGTTGATCCTTTTGAAACCATTTTCATAGGTCATTTTGTCCTGCCAAATGGCCTTTCACCAAAAATTAACACAAAATGAATAGGGAACAATAATTTTCATACAACAGGACATGCAGGCTAGCAGGTTGGACGAAAACCAGAATATTGCAAATGAATGGTTGGTTTAGATTGCTGCAAAAGAAAGAGCACTTACAGCTGGCTAAGATTGGATAAATCAAACTCAGGAGCAAGCTCTTGCACAATATCATTTGGTGGCTGACCACATTCTTGCATTTTTTGCATGAGGTCAGCAATCCTGGTGAAGTTATTAGGATCATTTTCATAAACTCCATTAAGCTCCTTTATCAGTTCGTATTGGTGGGAGTAACGTTCATATTCTTCTTTGCTCAAACTGGCTTTATGCTCTTCTAACCACTGTGGGTATCTTTCTCCAATTTCCTTCATGGGTTCATGAAGAATCTCCTTAGACAAAAGTTGTTGCATCATAGTCTCCACAATGGATTCCATGTCCTGGTCAAAATAAAGGAATAATTGAGTATTTATTCCCAAGCATATGCTACTAATTAAACCTAAAACCTAAATGATTGAAAACATTGGCTGGGACTATGACTAATATATTAGAAGATAAGATATGTGTATGAATAAATGTATGCCCTTGATTGTTTAAAGTAATATATGTCTATATGTATGTATGTATGAGGTATAAGCATGTCCATGCAAGAATAAATACAACAATAAGTAACTTACAATGCTATTACATGGATGACTCAATTGGATATATAACTCAACAAACTTGAAAGTTTCAGATGCAACTCAAATAAGACATGTTAACCAATGAAAAACTATCTATTTTGAGCATATATAACATGGCAGGCTTGCCAATCATAAGAGTGATGCATGCTAAAACACAATGACCTCCTCCTTAAAGCCAACCTTTTTCTTAGAGCTTTTCCCAAAGCATCCTCCCTTGAAACAAAGGGACAATCATTTATACATTCAAAGCCCTTAGACTGAATCTCATGTAATATGTATCAACACATGTTCCCCTTTTCTTTCAGGGAATGTTTTAGGTAGGTGGGAGGTGGGTTCGGAGGGGACTGGTGGAGGTTCAATTCAAAGTTTCATGAATTTGAGGTACTTTCACTTGGAGCAGATGTAGAGGACATCATCATACTGCTATATGACAAGCCATATAGTGTACATTACTCAAATGCAAAACAAAGCAGGCAAGCACAATAAAGGTGGCATAAGGCAAGGCAATCTTCTCATGATCTTATCATGTGAATCCAAAGTGTTCCTGAGAAAGGAGAATGATAGCCTCTTCAAACTTAGTTCATGCCTCTTTCAAAAGAACCCCACCCGGCCACCGCCAACCAAAGAAAAGGAAAGACAAACAAACTGTCTTAATTATCAACTCATAACTCAAAATAGAATCCATAGTTGACAATTCAATGTTCAAGCCAGTAAATCTCACCCAATTAATTGGATAAAATGCTACAAGTTTTTTTCAAAAAAATTTGGAATATAGTCTCCTAATATGTTATAGTAATAATCAAATTCCAACTTAAGGATCAACAAACACCTGCTTCACTTGTAAATTTTAAAAGCTAATGAGCCAAAACTACAACTAAAGAAAAATCAATCTGAAGTTATAATATCTATCTGAGATTCCACAATAAAATACTACCAGAGCAAACAATTATAAGAGAGATAAACAAAGCCTTAAAAGGAACAGGAAAACATTCAAGCAAATATACCTGAGACCCAGCAAGCTCCTCAAACTGCTTGACCCAATCGTCCATCATTGCATCCTTGCCCAAATCATCTTCGCCAGGTTTCGACATTGATTCCAATCCTTTTACAGTCTCTCTGGTCTGTTCTCTTAGTTTATCAAGAGCCTCTGCGACATGGGATTCCCTTGAAACTTTTTGCTTTCCCTTTTTCTTGCTCTTCAAGTCAGGTAATCCCATTCCTAATCCTTGTATCCCACTTGGTAAAGAACCAGATTCTTGCTTCTTTTCTTCACCATCTACTCCTTCCCTATTAACCAAATATAAAGCAAAGTACTTAGAAGGAATTGTAACAAAAACTCAACCTAGGCAAAGCACTAGAGTAATATCCAAGATATCTAATCAAATATCTAGCTTTTGAGGAAACAATAAGGAATTTTAGCTTGGGGGCAAAATTTGGACCTAAAACAAAAAAGGGATATTGAGAAATATAGAAAAAGGGATGAAATTTGTCCGTATATACATATAAAAATACATGGAGAGAGAAGAAAAAAAAAAGGAACCTTTGAGGAGGAGGGGTAAAGTTGAGATCCTGGAAATCATCCAAAGCACCTGAAAGGAAAAGGGGTCAAATTTAAGAGGTTTAAGAAACAGAAAATTAAGGGGAAAAAATAAAACAAAGATTTTAGACAGAGAAACATACTATCAAGAAGTTGGTCTAAATCATCAAAGTGGTCTGCCTCTGCCATTTTTGCCATCAGAAGCTTCTAATCCTCTGTTTCTCTATATATAGGTAACGTCAAAGATTTGATTTTTGTTTTTGGTTTTGGTTTTTGAGGGAATTTGGGTTGAGGAGCTGAATTGGAATGGAAGGCGGTGCAACCGATATGGGTTTTGTCCTTTTGGGACAGGATCAAGATCCAACGGTTCAGATTGCTTGAAAGGGTTGACTATTTTTGACGAATAATGTCTTCACAGACTGGAGTTTGGGACTTTGGGTTGCTTATTCGTTCTTTCTTTTGTCTTTTATTAGTTTGTTCTGTTCTATCAATCAAAAAGATAAAAAAGACAAAACGCTAGTAAATTCTAAAGTATATATTTTTCGAAATGCTAATTTTATCATTATCTCTAATTGTAAATTAGATTTTGAGACACACTCGCAATGAGGTAAAAAAATAAAAATTATGTGTTAAGTGGATTTCTTTTAAAAGATTATTATTATTATTACGTGATGAGCGGGTAATTTTTTTAAATAGAAATACGCCAGCACTCTCAGAGGTTCTAAAGCCCCACTATTGTCTGGAGAATTGGAGACCCACTACCATTAGCATGCAAAACAGGCTCTAAAGGTTTTCAAGAACATGAATTTATCAGAGGAACCAATGCTCATCACTTAATGAAGGATAAATACTATCTGAAGTCAGGGGAAAAAACCCACACAAATTAAGACTAATTACCAATGTAATCAGCGTAAATGCTATTGCACATGATTAAGTAAGAAATCAAAAATTTCTTCATGTCTTAAATGGTTGTTTGATCCAATATGAACAAAAAGGGGGCAAGAATCCCAGAGCCTTAGGCAGCAGCTTTTGGTGGAATTTCAAAATTAATGGTTCTCAGAAATTAAAATGGTGGATGATAGACCTGCTCATGCCCACCCGGTCCGTATTGGATCGGGTTTGGACAAGATATTTTTAATTCGGATCGGTCCGGCTCGGAACAGTATTTTTTAATTATAATAATATTATTTTATTTAATCTTAATTATAAAAATATTTAAATATATTAAATATATTTTTTTTAATATTATGAACAGTAAATTCGAACCTACCGAGCCGGTCCGGCCTGACTCAGGATTGAGCTGGGTAAAAATTTTTAAAAAAAAATTGGACCGCGACCCTACCTATGAACAGGTTTAATGGATGAGTTACAGTGGCAATTTAACTATGAATTTATTTTTTTTTTTAAAGCGAGAAACTTCTGTGAATCCTCATGGTTAATATTACTTCTAAGAATTTATAAGTTTCTCTTTCAATAATATATGGTTGAAACTTGAAAGAACACGTGTTAATATATTTGTAATGGCAAAGTATGAAGCTATCTTACAAACCCTACAAAAGTGTGACTGTGTTACGAGAAGAATGTAGTTAAAGCAGTTGGGAGTTAGTTAGGTCCATGTCAGCAAGTTGTTAAGGTGGTTATCCACGTCAGCATGTCAGTTAGAAACTGTTAAGAAGTTAGTTAGGTTGTTAGCTAAGCTTTCTTTAAATACTATGTACTGAGGTTGTTAGAAGATTATGTTAATAAGATCAATTCTTCTCTGTTCTCTCAATCTCTTCTTTGTCTCCATAGTTGAGGATCTCGGTAGCTGTTCTTCCCATTTCCAGTTTCCCTGTTACTCACATATCTTTGCCCCCATCAAGTGGTATCAGTAGCCTCTTTCTTGGCACCTACCATGGCAGAAAACACAAGGTCTCAGGAATTCCGGAAGTTTGAAGAAGCTGTGAAAGAATCCTTGAATGAGATGATGGCCAAACTTCAAGGGCAAGAGAGCAATCAAGAACGAATCGTATCAGCACTGAGAAGCGATATCTCGGCCCTCAACCTGCAGCAAACACAAATCATGACTCAGTTGCACCATGGAGAAGCCAATGGACCAGTTCAGGGAGGGAGAGGCCAATACTTTGCCACCAGACAATCCAAGATCGATTTCCCTCATTTCAATGGAGATGACATCAATAGCTGGCTTTACAAATGCCAACAATTCTTTGATGTAGATCACACTCCACCAGAAGCAAGAGTCAAGCTTGCAGTGATCAACTTGGAAGGAAGGGCCTTACAGTGGCACCAAAATTGGGTGCGTTACAAAGGAGGGTGTGAAACAATCCCATGGCAGGAATATGTTCAAGCTGTGGAAGCCAAATTTGGAGACAAGCTCTATGGTGATCCCATGACAGAGCTCTTAAGTCTCAGACAATCAGGTATGGTGGCCCAGTATTATGATCAATTTGAATTCTTGTTAGGAAGGGTTGAATTGACAGAGGACTATGTTGTGAGTTTCTTTTTGAATGGCTTGAAATCAACAATACAGAATCCTGTCAAAATGTTTATGCCAAGAACCTTACACCATGCTTATGCACTGGCACAACTTCAAGAAACCACCCTCTCCACTCTTCACCAAGAACTCAATCCAGCACCAAAGAAACCACCCTTACTGCCAACCCCTAACCACAACAGATTACCACCAAGAACCCCACTTGGTCTCCCAAACACTACTAACCAAGCATTCAGAAGAAACCAACCAGATCGAAATGCAAGGATTAGGTCCAGTACTGAATTTGATGAGAAAAGGGCAAAGGGTCTGTGTTTCTGGTGTGATGAGAAGTACACATTTGGTCACAAATGTAAACCAAAGCAGCTGTACCTTGTGGAAGTAGAGGAAGAAAGGGAAGAAATAGAAGTTGAGGAAGAAGAGACAGAAGAAGGGGCAGAGGAAGTCACACCTCAAATCTCTGTTCATGCCATCAGTGGAATGGCAACAAAAGGCTATCAAACAATGAGGGTGACAGTGCACGTGAACAAGAAGCCCCTCCACATATTGATAGACTCTGGAAGTACACATAACTTCCTAGACAAAGAGATGGCTAAGAAATTAGGCTGTAAAATCTCAGAAGTAGGCCCTATGAGAGTTGATGTGGCCAATGGAAGCAGCCTCCCATGCAGTTCAGTTTGCAGGAATCTCACTTGGATACTGCAGGGGTCTCAGTTCACCACAGATGTGTTACTTTTACCCTTAGGTAACTGTGATATGGTGCTGGGAATCCAGTGGCTGGTGACACTAGGTGAAGTGAAGTGGGACTTCAAGGAATTGAGAATGGAATTTACTGTCCAAGGGAAGAGACATGTGCTTAGGGGTGGAACTAAGGAAGTCCAACTCAAAACAGTTAAAGGGAAGCACCTAGTAAAGGAGTTGACAAATGGTGCAGAATGTTCTTTCATTCAGTTATTCAGTCTGCAACTCGAGGAAAATGATCAGGTTCCAGAGAAAATACACTTGTTACTTAACAAGTATGCCCATTTGTTTAAGGAACCAACTGAGTTACCACCTCACAGGGGTCATGACCACAGAATTCCCCTTAAGGAAGGCACCTCAGCAATCAACATAAGACCATACAGACATTCAGGTATGCAGAAGGATGTTATTGAGAAGATGACTCAGGAAATGCTCTCTTCTGGACTGATTCAACCCAGTTGTAGTCCATTCTCCTCACCAGTAATACTTGTGAAGAAAAAGGATGGCACATGGAGGATGTGCATTGATTACAGGGAACTCAACAAGGGCACAATCAAGGATAAGTATCCTATTCCAATCATTGAGGAGTTACTGGATGAATTGCATGGATCCACAATTTATTCTAAAATTGACCTCAGGGCAGGCTATCACCAGATCAGGATGCATCCACCAGACATCCCCAAGACTGCCTTCAAGACACATGATGGGCACTATGAATTCTTGGTAATGCCCTTTGGCCTCACCAACGCACCCTCAACCTTCCAGAGCTTGATGAATGACATCTTTCGACCTTATCTGAGGAAATTCATCCTGGTGTTCTTTGATGACATACTGATTTACAGTAAATCCTTACCTGATCACCTACAACACCTGCAGTGCACATTTCAGGTCTTACAGCAGCATTCTCTCCTAGCTAAGAAAAGCAAATGCTCTTTTGCTCAGGCTAAGGTCGAGTATCTGGGTCACTTTATCTCTAAAAAAGGGGTGACTACAGACCCCAAGAAGGTCGAGGCCATACAACAATGGCCTGTACCCACAAATGTAAGTCAACTCAGAGGCTTCCTAGGGCTTACAGGGTACTATAGGAGGTTTGTACAAGGTTATGGCATCCTATGCAAACCCTTGACAGAACTGTTGAAGATCAACAAATTCCAATGGAGTGAGGCAGCAACCAGGGCCTTCCAAAAACTGAAAGAAGCCATGGTAACTCCACCAGTCTTGGCTCTCCCAGACTTCTCACAACAATTTGTAGTTGAAACTGATGCTTCAGGCATGGGCATTGGAGCTGTACTAATGCAGAATGGTCACCCCTTAGCTTACATTAGCAAGATTCTAGCACCCAAGCATCAGGGTCTCTCGGTTTATGAGAAGGAGTTACTTGCTATTGTCTATGCTGTCACCAAATGGCACCACTATCTCATAGGAAGGCACTTCTGCATAAGAACTGATCACCAGAGTTTGAAGTACCTACTACAGCAAAGGATTTCATTCCCAGGACAGCACACATGGTTGACCAAGCTGATGGGATATGACTACGAGATCAGCTATAAGAAGGGGAAGGAGAATGTAGTAGCTGATGCACTATCCAGGGTGCACTCTCATGAGCTGTTGCTAATGGCCATTTCTAGTGTTTCTTCTGATATCTGGGAAGAGATACAAGAAAGTTGGGTTAATGATCCTGTGACTAAGGATCTGATCTCTCAGCTCCAGCAAGGAACTGTAACAGATCCTCTTTATACTTGGACTGATGAACAGTTAAAGAGGAAAGGACGTGTGGTGATTGGGAAAAATCTAGCCTTACAGACAAAGCTTATACAACTGTTTCATGAAGGAGGGACAGGAGGTCATTCTGGAGTGTTAGCCACTTCCAAAAGACTATCAACAGTGTTCTACTGGAAGGGTCTTGAGAAACAAGTCAGGCAATTTGTAAGGGAATGTGATGTGTGCCAAAGATTCAAGTATGATAATAGTGCCTATCCTGGACTGCTGCAGCCCCTGCCTATACCCTCTGTTGCTTGGAGTCAGGTCAGCATGGATTTTATTGAAGGTCTTCCTCCATCTTCTGGAAAAAATGTGGTAATGGTAGTGGTGGATAGGTTGACTAAGTATGCTCATTTTGTTGGGTTGTCCCATCCCTATACTGCCTTGGATGTGGCTCAAGCTTATATGGATAATGTTTTTAAGTTGCATGGTTTACCCAACAACATCACCAGTGATAGGGATCCTGTGTTCACCAGCACATTTTGGCAGGAGTTGTTCAAAATTCAGGGAGTTGCCCTACACCTGTCCACAGCCTATCATCCTCAGACCGATGGCCAAACGGAGGTGGTCAATAGGACTTTGGAAACATACTTGCGTTGTGTCACTGGTGATCAACCTAAGAACTGGCACAGGTGGCTGTCACTAGCTGAATGGTGGTACAATTCTAACCACCACTCTGCAATTCAAGTCACACCATTTGAAGCCTTGTATGGCTATCCTCCTCCTACTCACATTCCCTATTTTCGAGGAGATTCACAAGTCCAACGGGTAGACACCAGCTTACAAGCTCGGGAAGAGATATTACAGCTCTTAAAACATCATCTTCAAAAGGCTCAAGCTAGGATGAAACACCAAGCTGATAAACACAGAACTGATAGGCAGTTTTCCATTGGAGATTGGGTCTTCTTGAAGCTACAGCCCTATAGGCAGAACTCCCTGGCAGACAGGCAATTCCACAAACTGTCTCCTAAGTATTTTGGACCTTATCTGGTATTGGACAAGGTAGGTGCAGTAGCCTACAGACTGGATTTGCCATCAGGGTCACAACTACACCCTGTTTTCCATGTTTCCCAACTTAAGAAGAAACTCGGGCCACGTGTTGCAATCCATTCTCAGCTGCCAGTCCCAAGCTTAAACCCTGCCTTAGAGCCATTAGCCATTCTAGACAGGAAGATGGTAAGGAGAGGCAATCGGCCTGCAACTAAGGTCCTAGTCCACTGGAAGAATTCCTTCCCTGAGGATGCTACATGGGAATTCCTATATGATTTACAGCTCAGGTTTCCTGAATTCCAGCCTTGAGGACAAGTCTCAGATATGGGGGAGGGATTGTTACGAGAAGAATGTAGTTAAAGCAGTTGGGAGTTAGTTAGGTCCATGTCAGCAAGTTGTTAAGGTGGTTATCCACGTCAGCATGTCAGTTAGAAACTGTTAAGAAGATAGTTAGGTTGTTAGCTAAGCTTTCTTTAAATACTATGTACTGAGGTTGTTAGAAGATTATGTTAATAAGATCAATTTCTCTCAATCTCTTCTTTGTCTCCATAGTTGAGGGTCTCGGTAGCTGTTCTTCCCATTCCCAGCTTCCCTGTTACTCACATATCTTTGTCCCCATCAAGTGACTGCAGCTCAGACTAGTCCATAGTCAACTATTTAAATGCATAATTAATTAATTATTGAAATGCAATAATGTTTAAAATTATTTTGTCAACATAAAAATTAAATTATTATTGGTCCAAGTTGATTTCAAATACTTTAACATTGGATTTGGGCATTTCAATTAATTTTTGTTTTGTTTTGTTTCCGAAACAATAGAAAAGAGCAAACATCTTATGTTTGCAAATCACTACACTATCTTTTTCCCCCCTTGAGGATCCCTTTGCAGCTTTCTTATAATGTTTCACCTCAAGAGAATATTTCTATTCCTCAACAAACGAAAAAACGACTGTACAATGGTGCCTGCTCAGGCTTTTGTTGCCTTTTAGTTTTATAAAAAACAAAAAAACAAAAAAAAAAAACCCAGATCCTTGAACCCTGGACATACAGATGAAACCTAATAATACAACTAAATAAGCAACTGAATTTCAAAATACAATGCCAGAAAAGGGGCTTAGCAAAAAAAAACAGAACATATTTTTGTTTCCATTTTTACGTACCCAGTTCTGGTGCATGCTGCCATTTTTTCGTATACTTGGAAGATGCAGGAGCAGGAATACTCATTGAGTGTTGTATTTGATTGCAGGAACAAAACTTTGATATTTACATCTTGACAACTCTTGGCTCAAAGTTCCAGCTCATGTAGCTCATCCCCAAAACTACCATTCATTGGACCAGGCATATACAAAGATGGAGGCATTCCGGATGCCTCCCCTAAAGGTCTGATTTCAGCCTTACTAGGGAGGACTTAATGCATTACCAAAGTTGCTTCCACTCCATGAGGCTGTTCGTCGCGACTGCAATGAAACCTTTGCATAGTCATTGATGATACATGCGTAGGAGATTGATAAGACTCATTGGTAGTGAATGTGGTAGGTTTATTACTAGTTGCATTTTCTGCTATTGCCTCCACCATTTGTTCACTCGTCGATGCAGGCGTGGGAATAAAGAACTTTGCATTTGCAGCCATTGCAACAGAGGGAATAGCAGGTGACTTAAATAAATTTGTTTGGCCATCACCACCTTGGTTGAAAGTGTCTACATACCTGTCAAGAGTTCATAATACCATAGAAAAGGGAAAATAGATGAAAAATATAAATATTATTCTCTTGGTTTCTGAAGTAACACAACAAAGCATATAAAACTCAGCTTCCAAACCAATTTTTTATTTTGTTAATTCACCAATGACAAAGCATTCATGGTCATTTAAATCATTATTTCTTAGCTAGTTATTACCAAAGTCTAATAAAATCCTATATTCTCCACCTTGTCTTACTTTCAACATTCTTTCTTTTTTATCCTTTTTCTACCAAGTTTGTTCCATAGCATCATTCAAATGCAATAGTGGGAATTGCAACAAAGTAAAACTTCAGAAGTACCTTGCTCGAACAGACATTCGTCCACGAGCTGAGAATTGATTGGAGCTGGTAGGAATAGGTGGAATCCCAGAAGCATGTTCTATTGGGATTGGATTTCTGAATGTTGGGCTCCCATTAGGGGGAGACCCCTCACTCTTCAATGCAGACTTCAAGTTGTAGTCAGACATTCCATTCTGGAATGCTGCAGTGGTTGGAGGTGGTGGCGAGGCTGCTTCTTCAGCTGGAGGTTCAGAACCTTCCTCCACCCATCTCTTAAGTTTTTCATCATAGTAGAATTTGTTCTTTTCACCCAGCTTAGCCTTCAGAATTAAATCAATTCTTCAACAGAAAACTACGAAAAACTAGAGCAATATGAAAATAATAAAAATAAGAAAAAGGAACTACCTGTTTATCTGGGCGAGGCCTCAAGACTAACCCCACAGTCTTCTGCAAAAGCTGTGAGCCAAAACCAAAACGAGCAAAGCGAGATGCCCCAACTGATGCTTTACCTTGAGCAGTGGATGCTCCTGCTTCCTTTGATGAATCAACCTGAAACCATCAAATATCAGTAAACCTCATTAACTTTATTCAAGGAAAGATGCAGAAGCAGTTAGCAGCAAATATAGTTTCTTCAAGTGGAGATAATTGTGAACCTGTCTTGGAGTTCTGCTGAAGTCTGGCTCTGAAACACTTCTATTATGCATAGTCATTTTTCCATCAGTCCCCCTGCCTGCCCAATCACTTATAGGCTCCATTGAAGCAGAGGACAACAAAGATGACATAGCCATTGTTGATTGGCTAGCTGATACTCTTGGCCCAGTTTGTTGGTGGAAATGATCATTACCTTGAGAAGTTCCATTTGATGCTGATGGAGCAGGTGGTGGTAGACCCCCCACAACACGATGAGCAGTGCTATCAAAAAAGTTTAGCAATTTACCAACACGATGAGCCAAATTTGCAGCATATCCCCCCTGCAAGATGAAAGCAAGCCCAATATGATCAGAGAAAATATTGATGAGAAGCCAAACTGAGAAGCTAAATAGTTACCTGTTGATGGATTCTTATCCTGTCCTCAAGAGATAAAACTAATTGTTTCCAAGTTTCTACCTCAGGCGCTCGACCAGTTTTCAGAGATTTTAATACGGCTTGACAGTACCTAAACTAGCCTCGTCATGTTAACAAAATTGAAGGTAAAATACATTCAGAAATCAAACGCAAACTACTTAAATATGCTTACTTCAATGAATCTGAAACTTTTCCGACTTCAGCCAGCATGTGTGCATATATAAGCTTGTATGGCTGAAACGGTAGCAGGATAAACTGAGAGTTTCCCAGTACCTTTGAATATTCATATAACTCAGTCCTCTGAGAAAAAACAGATAAGATTAAAGGCATAATTGACAGGGCAACATCTTAAAAAATTATACACATTCTGTACAAAATAAGAATCTTGACCATCCATGGACAGCTGAGAGTCGGGCATTATACACAATCAATTAAAAGAGAGATGGATATTACCATTGAAATAAAAAATTACACAAATTTCATGGGTGATCATATATATATATATATATATATATATGTGTGTGTGTGTGTGTGTGTGTGTGTGTGTGTGTGTGTGTGTATATATGTATAGAGAGAGATGCTGAGAATGCACACCGCATTTTCTATTTAGGTTTCAACCTAATCAATTTTGCTTGAAGATTGAATTTTCATTTACATTTCCCCCAACTGAGAAAAAGCACCCTCAACTACATACTGTAAATCAATCACAGTAAAGAAGTGCTTAAACTCCCGTAAACATGCCAAAGTTGCCAACACCATGCTTGATAAATAGTTTTCCAGACTTCTATAAATTAGACAATAATGACACTATGATTAAGGGTCAAATAAATAATGACAAATTCTCTTCCCAATCATCAAGCATGCAATTAGCCCCTAACTACCCACAAAAAAAGAGAAGCAGGGGAATTCAGCTTCTTATGGCAAAATTATTCCTATTATAGTAAATTCGAACATATGGACATCGAATGAGAAGAAACAAAATGAAATATAACAGGGGCAGTAGCTGAATGAAGCACAAGTTCTCCACAACTAAGGTATTCTTCTTGCAAAAAGCATTACATGATCATTCCAAAAAAAAAATAAAAAAATTTGCATAGAATAAAAGCAAAAAAAATATCTGAGATACAATCCCTTTAATCTATGCCGTTTCTCTCATGGGTAACCACTTCACTGTGCTGACATTATTTCTTAAAACTCTTAATAAAGAATCCACAATTACCAGAAAAATGATCAGACCATATTAGTTGTCTTAATAGTAACCCTTTTCGGTAGGCATTTTTCCTTCTTCCTCATAAATAACTGTTAGTATTGAATTTCATGCATCAATACATCACCTGTGCATGCTGTTGAGACATATCCATGCATCAACTGTGGTGCCTGTGGAAAAAACTTCTTCTGGTTGCCCTGCAATTAGCAGGCATAATGTCCGTAAAGGAGACCCTGCTACCAGTTGATGAACTGCCATTTGCTTCACAGTATCAATGTATAACTGCAATGATCCAAAGCCAACACCCAGAAGAAAAGGTAATGAGAGAGAATGCAGCTTCAGTTAAAATCTTCCTTGAACATGAAAATCAGAATAAGTCGCAGACAATTGCATGAAACAGAAAACAAACCAGATCACCAAGTTGTGACGCGAGAACAAGTGCAGGTCCCCACAACTGGCCTTCTTGTGCACATTGTAGAGCCTCTTTTTTTCGACCAGAAACGAGAAGATTCTGCACCTCAAAAGCAGTTGCCTAGAATATACATTAAAATTAATTAAGAAAATAAGATAAAACAGCCTGTAATAAATACAATAGCAAAGCATATTTGATTGCATACCCGAATTTGTCCTTCAGAAGGCAATTGCTGGCAGTGGCTAAGAGCACCATAAGGTGTGTCCTTCCTCTTTGTAGATGCAAAGAGTTTAGCAACTGCTGATTCTTGAGCATCAGTCTCCTATCAATGGGTGCATGCCAATAAGAATGAAATACAATATAACAAGCCAAAAAAAAAGACTTATTTCTTCAGTTGTATGCTAGAAAGTCCAACACAATCGAACTGAAAAAAATCACAGGACAAGCATCTTAGCAATATACAATTACAGCCTAAGACAAACGAAATTTTTAAGGAAAGCGAAAACTCATGGTTACGAAAAAACAAGTTAAAATTACAATAAAAGTATTTACCTTCAATAGAGTGTCAGCACCAAAAGGAGACCGAAATTTTCCATAATGGTGGCAAGCTATTTTAAGCAATGAGAGAAGCAGCCTCAAAACTTCACCTTTTCTGTAGTCCATGTCAGGTGATTCACAGCTGGCAATTCTGTCATCAATCCACTTGTTCAACTCTTTACTGCCTACATTTTCACCAACCAATGGACCAGGGAAGGATTGTTGGCACAGAGTATGAAAATAATCACAAGCTGCTGGTACAGCATCAGAAACGTTTGTGTTCCCATTGAAAACTTCCAACAAATTGAGAACGGAGGTAGAGGCTCCTATAGAATCCTTCAACAAACACAATCATACAGCATTAGCATTTTGAAGAACAAACATTATAGCAAGAGCATCATGTTTGGTATTTAAACTCAATAAGGCTTCCATTGCTTCAATAAAGGAAGAAGATTTTTTTATTATACATACACATACACACACACTCATTAAGTAGTCTAACCTGGGTACCAAATGATGAATTCTGCAGAGGACTACTATCTTTCATTACTATGAGTTTTCCACCAAACCCGAAAGTAACAAGTGCATGAGGAGGACGTCCAGCAGATGATCTCCCAGTGCTGGAAGCATAAGGAAACTGCTGGCTACTCTGAAACGGCTGGTGGGCAACATTTACAAAGTTCTGGCCTCCATAAAAATCATTTGAGAAATTCATTTGCTCGTTTTGCTTTAAATTTGTCTGATTAAACTGGTGGTTGAAGTTTTCACTAGGAACAAAGCTTCTTAACCCAATAACTCCATTGGCCTCAGTATGAACCTGGTTAGCATTATTGAGTGACTGACTTCCTGCAGAGAATTATAGGATGACTTCAAGTGACTTACATGGTTGTTCACAGACATATTTGAACCAAAAGATGTATCCAATTGTTTGTTCCCAGCAAAGCTTGAAACTGCCTCAGTTTTGGCAACAGTCCCTGGTTGACACATGTTAAAACCCTGACTATTATAATTACCATAGGAGTCACCCCAATTACCATGTTCACCAGCGCTCCCAAGGCCTTTTGACCCATAATTATCACCTCGTCCATATTCACCGTACGCACTAGAACTGTTACTATGAGAATTCCCACCGGTAGAAGCAAATCCATTTTTATTTTGCTGATCATGACCTTGAACCATTGACTGAACAGAGGCATTATAGCTATCCAATGCCCGCCATTCTTGAGCAATTGTGTCATAATACCAACCAGGGTATTGAGGGTCAAAAACCATATGTTCTGGATACCCATTATTCACTTGTGAAACCTGATTCCAATTTGCCACACCCTCAGTGGCACCATTCTCCACAGTTGCCATAGTCCCCGCAACAGACTGAACTGTCTGCTGCAAAAAAGAGACCCCTGCTTTCACATCAGTGGTGCCGCTGCCATCAGCACCTGGACTCTCATAACTCCCTTGAAGGTTCCCCTCGTAACCATCCACCTGATACCACTGCCCTGTATTTGCGTCATACTTCCATACGGGATACATATTCTCCCAATACTGACTGCTATTCAAATCTTGCTCATTTCCATTATCTGCAGTAGAAGCTCCATAAACTTGGCCACCATCATGATACTGCCCGTAACTACTAACCGAACGAATTATGATCTAATACACTTGTTTTCATATTTTCATCCACTTTACCAGAGAAATCCCCCGTGGAATTCTCCCCTAAATCATTGAAAAAATAGGAATATGAACCGAACCCATGCACCCATTCTCGTTAGATTCCGCATAAAACGAATTCCACCCTACTTCCTTAACCCCAGAATTCATAGATCCACAATTCTCACTTAAGTTCATATCGAATCCAACCTCTGGCCCCGCCCCTTCTTCATCATGGTTATTCGAGTCTATCACGCTATTATCAAACCCTAATGAATCATTACCGTCATCACCTGCTTCTGCATTGGCTGGTGCTGGACCTGCATCCACGGGATCTTTTACCTTTTCATCAGTATTGTCAGCCTCGCTGCCGGAATCTTCCCCAATTGTTAAATTGGCGAAGGCTCTGGCGTCGTCGGATTCATTACCCTCCGTGAATTTAGGGACGCTGGGGCCCATGTTGCCATCATCATCATCATTAACTAACTTGTCGAAGAAATCTTCATCCGTGTGATCCTCCACCTGGAACGGAGAATTCGAAGCCATCGACCAAATGAAACAAAAAAAGAAAAACCTAACGATCTAATAACCAGAAAAATGCTTTACTATAATTTACTCTCGAAAATTTCCTGAAAAAGTAAATTAATTAAGAAAAATCTTCGGAATTCGAGCTGAAACGGTTAGGCGGACATTGAGATCCAACCGCTAAACGCTCGAATCAGATGAAATACAGGAACCGAACGAGCAAGATCTAGGGTTTTTTTATATCTCTGCAATCCTAAGACCATAAATTCAGGTGACAGTTCTTCTACAAAAATAACAAATTGAGTCAAAAACTTAACGCTTTAAACTGAAAAGAATAAGAGAAATCTAATAGAAAAAAATTGTCAAATATAAATAAAAAATACTTACAGATTCAGGTGAAAATTTGCAGAGACAGAAAATTAGAAGTGAGAGAGAGAGAGATCGATTTCGCGCCAGCCACCAAGAGAGAGAAAAGAGAAAAAGGGAGGGATAGAGGTTTTTTTTTTTGTTATTTTAGTTTTAGTATTTATATTTTATGTTTAATTTTTTTTTTTTTTGTTCATTATGTTTAATTTATTATTGAGATGTTCGTAGATAAAGACGGTGATATTTATATAACAAATATATATTTAAAATTTAATAAAAATAGTATATTAAATATAAAATAATAACTAAATAACTTTTAACGGCTATAATCATGGTTAAACGAATCCTTTATTCTTATTCCTGATTTTTGAGTTTTTTATTAATAAATAATTTTACCGCCAGATATAAAAAACTCTCATTTTTGTTTTTCTGTTTCCGCTAGAGCTTGTTAATTAATCACTATTAATAATTAACTTTTATAAAGCAATTCTTTAAATACAGTAAAAACTTATATGCCGAATCTACTTTATGTTTTTTATGTCTACTCGGAAAGAAGTATGGAATTTATTAATATAAATAAATTGTAAATTGAAAAAAAAAATGATAATAATTGTAATGAAGTACATTGTTTTTTAATCCAATGTGAGACATAAGAAATAGTAGGACAGTATATATAAAAGTTTTCTTGCAAAATAAAGTGATACTAGTAATTAATAGAAATTGATGTTGTGATCGAAGTGACTTTTACATTTCCTTAAAAATTAAAGTTTTTAACTTTTACTATTTTGTTATCTAAACTTCATTAACTAACTAATAGTAAAACTTTTATAAGAAAATGTGATTTCAAAGTGGTAAAAAGTTGACGTTTTATATACGAAAATGTGAGATAATTTTTTAAATAGTATTTATTTTTCGCTCTCACTCATTTGATGGGCACCGAGTCTCTTTTTAAGTAAGGTGATGGGTTATAAGGCCAAAAAAAAAATGCAAAAGAACAATACATTAGCTTAGCTGATGTGTTGTTTCAAGGGTTGGTGCTAAAAAATTGGATTAAACTCGCCCGTAATAGGATTTAAATTTGAAATCTTAAAATTTTATAATCTCATCCTTACTACTAAGTCATTAAACAAAATTTGTTACTATTAAGGACTAATTTAGCTGTTGCGGTTGAAAAAAATTCGGTTTGAAAAAAGTGTATTTAAAAATTGAAGTGAAAATTTGAAGTGAAAAATCATAGTTTGATAATTTTGAGTGTTTAACATAGTTGTGAAAAAATATTGTGAAAAGATAAAATGTCTAAAAAGAACATAATGTTAAAAAATAATGAATAAGTTATTTTTATTATTAATTGAGTAAATTAATAGTATTAGATGAATAAAAAATAAATTTTGAAATTTAATTTTGAAAAATTATATAAAAAATACAATTTTTAGATTTTCTTCACAAAAAAAAAAATTATTTCATCCTAAAATAATTATATTTTTATAATTCCAAAATATGTAAATATATCATAAGTAGATAATGTTCTATATTCAAAATAGAATCTAAAATAAACAATTGTATACACATCATATAAATATATAAAAATTGTATAAATATGTAATGTATAATTATTCAATGGATATAAATATCATTACACTCTCAAAACATGAGTTGCCAACGGTAAACACGCCTTTAAAATGTGTTTGCAATTCGCTTGGCTTTTGCAATCTAAAACAGCTTTTAATCCAAACCATCGTCTGTTTAGGATTGCATTGATTGCAAAAAAAAATTTTGAGCAGCCTGTAATCCAAACGAAGCTTAAAACTTAAATCATTATCCTTAGACATTGATAAAATAATAGTAAGTTAATAACTAGTTAGTAATAAATATAACATTAATTTTTTGATAGATGCATTTATAACTCTTAAGTATTAAATGAAAGAAAAGATTAAAAAAAATTTTTTTGCAAAGAACGGGAAGTTCTACCGTAAGTTCGTTACGGTAAGCTTTTGGTAAGCTCCAAATTAGGAAACCTGAGTAGCAGGTTATCAGGTCACCATTTTTTACATATGAACATGACAAATTACATATTAACTTGACGAATTACATATAAAACATGACAAATTACATATAAACTTGACAAATTGAAAAATTACATATGAACATGACAAATTACATATCAACTTGACGAATTACATATAAACATGACAAATTACATATAAACTTGACAAATTGAAAAATTACATATGAACATGACAAATTACATATCAACTTGACAAATTACATATGACAAATTACATATGAACATGACAAATTACATATGAACTTGATGAATTACATATGAACATGACAAATTACATATCAACTTGACGAATTACATATCAACTTGACAAATTACATATGAACTTGACAAATTAACGAATTACATATGAACATGACAAATTACATATAAACTTGACGAATTACATATCAACTTGACAAATTCACGAATTACATATGAACATGACAAATTACATATGAACTTGACGAATTACATATAAACATGATAAATTACATATCAACTTGACAAATTCACGAATTACATATGAACATGACAAATTACATATGAACTTCACGAATTACATATCAACTTGACAAATTACATATCAACTTGACAAATTCACGAATTACATATGAACATGACAAATTACATATGAACTTGACGAATTACATATCAACTTGACAAATTACATATCAACTTGACAAATTCACGAATTACATATGAACATGATAAATTACATATGAACTTGACGAATTACATATCAACTTGACAAATTACATATCAACTTGACAAATTCACGAATTACATATGAACATGACAAATTACATATGAACTTGACGAATTACATATCAACTTGACAAATTCACGAATTACATATGAACATGACAAATTACATATGAACTTGACGAATTACATATAAACATGACAAATTACATATCAACTTGACAAATTCACGAATTACATATGAACATGACAAATTACATATGAACTTGACGAATTACATATAAACATGACAAATTACATATCAACTTGACAAATTCACGAATTACATATGAACATGACAAATTACATATGAACTTGACGAATTACATATAAACATGACAAATTACATATAAACTTGACAAATTACATATAAACTTGACGAATTACATATAAACATGACAAATTGACGAATTACATATAAACATGACAAATTACATATAAACTTGACGAATTACATATAAACATGACAAATTACATATAAACATGACAAATTGACGAATTACATATAAACATGACAAATTAATATAATTACATATAAACATGAAAAATTACATATAAAGATAATAAATGAAAAATTACATATAAACATGACCGAAATTACATATAAACATGACAAATTACGTAAATCATTACAGAATAATGTTATGTATTTATGTAATTGAAAAAAGAGAATCAAAAGTTATCATATATTTATGTAATTTTTTTTTACATATAAACATGATTGAAATTACATATAAACATGACAAATTACATAAATTATTAAAGGATATTGTCATGTATTTATGTAACTGGAAAAAAAAAATCAAAAGTTCTCATGTATTTATGTAATTTTTTATTTATATAAAATGTTTATTTGTATTCATTAAATTAAAATTTTACATTTTTTATGTAGACTCCAATACTGAAGTCATTTCGGACATGGATATAGAGTATGATCCTCCAAGTATATGAAAAAACTTAAAAAAAAAAAATCAGACACATATTCATATCCGACATTCATCCCGAATTCGGGTAACATAAAAAATATATAATAATTAGTAGATTTAATTTGAGCTAGCCAAAGCTGCTAATAAACGTGACAATTAAAATTTTCAATATCTTTGGGCAATCGCTTCATCGTCCTCTAAATCATTTACTACTAGTTTGCTTGATCTTTTTTTCTTTTTCCCTTAAGCTATTTGGTCGTGAATGGAATCTGCTTCATCACTTTGTGCGATTCTTCCTATCCAAGAAAACTAGCTTTCCATTATCTTCAGGATTTGTAAAAGGAGTTTGACAAGTTTGATCATAGCCTCATAAAGAAAATTAGAAGACCATACAGCTTTATTAGATTCCCCAATAATCGGTTTATAGCTTATATTAACAAGTTTGAAGCAATTATGGCATTTGATTGTTAAGTAACCAGAGGAAACTTAAGGAAATATAATATAAGAATTAATTGTATCAACATATTGCTTTCACGTTTTCAATTTTTTATTTTCAACATTAAGCAATATGAAAATTAGGCAGTATTGATGATCACAATTAGATAAGTTTGATTCTTTTTTCTTGTCTCCTATTCTGCTTTGGCTTGCAGATTGTATTATTGCTAATATTAGAAAGCAATTTATTGATTCAAGAACACGAGCCAATCTATCAAAGCTGAATGCTAATCGTCGCTAAGAACTAGATATAATTACTGAAAAACATGTCCGGCATTGTAGAAAGAATACGAAATTCAGTCAAGTTTTACCTATGTGCAGGCACCAGCCTTGGCACTAAGGAATTTGCTGCTTAATTAATTATGAATATTGAACACAAAGAGTACATAAAAACTTCGTTTTATACAAAAATATTGGAGATAGAATGGAATAGCCAAGGGACTCTAAAACCCGAGACTCAGTAGTAGATAGAACTGGATCAAACACCTCTATATCTCTAACCCAACTGAACTTTCTTTTCATTAAAACTGCAAGGCTAAGCTGAAGTCGAGGAGTTTCATGAGACTCAATGCTGCCAATACCGTATATCACCATCTGCAGTTTCAACTCAGATCTCAAAACTCTGTAAAATTGACAAACCAAGACTCTCAAAGTCTAAAGAACTAAAAACTGATTAAGAAAAGAACAACATTTGAAAATATTTATGCTCGAAATAATTTTCATGCTCGATGAGGTAATAACCTACAGCAATTTATAGCAAAATCCACATCAGTCAAATGCTAATTCTATCATTCTTTTATGTTTGATTAAAGCAAAGGAAGAAAAAGAGTTAAAAACTATCAAGCACCATTTATCAAAGAGGGAAAATAAGGATCTAAATGAATCAAAACCAACTCTCTACTATGTTTCAGAACATATTCTCAACAAACCATATGAAAAGGAATAAAAATAAGTTTTGTTCAATTCTCGTGACAATGTACCCGTATCAGACACATACCCGTATCCGACACTCACACCCAAATCCAAGTAACATAGGCTAAAACCACAAGTTTCCTTACCATAACCTTCAGGATCTTTACTTATTTGCTTTGACAAGAATTCATTCGCTAGAAGGCTCATGTCACTGAACTGGTATTCCACCTGTTTCATACACAGTATTAGGATCATACTATTTGGAAAATCTAGCACTCTAGGAAAATTTATTTGAGATTCCCACAAGAAAAAAGCAAACAAACTTTCATTTTCATCAGTTTAAATAGTGAATATTTCGGTGATAGGAACAAAAGTTCCCCTTAAGCGTTGCTCATATGACATTTAAAACATGATCTGAGTCTCTTTGATTAAAAGAAGAAATTCAAGAAATTGTCCTTTCTAGAACCAGATATTAGACTGAGTGCTTGTTGCAAAAATGATTTGAATCTTGTATTAAGTCAGGAAAACTTGAAAGCCAAACAAACAGGATAATTCTAAACCCAATGCAAAATTGACAGAGTGTTATGATACTAATTGCAAGAGCTAGCTGTTGTACTAGAATCAAAAGAAAAATTGCCAATATAAGCAAAGATAAAGATTTAAAAGAATCTAAAATCAATGGCATAGGTCGATCCTATCATTCTTGAACATGATCAATCACATTGATAAAGTAAGCAAATCAAGAGAGACCAACTGACATAACCAAAAAAAGAAAGAAAAAAAAAAGGTCACCTGTTTGATGATCTTTATGTGGAGATCATCTGTGAGCACATTTTTGGAAGAACAATTGGGAATTGAGAGATTAGGATTAGAGATCAAACAAGCAGCACGTTCTTGATCACCAATATTAGAAGAGAAAGAGAGAGAGAGAGAATTAGCTGCCACAACTTTCCCTATGATCCTTTCTTTTCTGAGAAAACAGTGAGCTTACCACAACACAACTTCTCTAATTTAACATCACAAAACATTCAGAAATTTGTCAAGTACAGGTTGTTAGAAATAGAAATGTTTAAAATAAGTATGATAAGGATATACCTCAATAAGTTGGTCGAAATTGGATTTCAGTAAGCTGATCTTACGCTCGTAATAATCTTTACCTTCAGCCATCGTTTTCTGGCAAACAATTTCAACATAAAACAATCAAAGACACATTAGATCATACTACTGCAGGAAGTGCAAGTGTTGAAAAAAAGCAGTGAAATCAGGGAAAATTGTCAAATCAATAAACAAAAAAATTGAGACCTCAACGAAGTATCCGGAGCCAATATCAACGAGAACCTTGTCGGCATCGTCGAGGGTGCCGGGAACATAGAGCGAAGCAGTGAGAAGAACCAACATTTTCTTCCCTATTTTTTTTAGAAAACCCAAAAATATCAAAGACATATTATAATATATTTTATTACTAAAAAGGAAAAAAGAGAAGGTGAATGATAGCAGATGGGGTAGACCTTGGGGGCGGAGGGAAAGATCGCTGAAAGCGGTGGAGGCGATCTCGAGGCGGCCGATGACGGTGCGGATGTTGTTAAGGCTGTCTTGTAAGAGATTGACATCAATATCTGCTTGTTCTTTCACTGCTTTACATGAAAAACCAGCTTTGAAAAAAAAATCGCACCACACAAAATAAGCATCTTAACCACGGGAGAATGGTGGAGGAAGTACAGCAGATGATTTACAAGATTTATCCAAGCTCCCAAATTTATCAGCGGACACTGTTCTATTCTGTCAGTTCCCAGCCTTAATACACTGCTGACACAGTCAACCAATGAGATTAACCATAAACCTTAAGACGTTCTACTACTGCAGCATTAGCAAGGACACAGAGCAAATAATGAGCTATGATTATCAAAAAGAAGATCAAATGAAAACTTAAAGACTATTGGATTTTTTTTCGTTCAAAGAAACAGTTACACAATAATCCAAAGAAGAATTAAAATGAAAAAGAGAGAAGCTTACATTAAGAAGGCCACTCATGGCTGAGAAATCAAACGGATTGGGTGGGACAAATCCAGGTCCAGGCATAGTAGCAGGGGAAGCTCCAGCCTGTGCTGGTTGTGACTTCCCAGTGGTTGATGTTTCTGGTTTTGAACTTTTGCTCTCTGTTTTCAAAATTGATTTCTCAACTAACAAAGACACAAGAAACATAAAGAACAACCAACTTATCAATTTACTAACTCCCTTAAACGAAGTCATATAGGAATCCAGAAACGTTAAACTCCAACAAAACGAAATTAATCAATCCCAAGCAAATGAAATCCCTAATACAATTACAAGACCTAAATATAGTACTGAAAATGAATAATACAGTTAAAAGGCAGTATTGACAATAACGAGGAAAGGTAGCTATTTTATTATTTAACTCGAAACCAGATCAATTCAAGACCTAAACTTAGTACTAAAAAAGAACATTATTACAAACAAAAGGCAGTATGATAATAACGAGGAAAGGTAGCTATTTTATTATTTGATTTGAAAACCAGATCAATTCAAGACCTAAACTTAGGACTAAAAAGGAATAATACAATTAAAAGGCAGTATAGACAATAACGAGGAAAGGTAGCTATTTTATAATTTGATTCGAAAACCCAATCAATTCAAGACCTAAACTAAGTACTAAAAGGCAATAATTAAACTGAGAGAGTAAATTCATTTAACCGCCGATTAAGAAATAAGGAGACGGAGCTCAGATAGATCTCAGAACAAATTCCAATCCCAATACAACAGAAGTAAAAAAAAAAAAAAAAGAACAAAGAAAGCTAATCTGAGATTAAGCTCACCGAAAGCAGTGGATTCCTTCTGTAAATTGGAAGCCATGGAGGAATAGCTGAATTTCAACAATTGAAAAACCAAAAAAAAAATACTATTTAGAAAAAAGCAAATCCAAAAACAGTGACACTAAAACAATTTGAGATATGAAGCATCTCAAAACTCAAATGCAAATTCAAATTCACTGAAACGAAACTCAAATAGCCAATAAAGGAGAGCTCAAAACCAAAAACTAACCATCAGCGATCGGTGCTACCACGGCGACAGCAGCCGATGATGTCTCGCCCTTCCCAGAGTTCACGTCATCTCCGGCGATTGGAGCCTCGTCGTTCCCACAATCTCCGGGATCCACGGCGGGCGACGTGCACATTTCTTTGGAACTCTCCGCCGCCGGCATCGGTTTCTCCGTATTTTCCATCTGAGAAAAAAAAAACCCGCTGAAAAGTCAATTCCTTCACTCAAATCCGCTACTCTGAAAACCCAACAAAAAAAACGTCTTCCGGATGCGTTTTACGCTGACACCTTTTGTCGTTTTGGAGACGGAGGCTTATCCTTAGAAGAAGAAGAAAATCTCTTGCTATTGTTACCAGACAGAGATCCACTTTGTCTCGTTGAAACCATGACTCTCTGGTTTTTTTTTTTTTTTTTTTAATTTCTTTCTTTTCCTTTTCTCTTTTTTTCTTTGTCTCTGTTCACCACTATATTCTCATCTTCAGGTTTAAACTTTCAGAGATGGAAGATTGCTGACCTGAGATTCAGTCGAGTTGCCCAAAGATGAGCAGCCACAACATATGAGATGGGTAGCGGCTGAAAAGAAAAACTGAAAGAAGAAAATTGAAAACTCTTTTTTTTAGGTTAAATTTTAACAACCGGTTAACAGGTAAACATTTTTTTTCTTTCTTTTTTTTAATCAACGGCTGAGATGAAGAATTTTTAATCTAAGGGTTTATTTTATTTTAAGCTGATGGGAAGCGTTTGTTAAGAATCTGATTTTAGAATTTTCCGCAAAGAACACTAATACAATGTAGACATCTTGGCTTGGGACCAGACCTCTTGGCTAGTAAGACAAGACAACTCTGCAAAAAGGTAAAGCTAAGTACTTTAATTTAACTGTCCGGCAATTGGTACCTTTGGTTTTTACCTGAATTTTATCCATTTGTCAGTTGCTAAAATCAGGACTCTGCTTTCTTATGTCCTTAACTTGTACTCATGGCAAAAAATAGGTTTTTTTTATCCAAATATAGTCCCAAAAAAATTATATATCAAAATATCGTTTTTTTCAGATTAATTTTTAAAATTCGTTCTTTTTTTTCTAGCTGGGAAATCGTCATCCCCATGGCGATTTCCCAGTGTAGAAATTTGAATTTTGACAAAAAAACACCAAGAGAAATCGTCATGGGGGGTGGCGATTTCCCTTGGTATTTTTTGCAAATATTGCAAAATTTATCAAGGGAAATCGCCATGGGGGTGGCGATTTCCCTTGATACAATATTTTTTTTTACTTAAATTAAAAAAAATTGTAATTTTTTTTTAATTTTGTATTTTAATTTTAAAAATTGTAAATTAAATTAAAAATATTTTCTAGGTTTGGTTATTTATTTTTTTTAAAATATTTGTTTATTTTTTTAAATATATATTAAAATGTAATTTAATTTATTATTAAAATTTTATAAAAAAATAAAATTATATTTCTTATTAAAATTTAAAAAAGAAGATTGTATTTCTTATAATTTTATAATATTATAAAAAGTAAAATTTAATTTATGATTAAAATTTTATAAAAATGAAATTTTATTTCTTATTTTAAAAAGAAAATTAGATTTCTTATTAAATTTTTATATCAAAAATTTTATTTCTTATTAAAATTAAAAAAAGAAAATTATATTTCTTATTAAATTTTTATATCAAAAATTTTATTTGTTATACTTTTTTAATTTTATAAAAAATAAAATAAAATTTATTATTAAAAATTTATAAAATATACAATTTTATTGCTTATTAAAATTTTAAAAATAAAATTATATTTCTTATTAAATTTTTATATCAAAAATTTTATTTCTTATACTTTTTTAATTTTATAAAAAATAAAATTTAATTTGTTATTTAAAATTTATAAAATATACAATTTTATTGCTTATGAAAATTTAAAAAAGAAAATTATATTTGTTATACAATTTTAATTTTATGATGTAGAAAATATTGGAATTGGATTCCTTCTGCAATGGACATGACTAATGATTTAGGGTTTGGGAGAGGTTTCAGCTATTTTTCAGTCCATCAAATGCTGCAGAAAATATTGGAATTGGATTCCTTCTGCAATGGATGATACTGATGGTTTAGAGTTAGGGATAGCTTACAACTATTTTCCAGTCCATCAAATGCTGCAGAAAATATTGGAATTGGATTTCTTCTGCAATGGATGAGACTGATGGTTTAGAGTTAGGGATAGGTTTCAGCTATTTTTCAGTCAATCAAATGCTGCAGAAAATATTGGAATTGGATTCTTTCTGCAATGGATGAGATTGATGCTTTAGAGTTAGGGATAGGTTTCAGTTATTTTCCAGTCAATCAAATGCTGCAGAAAATATTAGAATTGGATTCTTTCTGCAATGGATGAGACTGATGATTTAGAGTTAGGGATAGGTTTCAGCTATTTTCCAGTCAATCAAATGCTGCAAAAAATATTGAAATTGGATTCTTTCTGCAATGGATGAGACTAATGATTTAGGATTAGGGATAGGTTTCAGCTATTTTCCAGTCAATCAAATGCTGCAGAAAATATTGAAATCGGATTCCTTCTGCAATGGATGGGATTATTGGACAGTCCAGTACAAAGGATGAGATTTATCAATCAGATTTTGCATTGAATAAGTTGTCACTTTTTCAGTCAAATAACCCTAGCCAGAATATGAGAATCAGATTCCATCTTATACAAAGGATGGGATTTGTCATCTGGTACAACATAATGAACCATTATAAATTCATAATACTTATGAAGGTTTACAATACCCCCTACAACAGTTTTTCAATCAGATTTTTCCTGAGTGCTAAAACCTCCTCATTCTCATCCTTCTATATTTTTTCTTTCTTTTGCGGAGTGATAATACCTACATTCTCATCTTTCTTAGTTTCATTACTACACAACATGAGCAATAGAGTGATCGCATTGGTCTACTATAATGGCCAAACTCATAATACTGACGAAGGTGCTACCTTTGATTGTGAACGTCCTAAAAGTTTTCGTGTTGAAGAAGACGTCACATTAGAGGAACTGAAGTTGAAAATTCATACAAAAATTAAAGCTGGAAATAGAAAAAGAGTTTCAGAGGTTAAGTATAGGCATCCTCTTTCTATTGGTGAATGATGTGTCCGATATAGAACATTTCCACTTGAAGATGATGATGATGTCAGATGCATGTTTTATGCTCATGAGACATTTTCAAATGTTGGTGTACTTGAGTTATATGCTGACATAGAGGATGTTGACGATGATTGTGGGCCTTCAAATGTTCGCACAACAGAAAACTTTCCCATAGAAGATGATGATTCTAGGCCATTCTATGTTCACACTACATACGACGTTCCCACAGAAGAAGTCGTGCCGTTATCTCAAGCTACAACGTTTCATACTTCATTAGTCTCACAAACAATTCCTACTACCCTCGAAGATGAGCCAGCTGGTGTTGATCCTGTTCGTCCACGTGGAGTCCATGGTGAATATGTTGGTGAATTTAGTGAGCAGGAAGAGGATGATGAATTCGCAAGTGATGACAACAGTGATTCTGACCCAGACGTCGTCCCTGCTGAGATCAACACTCATGGAGATCTTCCCCCATATGAGGCTGCATCCCATATGCATACCCTGGATCTGGAGGCAATGCAAGTGTCGAAATTTCCTGAGTTTGCTCATACATTAGCTACGCCTCTGACATTTGATCCATCTGCAGTTAATCTGTGTGTTGGGTTACAATTCCCAACGAAAGAGGATGTGCTTTCAGCTATTAAGCACTATAACATCAAAAACTCTGTAGATTACAGAGTAATTGAATCTGAACGGACCAAATATTATACCAAGTGCGTAATGTATGGAAATGGGTGTAATTGAAGAATAAGGACAACTTTTATGAAGAAAAACAGGCATGGGAGATTAGAAAATATGAAGGGCCTCATACTTGCACATCGGGGAGGATTTCACAAGATCATTGCAAGTTAGATTGTAACATGATCTGTTCATGCATTCTGTCATTGGTCCAAGCAAATCCGGAGATCTCCGTTTCAGTTTTGATCGCTGAGATGCGAATCCGGTATGGATATATCACCTCCTACAAGAAAAGGTGGAAAGCAAAGCAAAAGGCAATTGTTTGAGTTTTTGGCGATTGGGAAAGATTGTACAATGAGCTACCTAAATGGTTAGGTGCAATGCAACATTTCGTGCCTGGTACAATTGTGGAATTGTAAACGGTACCTGCATATCACGGTGATCGACTGGTCCAGGGTAAGAGAATATTCCATCGGCTATTTTGGACATTTAAGTCGTGCATTGAAGGGTATCCGTATTGTAAACCTATTGTGCAAATAGACGGTACTTTCTTATATGGAAAATACAAAGGAACATTATTGTTAGCTATTGCACAAGATGGCAACTGAAACATACTGCCAATTGCCTTTGCCATTGTGGAGGGCGAGACAACAGAGGCTTGGTCATTCTTTCTCACTAACTTGCGTAGACACGTAACAAAACAGCCTGGAATTTGCTTGATGTCTGATCGACATGAAGTCATCAAAGCTGCGATTAGACGCGATGGTAGTGGATGGAATCCTCCACATGCATATTGAGTGTACTGCATTCGACACATTGCAGCGAACTTTATGAAAAAGTTTAACAATAAGGAATTGCGTCGACACATTGTTAACATGGGTATGGAATCAAATCATAGTTATTTTATCTCTTATATTTCGTTTAGTATATAAAATAATACTGAAATTCACAAGTATTTTGTTTTTAAATTTATTAGGATACGAGTTGAGGCGACCAAATTTTCATTTCATGTATGAGAATCTTCGTGGAGAAAATGCAGAGGCGGCTAATTGGCTTGATCGGATCCCCAAGGAGAAGTGGGCCCAATCATATGATCAAGGAAGACGTTATGGCCATATGACAACCAACCTAGCTGAATCTATCAATTCGGTGTTGAAGGGAACGCGTCATCTTCCCATTACTGCTTTAGTGCAATCAACATATTATAGGTTGGATGCACTTTTTGTTAAGATGGGAACAAGCAAATTGCAATGATGGAGGGAGGGCACACATACTGTGAAACAGTCACACAGGCTATGCAAGAAAATCGCAGGAAAGCTAACTCCCACTTTGTTCGTAATTTTACGCGAGCAAATCAATCTTTTCTTGTTGAAGAGTTAGTTGATCCACAAGAGGGTGTTTCTGCAATGAAGTACAAAGTCAAGCTTAGTGACATGTGGTGTGATTGTGGAAAGTTTCAAGCACAAAGGTTCCCTTGTTCACATGTAGTTGCTGCTTGTGCACATGTCCATGTAGATTGCATGCAATATGTAGACAAAGTCTATAGACTGGAAACTATATTGAATGTTTATAGACACGAGTTCGAAGCTGTTGGAAATGAAGGTTACTGGCCTCAATATGATGGTCCAAAAGTGTGTCCCAATCAAGAAATGCGGAGAAATCCACATGGTCGGCCAAAATCAAGTCGTATTCGTAATGAAATGGACCTCAGGGAGAAAGGCCAACCAAAACGTTGTGGATTATGCAGAAATGAAGGTCATAACCGTCGAAATTGTCCGCATCGATCTGGCACATTGGGGGAGACTTCGCATCAACAATAAATGAATTACATGTTTTCATAACCTGTAATATTTACATATTTTGCCATTAAGGGAAAATGTTATGCAAGTTTTTGTCAACTTATCATGTAATTTGGATTATTATTTTATTTAAAATGAAAAAAAAAATTATAAAAATATAACTCAATTATATTTATTTTTACAATTTTATAAATTAAATAACAACATTAAGATTTTAGTTACACATGCTGAATAAAAAAATAAAATATAACAATTAATTTCCCAACAAATTTAAAATAAATAACATGAAATGCAAAACATATAAATTTATATATTAGAAATTTAAAACACATTATTCTCATTATATTGATAAAAGTACATTTATTCTGATTATTGCATGGTGTAGAGCAACAGTGTCGAGCTCTTCTAGTGCGTGGTGGTTGCACCCGTCGTTCAACCTCGTCAGTGGCACGTATTCACGGTCGACCACGACCTCCTGCTATAACCGCCACTGGTTTCGGTTGTATGTCATCAGTCATTTCTTCTGTATCAAAAATTTGAAACCCACTGCTGGATGAGCCAACACCTAGTTCACCCATAACGGGAACCTGACTACTAGATGGACCAATAAATGATGTACCATCAAATGCTGACGAAGGGGTTCCAAACTGATACATTGATGTTAGATATGCTGAACTTGGACTTAGGATGGGGAGCTGGTCATCTAACCTCGTTCTTGGCAGTGATGGTCTGTAACACTCATCAACCTCATATCCGGGGTGACTTACGAAATAACGATGACTGGATGGTACTCCATGATCCCGTTCAGGTTCAGGATGATTAAATGACATCCTCGATGCTGTGAACTTCGATGAGGTCGGTTGACGCATTCGCCCACGTTGTCGGCTAGGTCTAGGAGCTTCCATATCCTGTGTAGGAGGGACTGGAGCTGAAGTTTGTCCGGTAAATGACATACTCGTAACATCCTCATACATCGACGGTGGACAAACGAAAGGCCGACCTTTATTTTTATACCATCCTATGTAATCATCAAATGGGTTGAAATTATTACCAACAATTGGGTAACCTGTCGGAATTCGTTGAAAACGTATATTCCACCAATGGATCCAATGTTCATGCTTCGTAGGCCATAATTCCTCATGACGACCACGCATGTCGATCTTGTGAAGCTTATCAAGGTTCACCGGGGCTGCAGGAATTGGTTGTTGCATCCCAAATTGTCGCAACACCCTGTCAGTTTGGTGCCACTCTACATATGAAAAGCATATCAATGCTGTGTTTGCTTTCCATATATTACAATTATTGTAGGCATTCGATGGGAGGCATGCCATAATTTCACTTGAGGAATATGGCATCCACAGAAACTGCGAATAATTATTACAAATTATTAGTTTCATATGGATTAAATAAAAAAAAAAACTTGAATGTAACAATCGAAATATTTACCTTATCATATCCTACTCGATCTAGTCGTACTCTTATACTTGCAAGGTCGGTCGGAGTCTCTGTAAAATCTCTACTCCTACACCTACTCCACCTGTTAAAATGCATATAATATCTTAATGACCTATAAAAATACAAGTTCATAAGAAATTAATAAAATAGTAAATATTATTACCTGCTTGCAAGGGGCTATACAGCCGAAATATCCACGTGCGGAGCAAGAAATGGTAGCCGATACCAAGCCCATGATTGTAGAAGCACTAAACATCCACCTATGTCATGGCTTTTTGGAACTGTAGCCCGACAAAGTTCTCTATACAAAACCGCCAAACACGCAGAACTCCAACTATAATTTGCTGCATGCTCTAAATCACGTAGTAATGGAAGATACATTAAATGTACCCGACTGCTCGATTTGTCAGGCATCAGTAATCCTCCAATCAAACTTAAAATATATGCTCTAGCAGCATATTGTATCTGTTGTTCCGTTGCGTGTAATGGAAGATTTTGAAAGGATTTCAACCAATTTAGTCTCACCGTTGAGCCAGATACATACTCATCTGGAGGTACCGAGCCCAATAGATTTTGACACACTTCATTCCAATCTAGCAAGCTTCCGCCTGTAACTGCATCGCCATGGACCGGAATTCCAAGTTGAAGCGCAACATCTTCTAGAATTACCGTGCATTTACCAAATGGAAAATGAAAAGTGTGCGTCTCGGGTCTCCATCGTTCGATCAACGCACTGATTAAGTCGGGTTGTATCAAAAATCGTCGAATTTGAGTTGCGTGATAAAATCCGACTCTTCTTAAGTGGTCGATAATAGATGGATGTGGGTCCTCCAATGTAAATTTCCTCGAACGTAACACGCGACGAGTTTCCTGTTATAATAATAAAAATTAATATATTATAAAACTATAACAATTAAAAATTAATAAATAAAACTTTAAAACTATAAAATAACAAAACAATAATAATAAAAAATTTAATTTTTTTTATATAATTATTAAATAATTAAATTATATAATAAATAAATAACTATAAAATTAAAAGACAATAATAATTACAAAATTATAAAATAATAATAATATAATATAATATAAAAATTAAAATTATATACAACTATAAAATGAAAAAATAATAATAATTAAACAATTATAAAACTATAATAATAAAAAATAATATAATATAAAATTTATAATTATATAAAACTACAAAATGAAAAAATAGTAATAATTACAAAATTATTATTGTATATAATAATAAAAAAACCATTATAATATAAAAATTAAAATTATATAAAACTATAAAATGAAAAAACAAAAATAATTAACAAATTAAATAACTATAATAATAAAAAATTAAACAATATAAAAAATAAATAATTAGATAACTATGAAATAAAAAAATACTAATTAATAAATGATAAAACTATAATAAGCACTATAACATTAAAAATATAAAAATTATAAAACAATAAAACTATAAATTTACAAAATTATAATAATTAAAAAATAACTAAAAATTGATAATGTAATACAAATAATATTATAACAATTTACTTACCTTTTTAAATATAACCTCCGATATGTGATTTTCTTGCAACCTCAATAGTGATGATGAAGCCATTTTTAAATATTGTTGTAGAAAAAAATATTGTTGTAGAAAAAATAAATTGTTGTAGAAAAAAAATTTGTTGGTAGAAAGAAATTTTATTGTAGAAAGAAGAATGAAAAATGAAGGGGTATTTATAGAATAGTGGTGTGTGTGGGGGGGGAGAGGATGGATTTGAAGGCAACGGTCACTTGACCGTTGCCTTCAAAAAATTTTGAATTTTTTTTTTTAAATTTTATATACTACAAATCAATTAAAAAAAATTAAAAAATATTTCATAAATTTTAAATAAAAAAATATATCTTTGGACTTTTATTTTATTTTTTAAATTATAAAAAAAATATTTTTAATTTAATTTACAATTTTTAAAATTAAAATACAAAATTTTAAAAAAAAATACAATTTTTTTTTAATTTAAGTAAAAAAAAAATATATTGTATCAAGGGAAATCGCCACCCCCATGGCGATTTCCCTTGATAAATTTTGCAATATTTGCAAATTATACCAAGGGAAATCGCCATGAGGGTGGCGATTTCCCTTGGTATTATTTTCAATTTTGGAAAAAAACACCAAGGGAAATCGCCACCCCCCATGGCGATTTTCCTTGGTGTTTTTTGCCAAATTCAAATTTTTACACTGAGAAATCGCCATGGGGGATGGCGATTTTCCAGCTAGAAAAAAAAAAGCGGATTTTGAGAATTAATCCGAAAAAAATGATATTTTGGTATTTTTTTTGGGGCTATATTTGAATAAAAAAAAAGCAAAAAATATCAATTGTCTTTCTCATGGTTTTTTTTCATTTTTTTTCTCTGTAAATTCCAGTAATTCTATCATCTTATTTGGAATTGGGAACAGTTAGTTATAGAGGAGTGTAGAAGGAGAAAATTTGTAACCAATTACAAATTGCCACATGTCAATTGAAATTTCTTTAATTAAGAAATTTTCAATTAAATTATACATTACCATGTGAAATTGATAATATCATATTATAATTAATTATTTTATAATTAATTAAATATGTACACATGGTTTGACCAATCAAATTGCAAGGATTCATGGGTTATCCAATCAAATTTCACCCATGTGTCATAATTATTTTACCTCTAATTAAATTAAATTAATTAAGAGATAAATAATAACTTTTTATCTCTAATTAAATTAAATTAATTAAGAGATAAATAATAAATTTTTATCTCTAATTAAATTAAATTAATTAAGAGATAAATAATAAATTTTTATCTCTAATTAAATTAAATTAATTAAGAGATAAATAATAAAATTTCATCTCTAATTAAATTAAATTAATTAAGAGATAAATAATAAATTTTTATCTCTAATTAAATTAAATTAATTAAGAGATAAATAAATATTTTATCTCTAATTTAATTAATTAATTAAGTGATAAAAAATAAATATTTTATCTCTAATTTAATTAATTAATTAAGTGATAAAAAATAAATATTTTATCTCTAATTTAATTAATTAATTAAGTGATAAATAAATAAATATTTTATCTCTAATTTAATTAATTAATTAAGTGATAAAAATAAATATTTTATCTCTAATTAAATTAAATTAATTAAGAGATAAATAAGAAGATATTATCTCTAATTAAAATAATTAAGAGATAAATAAGGAGGCTGAGTTCTTTTAAAACTCTCTTTCACCTGACTAGCTACCACTATAAATAGAGACCTCCCATTAACACAAATTCACAACTCAGAAAGCCTGAAGAGAAGAAGATTTTGAAGAGCCAAATCCTCTCAAAATTCTTAAGAAGAAATTAGTGAAATTCTAAGAACGCGGTGCTTATTCTTGAGAATTCTCTAAGAAGTTGCTCTCCGATCTTGTTCATCGAAGGAATGGAGATAATTCCTGTTTTTCAAGACCAAGTCTAGAAGACCCTTGAAGCAGATCTCACCGATTCAAGATCAAGTCGTGAAGACCCTTGGATCAAAGTTTTACTGAAGAAAAGAATCAAAGGATTTCTTTCTTTAAGAATATTCAGAGATTGTAACCTCAAAGTTTGATTAATAAAATTATTATTTGACTCCGAATTTTCCTTGTCATATTTTTGACATAAAATTTGTGTGTACAAATTTTGGCACACCCAGTGGGACAATCTCTGCCTTTCATCTCTTTTCTTCAAAACTCAAGTTATCAAGTTGCAATGGCTCCCAAGAAGAACTTTGCTAACAAACCAACTCTCAAGCCTGCTCGAGCTAATCCTGCAGTCTACCCCACTTCATCATCAAGCGTTGATATCCCCGCTCATCCTTATGGCACTAGGAGCAAGACCAAAACTCTTGCTGAATTGTATGAGCAAACTCTTCCTGTGCTCAATCAAAACCCTCTCTATGACACTTCTTCTCCAATTCAAAACTTAGAAGAAGTTTCCGCTGGACAAGTTGATTCTCCTCGAGGATCAAGTGCAAGTCGCCAGTTAACATATAAAGGACAAGATAGCTACTCCAGCAACAAGCCTATTCCATCATCTGCTCCAAAATCAAGTTCTGGAGTAATGGCTGTCATGACAACTGGCACCACATCATTGGAAGAACAAGTTGCACTTCTGGCAAAATCTGTTGAAATCCTTTCAGCAAGTATCAAAGAGAAGGATAACCAGATCGCTTCCATGATGGACAAGATCGCCGGTCTCACTGGAAAAAGGAACGAAGCTTCAAACCAGAATTGGCAATCAATCTTTCAAGATGATGGTGAGAACTCTGGCAAGGAAGTTGCTAAAGATTCTGAGGAAAAGATCAATGAACTCGTCACTACCAGTCAGCTCAAGGATCTTATCAAGGAAGCCATCAAAGGTCAAGTTGAAAGCATCACTCAACCTTCATATACATATGCAAAACCATATTCTCAAAGGATCGATCGTCTGAGGATGCCTGGGAACTATCAACCCCCAAAGTTTCAGCAGTTCGATGGAAAAGGAAATCCACGCCAACATGTTGCACATTTCGTGGAGACTTGCAATAATGCTGGCACCTATGGGGATCTCATGGTGAAGCAGTTTGTTCGCTCCTTAAAAAGCAACGCCTTTGATTGGTATACTGATCTTGAGCCTGGGACGATTGACAGCTGGGAACAACTTGAGCGTGAATTCCTTAATCGATTCTACAGCACTCGTCGCTTAGTCAGCATGATCGAACTCACAAGCTCGCGTCAATGGAAGGATGAGCCAGTCATTGATTACATTCACAGATGGAGGAATCTGAGCCTTAACTGCAAAGAAAGACTGTCTGAGCCTTCTGCCCTTGACATGTGCATCCAAGGCATGAATTGGGGCTTGCGTTACATTCTTCAAGGCATCAAGCCTAAGACCTTTGAAGAATTAGCCACTCGTGCTCATGATATGGAGTTGAGTATGATAGCTGCTGGAAATCAAGAACCTCCAATGCAAGAGCCAAAGAAAGCCAAGAAAAAACAAGATACCCGCAAAGGGGGCAAAACCTTTACCAACAAGGGAGAAAGCAAACAGTCCATGGCTGTAACTACCAAGCCTCTTAAGATATCTCCCAAGTCAAAACAATCTCAAGAGACGAAATCTTCTCCTTTCCAAGACAAAGGTAAAGGCAAGATCACTTTGAAGGAGAGGCAAGAAAAGAAGTATCCTTTTCCTGATTCTGATGTTTCAAGCATTCTTGAAGAACTTTTAAAGACTAAGCTGATTCAATTGCCAGAAATGAAGCGACCTGAAGAAGCTGATAAAGTAGAAGACCCCAATTATTGCAAGTACCATCGCTTGATTAGCCATCCTCTGGAGAAGTGTTTTATTTTGAAGGATAGAATTATGCGACTCTATGAAGAAGGGAAAATCGAGTTTGAAGAAGAAACAGTGTCGTCAAATTTGGCATCAGCCAATATGGTTTCTCAATCCAATTTGCTGGATAGAACCATAAAATTTGGCTCTTTTGATCCTATCATACTGGCCCCAAGTACAAGTACGATAGTGGATCTTCAGGGAAGTGGGGGCAACTATTTGCTTCAAAGACAAAATCAAGATTACGATGGTTGGACTCTAGTCACACGCCGAAAAAGCAAAAAGAAGAATCTTCCGAAAGTTGTGAAAGTGCCTACAAGAACTAAGATGATCAAACAACCATCTAAATCTCCAAAGCCCAATGTACCTTGAGAAGCAAAAATGCCATCTCAGGGCAAAAATTCAGTAGGGAGGAAGTCAAGGAAGCCAATCACTTTGAACGAATTCATGCCAATTCAGCTTAGAGATGAAGATTTGGTTTTCATGACTTGTTACCATAACGGTGGCAATGAAGAAAATGAAAACAACATTGACTCAGTAGCATTTGAAGTTGATGATCATTCTTGTGCTACGAAAATTAACTTTTCTGATGAAGATCTGTTGCTGGGGTCAACCCCTCATAATCGGCCGTTGTTCGTCGTAGGATATACTCGGGAACAGAAGATCAATAGAATCTTGATCGATGATGGTTCTGCTGTCAACATACTCCCGTTGATGACAATGAAAGAATTGGGAGTTCCTTTGGATGAATTGATGCAAAGCCGCTTGATGATCCAAGGATTCAACCAAGGGGGACAAAGAGCTCTTGGAAAACTTAGACTTCAACTTTTCATTGGAGATATGGAGTCAAGTCCGCTTTTTCCATGTGATTGATGCCAAAACGACATACAACATGTTGTTAGGACGACCGTGGATACATCAAAATGGTGTAGTCTCCTCAACTCTGCATCAATGTCTCAAGTATTGCAGAAACGGTCAAGTCAAGACGATCCTTGCAGACGCTAAGCCATTTACTATAGCAGAAGCACATTTCGCAGATGCAAAGTTTTATCTAAAAGATACATTTATCGAAGAAGTAATGCCCAACCCGATGCAAGAATTAAAGCAAAAGGGAAAGAATTTGGCTTCTTCCACAGTTGGAGCAGATGAAATTGCTCAAGGTTTAAAGGATCTGACTCTTCCCCTAACTAACTTGGAAGAATCAAGAGGCCTTATACCTCCACTACAAAGATTTGTTAGGCCAGTAGAAGAACCTCTTTGTGAGCATCAAGATCTTCCTACTCATCGAGCTAAAGATTTTGATCCTAATGCTTATAGGTTGCTTGTCAAAGCTGGATATAAACAAGAGGATGTTGCAAAATTGGCTCACGAGACAAAAGAGCCTAGCAAAGAAAAGCTGCAAAGTTCATTCAAGATCCGTCAGATCTGGCAAAAGAAAATTGATCACGTCGGAACTTCTAGAGAAGGGCTTGGATATTCTCCATTAAAGTTGAAGATTCATAAACAAACTTCGAGGTACATAAATGTGGAGGAAGTTCTCGAGGAGCAAGAAGATACCGTGAAGCCACCAGGACTTTCAGTATTTGATCGTTTGGGAGCACGCTCAACACGACGTTCAGTGTTTGATCGTTTGAGCATTCAATCATCACGAAGGTCAGTTTTTGAACGAATGGGAGAAAAATGCAGTGAAATTTCTGTAAGTAAACCAATTTCCATTCAGTCAAGGCTTGGAAGTCTGTACTCTAAAGAAGTTAACTGTAGTCGAAAAAGAAAGTCTTCCACTTTAAAGGAATCAAGAGATTTTCACAGCAAAATTCCTTCTCGAATGAAAAGGCAAAGCGAATGGAAGGTAACTACTGGTGAAGTTTTAAAGGCTAGAAAGCACACAGTGGTTATAACCAAATCAGTCTCATCCTCAGAGGAAGAAGAACTTGAAGAAACAGAAATCTTTACTTCTAACCATGTATCTGTGAAGGAAACTGGTGAAAAATCTCAAGAGAAAGAAGCCCAAGAAGCCCCTTCATCCTTTGAAGAAGGAAATCAAGCTACTATTGACGAACTAAAGGAGGTTAACATCAGTACTAGTGAAGATCCACGACTGGTCTTTATTAATGCTTGCTTACCACCAGAAGAAGAAAAAGCCTATCTTGATCTTTTGATAGAGTATCGAGATATCTTTGCTTGGACTTACAAAGAGATGCCGGGACTTGATCCAAAAGTAGCTATGCATCATCTGGCTGTCAAGAAAAGTGTCCGACCTATCAAACAAGCTCAACGACGTTTCCATCCTGACTTGATCCCCCAAATTGAAGCTGAGGTCAATAAGCTCATCAAAGCTGGCTTTATTAGAGAAGTCAAGTATCCCACTTGGATCTCAAATATTGTTCCAGTGAGAAAGAAAAATGGTCAACTTCGAGTTTGTGTAGATTTTCGAGATTTGAACAATGCTTGTCCAAAGGACGACTTTCCTCTCCCTATAACAGAAATAATGGTTGATGCTACAACTGGCCATGAAGCTTTGTCATTTATGGATGGATCGTCTGGCTATAATCAAATTCGCATGGCTCCAAGAGATGAAGAACTTACCGCATTTCGAACTCCAAAAGGAATATACTGTTACAAAGTTATGCCGTTTGGGTTAAAGAATGCAGGGGCTACTTATCAAAGAGCAATGCAAAAGATCTTTGATGATATGCTTCACAAAAATGTTGAATGTTATGTTGATGACTTGGTAGTGAAGTCAAAGGAAAAAACAAATCATCTTGCTGATCTTCGCCAAGTGTTTGAAAGATTGCGTAGATACCAATTGAAGATGAATCCGCTCAAGTGTGCGTTCGGAGTATCCTCGGGCAAGTTTTTGGGGTTCATCGTACGACATCGTGGGATTGAGATCGATCAATCAAAAATAGATGCAATCATGAAAATGCCTGAACCGCGCAATCTGCATGAACTTAAAAGTCTGCAAGGAAGATTGGCATATATCCGACGTTTTATCTCAAACTTGGCTGGTCGATGTCAACCATTTAGCCGACTAATGAAGAAAGATGTCCCTTTTGTCTGGGATGAGGCCTGCAGTAATGCTTTTAAGAGCATTAAGACCTTTTTGTTACAACCACCTATTCTGAAGGCACCTATACCAGGACAGTCGTTAATCCTTTATATTGCTGCACAAGAACGTTCCTTAGGAGCATTATTGGCACAAGAGAATGATGAAGGAAAAGAAACCGCACTCTACTATCTTAGTAGAACTCTTAATGGTGCTGAATTAAATTATTCTCCCATTGAAAAGACTTGCTTGTCATTGATGTTTGCAGTTAAAAAGCTGAGACATTATTTGCAAGCTCATTCTGTTCGTTTGATTTCGCGAGCAGATCCCCTCAAATATCTCATGTCCAAGTCTGTGCTCAGTGGAAGATTGGCAAAATGGGCTCTTTTGCTACAAGAGTTCGATATTACTTATATTCCACAAAAGGCCGTTAAAGGGCAAGCACTTGCCGATTTCCTTGCAAACCATCCGATTCCAGATGATTGGGAATTCTCTGAAGATCTCCCAGATGAAGATGCTCTTTTCATCGAAATTCCCAGGCCATGGAAACTATTCTTCGATGGGGCTGCCCGTCAAGATGGAGCTGGAGCAGGTGTTGTCTTTGTCACTTCAGAAGGAGATGTATTGCATTATGCATTTACTCTCACTGAAAATTGTTCCAATAATGTAGCAGAATACCAAGCTCTGATCATTGGATTGGAAATGGCAGTGGATATGAAAATCACCCAACTTAAAGTGTTTGGGGATTCCAAATTAGTCATCAACCAACTTCTTTCACTTTATGAAGTTAAGAAACCTGACCTCTTACCATATGTCGACTATGCGAAGAAGATTTTAGAATGGTTTGACAATGTAAGCTTGGAACATGTACCAAGAAGAGAGAACAAGCAAGCAGATTCTCTAGCTAATCTAGCATCAGCTCTTGCCATGCCAAGTGTAGAAGTAAAAGTCCCTCTTTGCAAACGATGGATTTTGCCTCCAGTTGATTTTAAAGATAACAATACAGAATCCAATGTTGTTTCAGTTTGCGAAGTTGAAAAAGAAGATTGGAGACAATCATTGATTGATTATTTAGAGCATGGAAGGCTACCCAATGATCCAAGGCATAAAACAGAAGTGAAACGTCGAGCTCCTCGATTTATTTACTTCAAGGGTACGCTCTATCGTCGCTCTTTTGATGGTGTCTTCCTTCGATGTTTAGGAGAAGATGAAGTATCCAAAACCTTACAAGAAGCTCATTCAGGAATTTGTGGTGCACATTCAGTCTGGAGCTAAATTGCACTTTCAAATTAAAAGAATGGGATATTACTGGCCAACAATGGTAAAGGATAGCATGGACTACTCCAAGAAATGTCAAGCTTGTCAGTTTCATGCAAACTTCATCCATCAACCTCCTGAACCATTACATCCGACAGTCACATCTTGGCCGTTCGATGCTTGGGGACTTGATTTGGTAGGACCATTACCTAAGAGTTCACTAGGGCATATGTACATACTTGCCGCTACATATTACTTTTCAAAGTGGGCAGAAGTGGCACCTTACAGGGAAGTAAAAAAAGAAACTGTTGCAACTTTTATCAGGACAAACATCATTTATCGGTATGGTATACCTCGTCACATCATAACTGATAATGGGAAGCAGTTTGACATGAGCAAGTTATGTGCACAGTTTGACTTCAAGCAGTACAAGTCTTCAATGTACCATGCTCCAGCAAACGGATTAGCAGAAGCTTTTAACAAGACTTTGTGCAATCTTCTCAAGAAAGTTGTTAACCGTTCAAAGAAAGATTGGCATGAAAGGATAGGAGAAGCTCTGTGGGCTTATCGAACTACATATCGCACACCAACTCAAGCCACTCCATATGCACTTGTTTATGGTGTGGAAGCTGTTCTACCACTTGAGCGACAAATTCTGTCATTAAGGATTGCAATCCAGGAAGATCTTTCTAGTGAAGACAATGTACGCTTACGTTTGGAAGAATTAGAAGCGCTGGATGAGAAAAGGTTGGAAGCCCAACAACGCTTGGAGTGCTATCAAGCTCGACTATCCAAAGCTTTTAATAAGAAAGTCAAGCAGCGATCTTTCCAAGTTGGAGATTTAGTCCTTGCTGTAAGAAGACCCATAAATACTTCACATCGTATTGGCAACAAGTTCCTTTCAAAATGGGATGGACCATACGTTGTTCGAGAAGTTTATACCAATGGTGCCTATAAGATCGTTGATCAAGATGGTGTCAAAGTCGGACCGATCAATGGAAAGTTTTTGAAGCGTTACTATGCTTAAAGAAGATATTGCTCCTAAGCACGAGCTTAAACTGCACATTAAAAAAAAAAAAAAAAAGCCCGCTATGTTGAAAATCCTTTCTAGGACAACTTAGGCAAAAGTTAGGGCACAAAAAAAAATGATGAACTACGTTATGACTTGATCCTTCAAATTCGAGGGTACGTAGGCAGCTTGGTTTCGTTGCCAAGTTCAGTCCAAACAAAAAAAAAATATTTGTTTGACTCAAATATTATCTTTTGTTTACTTGAAAGTATCACGAAAATCTCCAAGTCGTCGTTAGAAATTTCCAACATACTTCACAACAACATCTTGGATGGATCTTCCTTAGCCATCAAGTCCGGTGCATGCTCTATCTGATCCTCCATCTGGATACAACAACATCTTGGATAAATCTTCTTTGGCCATCAAGGATCTTTCAAAGTGGTCTTCAGAAGGTTCCAACAGTCTTGAAGGAAGTTCGCCAATAAACTTGATCTCTGTGGCCATCAAGGATGTCTCAAAGTGGTTCTTGAAGGACTTCAATAATCTCGAAGGTCTTGAACGAGATTCTCCAGGAATCTTCGAGAGTCTTGAAGATTTTGATGAAAATCGCTCAATAATCTTCGAGACTCTTGAAGAGAATTACGCAATCTTGAAGATTTTGATGAAAACCATTCAATAATCTTCGAAAGTCTTGAAGAGAATTACGTAATCTTGCAGAGAATACGCAATTTCGAAGATTTTGATGAAAATTGTTCAATAATCTTCGAGAGTCTTGAAGAAAATTACGTAATCTCGAGGATCTTGATGAAAACGCTCAATAATCTCTGATAGTCTTGAAGAGAATTACCCTATAATCTCGAAGAGAATTACCCTGTAATCTCGAAGGTCTCGAAGAGAATTACCAAGTAATCTCGAAGGTCTTGAAGAGAATTACCCAGTAATCTCAAAGAGAATTACCCAATAATCTCAAAAGTTTTGAAGGAAGTTCTCCAATAATCTTGAAAATCTTGAAGGAATGTTGTTCAAAAAGTCTTGAAAGAATATCCCCAATATGCCTCTTCAAAAAATAATACAGTCTTGACATGGAGATTAGATTGAAGACATCTTGCCTTTGGAGAAGATGGTGAAGCTTGAGAAAGTTCTATCAACCAATCTTCCGAAGCAACAGAAAAATCAAATGATTTCCAGGTGGATTTATATCTACCCGATATGGGCTTGTCGGTGAAGAGATATAATCCTTTTCTAATGTCTTCGTCTTCCCTAAAAAGAAACGGCAAAAAAAAAATCAAATGATTTCCAGGTGGATTTATATCTACCCGATATGGGCTTGTCGGTGAAGAGATATAATCCTTTTCTAATGTCTTCGTCTTCCGTAGAAACAAACGGCAAAAAAAAAAAAATCAAATGATTTCCAAGTAGATTTATATATATCCAATATGGGCATGTCGGTGAAGAGATATAATCTTTTTCTAATGTTGTCATATTTCTTGAAAAGAATGAGAAGATAATGTTTTGAAGCAAATCATGATAAGAGGACTGCAAAAGACAAGTCAAGAAATCAATAAATAAAATCTTTATTCACGTTGAATATGGATAAAGAAAGATTTATGCATGGCAAGTCAAAAAGATATTTATGCATTGCTTAAAAAAAAAAAATCATAGTGTTGGTGGCAATAAAAACAAGAAACCAAAGTATATTCATGATACGTGTCACCATGCATGGCTATTGCTAGGAGATCAAGATGCCACATGCATGGCAACATTAATATGACTTTGCTAATTAATCAAGATATCTTTCAAGGTAGTCTCGAGAGTTTATTTTCGATTCAATCAAATCTCTTATGGGATTGAAGGTTGGAAGCCGCAACGAGGGACCATATATTCCACCAAGAACCGAAAAGATCGGCAGCCTAGCTTCTCGGTCACACTCCACAGAGGTCACCATTCTATTTGTTCCATATTTATCTGAATGTTTCCCTTCATCTGGTACACGGCCATCCCAATAGCTAGCTCATAGGAAAGCTGTTTCCAAGAGAGAACGCCAATTTTCTTTAAAAAAAAAAAAAAAAGAAACAAGCCGATAATTGCAGTGGAAATTGCAACCGCATCTTCTGAAGCTGGGTTTATGTTTCCAGTTTGATTTGGTCTTTACGTAATCTGTCTCTTTAAAGAAGTCTGTAGCTTCCACCAACATTGAGGACATCCTGCAATTAGAGACTCAGAATGCAAAGCTAGATTGCTTTAATTTTTGACAAGTACATTTGTATGTGCCTCAATTGCAGGATTATAGTCACTTTTTCCATCCATCATTTGAGCCATAATTAAACAACTTGTGATTGAATTAAAAAGTTACTAGCCTGCTTTGATGGCATCTGCAGCTGATTCTTCTGGTGTTGATGTGTAATGTTGGGTATTATAAAAGACCCCAACTGAATCACAATCTGAAGCAATGTACCTGTGGAACACGCCAACATCCAACGATATATCAAAAAATCAAAATGAACTGATCACGAAAATCAGGATTATCTATCTGATGAGTGATGATCTTAAATGGTTACCCATTGAGTTTCCATTGACCTCGTACTGTGTTCCGTAGGAGATTAGGGTCGGCGCAGGTGGGTACACCATTGACTTGATTGTAAGAGCACATAACACTGGCTACATTGCCGTCTTGTACACACATTTTGAATGGTACATCGAATGTATCCTCGATGTCCTGCTTGCTTACCTGCACAAATGTGTGAAAACCCACGTGAGAATTGAAATAAAATCTTGTCTTTAAAAAAAAAAAAAAGTTGCAAAAGGAAGAACTTAGCTAAAAGTTGCGGCTCCAGGCTTCATGCTCTTTAAAGAATGGGAAATCAAAGACTCGGTGATGCTTTATATAATGGTTTGAAAGACAAATCCCAAAAGAACTACAAATCAAGAACGACACTTGGATTTGAGAGACCGATTCCTAGTTGAGTTACATGTTAAAGTCCAAGGCGAGTTGTGTTTGGTCTCTTAAGAAATCAAATTTTAGTTGAAATATAAGATCATGAGCCAGCTAATTAATTAGGAGTTGTGATATAATGCTTCTGCATCTCAATTCTTATTGGAGAAGGAATATGGCTTGAAGACTTTTTTTTTAAAACTAAAAGTCTTTTCCTAATTGGCCTGTTAATGAACTTCATGTTGGAGTTGGAATAAAAGTTAAAGATGCCGATTAAATCATTCCTTGGCTATGGAATATGCACACCATGGCAATTGGCCTCAGACAACAATTCTCATGTTGTTTTGCTGGCCTATTTAATTTAGACTTCCAAAATCAAGGCATACTAAGAAAGAAAGACTTTACTTTAAATTAAGTTGCATGATTTGATTACTTGTCACATACAAAATCATGAGAGATAATTAAGGCAAGCAAATTAAATTTCAAGACTTGTCCACTTGCTACACTAAAAATAAAAAAAAAAAAATCGTGTACGTAACCAAGTCTTGAGGGGGCATTTGTAGAAGGAGAAAATTTGTAACCAATTACAAATTGCCACATGTCAATTGAAATTTCTTTAATTAAGAAATTTTCAATTAAATTATACATTACCATGTGAAATTGATAATATCATATTATAATTAATTATTTTATAATTAATTAAATATGTACACATGGTTTGACCAATCAAATTGCAAGGATTCATGGGTTATCCAATCAAATTTCACCCATGTGTCATAATTATTTTACCTCTAATTAAATTAAATTAATTAAGAGATAAATAATAACTTTTTATCTCTAATTAAATTAAATTAATTAAGAGATAAATAATAAATTTTTATCTCTAATTAAATTAAATTAATTAAGAGATAAATAATAAATTTTTATCTCTAATTAAATTAAATTAATTAAGAGATAAATAATAAAATTTCATCTCTAATTAAATTAAATTAATTAAGAGATAAATAATAAATTTTTATCTCTAATTAAATTAAATTAATTAAGAGATAAATAAATATTTTATCTCTAATTTAATTAATTAATTAAGTGATAAAAAATAAATATTTTATCTCTAATTTAATTAATTAATTAAGTGATAAAAAATAAATATTTTATCTCTAATTTAATTAATTAATTAAGTGATAAATAAATAAATATTTTATCTCTAATTTAATTAATTAATTAAGTGATAAAAATAAATATTTTATCTCTAATTAAATTAAATTAATTAAGAGATAAATAAGAAGATATTATCTCTAATTAAAATAATTAAGAGATAAATAAGGAGGCTGAGTTCTTTTAAAACTCTCTTTCACCTGGCTAGCTACCACTATAAATAGAGACCTCCCATTAACACAAATTCACAACTCAGAAAGCCTGAAGAGAAGAAGATTTTGAAGAGCCAAATCCTCTCAAAATTCTTAAGAAGAAATTAGTGAAATTCTAAGAACGCGGTGCTTATTCTTGAGAATTCTCTAAGAAGTTGCTCTCCGATCTTGTTCATCGAAGGAATGGAGATAATTCCTGTTTTTCAAGACCAAGTCTAGAAGACCCTTGAAGCAGATCTCACCGATTCAAGATCAAGTCGTGAAGACCCTTGGATCAAAGTTTTACTGAAGAAAAGAATCAAAGGATTTCTTTCTTTAAGAATATTCAGAGATTGTAACCTCAAAGTTTGATTAATAAAATTATTATTTGACTCCGAATTTTCCTTGTCATATTTTTGACATAAAATTTGTGTGTACAAAGAGTTTTAGAGTAAGATTTTAAGATGAGTTTAAAATAAGTTTTATTATATATAAATATGATAAAATTATATATAAATATGATAAATCATATATATATATATGATAAATTATATATAAATATAATAAATTATATATAAATATGATAAATATATCATATATTTATATAATTTTTTATATATAAATATAATAAAATTTACGAAAATTTTATTTTAAGAAACTTTTCTAATAATTTTTCACAGTTATAAGGCTTATAAGCAGCTCATTCCTGATTTCGAGGCCTGTGCCTGACCAAAGCGGCGGATTATCCCGGCCGTGAGCATGTAAACATTTTTATGATGCGCCGGGGGGCTGGCGCTCAATCCAGCGTTAAGGTCTAGCTCGGAAAAGTTGGGCCTTTGTGCATCAATCACATTTTTGAGCCATCCGATTTTGGGTTCAGGTTTTGGAAAGAATCTAGTCTAACTATGATCTGAGAATACTGGAAACTATTTGCAAAAAAAAAAAAACTGCCAATTTTTTCTATAAACTCATATCTGCTCTATTCATTTAAAATTTTCAAACATAAATAACAATTAAAATTATGCTTTTTATATATTTAAAAATTTTATTTGTTTGATTTTTTTGATGTTTTAATACTTTATAAAAATATAAGTTATTGTTTTTGAATTATTTAAAATTAAATTCTTAATTTTAATTAATGGCTCAAAAGTTCGAATTAAATGAATTTATTAATATTAAATATTATTTTGTATTATTTGTTAATACTGATTAATAACGTTTTTGTAGATTTTAAACAAGTATTTATTGTAAAATAACTTTTACCAAGTAAATCAAAAAATTTGCAATACAATGCAAACTAATAATTCTAAATAAATCTATTTTTTTTATTAATACCTAATTAAAAAAAAATGTCGATGCATAGCACGGTCTCACACTAATATAAATTTCTAACATACTTTAATTTGGACAGAAAGTAGAATACAATAATTACTGCTTGCCATTCTCATCAACGAAAACAATGTTTTAAAGTCTTCTTTACAACTTTTCTATCCCTTTCCAGTTTCCACCCTTTCCTTCCTCATCAAAATTGAAAAAGCTAGTTGGCAGCCTAGTAAAACCCATTTGGAAATATGCTTAATTTTAGCTCACAAATCTCAAAAGAGCAAACTGGAAAAAATGACACATTTAAGATCGTTTGCAATAATGGGTTAAAAGTTGAAACTGTCAAGCAGCCACTTTTAACTTTTTATCTATGACCTAACGACTATTATAGACTGTATATGGTTCTATTTATCTACTTGAAGTCCTATTAATTATTGTCAAATTGATTAGGCTGCTGAAAGAGAAGGACACACCTATTTTTGAAGAGGCAGCCACTTCCCAAACCCACAAGGCAAGTGGGTTATTATAATAACAAATATTGAAGTACATATATGCATGCTTATTGCTTGCTCGAAATCGCTTTCTTAATTTTTTTCTTTTTCCATTTCAATGGTTATAAGTTAATCTTTCTAGTTCATTTATTTGTTTAGGTGGAAGGTGATCATGATCGGTGCTGGATGTTTTAGCTTCTTCAAATTAAGCCTCGTATCTCACATGTGAGAGGTCCTAACCCTGCTGCCAATGACTAGGTCAGCCAAGTCTCTGTTTGTAACCTAAAATGGAGGCACCATATCATGGCATTTGTGTCAAACAAGGCTAAAAATGCCATTAAATTTTGCAGAAAAAGAAGGAAATAAGTACCGCGTCAAATAATGCTGCTAAAGTTAGCGAAGACATCTTAATTACTTAAAATTCGAAATTTAATTCAGTTAATTTATGCAATTACTTTTAAAAAGTGATATCCAACAAATTTAAAATTTCCTTTTATTTTATCCTAAACGGTGACCTCCTTTATATATATATATATGTATATATATATATATATATATATATATATATATATATATGCAGATGCTTTGAATGGTCAGACAAAAATAAAAATAAAAACCCACATCAATGTGGATTATTTTTTGAATGATAATCCAAAGCATACTAATGGAACAGGCTGCAAAGACATTGTGAACATCTCCAAATGCATGTAAAGCCTGTCTACATCAGTAGTTGGTTGGCTACTAACTTAGGGCAATTTCATACTTAATTGTCACCTCACAATTATCTCTTAATCACTTGATCTTATTTTATATAGTTATGAAACCTTTTATTAATCTTTTATAAATATGGTGTTAATTCTTAACCATATCTAATAATCCATATTAATCTTGTTTAATAAACCATATGTAAATTAATTAAAACATTTCTTTGACCTAAAATTAGATAAGGCAATTTGTGTATTTATATTTTGTTTATATTATTTTTTTTGTCATAATCGAGTTTAAGATGTTATATATTTATATAAGTTTGACATGTTAATAATTCGTGTTATATAAATTTTGATATATTTGTGTATTTATACGGTGTTCATATTAATTTTTTGTGTTTTATCTTATTTTAATTTTTTTTTCATATTATATTTATATCGTATAATTGTATCGTATTCAAAATTACGAGATGTACCTAAAAGTAATTTAGATGAACCATAAAATGGTCCATAAATCATTAATTGTCTTCTTCATGTTTGGACCTTGATATATTCATAAGAACTCACCAACCATGGAACTATTTAATAACTTTGCACATCAAACTACCTTTACTTCTTTTGATTGTGATTGTGATTTCGAACATGGAATAAGAAAGTGCTCCTTGCATTACTTTCAAGAATAGGAATTTATATTCTGATAAGCACATTACATAAAAATAATTCATACCCAAAAAAAATAAAATCAGCCTCATGATAATTGAGGGGTCAAACTCAAAAATATATGCAATTTGATTGAAGAAAGATTTTCGTCATTTTATATTTCGATCCATTACAAAATTTCAACATTTTTCTTGTATGATTTTGAGGACAAAATCACAAACCAACATTCAATTTATTTTATTTTATTTTTTCACTTGTAGAAAGTAGTAAAAACCAGCTAAACTACATGTTTGTTTACTAACTTGATACAACTTGTAATCCACATATAGTTTTTAGCATAAATTAAGTAGGATCCGTTTGAAGCAAGAGAATTTCACATGCATGCTTCAAAGAAAGGAACCTGAAATCCATTCATTTTATTGACCAAAATATCCTTTTGTATTTTTGTAATAAATCTTGATCCTTTTAGCATATCATATGCATTTAATAAATCTGACTGATTCTTCGATAACAATAGCTTGGCTGATGGCAGCTTCTTTTCCCCGGATATTTCGTTCATTTCAAGGTAGATAAAAATTTTACATTATCTTTTCATGCAGAAATTCAAGGGATTTTGGATCTCCCTCTAGTTACTACTTACTAGCCACTAATCACCTTCAAAGACAGATTTGCCAAAGACCCAGACCAAGAACTGTAAAACCCAATTTTCAGTGAGGTTATTTGAGTCAATTCATGTTAAAGTTTCTGGTTAATGTGGAAAAAAGAAGAAGAATAAAACCCATAAAATAATTTTTAATATAGTTTTTAAAGGGTATAAAGTATAAACAGTTTTACAGAACAGCTGGAAAATTAAGAAACAGGACATGCTAACAGAATTGAACACCTTTGGTTCTTGCAGAGACCAGTGCTTGGTCCACAAGCAAACCAAACCCCAGAAAAAAATGCTTCAATATTTTTTGTTTTCTTCTGACATGGGGTACACTTGAAGTGAAACTTGGTCCAAAGTCATTGCTATTCTGATTCCTCAACAATGGCTGCTAAGTGCTAATACCCTGACAAAATTTTGGAAGTAAAAAATGTACTTTAAGGACAAAAAAAAACACTTGTCGTAACAAGTTTAGAGTTGAGTTTCAGTACTAAAAAGAGATTGAAGTTTGTAAAGATTTTCAGCAATTGTAATTAAGTGTTTGAGACAAAACACTAGCGGAGAATTCAAGGAATGAATTGTGGGTCAGCAACAATGAAGAATAGAAAGAACACCAAAACAAAAGAAAAAGCTACAAAAAAAAAAAAAAAAAAAAAACATTCATGATTCATCCATGAATGAAGAAATATTAGCAACTACAGTAAAAAATTTTGCATAAAAACATTGAATGTATAGCATCAAATCCACGTGAATTCCCATAACAGCTAGATAGATAGCCCCATGATCATTCAATTTACGCATCTGATACCACACTAAACTCATCATCTTCCAATGGAGCAGGCATGTTTAGATCTATCAAATTGTTGTCAAATTTGCTGGAATTTGCAGCAGCAGAAGCAGCTGCAGCTGCAGCAAGCAAATGAGATCTCTTGTGACCGCCAAGTGCTTGGCCTGACCCAAACACTCTGTAACAAAATGGGCACTCAAATATCTTGCTGCCATTAGAAGTAAAAACAGCAGCAGCAGCAACAGCAACTTTACCTGTTTTTTTAGTTTCAGAGCAAACCCTTTTATGTTCATCCAATTTGCCAAAAGATCGAAATGTTTTCTTACATTTCCCACATCGATGCTTCACACGAATATTTTTCTTGCTTAACTGATCACTCTTGTTGTTCAAAGTGATCTCTTCTGATTCTTCCAACAACTGAACAGATTTTTGTTCCACATTGTTGGTTTTCCAAACATCTCTTGACAGCATCATAAGACACATAGCAACATTTTCTTCAGGTGAAGTATCAGAAACTGAACTCACCGGTTCTGGCTCAGTCGGTGACTCGACCAAACTGGGTTTCCTCAACAACTTTGGTTTCTTGATTTCGTCTGTTGTTGTTGTTGTATTAGTACCCACCTTCAGATATCTCTTGGATCGTCTCCGAGTTGGGTTTCTTGACTCTGTCTCACTTTCTCTATCTTGGACAACAGACCCAGAATCTACTGCAAAAGAGAATTCAGGATCTGCAAACCTGAAACTCTTCTTGGGATTCTCTCTTAACCCGTAAACCAAACTTTTCTCTTCAAGTAGTACTTCTCTGCTTTTCTCTTCTTGTAATTCTTGCTCTTCACCTGATGAAGAAGCGGACTCAGTACGGTCACCGAGCTGGTGCTGGATCGTCTTTGGGGGCAGTGGATGGTTGGCTAAGTGACCTTTCATATGACCTCCTAAAGCTCTGCCATTAGAGAACGTTCGAGCACAGAGCTTGCATTTGTGCTTCTCCATTGTCACAAAACAGAAGCAAAGCAAAGATCAAAGCTCTTTTTTTCTTCTGTGGCTTCTCTCTAAATCAGTAAATCCCTTTTTCTCTCTCTAAAAGCATGAAAAAGCAAATGAAAGAAAGATTGGGAACTTAAAAGGAGTAGGTGACAAGCATTCCTCCAGCAAGACACACAACCCAACCCAAAATTATGATTTTTTAATTATTTATAAAATAATTTAAAATAAACTAAAAAAACAATTGTATTATAGTAGGAAAACAATATATAGATATATACATATAGTGTTGTTAGTATATACATTTCTTTAAAATTTGGCAAATACAAAAATAAAAAATGTATGATCATGGTTCCCTAAATATTCGTATCATATTTATTATATAATTATATTTAATTTAAAACATAATATATTTATATATATTTTGATATATTAATAATTTATATTATATATATTAATAAATATATATATATATATTTATATTATTTTTTATATTATATTATATCATATTAAATTTTATTTTATATTTTAATTATTTTTTCGTATTATATTTTTACATTCCAAAATCATCAAAGAGGACAAGTACCATGCAGACTTTGCCCGTTTAGGTAATAAATTTCCTTTTTACCACTTTATGGAAGTCCATAAATTGCCAGTCAGGCAATTATACAACTTTTTATTTGTTAATTCATTTCATTTATATTTATATTTATATATGTATTTGATGAATATAATTTTATCAATTCATGATTTTGGAGATTAAAAAATATATAACCTTACACACTTAGCAAATTTAGAAAATAAATAGCATAACCCTATTTGAAAATTTAGTTCGGATCTTTTTTTTCTTTTTTTTTTTCTTTCCTTTGATATTTTAAGCAAAGTTTGCTCAAATAGCACAATGCATAACTTAATCTACATTTTTTATGAAATTATATATATAAATAAAAATTATAAACATAATTAATATATTAATAAAAAGAAATCAAGAAATAAATTAAAACCAACAGCCGATAGATAATTAACTGAAATTGAAATAGAACTTGAATTTATAATCTACAAATTTAAGAGTCTCCTCTTAACATTTTAAGTTGAAAGATATACAAATTATATATATATATATATTAAAAATTAAACCACTTATAACCAAGTTAATCTCTTAAAAAATTGCTGAAATTTCTATAAAAGAATCTTTTAAATTACTTCAAATATTCAGTAAAGCTTGTGAAGGGTTGGATGATATGGAGAGAAAAAAAAAATGGTGTTACCATGTGTCAATATATATCTGCTTAATTTAACTATGCCATATATTTGCTGTAAATGAATTTAATAAATGCAACAATTTTAAAATGGAGGAGGGTAAGTGCCCTGTCAAATCTCCAACTTAAATTTCTGCACATTTATTAGTTAATAGTTATCCTTTTAACCTTATTTAAAGAGAGTTCTTTAGCTTTTAGCCGCTTGTACAAAGTCAAGCAAAACTGTTGGGTTTGTTGCAGCGCCAGCAACGGGTAATAGTAGCCATATGGGACATCCATGATAAAACCACGTGCCAAGCCAAGTTCCAACCCACCTCATCTTGTTTTAATCCTTTTTATAAGTTTTTTTATTTTATATAAATTTGTTTATTAACAAGTATTTAAAATATTTTTTAAGATTATTATATATAATAATATTTTATTTAGTGTATTAAAATGATAAAAATAATTATTTATTTTTGCATTTAATACAATATTATTATTATAGATAATATATGAATTTTGCTAATTAATATTATTATGACGTATTTTAAAATTAGTTGATATATTATTTATAGTAATAATATTATTTATATAAATATAATAATTAATAATTTTATTCATTATTTTTAATATATTTGATAAAAATATTATTATATAATGACTTTAAATATAATAAATGATAATTTTATTCATCATTTTTAATATATTGGATAGAGATATATTATTATATATATAATAACTTTAAAGATTGCTTTTAAAACACTAGTTAACAAAATCCTAATTAAAATTATATTTTTAAAAAAAATCATTTAATGCATTACTTTCATAAATTTTAATAAAAATAATATATTTTTTTTTTTTACATTTCATTTTAAGATACTGATTAATATATTTTTATATATTTAAAAAAAAATTGCTAACAGTGTTTTAAAAATACTTTTCAAAATTACTATGTTAAGTAAGTTATTATTTTCAATACTTAAAATTCATCCAAATAACTATTAACTAATACATGTAATATAAAATATAATTACAAATAATAAGTTAATTAATTTTAACAAATATTTTAAAAACACTCTTTAGTCAAATAGTGTATAAAGACTAATATATTCAATTTTAAAATGTAAATTTTTTAAGATTCTGGTACCTTTTGCGCCAAATTGAAAATGTAACAGCAGCCGGTCCGGTGCTTTTAATGGATAAATTCTCCTACGCTCCGGGTAAGGCGCGTGTTACTAAAGACGCACCTAATTTTTTCCAATTTGCGTAAAGTTTATTTGAGCTTTGACCCGAATTAAACTTTTCTATTTCCCTCGTCAGTCATCACTCATCACCACCAGCATCGCAACCTCTCGAGTATTTTCGAATAGGATGTCTTTTGATTATCTTGGTCAGAAGTTGTATGCTAATTTCACTTCCTTTTTTTAATTATTTTTTTATATATAATAAAAACAGAGAATATAGTAAAAATATGAGAGCATATCAGTGTAATTAATCAATAATAATTCAAAATTGTATAAGATTCACCAAAATATTATATAAAATTCATGCTTTTCGTCGTTGATGTATATGGTCAAATATAAAACTAAACTTTGAGTTTGGACCAACTCATATTTCACCCTTGAACAACTTTGAAACGATTTCTTGATCTTCATTTTTCAAATTTTTTTTTTTTTGTGTGTTTCTAAAACAGCAAGAGACGGTATGAAAAGTTGATTGCATCCAAATAAAAAACATGCTTAAAAAAAGCAAAACAAAAATAAATAAAAAAGCAATATAGTATTGTTGATGGTATAGAGGTGAAGCAGGTGTGTTTAGGGGAGTTGTAAAAAGAAGAAAAATTGGATTTATCAAACACGAAAAAATGGTTAAAAATATGTCGGAGTTTGAGTTTGAAAACGTGTTTCGATATTTAAATTCGTTAAAGTTTGAACAAATTTTAATAAGAGATAAAGTGAATAATGGATGGAATATCATGTTAGGTACCAGAGTGACGGAATAGTGTCTCACAACTAAAATAAGAGATGAGAAAATAGGAACTGAACACACAAAATTTAACGTGGAAAACCCTCAATGAATAAAGGGAAAAACCACGGGGCAAGACTAGAAGAATTTCACTATGAGAAAATATTACAACACCTCTCTCTAAATACTAGGAGAGAACAACCTCACAAAGAATATAAGAAAGTATACAAGAGAGGAAGAGATAATTCTTGGGATGGTTTTAATACTTCTCCTTAAGGCTCTTTATATAGCCTTCAAGGAGGAACTCCTTCATTGCTCCCACCGATGTGGGACTTTCTTATATAAGTTCTAACAATTCTCCCACTTGAAGATTTGATTAAACCAATCATATCTTCACACCACTCTTTCTGTCTTGCCATTCCATGTTGCTTACGTTTCTGATAGACCATAGGAGGATCGACACCAAATAAACTTGTCAGTGTTGATTGGCTTTGTCATAACATCTGCTAGGTTGTCTTTGGTGTGAATCTTTTGCATATCCACACTTCCTTCTTCTACTACTTCTCGAACAAAGTGATACTGTATACCTATATGCTTTGTCCTGGAATGAAAGGCTGGATTCCTTGCAATGTGCAAGGCACTCTGACTGTCACAATACACAATAATCTTCTGCTGCTTGTGCCCGAGTTCTTCCATTAACCTTTGTATCCATATTGCTTCCTTGCATGCTTGGGTAGCTGCCATGTACTCAGCTTCTGTAGTAGACAAAGCTACAACAGTCTGTAACTTAGATAACCAGCTTACCGCTCCTCCTGCAAGTGTGAACACATAGCCAGTAGTGGATTTCCTTTTATTAAGATCACCTGCAAAATCTGAATCAACATAACCCCTGACAACAAGTTCTGATCCTCCAAAACATAATGCAACATCTGAGGTTCCTTTAATGTATCTAAGGATCCTCTTAACAACATTCCAATGCTCTCTACCAGGATCTGCCATAAATCGACTGACCGCTCCCACTGCTTGTGCAATGTCTGGTCTTGTACATATCATAGCATACATAAGGCTTCCCACCGCTGATGCATACGGTACTCGAGACATTTCCATCCTCTCTACTTCATTGCTAGGACTCATACCTGAGGATAATTTACAATTGACAGGAAGTGGGGTAGATATTGGCTTACAGTCTTGCATGTTGAAGCGTCGCAAGACCTTCCTCAGATAATTCTTTTGAGAAAGCCAAATTTTCCTGTCTTTTCTGTCTCGGTGAATTTGCATCCCTAAAATCTTGTTTGCAGGTCCCAAGTCCTTCATATCGAACTCCCTAGCCAACTGTGCCTTCAAATCTTGGATTCGATCTTTGTTGGGGCCTACCACCAACATGTCATCCACATACAACAGCAAAATAATGAAATCATTATCATCAAACCTCTTGTAGTACGTACAATGGTCTGAACTCAGTCTGTTGTATTCAAGGCTAATTATGAAAGAATCAAATCTCTTGTACCAACATCTGGGCGCCTGCTTTAGACCGTACAGAGATTCGGTCAACCTGCAAACCAAGTTCTCTTTGCCTGTTTCAACAAAACCTTCTGGTTGGAGCATATAAATTTCTTCTTCAAGCTCTCCATGTAGAAAAGCCGTCTTTACATCTAGTTGTTCAAGATGTAAATCAAATGCAGCACACATAGCCAACACTACTCTGATAGTAGTAAGTCTGACAACTGGAGAAAATATCTCGTTGAAGTCAATACCTTCTTTCTGAGCATATCCTTTTACAACCAATCTAGCACGATATCGTTCTACTTGATCATTGCTATCCCGCTTGATCTTGTAGACCCATTTGTTACCAATGGCTTTTCTGCCACGTGGTAATTCCACCAGTTCCCATGTCTCGTTCTTGTGAAGAGCTTCAATTTCTTCCTGCATTGCTGTCATCCACAGAGAAGCATCTGGGCTACTAGTAGCTTCATGAAAAGTTGATGGCTCTCCATCCTCTGTTAAAAGACAGTATGCAACATTGCTCTCCGTAACATACTCCGTGTGCCAATTTGGAGGCCTTCTCTCACGAGTTGACCGTCGAACTTCTACAGCCTCGGACTCAACTGGTTCTGGTACCTCATGCTCTGGTTCTGCTTCAGAAGAATCATCTTCTTGAGAATTTCTATCCATCTGCACTGTAGCAGTCTCTTTTGAAGTGTTGTCATTTGTTTGCTCACTTTGCAGTTCATTTTCTGCAAAAACTACATCTCTGCTGACAACAACCTTGCGGGCAGTGGGATCCCACAGGCGATACCCCTTAACACCGTCAGCATAACCCAAGAATATACATTTTCTGGATTTTGGATCCAGCTTTGTTCTTTCTTGGGAGTTGTACATCACGTACACAGGACATCCAAACACATGTAGAGAAGAATAATCAGCTGGCTTTCCTTTCCACATCTCCATAGGCGTCTTCAAACCAATCGCCGTTGATGGTGATCGATTTATCACATAACAGGTGGTTTTGACTGCTTCTGCCCAGAAAGATTTGGCCAATCCCGCTGTTCTCAGCATGGCTCTTGTTCTATCTAGGAGAGTTCTGTTCATCCGCTCTGCTACACCATTCTGTTGAGGCGTATGTGCAACCGTGAATTGTCTCATAATACCCTCTTTCTTACAGAATGCTAGAAAGTTACCGTCTACATATTCTCCTCCATTGTCTGTCCTCAAGCACTTGATTCTTTTCCCAGTTTCAAGCTCTACTTGTGCTTTGAACTCCTTGAATACTGGAAACACATCAGACTTCTTCTTGATTGGGTACACCCATAATCTCCTGGAATAGTCATCAATGAATGATACAAAATACTTTGCTCCACCCAGGGATATTTCTGGTGACTCCCACACATCAGAATGGATTAAGTCCAGTATGTGTTTGCTTCTTGTAGTTACTTTAGCAAACTTCAATCTATGCTGCTTGCTTATCACACAGTGCTCACAGAAAGGTAAATTGACCATCTTGAGCCCGGGCAGGAGATTGCGTTCTGCAAGGACTTTCAAGCCTCGCTCTGACATATGGCCTAATCTGCGATGCCACATCATCGTCGTTTCTTCTTGGCTGGCTGCTGCAACTGATGCATCTGCCTCTTGTAACGTCTCTCCCAAAAGCATGTATAGATTGCTTGTGATCTTCTCTGCTTTCATCACCACAAGGTTTCCTTTCACTACTTTCAATATTCCACATTCAGTGTGGATCTTGCACCCGAGGTCATCCAATTGTCCAATTGACAATAAGTTCTTCTTTAAGCCCTTCACATGTCGTACCCCTTGAATTTTGCGAACAGTACCATCATGCATTTTTAATCTGACGGTACCGACTCCAGCAATATCTAAGGCGTGATCATTTCCCATGAACACAGATCCTTCCGAAATAGGTTCATAAGTGCAAAACCAATCTCGGTGTGGAGTCATGTGCCATGTCGCACCTGAATCCATTATCCAGACATCATTGAGTTTCTTTCCGCCTTTAGAACTAGTCGCTGCTTCACTATACAAGATTTCTCCATCATCTGAGGTACTTGCAACACAACCTTGGGAGGTTGATGTTTCAGAATTCTTTTCTCCACCCTTCTTATTATGCCAACACTCCTTCTTCGAGTGCCCTCTCATGCCACAATTGTAGCATTTAAGATTCTTCCTTCTTCGAGATTTTGATCTACCATGATTCTGACTCCCACTGGAGCCACGTTCTGTTGATCTGCCTCTCATCACCGTTAAAGCCTCTGCTTGCTTTGAATTTTCTGACCTTTCCTCCTTATTCTTGCGCCTGGATTCTTCTTCAAGAATAGCACCGGCAACATCATCAAAGTGAAGAGAGTCACTAACATTGTTATTTGTGATGTTGATGATGAGTTGATCATACGAATCTGGTAAACTCTGAAGTAGAAGTTCCGCACGTTCATTTTCCGCTATTTTGAAATCTGATGCTGTGAGTTGAGCAAATAGCGTATTCAGAGTGTTGATGTGATCCGTTACCGACGTGGATTCACTCATTCGAAGAGTGTAGAGTTTCCTCTTCAAGAATATTCTGGTGTGAAGTGACTTCACCTCGTACAATTTGTTTAGAACATCCCAAATCTCTTTTGCAGTCTTCTTCTCTGCAACACTCGACAAAACTGAATCCGCCATTGCTAGGTGCAGATTGGCAACAGCATTGTCATCCTTCTCTTTCCACTTTTCATCAGTCATTTCTGTGGGTCTACTTTCAATTGCTTCTAGACAATTATCCTTCCTCAAAATTGCTCTTATCTTCAATTTCCACAAGGAGAAATTTCTCCCACTGAACTTCTCTATCTCGAATTTTGCTGCCATGGTTGTACACGAACTGAAGCGAGTTACACTATTTCACCGTGAATAGTACCGTATACGTGAACAGTATTGTACGTATGTCGTATACTAGAACAAATCCAATATACGTTAACAATTACTGCAAAAGTATACAACCACACGTATGAATAATAACCGTATCTGTGAATAGTACAGTACAATTGAATAGCCCGTATACTGGAACAGTGACCGTAGCCCGTGAATAGTGCACCAGGTAGGTTCCCAGGAAAGAGAGGTGGGTCACTGATAGACACACTTAAATACCAAGTCTTTCCTAGCCAGAACTTCCCTAGACACTTTCACACTACCACACTTTATTTCCAGCAACAAGAATAATTCTTTTCTGATGTGTAAGATCAGACAATACTGCAACCACAGAGCATACTAAGAACCAACACTTTCACTGCAGCGGAATAAGGACCACGAACCAATGGCTCTGATACCACTGTTAGGTACCAGAGTGACGGAATAGTGTCTCACAACTAAAATAAGAGATGAGAAAATAGGAACTGAACACACAAAATTTAACGTGGAAAACCCTCAATGAATAAAGGGAAAAACCACGGGGCAAGACTAGAAGAATTTCACTATGAGAAAATATTACAACACCTCTCTCTAAATACTAGGAGAGAACAACCTCACAAAGAATATAAGAAAGTATACAAGAGAGGAAGAGATAATTCTTGGGATGGTTTTAATACTTCTCCTTAAGGCTCTTTATATAGCCTTCAAGGAGGAACTCCTTCATTGCTCCCACCGATGTGGGACTTTCTTATATAAGTTCTAACATATCAGAGTCTCTAGAGAATTTACTTGGAATTTGTATTTATTTATTTATTTATTTAAATTGTTTGCTAGATGTTTGTGGACAAATGTAAAATAAATGTGAACTGAAATTGGAGTGCTAGATATTCTAGCGTGTAGAGAGCAAGTGGAACTGGAGTTAACAAGTATATATAGAATTGCTTTACTACTTCTCAGCCCAAAAAAAATAAAAAATTGTTTCTCTACCTTTGGAGAGAAAAAGAAAAAATTTAAACAGAAGACAAGTGAATAAAAATGAATAATAACTTTCTTAAATATAATTTTAGATGCAAAATTTGGTTTCTTATCTTTTATTAAATCTGTGGCAAAATGTCAAAGAGCGTAAAGATCGTAAAATAATATTCAGTTATCAAGAAATAAAGATGTTTACTTCAAACATGCTTTTTAAACTTTTAGCAACAACCTTTTACATAATATTGAACATAATATTTATATTTCAAATATCTATTTTTTTTAGTTTTTATCACTTCGAGTACAATTTTGTTCCATGTAAATATATTGTAAGTATGTTATACACTGTCAATAAATCAGATGATATCATCTCATTAAAAGTTTTTATAAATAAATACAGACAATTCTTATTTTTAATGAGGTGTCATCATTTGATTCACTGATAATGGATAGATTTATACACTGTCGGTGTATCAAATATAAATTCATGATAATATATGAAGAATTAATGAATTTACAATTTTTTTAATTTATGAAATAAAAAATATATCATTAAATTTTTAAATTTCACTAGCGAACTAAATAAGGAAAAAATACTCCTTAAAATATATTTAAAAAATATAATATATGACATCTCTTAACTTTTGCATATCACTAGTATATCAAAACCAACTCACCATCAAATATATGAATCATGATTCTTCAGCATTTTGGAGAAAAAATGGTGAGAAAATAAAAGAAAATGATTCTTTGTTGCATTATATGATTAAAAATTCATTTGGTAAATGTAACCTGTTCTTTTTTTTTGGAAGATAATTCTAACCCATCTTTATTTCATTAAATAATATAACGATTTATAGGTAATTTATAATAACTTTTATTTTAAGAAGACTGCATGATTCTGAATTCTTTTTTTTCCTTTTTCTTTTTTTTAATAAAATAACATTCGTAAAGGGAAAATAAAAATGGTTGAGGTTGGACAGTCCAAGAAAAGGCAATATCCGTCTCAACCAATGGCGATGAGAAATGTGAAATCACACCAAAGTCGAAACCGCAAATAATGGAGCAAAAGTGAAGCAAAGCAAAGCATTAAGGGCAAAGAAATGAAGCAAAGAATCTTTGGTACTGTAATTGGGTTTTAGCTGTCTTGGTCATATGGATTAATAGCTTGTTATAAACACATTATTACTACTATTAACTAAGTAGAGTACTGGCCCCATTAATGCCCAAAATGAAGGATTTTAATCTTTTTTGGAAGAGTCTATGGGCAGCTAGCAGATATTCATAACAAGATCAGGATCTTGCATGGTCATGTCATGAAATTTTGCAAAGTGTTTGATACTATTGCTAAGAGAAAGATTGATAAATGTCCAAGCAGTCTGTGAGGAGGGATTAGTAGTTAAGTGGGCAGTTTGGCATTCTAGTAAAGGTGAGAAATATATTCAGGACCAGGACGTTTCTTTGTTGGTCAGAGTAAAGGGAACAGAAATCCAGAAAATAAGCTCAAAAGCGGGAAAAAGAGGAAAAAGGGTCTTTGAATTGAATCATAATTAGTGCTTTATACAATGCCATTACTCTGGGACCAGACTGATCAATGGGCCTAAAACCCCGATGGATTTGCGGCAGTCAGACAATCTTTCGACTCATTTTTTTTACTCAAGAAAATATTTCTTTTCCTCTTGAAATGATTATTTGTGTAAATTTATCCTAGAAGTAGTCAGCCAACACTTTTAGCAGATTGCTCAAGTTGCACTAGTGTCCACTTTTCTAGGCCTCGAGGGCTGCTGCTACCCTCTACGCAAAGCTATTCTGATAAAGATTAATCCGAGCTAAAAATTCTTTTGTTGAAGAAATTTCCAAAAAACTATTAACATTTGCCCAACTCCTCTCTCAACTCTCTTTCCCCAAGCTACCTCTAATCATCTCTATATAGAGTTTGAACTCAGAATATGTACAGGCTGCTGGTATATCAAGTTTCTGCAAGAAACAGTTAAAATATAGGAACATTTACATTCTTAGCATTCAAAGCTTCAAGGACACTTCATATGGTATTCATATCAGCTATACTGATCTGCCTTAATCTTGTATATTCGGAACACATCAAAAAATTTGTTAATCTTTGGATAGGCCTATCTAAAAAAAATTTACTTTCTCGTATGTAAAGATCAATGTGCCAACTAAGTAGATAGCTAAGCACGTTAACTTAATAGAGGCTTCTCTGGATCGAACTCGCTTTCCAAGCCATCTTCATCCGAGTAAACTTCTTTTCCTTTAGCCCATAAGACGAAGTAGAGACCGGTGAACATGAGGAACATTCCAGCAAGGCTGCATTAAAAGAGAGGGATTTATAGAACACTGGAAAATTTTAGTTTTGGAAACTTAGAAGCAAATTGGTAAATCTGTATATTTGGTTTACCGTTTACCTTCCTAATGAAATGGTCTGCCCTAAAGTAATAAAAGAAAGAACTACTGTGATGACTGTTCCAATGGGGCTAAACATTGAGACAAAAACTGGTCCCCTCTTCTTCATTGCCCATCCATTGAAGCTTACACATGCTCCGCTCACAGAACCTCCCTGTGCATCCGAATTGGAACGAATAGATCAGTGAAAAAAATGCTGCATTAAAATGGCTATATACTTCCTGGCCTTGAAAAGGGGTTTCAGTTCACCCCAAAACCTGCTTTTGCTTCAACGAAAATATATAACAGCTGAAAATGTAAAGCAAGAAATGAAAATAGCAACATGGAGTTTCTTCTGATTGTTGACATCATAGTTTCACACTTGTTCCAATACCAATATTCTCAAGCAGCATGCAGTTTAGGCTTTTGGGGGTATGAAAATAGCAACTTCACAGTTGCTTGGGACTTGGAAATTCACTATTAATTAACTTATATTTCATATAAGATCGCCAGATTCACAGTATATGAGATTATTAATAAAAAAAAAGGACAGAGTTGCATACCAGTAGAGAAAAGCCAATTAGGTCCCTAAAACTAACAAGGGGCCAACCCCATTCCAAATCATGATCTTCGAACAACTTCACCATTGCAGTTATAATCACTCCAATCAAGGATGTTATCGCACACAAGGACATCGGAGCAGGAAAGTCACCCAAAGTTGTCGCCTGCAAAACATGATATCTTAGGGAGAAAAAGAAAGAAAAAGAAAAACTCATATTCTGCCTACCTCCTATATTTGTTTTTTTTTTCAAGAATACCTGCAATACTACATTGCTTGATAGAACTAGGACCGCTGCCATAAGGTACAAGCAACCAATGATCTTATTTTTGTCAAAAATGGTATCATCGGCTGAAGGAGCGATCATTCTTGCATCTTTTGATGAGACAGTGCTCTGCATTACGCTCATTGTAAGGGCACCTAAGACACACAAGAATGTGCCTGCAATCTTTACTTTACTGTATACACAACTTAGAGCAACTTTTTCTAACCTGCATCATCAGCAATTCAGCATTGCAAAATTTGATTATACATCTACTTTAGAAAGAAAAAAAATGAATTTAATTTAGTACCTGAAAGCCCAAGCAATTATAAAGATAAGCCCTGGAGCAAGGTTTGGCATGGCTGTTGCCACTGCTGGTGAAGTTAGATTAATCCCCTTGAGGAATAGGGATTGGAACAGAGTTACCCTGAAACAAAGATTAATCCCAACATAATTGAAAATGCATTTTCCTTTGACTGTTAACATCACTTCTTAAGGTGTGTGTTAGTAATTGATCAATTGTAGATAACGATTAAAAAATGATTTGCAAACACGTGAAGTTTTATTTTGACACTGATTTTCCTTAATTCTCTATTGCTACGAAGTGTATCAAATAAGTAATTTAAGTTACTCGGATTCGTGCGCGAGTATCGGATACGGGTATATGTCGACATGAGTATGTTTAATTTTTTTTTTTAAAAAAATTCATATATTTGGAAGATTATAGCTTCATACCCATATTCGAATATGTGCCGAATACAAATGTCAGATACGAATACTTTAGAAAAAAATGAAGAGTACAATAAACATAGCAAATTACAACATATGCGAAGTGGTATTTGCTTATAAAAAAAGAAAAAGAAAAAAATCGATGCAATATGCACCAAAAATTAATTTTATTCAAGGAAAACCTGGGAAAGTTTATTTCATGATTGATGCAATATGCTTTAAAATTGAATTTCTAATTTCAACATAAGTTTTTGGAGAAAAATATAAAAATCTTTTAAGAAAGAGGATCAAAGGCCAAAGGTTATCCAATAGAAAATTCTAAATTCTAGTTGATTTTTTATCTATATTAATATTCTGCAACATAAAAGGAAAACCCAAAATTAAAGAACAAAAGAAAGGCATTTTTATCATATATTTCCATCATATATATATATATATATATATATATATTAAGCTTGTATATATAATCCAAATATAAAAAAAAAAATGTAAAGGAAAATTATACTTACCCTCCAAAGGAGATTAAAACAAGCTGAATTATCAATTTCAAGGTTAAGTTGTTGGGCCATTTGCTCCTGCAAAATGAACATCAAACCTTCAAAAAGTTTTCATGGCTAAGCAACTTTGGAGAATCCAGAAAGATAGAAAAAAAAGAGTAGAAAAATTAATTACCTTTCAAAATAAAAAGCAAAAGGAGAGAGAATAATGAAGGTGACAAGGGTGAAGAAAATAACAATGGTGAAAGGGCTAAGGCCAAGGGACATAAGATAAGCAAGTAAAACTGAGTTCCCTGCATAAACAAATTGCACTCCTACCAATCCTCCAATTATTGCCAAATCTTCAACCGCATCTCTTTTCAGGTACAACACCATCTTAGTTTCCCCCCACTTTCTTTCCTTCCAAACAGAACAAAACGAAAAGAAAAAATAACCCAAAAGGTATATGTACAACCTTCTTTCTTCACTTCTTTTTTTTTTCCCCTACAAAACCAACAGATGAGCAAACCCTCTCTTCGTTTTCCCTCTTTTTCTTCCTTTTTAAATGTTTGTTTCTGATTTTTTCTCTCTTACCTTTTGGTTTTGGGTTATGTAATTGTAACCAAAGAAAACCATTTTCTTTTTGTTCAATATTTCTTTATTTGTTTTTCTTGGTTATCTCTCCTTTGGACTTAGCTAACATTAAAGAGGCTTCTCCTACCAGTCTTCTCACCAGGTTATTCGCAAGAGGTTGGTAATACAAAGGGTCTATCTTTGTCTTTAACGGCTCTTCTCTTTCTCTCTCTTTTTATAGCTTTGTACAAAAACTGGCTCCCTAGATTTTATCTTTTAGTAAATTTTTTTCTTCTCTCAAACTCTGTGTTTAGATATGTTTAGAGCACTGTCTCTAGGGATAATTACCTTATTCTTGACTAATTATTTGTCCAATTCACCTTATCTTAGCAAGTAAACGGTGCAAATTACTAATTTGGAGCTTTTTATTGAAAATTTTAAGAATAATTAAGGGAAAATAAGAAAAAATGAATATATTTAAAATAAAAAAAAAAAGTTTTGTGAAGTTTTGTGAATATATTTAAATTAAGTAAAGATTCAGAAATGCGAACTACACAATTGCAGGTGAAAGTAGACATACCAATTAAGCATTGATGAGAAAAAGGAAGAACGGTTCGTAGCAATTACACCCAACAGCCCAAAGTCTGTCTAGCAACGGGGCTTCCATTCGGCCTTTTGCCCCAGGAAAAATTAAGCTTGCGGTTATTCCAACATAAAACTTAATACTAATATAATAATTCTATAAGCACTTTGGACCGAAAAGGGAATAATATTTCACTTTTAGTGTATAGTGGATTGGGTTCTTAATTAGTAGCCAACAACAAAGTTCTAAAGTAAAGTTAAAAGAGTTTTTGTTTCAGAAGAAGCAAAAAGAGATGAGGATTGATCTCCACGAGCCATCCCTTGACGCTCATTGAAGAAGTAGCCGATGAACCTGTCTGCAAGATATGTGAAGCAGTCGCAGACATATGGGGTCCGATGTATAAATGCAGTGACAGTAAACAATGGCCACCTTCTCACTCTTGTAGATGAAATATCTACTTTTGGCATCCTTTAGCACTAAACAATGGTTGAAATGATGAATTTTGTTGTGATGTTTGCGAGGAGAAAAGACATGAAGAAGATGAAGTTTATTATTGTGCATCAGAATGCAAATTTATTGTTTGAGAGTAATTGTGTCATCTCTGAAGTAAACCCTCTCTACCTGCCCTTGGACATGGAGATGAAGATTTAGCACACTGATTCAATTCTAAAATAACGTAACAAAAACACACCTGCAAGGGATAAAATCATAGGACAACTGAATTCTTATTTCAGTTAGAAGATCGAAATGGTTTAGCCTGTTAAAGCATATAAGAACAAGTTAAACAAGACAACTGAATTCTTATTTCAGGCTTTTAGAGAAAACAATGTCATAACTTGTAAGAATCAAAATCAGCTTCACTGCAGTTAAAAATGACAACTTTTTTTCAAATGAAAATCTACAGATGCTTGCTGCTTCAGTCATTTGAACATTCCTCGTCATAACCATTGGTCTCTAACAAGTCACCTTGGAACTGCTAGACCAAACTCTATGGCAACAGAGAATGCACTCAAATCAGAGAGTTATTAGCAGAAACCATTCTACAATGTGAAAATAAAGCAGAGATAATAGCACTTAATCCCAATCAACAAACAAGTGAAACAGCCCAATCTCAACAACAGATAAATTAATGAATGCCATAAATGATATCGGTTTTTGAACTTATATAGAAAGAGCTCAGAGGCCTTCCAGAAGGTTGTACAAACTTCTAAATGTAAGAACACTTAAAAAGTCACTTATACTTAGATCATCTAAAGTGGCTTCCCACAGTGGTCAATGACAAACTCAAATGAAAAATAGATGACAGGCTTCGCCTCCAAAAACAGCCACATCACATGTCTCACGTACCATCAATTCCATCTGGGAAAAGGAGCAATTATGTTACCATCGTGTTCTAAATCACTCATAAACGAATTACTTTAAGTACAATAAATCGAAGTCAAAATATTTGATTCCACAGACGATTTGACCATATCCTAACCTCTATGGCACAAATCTTTAGAATGCATTCACTAGGCCTATGTGTCTATCACACTTGAGGATGGGCTAACTATCCACCCTGATGTTTAACCAGATAGTAGAAAGAAGAATTTGGCAAAAGAATGAAGAAATTGTAAGCACAAATCAAAAAGCTGGGTGGAAGAGGAGAGTAGGTTGGCAGAATTTAACATGTAACTAATTACAAGGAAGACAGGAAGAAAACAATCCACACTATGCACAAATGCAAGGATAATATGAGTGTTCCAATCCCACAACTACAAAGGAAAGCCATGTGTGACGTTTAATAGAGGCTTTTCTTTCCAAATATAAGAAGAGTATAAAGAAGGGAACTGATTTAGATTATAAAAAGAGAAATGTGAAGATAAGGGTCTATCCTGAATAATTAAATACTTTCAAGATTACTAAAAAAGCACTCATGGTTTCATACTTGAGAATGAAGATGGGCCTGTCACTGTAAATTCCCACTTTATTTCTTTCAAGCATATTGAACTTATGTGCCTGCAGGAACCAAATATTCTGGTCAGATATCATTAAGATACATTATTAAAGCACTGTCGGCTCCCTATACCCTATTTTGTTTCACTCAGAGAAGGCAAGCTCAATGATCTGATGGTGTCCACTGTCCACAAGTTTTGAGCAACAAAAGTTTTGAACTTTACTTCCTAATTAGCTATGTTCTCTAAAATTGGAACTGACACCTTTAATCTCAACCAAATTTAATGAAACATCAAATTTATCTATTATAGGAATCAGAGATGGAAATCATTTGTGATATCCAAGTAGCATTCGAAGTATAATTTGGAATCAAACCTTTCAATTAAGGAAAGCTTGCATCTTAAACATATTTTCCTACAACCTTTGGGGTCTCCTTGTTACCTCAGAAGTCTGATTTTTGAAAGACATGTTTTTTAGGGTTGTCAAACACTCTTGAAGAAGTGCCTCTCCGCCTAATTGGCTAATTCAATGAACAGCTATGAAGAATTGAGGATACAAGTTATGCATCTTTTCCATGACTCTATTTCTGCAAAACTAATAATATTCCTTGGTTTCCTACATGTGCTACAGTCTACTGCAAAAACTCAGCTTGTAAGAGAGAGAGAGAGAGAAACAGAGACATTTCGCTACTTGCTTCTTACTTCTAAAAGAAACGTGTTTAAAAAAAAAATTAAAATTTGACATTCACCTAATCTTTATTTTTGAATTGGTGTTAGTTGGCTATTTGCTCATTTAATCAATTTGATCCTGCTCTTAGCCTTAAAGCTTTCTAGTACAATTATAACACGGACATAACATTTACGAAGCAAAACAATCATTCAGAATTCTCATGTTAATACGCGAAACAATTGATCTAGGAAAACAAACTTAATCAATTTAAACAGAAAATTCAAAACCAAAACTAAGAAAGATGAAATAACAGCATATATATACTATCATATTAATAGTCGGAGAAGCAAAAAAAAGCTACTCAGAATAAATAAATAAAAAACAGATAAAATAGTACTAGAGACCGGGATAGGTGCAGCAGAGTGTACCCTGAGAAAGTGACCGACAACTCCTCGATGTTGTGCTCAGGCATGACGTCATCCTCGCAGCCGCCACCGTACTGTGCAGCGGCAACAGTGACTGCGCACATCCCAGCTCCGAAGGACACCTGCCATCATAAAAAAACACATTCAAAAAAAGTAATAAAGACGGTAATTCCCAATTTAGAAAACGAATAATTACAGAAAATACAGAGAAATATAAATTAGAAAATGGAAACAAAAAAAAAAACTTTTGTTTTCTTTCTCTTGTACCTGGAGAAGGAGAAACGGCGAAGAGGAGAGGTGGATTGGAAGGGGAGAGGTGATCGAGTGGAGGAGGGAGCAGCGGCGGGTCCGGAGAATCGGGATTTTGGACCGTTAGATCTAAAGGCGGATTTGATGGAGGATGATGATCTACTGATGAATCTGTTGCAAGTTGAAGCCATTAGCAAGATTTTTTTTTTTTTTTTTTTTTGAAGGAGATAGGGAATTGAAAAACTTGTTAATCAAAGTTCAAAACTTGAAGATATAACAACGCGAGAAGACAGGGTTTAGGGTTTAGCGATAGTGTTAGATCGGGTCGGGTAACCAGTTTAATGGATAATTGTAAAAATAAAATAGAATAAACCCCTTTTTCCCCCCTTCTTTTGTGAATTAAAAAGTAAAATTGTGTAAGAAAAATTGGTTGTAAAAAAAATGGGATCGGGTCAAATGTTTTTTTTTTTCTTTTCAAAGGAGGTTAAAACCTAAAACTTTTAAATGTTACTTTTTGGGGCTTAAAGAACTAGTAGAATGTAAGTCCAACTGAAGTCAACTTGAGGATTCCTCGCTGGATTACCTTGTTCCCTTCTTTTACTATGTTAAAGAAAGTAGAGAAAATTTTTTTTTCTTCTTTTTTTAATATACGAAAAAATAAATTTATACCTTTTAACTTACTCATTATTTAATCCTTCCAAAAATAAAAAGAAAAAGTTATCCAACAAACAACTCTATTTCTATTAGTAATTCTGTTTCTATATTTCCATATACATATATATAAATTTAGCTAACGAATATTTTTTATATTTTTTAAAATTAATTAATATATTATTTATAATAATAATTTTATATTAGATATAGTAATTGATAATTGTATTCATTATTTTTAAAACATTGAATATAGATATTATTTTAAATAATAATCTTAAAAAATATCTTTAAATCATTCGTTAATAAAATTATATATATATATTTTTTTTTTTATTTCCGCGTGACCTTATAAGTCCAAAATGTAGGGTCAAAAAGAGTTTTGTCTTTCTTTATCTCTCATGTTCCAAAAAGTTAGTACACCTTTAAAGAAGTTTGAACCATGTAATATAAGTCAATTTAAAAAAAAAAAATCAAATTATAAAACAAAAAAAAACATTTAGCAAAATATAAGAAAAACAAATAACACCACGAAATATATTAAAAAAATTATTCACAAATATATTATATCCTTAAAAACCAAAGAATGGTTTCAATTTTTTTTGGGTGTGAACAATTATTTCTTCACACATAAATAATCCTATAGAAAAAAAAAGAAAAAGAAAACAGTTTAAAAGAGCTAAAAAAAGAAGCCCTCATGTAATCATCAAAAGAAGAAAAAAAACTACCACTACCGAAGAAAAAGTCCACTTAGATGATCTACGATTCAGGCCAATTCCTTTGTTAGAAGAATTTTCAGACTCTAACAAAGAGCTGTACTTGAAGTTAGGATTTGATCCATACAACGCTTGAACACCTTCCACATCATCAAGTTTCAGGTCCACTTTTCTACTCCGAGGCCTCAAGCTCGGATACATCACGGCTTCCTTGACCGAACTATGAGCTAAGCCAAGTATATGACCAATCTCGTGCGTCGCCACTGATTCCAAATCAACAGCCGCCTTTGATTTCACTTTCCCAAAATCAATGGTCCACGTTTCAGCTTCATCAAGGTGAAACCTTCCGTTCTCCGGCGAAAAAGCATGAGCTAACACTCCTAAAACCCCATCAAACGGTTCACCGTCGCCGTGGTCGCCGCGGAAAAACCCGATCTTGATATTAGCCGATACATAATCTTCTATCTCTGTAAAGCTTACCGGAATCACCGAAGCCCACCTCGAAAACGATCGTTCAAAAACTGTTTTAATTTCCGGTAAGCTTATATAATCGATCATGTTCGAAGGCGAAAAAGCGTATGTTAAAGTCATAGGCGATCCACGATCCCATCTTGGCCTTCCATAAAAATAGGCAAAATGTTTCGTTGCATGGGATGTCGGGGCGGTGTCCGAAACGCCGCACCTCGGGGACATGATTGTTGATATCGTGTCGGAATCAAGCTTGCCGGTTACCGGTAACCCGAACTTTCGTTGGTACAAAATTACGGCGGATTCGAATTGAGCGTCGAAAACGTCAGTGAAGTTATCGTTTTGGTTGTCGGGAATCGAAAGGTAGCCGAAACGTTGGAAATATTTCTTGAGTTCCGACATGCCGCTGACGTGGCTACCCTTCTCGGCGTCTTTAAAGCGAGTGAAATTATACCAGGTGGCGTTGTGAGTGTCGGTAGTTATGACAGTTATTTGTCCCGGTGTGATTCTGGCGGGAAAACAAAAACGTGGAAAAAAACAGAGGAAAAGAAAGAAGAAGGGAAAGGAAACGTAACCAAACAACGGAAACATAGTTTCTGTTGTTAGTTATTTTTGGGATTAGAGCTGAAAACTGAAGGAATGGATAGGTTTTTATTTGGAGATTAGCTTAAGATTAAACCCAAAAAATCATTTTTAAATTTACATAAATAATTGAATTTTTTAAAATTTTATAAAAACAATTGAAACATAGCAAAGATAAGATCGAGGAGCAATAAAAGTCGTGAGAAAGCTAAATAGATTCTGCCGTGCCTGCCTTCCTTTTCATTGGAGATTCTGACTTTTGAAGGCAGAAAATGGTGGGTTAACCACTGCCTCAGTTTCTAATTAGATTTTTAATTAATATTTTTGGTATCTAATTTGAGTATTTTTTTTGGGATTAAAAAGGGGGATATACTTAATAATCTTAGTTTAACTTGATTGAAGTTTATTCTTGTTTGTTGACCAAATTTGCTGATTTCAGCATTAGTTCTTTTTCAGATCACTTTCCAATAAGGCTTTCTCTTGCTCTAACTTTTAATACAAGACAATTCTTGGTGACTCAAGATCTTCAATTGCGTGTTTCATGTTCCATCAATTAGACCGTTGCTTATGAAAGGGTTAGGCAGTTTTGCCTGAAAATGAAAATTCAAGAATTGGAGAAGTTAAGCATCAAACTTAGAAATTTCCTAGTCTCTCCTGAGGAAAAAGGAAAGGAAATTTCAGCCCATGAAAATTTTGTTCATGCACGCACCATTTTATAATACGGCCAAAATATAATTTTTTTTTTTTAAAAGAAGGTTGCAGCTTTGAGATAAGAGAAATAGTTACACAGATGTTGAGATTTGAATCTAAACTTACATAATGATATTTTTTTAAAATGATTGCATGAACCAACTGAATTAAATTTCGGATTTTTCTTAACATTTCTTTTTCTTCATTCTCTTGGTTTACCTTTTTTAATAAAAAATTTACATAACTAGTAGACCTCATAATCAAGCAATCGATTTTAGGTTACGGTTTTTATATTTAATGGTTAAGGATATTGTGAGAATTAGATCGTGAAGAATCAAGTAAATCATTAATGTTATTGAACAAGTTAATTGGAGTATAACAGGAGTCAAACTTTTAACTTGAAATTTGGTTGGGAAGAACTTTTCAACTTTATGAAGTAATTAGGATGAGCTTACCAAAATTGTGTTTTGCTTTGAAATGGTATTACAAAACCCTATAATAGCGAAAACTAGAAGGGGATTTTTAATTAGTTGAAAATTTTCTATGTTTTAATAATAAAAAATAGATATAGCCATCAATGCAAGGCTCGTCTGCTGTTGGAAACCATATCTATTTCCTCTCAATAATTCTGTTGTAATCACCAAATTGCATCATCCCACACCTTCCTGGATAATCAAATCAATTTTCAGAGAGAGGATGGCTGCTTATTTTAGTTTGTAAACAAGGACATTTAAGGCCAAAGTCTTCCCTAATTTCGCTTTCAAAAATGCAATGAAGTTATCTTGATAAATGGGAGTGCTAGTGTGCTACTCAATTATATATGAATTACTATACTTATTTCTTTCGTCAATTGCCATTGGATATTTCAAAGAGTCCAAGTAGACTTGCTCATGGGCCGGCCCAGGCCGGGCCGCGGCCTGGTTTTTTTTCATTTTATCTGCCCAGGCTCGGCCCTGGGTTGGCTCGGCCCGGCCCATGAGACCTGAATACACGGTTCACTGAAATAAAAAAATATATATATTTTTATAATTAAAATTAAATAAAATAATATTATTTTATAATAAAAAATACTGTTCCGGGCCAGACCGAAACATAAAAAATCATGCCCAAGCCCGGCCCAATACGGGCCGAGCGGGCTGCCCGGCCCATGAGCAGGTCTAGGTCCAAGCCCCTCTTGCTTTCCCTTTCAGATCCGTTTCTTTCGAAGACAAGCTATTTGGTTGATTCCATGATAGAAATCAAGTAAACAATTAAAAAATATATCCAATTATTTGTTCATCTTAATTCTGACCTTTGTCAAGAAAGCTGATGACTACTATCTAGATCTGATAATTCATGTCGTGTTCGTATATTATTATATGTCATAACTCATAATCGTGTTTAAGGTATTATATATTTATATAAATTTTGATACGTTAATAATTTGTGTTATATAGATTTTGATACGTTTGTGTATTCGTATCGTGTTTTAATTATTTTTTTCATAGTTGTTAGATCTAATTATACCATCTTACCTTGATTAATTCTTTAATTAGAACTATGCATATGGAGATGACCAGAACTTTTTGAGGTCAATGTTTGGAACACCTAAAATCTACCACTAACAAATATGCCTTAATGAAATTTATCTGTCCTAAAAGTGTTGCTTCCACTCGCAATTCATGTATTGTTCAAAAAATTTACAAGGGGACTTCGGTTAACATTAGAAACATTATGAACTTTTTCAATTTTTATTTTCCAGAAAAAAGAACTTCAATAAAAAATAATATGAACATTATGAACTTTGATTCACCTATTTTTTTTTCAATTAACTAGTTAAGTTAATATTCTAAGAAAAAAATATAATTAGTATTTTTTTAATTTAATAAAAATAATATATTAAATAAAAAAATTAATTATCTTTAATTGATGTGTATAGACACTAATTAATCAAATCCAATTTTTAAAAAATACATTAATCAACATCTAGGGATGGAAGATAAACTACTCTACAAGCAGCCATTGATGATGTCATGATGAATGAGATTTTCAGAATTATAAATAATAACATTGATGATGAATCAAAGTCATCCACTTGGCAAGATGTCCATTGGCTTTGAGGAGGGTACAAAATTCAACCAAACCATAATTAATAATTAATAATTAAAAGATTTTATTGGATTTTTTAGGAGAGCCATATTAAGTGGCTGAAGCATTTTCATTTCACCCCATGTAATCCAAACTCCTATCACCTAATGCCATGTCACTCAGAGTATTGCTTGTTCACAGTCAATTCATGATTTTTATACTAAGATTTCAACTAGGGTTCTTAAACGTATTTACTTCAAACTCTTTATTTGACCTCTTATATGACAAAAATGTTCAGATATTTCCACATCAAGACTTTAACTTTTCTCTCTAATCAAAATTAAAAAAATTAAAAAGTTAAAATAAAATAAAATAAAAACCAAATTTCCAACACAAATAACTATTTAAAATTGCCCAACAGAAAAAGGGAGAAAATGAGTTTGGCGGGAGAAAGAAAAAGCTCCCAATTCAAGTTAGCGTGACTCTCTTGAACTGAGAATTTTCTGTCCGATTCCATCATGTTTCCTGCGAAAAATCCTTGAAATTCCTTCATTTTTCACAATCACTCAACGTTTCATTCACCACAATCAATAATCATCTTCGCTGCTCACCTTCGAACTTGAACTTCAACTTCGACTTTTGCGAATTCAAGCAGAAATGGATTCCTCGCGTTCGGCAAGGCAAAACTCAGGAAATCACAGATCAGATCCCCCATTGATGAACTATAAACAATCAGTTCTTGCTGATTCCTCATCAGTGATGGCGAGAAAATCTGAGGAAGTGATGAAGGAGCATGAGGAGAAAGGGGAGTCAGTTATAACTGAATCCTCTGACGTGGCAAGCTCGCATTGGAGGAATTTATTCCCTGCAACAGAAAATCAGGCATTGCTCTTCTTTCCTCCGGAGAATCGTGAAGGCAAAATCACAGTGAAACCGCCAAAAGAGGTCATTGAGGAAGGTATCCATCAATGGCAGAACTCTTTGGTGGCGCAATTCATCGGCCGGCCACCAAACTTCAGCTTGTTTCAAAGACTTGTCACCTTGCTTTGGGGGAAAGCAGGGGAGGTAGTGATCAAGCCTGCGGGGAAAAACATTTACCTAATTCAGTTTGTCAATGCTGAAATCAAGGATTGGGTCCTTGAACATGGGCCATGGCATATACAGAACAATCCGATCATCCTCCGAAAATGGGAGCCAGGAATGCAATCTCTGGAGTTCAATATGGCTCAAATCCCTGTTTGGGTTCACTTGAGGAATGTTCCATTGGAACTGTACTCTAAAATGGGGCTGAGCTATATAGCAAGTGCTTTGGGAACCCCATTATACATGGACCAAATCACAGCCAGCAAACAAAGGCTGGCATACGCCAAGGTTTGTGTTGAGATTGAAGCAGAGCGTGACATGCCAAAACACATAGAAGTGGAGCTCAGTGATGGTTCTCTGGTAACCATTCAAGTCGAGTTTCCTTGGCTGCCCCAGAAATGTTCTCACTGTGGTACTTTTGGACACTCTGACAGAGACTGTCCTTCCAGACCTCATCAACCATCTTCCAAAGTGTGGATCCCAGAGCGACCTGAAACAAAGGTCAAGGAACCCACTGTGGAAGCACCCATTGAACCAGCCAGGAAAGAATTAGCCAATGGGGATTCCACAAGTACTGCCACAGCAAATGTGGTTCCCTCTTGTAATGCTGCAGGAAAGGTGGACCAAACTTGCTCACCAAGCTCCATTAACAGATTTGCTATCTTGGATACCATCTCTGAAAAAGATGTTGAGCTGCATGACCAAGTGAAGGAGACCACTATATAGAGCCCAAGGAAGCCAAGAGCTGCAGCCGCTGGAGTAGCAGAGTTGATGAAGGGTCTCAAGCACCGGAAGCATGGACCGGACAAAGGCAGGCTCAAAGGTAAGGCAAACATGGTTGCCTTGGGAGGTCAGTCATCTGGCCAATCTCAATGAACATTCTGATATGGAATGTAAGAGGACTAAATTGTCCTCTTAAACAAAAAAATGTAGTTAGAAGAATAAAATACCTGAAGATTGACATTGCCTGTTTAATTGAGACTCGAATAAAAGCAGCCAAGATGCAGCCAGTGATGGATAGGCAGTTCCATGGCTGGAAAATCATCCACAACTATTCTGATGCCATCAATGGCCGAATTTGGTTCTTACATAAGGAAGATTTGAATGTTGAGCTGAAAGCAGTAATGGACCAAGCTATTACATGTCAGGTTTCTTACAATTCACTGAAGTTCTTCCTGACAGCAGTCTATGGGGTTAATGATGGTCAGGGCAGAAGGGGACTGTGGACTCATCTGAACTCCCTCCACAACATGGCCTGTGATCAGCCATGGATTCTTGCAGGGGACTTCAACATCATTGCTCATCCCTCTGAATGTTCCAATTTCAATGGCTCCCAACCCTGCTCAGCTGAAACCAGGGAATTCCAGCAACGCTTAATGCATAATTCCCTTGTTGACCATGCCTATGCAGGACCCCTCTTCACATAGTCAAATCACCAGGAGGATCATCTGGCAAGGAAACTGGATCGCGTGCTCATTAATGATCAATGGCATCTCATTTTCCCTTATTCACAGGTTGAATTCATTGCCCCTGAAGTCTCGGATCATTGTGCAGCAATCATCAAGATGACTGAGGTTTCATCCTCTCCCCCAAAACCATTCAAATTTTTCAACTTTTGGACTAAATGCCCTGAGTTCATGCATATAGTTGAAACCTCTTGGGCAATGCCTGTAGCTGGCACTCCAATGTCAAGGCTGTACAGGAAATTGAAGAGGCTAAAGCAGGACTTGAGGAAGCTTAACAAAGATAGATTTGGGGCCTTATCAGAAAGGGTCAAAGCCAAAATAACTGAGCTTGAGGAAGTCCAGTTATCAGTGCTCAGGAATCCTGCAAACACAGATCAAGTTGCAGCCCAAGCCCCTCTCTCCCAAGAACTCCATGAAATGCAAAAAGCTGAGGAGAGTTTCTTCAGACAAAAGTCAAGGGTCCAATGGCTCAAAGAGGGTGACCAAAACACAGGTTACTTTCACAGGATGGTGGCCTTCCAACAAAGCAAGAATTCCATCAGAATGCTTATTGATGCAGAGGGGAGAAAGCTGGAATCCTTTCCCCAGATTGCAAATGAGGCAGTCTCTTTCTTTCAAAAGTTACTTGGAACTTCTGACCCCAATGTGTCTGGATGCCCTCAGGAGCTCCTTGCTGACCTCATCCAGGTGTCCCTTTCAGCTACAGATCAAATTTCCCTCATCAGACCAGTCACTGATAAGGAAATCAAAGATGCCATCTTTAGCCAGCATAGTGACAAGGTCCCAGGACCTGATGGGTACACAGCCCACTTCTTCAAGTCAACTTGGCAAATTGTGGGAAAGGAAGTACTGGAAGCAGTGCATTACTTCTTTAGTACTGGTGATCTCCTCCCAGCCTTCAATTCCACATGTGTAGCTTTGATCCCCAAATGCAAAAACCCCAGCAACATAAAGGACTTTCGACCCATATCATGTTGCACCATAGTCTACAAATGCATTACAAAAATCCTGGCAGCCAGACTTAAACAATGTCTTCCCCTTCTCATCAGTGGAAGTCAAAGTGCTTTCATCCCTGGGAGAAGCATCACAGACAACGTTCTTCTTGCCCAAGAACTTGTCAGGGGATATGGTAGATCTTCCCTTTCTCCTAGATGTGCTATCAAGGTGGACCTGCAGAAGGCCTTTGATACCTTGGACTGGGAATTTATCCTTGCCATTCTTGCAGCATTAAAGCTTCCTGAGCAATACATCAACTGGATAAGGCAGTGTCTCACAACATCTATGTTTTCAATTTCCATTAATGGAGGACTGATGGGGTACTTTAAAGGTGCCAGAGGGGTCAGACAGGGTGATCCAGTCTCACCCTACCTGTTTGTTCTTGCCATGAACATCCTCTCCAAACTGCTAGATGCTGCAGCAAGGTTTGGTTTATTTGCATACCATCCCAAGTGTAAGAAGGTCAAGTTGACACACTTGTGCTTTGCTGATGATCTGATGATCTTTGCCAAGGGATCACTGGACTCTATTGAAGGAATCCAACAAATCCTGAAGCTGTTCTACTCCTTCTCTGGCCTTCAATTGAACAAGGCCAAGAGTGAATTCTTTTGTACTGGCATCAGTAGTGAGGATCAGCACCTCATTCAGCACCACTCAGGGTTCAAAATGGGCACTCTGCCAGTTAGATATCTTGGTGTGCCACTGGTGACAAGGAGGCTGACACAAAAAGATTGTGAACCTTTGATTGAGAAGATCACTGCCAGGATTAATGGATGGACAACAAGACTTTTTTCATTTGCAGGAAGATTACAGTTAATTCAGTCTGTAATTTTCAACCTGCAAAGTTACTGGTGCAGGCATTTCATCCTTCCAAAGCATACAATTCAGCAGCTGTGTCAGCTATGCTCTTGTTTCCTATGGAAGGGGAAGATTGGATCTGCCAAGGGAGCTAGAGTCAGCTGGTTGAATGTCTACTCGCCAAAAGCTGAAGGTGGTCTGGGCATAAAGGACATGCTGTCATGGAACCAAGCATGCATCCTCAGAAACCTGTGGTCAGTACTGGCCAATGCAGGTTCCCTCTGGATTGCATGGATCCAGGCTTACATGTTGAAGGGTAGAGACCTTTGGCAAGTCCCTATCCCAAGAGAGTGTAGCTGGAGCTGGAGGAGACTTCTGAAGCTCAGGGAACTAGCAGCAAGAGTTGTGAAAGTGCATCAAGGGAGGACAGTCTGGCCATTCACTGGGACCAAATACTCAGTGACTGCGGTTTGGAATGAAATTAGAACCAAACGAGAGAAAGTGACCTGGCATAAACTCATCTGGTTCAAAATGGCCATCCCAAAACACTCCATGATCTCCTGGATGGCAGTGCTTGACAGATTGCCTACCAAGGACAGACTCTCTGATTGGGGTATGACTGTTGATGAGGAATGTACTCTTTGCAGGAATAGCAGGGAGACAAGGAATCACCTCTTCTTCACCTGTGATTACTCAAGATCAATCTGGCAAGGGGTACTGGATTGTTGTAAGATTGCCAGAAGAGTATCTCATTGGTCTGAGGAACTGCTCTGGGCTTCAAAGTCTCTAAAGGGAAGGAAGCTGGTCTCCCTTATTCTTCGCATTGCATGGAATGCGCTGATCTACTTGGTCTGGAGGGAAAGAAACAATCGATTTCTTCATCAAACAGAAACTTCAAGCAGCCATTTACTTGAGCAAATAAAGGACCTGGTCTCTATCAGGCTCTCTGGATGGGTAAAGGAAGAGGTGATGGCTGCAAACAGGGATTTGAGCTCAGCCTGGAACTTAAATTCTGACGATTCTAGCCTAGTTGTTTTTAGTCACTAACACGCTGGTTGCATCATGTTGGTTGTAATCATAAGTTTTCTCTGATTCTGTAACATGCTAGCAGCAATGCTGCTTCCTTTGAGTTCTCTACTTACAACCTTGTATCATGTAGCAGCAATGCTGCTTCTTTGGGTAATGAAAAACATCTACTTATCCAAAAAAAACTATTTAAAATTTAGGAGATATATTATATATATTCATATTCTATATATGTGATTTTCTTGGCAGCTCAGAAGCCCACATATGTAAGAAGCCTGAAAGAGAGCTTAGTCCACCAAAAACTGGTTAATATAGACCTATATACCGAAAAACTAAAAAGATGAGCCCAATTCATGGGCAAGCCGAATTGTGTTAGCTTTTCATGTCAAGGTCCGATGGACAACCCAACCTGCGAACCACTACAAGTCGGAAACTGATTTCTAGTGTGCCAATGAACTGAGGAAATAAAATAAAAAATTGTGGTGTACCCCAATCATTAATCAACCAACCCAAACAAAAAAGTAGAGAAGTCTAAGACCAACCCCTTCTTAGGCTTCTTTTAGCTGATTCAAAGCACACCTGATGGTGGTAAAAAGCCCAACTGTCCAAGGTATTTAAAGGGAAAAAAGGGGGAAAACCCCCCAAAAATGACTTGAAAAATAGTCATGCACTCATAGTAGATTGAATAAGACTGGGGATTTGTAGTTTTATACTGTTTTTTCTGATTGTGGGTTCCATATTTCATGTTGTTCTCTTCTTTCTCCTTGCCAAATAATAGAGGGCTGATTTTGAGAAGGAAAAAGAAAAAGGGACTGTGCTTTAGCCTCTGATTCTGATAAAGCCATAAACCTTTTTTTTTGGTTTCATAATTCATGGCTTTGTCAGCTATTTAGCTTTGTTTTTAGGGAATACATGTGAAAGTTACATGCAGCAAATTAAAGTAAAGATTTTCCTTTCATTTGAAAATGACCAATTAAAAAAAAAAAAAAAAAAGAATTGTGCTGGATTTTTTGCTGTTACTGTTTGTGTACTTATATATATATATATATATATAAAGTTATCAATTTCTATAATTAATATAATATTATTATTATAAATAATATATTAGTTAACTTTACAAAATATTTTAAAGAATCTCGTTAACAAAACATTTTTTATATATATATATATATATATATATATATATATATATATATATATATATATATATATATACACATACACGCGCAAATAGTTTACTTATTTATTAATTTTTGAAGTATGCAAATAGCTTATATTTATTGTTTTGCTGGTAAAATTATGAAAGAGAAAATATTAATTAAACAAATAAATACGTCTAATTTATGATAAACTAAAGCATGTTTTTTTGTATTTTAATCATTTTAAATTACTCAATTAAAAAATACCTTTTTTTTTTATTACATAGAAAAGCTGTCTTTTGTTTGTATTTTGTCTTCTTCATTTATTAAACTCTTATCCACACAATATCTCTTTGCTAATCAATAATTACTATTTTCCTACATTTTTAATTTCAAATTCAAATAAATTACTCAATAATTACTACTTTCCTACATTTTTAAATTCAAATTAAATTTTCTTATCCCATATCTCTTTGATAGTCAATAATCATTAGCCACTCAAACTAAAAACATCTACTAATTCATTATTATTATTATTATTATTATTATTATTATTATTATAAATATAAACAATATCTTATAAGTCTTAACTCTTAATTACTAAACCCTTTCCAAACTCACACTCATTAGTAATTAGTAGATAATAAGCCTATGTTTGGATTGAATGTAGTGAAGGAAAGTAAAGGAAATGAAAATAAAGGTTTTTGAAGGAAAGTAAAGAATATTTTATTCACTTGTTTGGATAATTAAAATGAGTAAAAGAAATGAATGAATTATGAAAATTCTTTGTTTGTTTAACGAATAGAAAGGAAAGGAATGATTATATAATAATATATTATTTCAATTATACTCTTTTTAAATTAAATGTTTAATTAATTTATTATGCGAATAATGAAATTAGTTATTACCATTACATTTGAAATTAAAAAAAAAGAATTTCAATTAAAAGTATGTATTATTTATGAATTCATAAAAGAATGCATGATTGAAATTATTTTTAGACAAACAATATAATTTTTTGAGATAATCTCAATGAGAAAATTTAAGAACCTAAATATTTTTTTCAAGATAAAATTTATTATAAATTTGTATAAGTATTATTAGTATTTTATTATAGGTTTAAAAAACTCTATTATTATAGGTATTAATTCTTCATTTCTACAAAGAGAAAATTAAGACCAAACACAAAATAAAGTAAAAAATCAAGTTACTGAATGAATTACAAAGACAATGAATTATAATTATCTTTGAAAAAAAAAAAAAAAACTAGGAGTCTAAAAGTAATTTTATAATTTAAAACATTTTAATCATTTCCTTTCCTTTTTTTTCTCCCAATTTGGGGTAATTAAAAAGTTAAACATTTGAAGGAAAGTGAAGGGTGCTCAACTCCCCTCACTTACTTTTATTATATTATTTTTTTAATCCAAATAAGAGAAAACAAAGAAAATGATTTTATTTTTCTCCTGATTTACTTTACTTTATTTTCCTTCCCCTACCCCAATCCAAACATAGTGAATAAATACAAAACCAAACCATTGTCTTCAGCATCCTTATCTATTACTAACATTAAAAGCAATCCCTCAAATGCATGAGAGGTGGGAATTAGACATTTTGAAATCATGTTTAGTTGACAATTAAAAATGGATATTAAAGGAGTTGAGGAGGTTAGTTTGAGTATTTAAAAAAAAAAATTGATTAAAAATGAAAGAAATAAAAGAAAAGGAAAAAGAAAGAAAGAAAGAAAAGAAAAGAAAAGAAAAGAAAGAAAAAAATAAAGAAAAAATTGTGTGTTCATATCGTTTTTGTGTTCGTGTTATTTTTTATGTTCAAAATATTATAAATTTATAAAAAATTTACACGTTAATAATTAGTTTTATGTAGATCTTCACGTTCGGATATTTGTTCGTGTTTATATATGTATATATATATTTTTTTGTCGTGCTCTTGTTATTTTTTCGTATGTTCAAAGTATTATAAATTTTTACATATTAATAATTCATTTTATGTGAATTTTGACACGTTCGTGTATTTGTGTTGTGTTCATGTTATTTTCGTGTTGTGTCGTATGTTAATTATTTTTTCCATGTGTTGTATCATGTTTCAGTTCATTCAAATATTTTGCATAATTTGTCATGGTGATTCAATTTAGAAAAAATTGTGTGTGTTCATGTCGTGCCTCAAATCATCACATATTTTGCATAATTTGTCATGATGATTTAATTAGATAAAAATTTGTATGTTCATGTTACTTATCGTGTGTTTAAAGTATTATAAATTTATATAAATTTTTACACATTAATAATTTTTTTATGTAGATTTTGAGCATTCATGTATTTTTGTTATGTTCATGTTATTTTTTCATATTTTAATTATTTTGTTCATGTTGTGTTCGTGTTATATAATCATGTTGTGTCCAAAATTATCAAGTCTAATTGACACTATTCAAATAACTCCTAAATTTATGTCGCGCTTCGTTATATTCGTTCTGTTTTTCCTGTTATAATCATATTAAAGGTATTATATATTTATATAAATTTTGACACGTTAATAATTCGTTTTATGTAGATTTTGTCACTTTCGTGTATTTGTATAGTGTTCATATTATTTTTTGTGTCATGTCATTTTTTAATTATTTTTCTCATGTTATATTTGCATTGTATAATTATGTTATGTCTGAAATTATCAAATCTAATTGATCATATTTAAAAAACTCTCAATTTTATACCAAATGTCATATAAAGATAATAAATTATTATTTTTTAAATTATCTTTACTGCTCTTATTTTTTATCTTTTAAATTTATTATAAAATATTAATTATTTTTCAGTAACATGCACGCGGTAAAATGCGAGCATTTATATAATAATTATAAAGCCAAGCATCTTTCCCTCTCTCTTCCCTTCACAAATATTCTTCAAATTTGCATTTATAAATTCAAAATATTTTAAACAAAAGCTTCAGTTTTTTCATTTTCTCTTTACTTTTCTTTAAAAAAAAAAATCTGTTCACAATAACTTTGAGAGTGTCCATTGAAAGAAAGAAAGAAACTAAAACCCTAGTTATTCTTCAATTTTAACCTCCGCATTCGCATTATTTACAGTCATACCCTCCCGTCTCTTTGCCTTTCACTCTCCTTTACTCATTGATGACCGTAGTCGTTGGGAAGAGTGGGGGCTGGCATTTGGTGTAAATAAGTGATGAAGTTGAGGGCGGAGTCGTTGTTGTTGTTGTGTTCGTTATGGGCTTAGCTAAGGCGTGGAGGTTTAGCGTGATATCGGCGAACCTGGCGCTGTTACAGCATCCCAACGGCTCCGTTCTAAGCAAGAAAAATGTATGTTGGAGGTGGTGCTCCTCTGCGTCGCAGCAGAGTAAGCCGATTTCATGGTCACTCGTCTGTGGCTTGATGCTCTTCTGCTTAGGCATGATTTCGCTCTTCACTGGACACGTGGCGTCTGATCTCGACTGGTATTCCCAGCGACTTGTGAAACGAAGTCTCTATTTCAATTTGGTACAGTTTAAAAAAAACAGATTAACTTTTGTTTCATTTATGTGTTTTATTTTTTTTTTTTTACATTTTTTTAATGCTAATTTTGATGCAAATGCTGTAGGATGGAAGTAATAAAGGACCGATTGATATATGGAAATCTGAATATGCAAAATACTTCTATGGATGCAGCAAAAGAAGTCGTAAATTTCCTCGTACGTTATATTTATTTATTTTAAATGCATTTGGTTTATTTTTGGAAACTATGGTATTCTCTACATAAAACTGGATTAATAAGGAAATTTCAATCTTAACAGGAATGGTTACTCTGCTCAAATATGTTAGTTTTATCTGTAATTATGTGCTTGTTTTTCAGTATTTAATTGATAACATAGTTTTAAGTGTTAACAGGTGCAAAGCTTGTTGCTTTAGATGTTTATGTTAGTTTACTTGTTATGCAAAGTTCTCATTTTTCTTATTGGAAGTTCAAAATTATCTGCATCTCTTTAAGTTTGTGGTTTTAGATGATGGCAGTAGCTTTAAGTTCTTTTTATGGCAGTCAGTAAATTGTTTGATTATGAGGTTAGCAATGGTACATTGCATTATGTGTAGCTGTAAGATCTTTTTTAGGTGCCTAGACTTGCAAATGCATATTGTTTGTACTCGTATTTCTATTTGTAGTTGATAATGTTGAAATTGATGTGTCCTTAATACATCATACAGTTAATTGGTTACTACAATTGTTTAGTTCTTTCTTACTTGACTGCTTGTTTTCTTAAATAGATTTTGAGCTTTGAATTTGTCTATGTTTATTATGTGTTAGCTGATAATATTGGTGTTTAACTTTGAAGATTAAAACTAAATTATTGATGATTTCTCCCAGGAGTGGACTCAAATGGAATTAACTCATGCTGAGCAATTTTCTGATGCTTTTTTTTAGCATAATTTCCCTGTAAAATGGTTCTAATAACTTGATATTTTATATCTAGATGCTATACGTGAGCGATCATCAAATGGTTATTTGCTTATTGCAGCAAGTGGAGGACTGAATCAACAAAGAACAGGAGTAAGTGGGATTATTTATACATTATGCTATATTTTTGGGTAAATATCCTAATGGAAGATCTAGTAATTGCATCAATGACAAATGTACCTTATTTATGAGTGTCTACAGAATACAGAGTACTGTTACTCCTGCATTATGTATATTGAACCAATAAGCTTTGCTTTAGTTGATTTGAATAAATTGAGTTTCGGTGTGCCTCTGAGAGTTATTTCTACTGAATTTATTATCTCTACTGACCATGGAGTGTGCTATTTTTTTAGAATTAATAATTTGCTTCTGACACACAGATATCAGATGCTGTAGTTGTTGCACGGATTCTGAATGCAACCTTAATGGTACCTGAGTTGGATCATAATTCCTATTGGAAGGATGATAGGTAAGTTGAATCAGCTTATTAGAAGTTCTGCATAATTGATATCATTCTATTCCTCTGTTACCTTGTTAAGTGTTTTTTTTTTTCCTGACATGCAGTGACTTTGTCAACATTTTTGATGTCAACTGGTTCATTTCTTACCTTGCAAAAGATGTTACTATTGTTAAAAGAATTCCTGATAAATTCATGCGATTAATTGAAAAACATCCGTACACTATGCGTGTCCCAAGGAAATCCCCTCCAGAATATTATCTAGACCAAGTTCTGCCAATACTTAAAAGAAGACATGTAAGACCACTTTCAGATACTCTATCACTAATGCTATTTAGGTTGATTGTAGAAATAATTTCCACAATTGAACTTTCTGTTTCTTGTTCACTCTCTCAATTGTCTATATAAATCTGTAAATTATGTATTTTTTGCGAAATTAAATGCATTTAATTCCACAAATTGTCAAGACTTCCAGTATCTTTGGGTTGATAAGAGAGAAATTAAAGAAGAAAAGAGATGATAGAAGTTATTAACTTCAATTTCCTTTTGGTTGTCTGGGCTGGAAAGAAGTAATAAGCAAAAAAAAAATAAGAATGCCACAATTATAGTAGTTTTTCATCTATGTTTTATTTCTCCACTTTTGTAGAACATGATTAGTAGGTTAGAAGAGAATTTGTAAGTGACAAATTTCTTCTCTCTCCTGGTTTTACGGTTCAAAAGCGAGAGTTTTAACAACTTCCTATCCTTTAATCTTCTTTGTATCTCTCCAACCCAAGCACCATGTTAGTAGAATATTCTTATTGTACATTTTTCTAAGATATTATGCTTTTCATGTGGGAGTGCAGCAGTTAACACTGAAAATTTTGTAGGTCCTGCAACTGACAAAGTTTGATTACAGACTGGCCAACAACATCGATGAAGAGCTACAAAAGTTGCGTTGCAGGGCTAATTTTCATGCTTTAAGATTTACAAAACCTATTCAAGAACTTGGACAGAAACTTGTCATGAGAATGCATGAGATGGCAAAACGTTTTATTGCAGTCCATTTGAGGTTTGTTCCTAATTCCAGATAGGTAGAATTTAACTTTTGAAAGTTATGTGCATATCAAAAGGAACTTTGACACTGTAATCTGTTTGAGATGTGCCTCCTGAAATTGAGTTTTGTCAGTAATCCATGGGAAGATATCTGCAATATAACACCGCATACTTTGGAATTTGCATGATTACACTTATTTTGAAGTCCCTTCCCTTTCAGGTGGTGATCTCTAATTCTTTAAAGCAGATAAGCTAGTGACAGTATAGAATGCGTTTCCCTTAAGTGCCCAATCTTCAATATTTTGGAAATGCATCTTAACTTCAGTGAGTTTATGTACACATTTTGCTGTTATGTTTGACACTTTGACTTTGAATCCAGCAACTACTTTCTGCATCAATGACTCCCGCAGCACTTCCATATCTGAGTGCATGTGTATCCAATAGCAGCATGGCTCATATTCATATGCATAGAGAAACATTCTTAAGTATTATTTTAAACTCCGCAAAGACCTGTTTTCCTTATCTGAGTCAAACTCTTTTGATTACAGATTTGAACCTGATATGCTAGCATTTTCTGGTTGTTACTTTGGTGGAGGGGACAAGGAGAGATACGAGCTTGGAGAGATACGAAAACGATGGGAAACATTACCAGTGAGAGGCCATCTTTTATGACTTCTGAACCCGTTATCTCTTTAGTATACACCATAAGACTTGTTTTCAGAATGAGTACTAATGTTTTTTTCTTTTGCATCCTGCATTTATCTATTAAAATTGCACTCATCCTCGTATTCATGCAGGATTTAGATGCTGATGGAGAGAGGAGTCGAGGTAAATGTCCACTTACTCCTCGTGAAGTAGGATTGATGCTGCGGGCACTTGGTTTTGCAAATGACACATACATCTATGTTGCATCTGGAGAAATATATGGTGGAGAAGAGACTCTGCGACCACTAAGAGATCTCTTTCCAAACTTCTACACAAAAGAAATGCTTGCTAATGAAGAGCTGAAACCTTTTCTTCCATTCTCTTCTCGCCTTGCTGCCATTGACTACATTGTATGTGACGAAAGTGATGTTTTTGTCACCAATAATAATGGAAATATGGCCAAGATTCTTGCAGGTCGAAGGTGAGAAATCTAGTTATTTCTTGTATCATGCTTATTTCTGGTGCAGTCCCATGTCTTGCATATATGTGCTAACTTTTAAGTTAATCTAGAAATTAAATAATTAATTTAAAGATGTGAAATTTGGACCAGGCTCCAAAGACATCAACCATGAGCAACAATAATGATCTTAACATGATCATGTGTTAATATGCATAACTGTAACACAGGTGTGGGGCTTTTGATGTTAGATTTACCTCTTTGGTGGGCCCATGTGTTAGCTTATATGTTAAATATTACATCTAAGGATATATAAAGCATGAACTTTTATGAACATCTTCAGTTGAAGGTTTGGTATCAAACTGCTTACTATAGGTGGCTCCATATGTGCGTATCTTTTTTATTTCTTTCCATTTAAACATCGTTCAGCATTTATTGCATATTTAGCATAGAGTTGTTTCTCTTTTGGACTTTCTTTAATTCTTTCATGATTGCTTGATGGGATTCAAAGGAGGTACATGGGGCACAAGAGGACCATAAGACCAAATGCCAAGAGACTCAGTCCTTTGTTGATGGAAAGGGATCAGATGGATTGGGATACCTTTGTCAGAAAGGTGAAGGCGGTTCAAAGAGGATTCATGGGAGAGCCAGATGAGATGAGACCAGGACATGGTGAATTTCAAGAGTATCCGTATTCTTGTATTTGCGAAAAGCCACTCGGTGATGTTGTAGGCAACAAGAGTGGAGATCCTCAGTCAGAACAAGTAAAGAGGAAATCAAGGATTGAGGAAGAGAAGCAAGGAAGAAGAGCCAGTTTTAGGAGCCAAGCAGGATGAAGAAGTTGTTTTTCCTTCCCAAGGGGAAAGAAAAGATGCTGCAGCTTGATTTCATGACCAGAACTTGTTTTTGTATTGATTGATAATGATCTAACCTTAATGACATGTCTGCCATCTTTTGTTTTGTCGGCAGAAAATTTGACAAAACATGCCATTTGAGCCAAAACACGGTCAGGGAAGTTTTCTTTTTTCTCATTCTTTATTTTTATTTTTTGAATCTTTGTACAGGGAAAGGAAAGTTTAAGAAATTGCGACTGTTAATATATATTTACTAATTAAATACTAAATAGGTATGTAGTTACTAGTTATGATTGAAGTACGATACCGGAGCTTGTTGCTTTCTCTTTATTATTAAAAAAAAAGCGATAAATGCACTTTATCACAGCAGCAGAGATATATGTGCTTTGGCTATATTTCGCACAAATGAATATATTTTCCCAAGTTCGAATCTCTGTAACACTTTTGGTTTATTTTAAGTTTTCAACGTGGAACATTTATCGTTTATTTTGCACCCTTCTGAGCAACACAAAACTAGAAGAAACCCCATGGATTTTGGTCCATGCAGAGAGCGAAGAACGCTGGCCAAAACTATATGGAGACGTTCCATATACGAGCTAGAAGGGCATGGCCTAGAGAGATCAGATTATAATTGTAAAGAAAACTAAAAATCAGTATAAATGTATATTATATATATCTACTCCTACATCTCAAAAGCCAAAGAAGCAATTTTCGTTCCTAGCTTTCTCCTTTTATCATAATAATTTATACAAGCTACACTGACTGATGTATGTTGGTCATCCAATAATCTCTGAATTTGTTTAGGCTGTGGATTCCAGTGGTTGCGAAAGGGCTCCTCTCAACCTTGGTTATTTCCTGTTATTTTCAAACAGTTATCATTACAAGCATCAGTGCACATTCGGCAATAAAGAAGGCTAAAAGACAGCAACATCTTTTTTTCTTTTTTTTTGGATAATTTGAAGGACAGCAACATCGCTTCAAGAATAGAGTGATAAGAAATTTAAGTTTCACCTCTGGTACTCCTGCTTTGACTTTTGTCCAGTGAAACAGAAGGAATTTTCGTGATGGTCAATGAGCTTTGTAGCCCTTCCAATAGCTGTGGGCAACAATCAAAGATCCATAACCAGATCAGTACAAATTATAACATATATATATATATATATATATAAATAATTGCATGAAAATACATGTGGCTAGTGATGATAACGGGTTTTCCTTCTTTTTGATAACATATATTATCTTGATCACTGTACTCAGACAAGTAGAACTAGATAGAATAAAGAGAGAGAAGCAGACAGACAAAGAACTCTTAGGGTCCTAGTTGAATATAGTCAGCACCAAGCATAGGTATTCTCCTTAAAGAAGCAAAAACAGCAAAAAATAAAACTTTCAACTTCCCATTGTCGTTCAACTAAATATTCTACATGGTTTTAAACTACCAAGTAATATACCCTAGTAGCAGAGTTTAAACCCACTAACAAAAATTATATTTTTGCCACGTATCCGTCTAACCAAATATGTTAAATGTCATAACTCAATGTTGATTTCCTTATTTACAATCAAATGGAAATATGGCAAAGATGCTGCTTGTGAAGTCTCTACACTACACTACTGGTGGATAGGATAAGAATTCAACACCTTTGCCAACCATATTGCCAATTTCATTTCCCTATTTTCCTTAGGGGGGAAATGTTGTTCCTCTATTCCAAGCAAACCCCTGTTTCCCAACTTGTTCCCTACTGAGTCTGAAACTAGGAATTTTGCGCATAACATGTCACCCCTTTAAAAGCAAAGAATATTGCAAAGCACAACTCAAAGTTCACAGCGGGTACATGATGTACAAGCAAAGAACTTTTCAATTAATTTTCCACAAATAGTTAGTGTAAGAAATTGATTTCGTGACCTAGAAGTTTTGATACTGCAATATTAAATGCATCAATGATCTCAACTTAAGGGGTGAGAAATGACCATATCTATTTACTTACTCTTGATGTTGGCTGAATCCTACGAATAGATCTACGAGGTTCAACAACTTCAGAGATTGTTTTTGTTGAATTTCCACTGAAGACTTTTTCCTCCTCGATTTTTGCCAACTTCCCTGCAGCTGGTGCAAGTTTCCCTTTATTAATCCGCTCATATTTTGCATTTGATGCAGAAGTTCTCTTGGGGGGTGCATCTGATGAGAGAGCCACAGAAGAAAATAAGACTGGGCCCTCTGCTGCTCCATCAGAAGATGAAAATGATCTAAACTCCATCATGTTATGCTTTCCTGATATATTCTCAGAATGGCTTACAGAATCCTTGAATTTTGACACATCTGAGGCCACAGCATCATCAGGTTCAGGAACCATAGTGTTTGATAAGTTGTCCTTCTGAGGAATAGTTGTACTAGAAACACTAGGTAGTTTTCCGGACTTGGGAATCTTGGGCTTGGGTACGGCCATTCGTTTTTCCTTTGGTTCAATTTTATTTTTTGATCCACGGGGTTCAGATCCTTGAGGCATCAAATATTTTGTAAACTTAGCTGGATCACTTGTTTCATGAGTCTTGCTACTCTGATCTGCAACATAATGTTTGCTTACTTCCATAAACTTTCTCTTCTTTCCTGGCTTAGGAACACCAAAAACCACTCTTGATCCTTCCTTCTTTAAACCAGTACGTATCATTCTGAGTGAATCAGGCTTACTCTCATTTTTGGTGCTTTTACCAATATTAAATATTTTTTCACTCGCAGATAAATCCAGCAATCTCGTGTCATCAGGTTTTCCAGATTCCTTAATGTCAACATTTTTTGAAAGATTATCTTTCCCTTTGGCCTCAACCGCAGGACTGCCTAACCTTAGTCGCTTTTTCTGTGGGGTATCACCCTGAAGAATAGATCAATGACTTAGCACCAAGAAGCAATTAAAGTATTATCAGAGAAACATCAACCACAAGTATAAGCTAACATATCACCTCATGGGAAGAGCCATTATTATCCCGAGAATTGGACCATTCAACCCAACTACCATTCTTCCACATCAAAGAAGGACGAAGAAGCCATGCTTTGACAACAGATGTTTCTCCTTGATCTGCAATATAAATAATAAAAAAAAAGCTTTATTATTCTCAGAGCACAGGCTGTATAGACTTTACTACTGAGCACATTACAATCAAGATTGTTAATAAAACATTCTACTTGGTCATGCATACCAGGAAAATGGACAGTAAATGAAGTTTCATCTTTCTTGCTCTTCTCAGTGACAACTCCCTCCCACCAGCTGAAAGACAAACAAACGAACATAATTTCAAACACTGGTTCATTTCTTGATAATCAATGTTGAAAGAACTTTATAGAATTGAGGTTCTCCTCCCTCTCTAACAGAACAAGAAAATACAGGATGGATGGGAAATGCACAGCATTTGATTCATAAAGGTGGTCCAAAGCCATCCACAAAAACAGGGCTTAAAAATGCAGTCTTGCATTCATCAGTTTGTTCAAAACTCAAAAGTTAAATAACAACTTGTCAGATTACAAAATGACAAATCTTATGATTCTGCAATAAGATCTTTATGGATTTCCTAAAGGCTGGATTGTTGCTAACTTTATATTAATAATCACTTTTGTCCACAATTAAGCACAATCTGTTTGATGGGTTTCCACTTTCCATGAAACTTTCCACTGTTAACCTATGCAAATGACAACAATGTATAATTATTAGTTGTATAATTTATCTAACACTGTTTATGAAACAATTTTTCACCACCTTTTCACCATCATTTCTAGTAAAGATAGTGAGAATTTAAAATATGCATACAGATTCGTCTTGCAGTTTTGTTTTGGGCAATATGACAAATCACTCTTGTTGCTAGGTTGGCTAGGAAATATTGACAAATTATCCTACACTACTTCCTCATATAGATGATATAATGCATGCATACCTATCTTGCATCCATATAGAAATACATAGCAAGAAGATATAGAAAAGAATGCATGCATACCTATCTTGCATCCATGCATCAACCCTATCTCCAACAGACCAATTATAATCCCCCATGGCTGCCCTGCGTCTCTTCCTTGTTCCTTCAAATGACATGGCCGTAATAGGACGAGCACTGCGTATCCTGGGTACCCTATCTCCTTCACCTTCAAGTTCCACCCATTCCTTTAGCCTATCACCATCTGTAAGACAAGCAATCAAAACAGGTTTGTTAAGAAAACTATCATCAATGCATGTGTATGACGCAAAACTTCTAAAGAAAATGCTTTTCCATAAGAAACCAAAAATTTCGACACACAAGGTATGTAGACAAATAAATAAGGAAGATACCCTCACTCTGGTACATTTAATCATATTTTCTATCTCCCCACAACAGAGGCACACATCATACAAGCAAAATTCTGGTTCAGCATAGATATGATCATGCAATAATCCCCAAAGAGAAGGTGAAATTTCATATACATCAACAAGGAGTTACATAAAAATTAAGGACAAGGATTCTCCAACAGATCTTCTTTAATAGTTATCAACACTCAGTTGATTGAACCAAAGCATAAGCTACAGTAGGTGTGATAGCTCACCCTCTTGTCGAAATTCGTTGTAACACACATAAGCTTTGCCATCTTTCAAATTCAGTATATCAGCCAGGAACCATGCTACTTTCGAGCCACCTCCTTCTCTCAATACCTAGACATGAGGAAATGGTAAAATTGTAAAAACATATATACAAATATAAAATTAATAAAACATGTGCAACTGCAACATTTCCCTACAGTAACTAGGACAAATGAATGCAAATTTTTTCAACCTCACTACTATATCGACAAATTTCCATCAAATACAAGTGCACAAATACACATTAGAACTTAGAAAAGTTCTATATTTCAACTAAAGATCACAAATCTCAACTTATATTTCAAGTAAAAATCACAAACCTCAACATGGGAACCTTCCCTTATGTTATTATCTTTTGAAGTTTCCCCTGCTTTTTCATGCTCAGTCTGAGTGGTCACTGAAGGTGATCCAAAACCAATCTCAGATTCAGAAGCAACTGCTTTAGTTTTGGCGACATCTGAAGCCTTGCGGCCCTTTGGTCCCTTTTTATCCTTTCCACTTGTTGCAGCAGGAGCCAAACTGCCGTCTGTCAACCTAGAACGATCTTCCATAGACTCTCTGGCCATCTCTCTAAGAGTAGGTGACATTCCATAGTTATCACTCTGCTTTTCCCTCTTGTCCACAGAAACATCTTTTGGATGCCTGACAGATGAACCAGGAGCTTCCACACTGCCACTTTTGTTTATGTGTTCTCTAATAGCAGCATCTGGCTCAGGAGATGCTTGGGGTACTTTCCAGTATGCCTCGGGACCAGCTTCACTCATTGCAACAATCTTTCCAGCCAGTGATACGGCTTCAGCAGCCAGCTCAGCAGCTTTAACAATGGCATCCATGTTTTCAGCTCGCTTTGAGGCAGCTGAAGCAGCTTCTACCCTCCTTCTAGCAGCTTCCCTTGCAGCAAAAATAACAGAATTCGAACTAGTAGTAGGATCTTCACCCCTCAAGATCGATGCAGGAGTAGCCTTGCCCAACTTCTTCAAACTATCAGAATATGAGATTGCATTAGTTGGAATAGAATTGCTATAGCCACTTGAAACCAATGCTTCATCAGCCATCAATTTTGCTTGTAAGGCAGCATTTGAGGCAACATTGGCTGCCGCAGCTGCAGCCTTTGCAACAGCAGCAGCAGCTGCTATTACAACAGCTGCGGAAGTCAATTTAGTTTCAACATCTGGTGCCAACCCAGAATTTTTGTGCTTGTCCAACTGACTCCATATTTCTTGACTGTGACTAACAGCAGCAGCAGCAAGAGCAGCAGCATCCTCTGCCTGCTTCTGAGCCTTCTTTTGTTTACTAAGGGACTCTTCCGACAGACTAGCCCTCTGATCTGAATCTTGGTCACCCTCTTTGAGATGATTAACAGAGACAGATGTAATGAATTTATCAGTGGAGGGCTTGGAAATGGTAGCAGGAATGGTAATGGCAGCAGGTGCAGTGGCATGACTAATCGCAACAGTAGCCGAAAGGGGCTCTGATTGAGAATGAGGTATAATCTGCCCAGGGTCCTCAGAAACTGTAGACTTTTTCCTTTTTCTAAGCTTTGGATCAGCAGAACGTTGACCGGGTGTTACTGTTGCCTTTTTTGTGTCAAGCAGAGGACTCCTTGCAAAAACATTAGCAGTACTTCCACTCTGAACCACAGGAACTGTGGAAACCTGTTTCATGCTAGAAGAATGAGGCATAGATGCTTCTCTTACAGGAGTCAAATTAACTGTTTCTGTGATAGGGAGCACAGGAAAACAAGCATTGCCATCAAATGCAGAAGTCTGTGGAACCCAGGGGCCACGAAAATGGGATTGGGACATCCAAGGAGCATTATGTCCAACAAAATTCCTTATAGGTGGAGGATGCAATGGAGAAATTGCCAGCTGATAATCCATAACTGCACCTCTTGGAAGGCCAGTAGGTTGAAGGGCATCACCAGAAGGTGTACGAATACTCCATAGTGGTGATGAAAGGGGTATCATTGGGTTTACAATTGATGTTGGAGTACCCTTGCTGGTGGACCGACTAGCAGGTGAGGATGTAACCTTACTCTGAAGTGCATTTTGTTTGATTGATTGATCAGAAGTTTTAGCACCTGAGCATCTCAACCAAGGCACGAAGTTAATAGACAACAGAATCAGAAGAAAATAATTCAACAACTTAAAATCAGGAAAGATACCTATATGTAACTGCAACGGAGTTTCAGGGCTAACAAGATGAGATTTTTTACCATCTACCCTCTCTATACATGCTCGCCAGGCATTCTCCCATATGGTTCTTCCACCATCTGCAGACAATCCAAAATGGTGACTATGTATAAAATGTCCCAAGATAACATAGTTAGAGATAAGAAAACCTAACCAGGTCCCCCAAATGCGGATATCATATATGCCTCATCAGGTGCTGTTCCTTGTCTGCAGCAACATTGTTCAAAACAATTAGATAGACGTGCTCAAATGATCAAAAGTCCTAAAGGAAAATGCAAATACCAGAGACAACTACGTTTGACAATGATATCAAAGCACATGTACAAAAAATCTCGATACATGCTCCATATATGTAAGTCTGACATTGTTAATTTTCAACCCCCGGAGAAGAGGAAAAAAACCTCAATATTATGCCAAAACATGTCATTAGAATACAGATAAATGCCCAAATGAACAAAATTTACAAGACTTACATCAGAGCTCCATATACAAAAATCTGAGCACGTAATTGAACTTGTTGCAAATCTGTAAAAGGCTGATGAAAAACTGCAGATGAAGAAGCCGAAGTGTTCAAGTCTGGCAGACTAGATACTGAAGTAGAAAGAACACCAAATGGTTTCATATTACCACCTTCTTTGTGTCCATAGTGCTGCATCTCATTGGATTGCACAAGCTGGCCAGCTGCAGCTGAACTGAGCGACACATTACTTGTTCTATCACTTCTTTCTGATTGTCTTGCAGGAGTCGTTTCTTTGGCAGCATTTCCCTTTTTAGCAGCTTCCTTTCCTGCACTCTTACTAGCTGCTCGCCTTGTTTTACGCTCAGAAGTCCCTTTGGAGCCACCACGCACATTCTGCCTCTCAGATGCCTGAACTTTTGCACGACTCGTCTCTTGAGCAGCCTTGGCCCCCGCTTTGCTTAAGCCAGAGGTTGATGGAGTTCCCTCCACGACCTTCTTGTATCAACACAAAGAGTGAGAGAGCAAGTTCAAGAGAGATAGAGCATAACCAGAATGAAATAATAAAAATTAGAATCATGCTTCTTAAAAATCTTCAGCTAGAAGATAAAAATCAGGAAATTATTAGAGCACAAAAAGGCCCTCTTAACATAATCAAACGCATTACTTTTGAAAAACGAAATTTTACCGAGGATATTTTGTCGTGTTGCATGGTTGAAAAGGGTTGCCAATTCTTGCCAGCTTCTTTTTCAGACAAATCTGCCAATGGAGGTACCTCAAAGGTGAAACTTCTGTCTCCTGGAGATGCATCATTTCCTTTTGTATCCTGAGAAATAGACTGCTCTTTGTTCGCTTCCCCATTAATGACCCCAGATGCTAAAGCACTCTGATCTTTGGATCCTTTCACACTCTCCTTTTCAATTTTACTTTGTGACTGCTCGGAAGTTCTAATGACAATCGGAGAGCTACAGGAAGGATTGTCAAGATCAGCACTACTACTTCCACTTTCCATCATGTGAAACTTAGTTTGAGATTCAGATGAAGGCGCAGAAGCAAAGGAAGTATTATGAGTCTTTGCAGGATCACCTGCAACATCAAATTAATCCATGAGAACAATAACATCAAAATTGTGGGAGGAAAACGGGAAAACTGATGAAATGGTCTCAAAAGAAAACAGAGCCATGAAAGACGCTAAGCATGCAATTGATTTATGTACTGTACATCTCTAAAAACAAGCAAAACATAGGTTACCACTGAACATGACATAAACTTCACAAGACAGAAATTACACGCAAAAAGAGATCTATCTCAAGAACCCGGGGGAGAGGTAAGAGGGGTGGCAAAGAAAGAAGAAAACAAACCTTTTACCAACACAACAACCTACAATCTAAGGGACAAGACAGGGGAGGGTAAAGGAGGGATTCCACCATGACAGGCTTAAAATATTATATTATAATTACTTCAAAAATAAAATAAAATGGTAAAGAAACTCACCACCAACATGATGCACGGCAACATGACCACTGATCTTCTCTTCAGAAACCAATTTGGAGTCACTATCTTTGGGATGATTTTGGTCAGTATTATGGGAGGGTTCCTTTGAAGTTGAAGGCCCTGAATTCATCAATGTCTTGTTCAGCTGAATTGATACATCACCTGAGGGAAATTTTTTGTTTGCTGACATTAATCTTATGGAGTTTCGAGCATCAGAAATGCAAGGAAATATGCTTCATAAAGTAAAGCAACAGTAGCACATAACCAACCAACCATCATCACGAGAATAAAATATCTCAGAAAGAACTAAAATGACCCAAGGAAACAGCACCAAAATCACAATGTATGGGAAACAGAGAAACAGTCATTTAAATAAATGCTCAGCTATGGCAGACTACCAAATAGAATTAGCATACACACCCTACAGGATTAATGTATAAGAAATTGCTAAAAAGAATTTACTCTATTATATTCAAATTTAAGTTGAGATGATTACTAGGTAAACCAAGATATCCTATAAATTATAGGTCACCTGCAGCTTCTGAAGAACCCCTTTTAGAGATAACTTGAGCTTCATCACCATCAGTCTTTCTCACTGTTGAATCAGAGACAACAGATGATGTGTGCATATCCTTTCCAACCTCCAGTGTGACTCTGCAAAGTGGCTGGTCTCCACTTTCACCCTCAACATTACAGGTATCCCCCACTGTCAAGGACTGATCAACTTTCTTACAAGAGAACTGTTCACCAGTCTCACAAGAAGCACCTTTTTCGGTTGTCATTCCAGAAGTCTTCATGATTGAGAAACTTGCTTCTGAAGATGACACTTGAACCTCTTTCTGATCCAAAACAGCATCGGCCGGTATACCCATACCAGAAGGCAAAAGAACACAATCCACTATACCAAGGAACACCAAGTTAGCAAAAGATGCAGGATGGGTAAAAGAAGGCAAAAAGAAAGAAAGAAAAAGCTCAATTATCAGACTTAATGCTTCAGAATATACATACCTGACTTGCCGCTGACAGCAACATCAGATTGTAAATTTGAAGCTAACTCATTTGCTGTGCCGCCTGCACCAAACGATGAGGAATCAACTCCCTTTATTACAAGTGGAGATCCATCATCACCACAATCTGCGCTACTAAAATCAGAAGGCAAATTGGTGTTCTGCTTTGCAGCAGCTGAAACACTTTCATCACATTTATAATCATCATTATGTTCAGTGACTATATATTCTTCACATACTCTCATGGGTTCTGCTCCCAAAGTATCATGAGAACCTTCACCTTCATCCTTAGAACCTTTACCATCTGCCACTAACAGCAAAGATTTCTCAGAGTTGCTACTCAAGAGTTTTGTATCTGGGTGGCAATCACTTTCAAACAAATCCTTCTTCTCAATAGCATCAGATGCTATCTGAACCATTGAATCCACCTTTGAATCTATATTAGTACAAATTCTAGTATTTGTATCGCTAACCTCACTATCATGCTCCTTGAAGATAGTATCACCAACCTCGGGCATTGATGATGTGTCATGTAATTTTCCTTCAGACAAGACAATGTCTTCGGATTTACCTATCTGCAGAGGAATTTCTACAACCAAGCCCTCGCTGCATCCTTCCACCACATGGAGGTCAGAATTCCCTTTCAATATCCTATCAAAAGGCTCACCCACATTAGCTGTGCTGCTTCCAATAGCATGTCCATCTTCCCTAGATTGCATGTCCAAGGCTGAATGCTTCTGCACATGCGAGGTAACACTTGCAACTGCATTTTCAATCATGTTCTCACCATTAATGTGAACTTCTGTGCTCAAATCAACATTTTCCCTCTCTAAATTGTCCACATTTTCATCAATAATATCATTTTTCAAATGTATGGTATCTTGACCATCTATCAAAACACTACTTGTACAGGTTCTTTGCACAGAGGGAACTACAGTATCTACTTGTAACCCAGAAGCAAATTTATCTTCCTGTCCCCTGTTATCCACAGACTGATCAACCAAAGCTTCCACTTGAGTTTCATTAACAACAATTTGTTTAACATCTTTAGACTCATCTCTCTCAATCGCAGGTATGTCAGTATTTCTGGTATTTGGATCTTCGAATGTCTCATCAACAGATGGCTCACCCTCACGTGTTCGAGAAACATCTTCAACCAGCCGATTATCTCCTCCTACATCACCTTTCAACCCAGAAAATTTCCCTGGAATCTCACCTGTCTGTAAGGCAGGTTGTATGTCATCCCTAACTTTAGAAAGACCACTATCTCCGTGTTTCAAACTAGGCTCCATCTGCTTTATTATGCAGCCCAGTTCATCACAGGCATCTGAATCCTTACTAATAGTTTGACCAAGAATAGTTTCGTCCTGTCCAACAGATTTTAATAGCATCTCAACAGATTCTGAGGAGGCTGCCTCAGACCAGACATTGTTGCGCCTAGAAATCGAACAAGGTTCTGCTGCACTTGAACTAAATGCATTCCCGGTACTCCCCCGTGAAAAATATTCAATCCACTGATTATCTTCACTACTTTCAATGCCAAGAAAAACTTCAGTTTCAACTAAACTATCAAATCTTAAATGCCCATGGAGGTTATCATCAAAATCAAATCTTGGGAGAGCATATGGCCGTAAAACAGGAGGAAATTTATTGTTTCCTTCACTAGCTAGATGAAGATTCTGGCTTTGGAAATCATTGTCATCATAATCCATGAGTGTATCCCTACAACAGAAAAAGTTTAGAAGAAAATGGATTGCCGAATTGTGGTTCAAATAATTCACAGATAAAGTGATCATGCCTCTGAGTTTTAAGAGTATCCTGCCACAGTATGAATTGCATAGGAAAGCTATAAAATTTTACAAACAAAACAATCCACATTACCCAGCTAACTACTTCCTGTAGAGTTGAATACTAATTTACAATTCAAAGAACAGTAAATTCAAATGAATTAATTAATTTATGCAAAGCAAGGAAAAGATGTTAAACTGTTCACATTGCATAGCCCGACCTCATCATAATAAATGACAGAGTAAATATGCACTCAGTTGATATGCAAAATGCATAAATGGTGGGTATGAGTTCTTTTCACTTTTCTTGGAATAGCATGAAAATCTGATAAACTACATTTATGAATTTTGATGCATGTAAAGTCAATAAATAAAAAAAGACATGCACAAAAAAGGCATAATTTTAACAGTTAAAACTTCATATCACATCAATTAAAGAGAAAAGACCCATCCAGCATTAGCTAAGGTATAGAACTACAATTACATAAATATGTGGGGAAAGAAAACTTATGCATTTCCATATCACTCCCTAGGTCCAGTAAGAGGTTAATCTGCACCTAGAAAAAGCCAGCACCTTGATCTTTTATTTTTGTCCAACAGGCAACAATCAACATGGTTTCTCTAAAACCTATTTGGTATAAGTCCAGGCAACTGCTCATAGAAATGTAATCATTGCCAAATAAGGATTGGAGGATTAAGCTTTGTGAGTTACAGAATCCAGAAAAATGTCAACTTGGTCAATTCAGTGCAAACTTAATGTGATAATTCAAATGTAAATCAATTTAAATTAACATTAGATCATGTTAAAAATGAAATCTTTGGACAAGGAGCAGGTGTGATTTTGCTATGTCAGGATTAAGAATAAGGATTATTATCCTATAAACTCATGATGGAGTTTAAAAACTTCACAAGCAGGTGTACATACTTGTCATGTCTCCAACATAAGGAAGTCAACACTACGTTATCGGGTTAACACATTTAGTTAAATGGAAAAGCGGCAAGTAAAAACCCAACTGTGGAGTTTTCAAACTCCACTACACTGTACAAGATAATAATTCTTACGAATAGAAATAAACATGTATCTTTCTTCCTGAACTTATCAGTTAGTTGCACTCAGATATAAATACCAGTATACCATTAACTAACTTCAATCAAAGCCCTAGCTCAAACCACTAACTAGTCAACTGCAAATTGAATTAAACAAAACCTCCAGCTCAATCACATTAACTATGAGAAAATTATACTACAAGAAAGGAAACTGGTAAAATATAACTGACTGCGCTACAGTCAAACTTGAAAACTGAATAAAAGAACTCAGTTCCAATCTATTTACGAACAAAACCACAAAAATTAATTCTAAACTTTAAATAACACTAAACCTCACAACTTCAAAAAGATAGATAACTGTTTCCAAGCCCTCTAAATAAACACGAAAAACGAAAACCCTAAAATATAATTTGTTTATAAAAAACCAAGTAGGAATGTGAACAGTTACCAGAGCAAGTAAGTCTAGAGACGCTACCTCCCTCCATCCGGTGACGAAATCCCTGGCCGCTTGATCTCAACTCCTCCCTAGTCGTACGGTCATCTACTGCACCACAAAACTCCAATTCAAAACAAACCCACTTTAACCACACCATAACAAGAAGAAGAAGAAGAAGGAATCAAACTACGAACAAAGAGAAAACCAAAAAAAATAGAAGAAAAAAGAAAAGAAAAGAAAAGAAAAGGAAAAGAGAAAGAGAAAAATTGTTTGAATAAAACCTAAACTAACGGAGGAGTAAATGAATTGAAGAATTAATTAGTAACTGCGACTCACCGGAATCTTGAATTCTCCAGCGGGTCGAGTTAGGGTTCCGGTGAATCGAAGTAGTCAGTTAAAAGAAAGAGAGGGAGAGGAAGAGAGACAAGGAGAAAGAGAGAGGGGAGAATTTTCTGAGGTGTAATAAGGAGAGGCTTTTGGGTTCTTTTTCTCACTAGGGGGGAATGAGAAAATGGTAAAAACGACTATAAATGAGTGATGGTGATGGTATTTTGAAAAAGTGGAGTTCAGTGAACTCTAAAAATGGCGACCATCAGATTGCCCTCAATGTTTTCAGAATGTGACACGTGGCTTGTTCTTATACGTCCGATAAAGCTACAATATTTAATGTTAATAATACCGTTACTCTTAGTTTCTTTTGCGACAGATGAGCTCCTTGCGGTTCGATTTACGGGATGTGGGTGACAATTGACGGTGAAGATGGGAACTGTGACCCGTGAAATATGACGGAAGAATGTGAGACTAGGTTGACTGTTCTTTTCTTCATTTAAATAAAAAGTTTTCTAGTAAAGAACACGTGGCTAAGAAGGTTAGGTTAGGTCAGGTTAGAGACGTATATCTATTATTACTTATCTACGGTGCGAAATTTTTTCTGTATTTTATTAGCCATAGTTTTGGACCGTTTGATCAGAATAAGTCCTAAGATTCGACAGGGAAGAAATTAGATCCAGGGAAAACTTTAAAATACCCTGACCTTAAAAAAAAAAAAAAAAGCAATTTCAATTTATGTGATTAAGGCGAAAACAATCATTAACATAATATAAATTATTAAATATATTAAAATTTAAAATATAAATAGATACGTATATTAAATATGTTATATTAATCATATTTAAAGGAGTAAGGTTGGTCATTGTCATATGAATATGCCCAAAAGGAGAAAGGTTTCGAACCTCCTCTTACTTACTCTCGAAATTCTTGAGTTTTAACACTGTTTTTGATAAGAATGCCAGCATTCCCATTGTTAACTTTTTTGGATTAAAATGCATTACGCACTTAAAGTAAAGACTATTACAGTATGTACCAGCTAAGAAGTTTTACAGTCAAACTAATAATTAACATTATTCTACACCGAAATTCAAAGGTTATTACTGTCTCAAAACAATTAGGATCTCACAATAACTAAAAATGTGTTGTTTAACTCTAGATCGAGCAGAATATATATGTTAAATGATCTAAGATTAGGATGTAAAATGAAATGGACATTGAATTACAAGTAAAGATGATCGATACTTCACACCCTCTCGGTCAAAAGCTGCGTTTTATTGCTTATTTGTCTAGAGTCAAACTCACACGCACCATGGTTTCTCTGTCAAGTCTTTTGAGAAAATATACCTGAATCTTGAACTATAAGGCAACCAGTCAATAACCTGTGATGACTTCTTCTTGGATTTACCATCGATACATTTCTGTATTGAATTGTGGAGCTTTTTGTCAACGTTTTCAATAACCCAGTTCAAGAGATCATCTGAGCTGATAGAGGCTTCTTTTGCAAATCTTTCGAGCACTCTTGGTAGAAATACTTTCTTTGACTTCTTCACAACTACATTTGCTTGAAGAAATTCTCTTTTTGCAAATTCTAACTCTTCTTTAACATTTGATGCTGTGTAAACTTTTAGCTACAGAGAGTAAGATGAGCAGAGCAATGTCAAGGAAGAAAGGATGGCTTGAAAATCAAATAAAATGACTTAGAAATATACTATTTATGTGATTAAGTAGCAAGATGATATGTTATTGAGATGAAAGTATCTAGATAAGTTTGAGGTTGACATTTGACATTTTAAGTACAAAACAACTGCTGATTGCTGAAGCACTATTTGGACCATTTCAGTTCCCTAATATCTATGTTTCAAACTCTAAGTACTGCTTTTAGGAAAAAACTAATTTAGAAGTTAAATATCTGCATGGTATATCTTCCAGATACTGTATAAAAGCTGATCCAGTCCCTTGACTTTCTACTACAAGTTTTTTATGAACTAGTAAAAGGTGCATCATTAAAGTAAACCATTACCACAGTATGCATGTATAGCACTATGTTACTTGGACTCGGACGTGAGTGTTGGACACGGGTATATTCAAATTTTTCCAATATTTTCATGTATTTGAAGGGTCCTTGGAGGATCATATATTCATACCCATGTCCGGATATGAGTCGGACACGGGTATTTCAAGAAAAATAAAGAGTCGGAACAACATAGGTATAGAAAGACAATACTTAAATTCTAAAAGATTACTATCAAGTACTGATTTTCAGAATACAGTTGCATTCAATCTTCAACTGATGTGAAAACAACATATTCATCCTCCAAATGTTGTGATACTCCTGGTTCTTCAAAACTAAACTTTATTAAGAACTGAAATGGATCAATTATATGTAAACCCTACTAAATGATGGTCTGACAATCTTTGAAAGTCATGCTGCATTACCATGTAAAAGAAGAGAAGTAGAAGTTACCACAGGATCAGAAAATGCTCCAGTACAGAGAGCAAAGCAGGCAAGTGGTTGGGAATATGAAAGACCAAATTTTGAACTGACAAATTGCCTTTCTTCACCAGATTTTTTCCTTAAGGCTGTGGAGAGGATGGTCTCTAGCCACTGTTGTTTAACACAAAAGCAGATAAAATATGTGAATATCAGGAAATTGGCATTTTCCCGTGCATCAAAAGAAGCTATGGTAGATGATTTCCACTACAATAATTTAAATCATTACTATATATGCTATTTCCTACTTTCAAGAAGTTAGTGAAATAAGAGCAAGCAAACTGATTCTTTCTGGTTTTACCATAGAAGTACTGTTTTTTGGGCTCAGTGACTGATTTACAATCCAAGTGGGTAAAGGATCCCCAATATTCCCAATTACAAAACAAATTTCCAGAATTCAAAGGATAAAAGGTTACACTGATAAACACCTTACACCTATTGCATCACATCATATCCAAGATTGAGGAGCTAAAAGATTATATGAAGAATGGCTGATAAGTTGTGAGATCCTTATAAATGGAGGGGAATGATGTGGAACAATTGATAGATCAGCCACCAAATTATAGCATATTGAATCAAACATAATCAGATATCAACATATGGATATTGCAAGATTATGAAATATCAACCCATTTCTATATAGGTACTTTTAGATGTGAAAAGTTATACCCGTCCAATTCGAGGTGTTCGGAAGCAAAATATTGACTGCTCTATGGCATTTGCACTTATGATATGGCCACCAATGTTGTATGCAGCCTGCACTATACAGAAAAACCTATCAGTTTTATCGTCTAATAACGAACTAAATCATAATGAAAGAATATGTGAAGATGCATCCGGTCCCCAAAGTATAGTACTGCATATTGTTAACAACAGTTGTTTGGAGAAATCATATAAAGCATCTTCCAGGAAATACCAGAAATCAGCATCACTAGAAACAAAATTTGGTGAACAATGCCAATATAAAACTTGAATTGCCTAACAAGGTTGACAGTTGACACACTTTCTTAAGGTTTCATCAAATGCTTCCTACCTACATTTCAACATTATGTGCCTTTTGAAAGCCTGATCCTAAATAAATTGTCTTTGATTTAGATAAAGAAGAGGAAACTTGAACAAATTGTTTTTGTTTTAGATAAAGTAAAGGACTACCTTGTGAAACAAGGCTAACCGTCTCAAAGAACTGTGGGGAATTCCATATGCTAAATATGCCTGCAAAAGGCAAATTTGAGAGTTTAATAATAGTAAAAGAAAAAGGCAATCAATGAGCTGCTAAATAAATTTAAGCTTACATGCATAACAAGGGCATTGTACACATTGATCCAGAACGCAATTTGGGCATTATATTCCATCTGACTCACTGTCACTTTTTCTAGTTGTTCCACTAGAGCTCTGAAATTGAAAAATTAATGCACAAATTATGTCAGCTTTAAAGGATGTGATGAAATAAAAGAGGAAACATACTGTAGGTTAACAAAAATAAGGAATCATTAAACCTGAATTTGATTTGTATGACAAGAAAAAAGAAAGCAGAAGTTTATCTTAAATTGCTTGAGCTTAGGGAAGATTTTCCACCAAGATTTATGCTGCAATGTGCACCTTAATTTCCTCAACACACTGTATTCCTCCATTTATCTTTTTCTTTCATCTCTTTCCCTGTCTATCTCTCTATCTTTATCAAATCTCTCTTTATTTGCATATTTGTATATGTATCTATGTATCTATAATAAACCAACCTGTAGTTACTAATGGCATAAGATGCGCGAGAAAATTGGCTCTTATCAGTTGATATCCAAGATATTTCAACATTGGACGTGCAAGAGAAATCCTGGTCCTCTCCAACGCCGCGTCTAGGAAGTACAACATTAGTTGATGACCTTGACAATAAAGGTGATCGGTTTTTCTCAGAATTCGAAGATGTTGCACTACGAAGCCAGCAAAATACTGCTGCCATACATCTGACCATCTCCTCAGACAACCTGCTTGGACACTGGTACAGATGATCTTTCAGGGTTCGCAGCACTGAGGTTTTTTCCAGACCCTGTACCTTTTCATGAGCCTGAAATATAAGTAAGGATAAGAAAGTCTGGAGGACAACAAACTTGCATGGCATTATATGACAGATCAGCCATATGATGCACACAGTAATATACAACTTTAAATGGCATGCAGAGTGAGATAGCACTTGCTCAATGTGCCCAACCATCTATGGCATCAAAGCCCTATATAATGTCAGAAATATGCAACTCTTAATTTTCGCAAACTAATGTCAGAATTAACTTTAAAATGAACAAAACAAGAATTAAAAACATACAGTTGTAAAAATGAAAAGAAAATTAGAGTACCCTTATTTCTTACCTTAAATTGGTGTGAACATGTCTTGTCAAATAGAATGTCATTTTTTCCACAGAACTGTGAAGCATCAATACTTCTAGAGATTCTTTTCCCATAGTCATTTGTGGAAACTATAGCTTGCAAAGGTCTAAGAGGAAACTTTTTTGATGAACAAAATGCACTTGAAATAATACTCGGGTGTTTCCTTGATGTATGCTTCGTATGGGCAGGAGAAGCCTTGGCTGAGCTCTGCTCAGAAGGGTGCCGACTAACACAATGGTCAAAAATACTCCTGTAGAGAGAGAGTACATGTTGCTCACGGTTTGCAACCTCTTCCTCAAGTAAATCGATCTCCGCAATCAATTCCTTTGTCTGAAATTAACCAATAGTTGTCAAGTTATTTTCAAGTAGAGTGCCCTTTACATAACTCGCATATGGATTTAAAACATGTTAAACAAATTCAAGAGTTTTAATAAGTAAATGCAGGCAATTTAAAGTACCCAGTTCTGGGAAATTTTGGGAAATATTTACTTGTTGAATACTAGTAATTTTTGTCTTGTAGGGAGTGAAACCTGAAGGTTAGACCAGGGTCTCATATACATTTGCAGAACAGTGGTTTCCAGCAGAAATCTGAGAAGTTTTGAAATATTTTTATTGATTTATTTATCTTTTCAATCTGATACATGGGAAATTCTGTGTGCCTAGCTGTTGCATTGGTGGCTTTATGTCTTTGTCAACAAAGCACACACCTTTACATAGCAAGTCAAACAATGAGGGAGTTTCTTGTTTGATTAAATAAGTATTGGAGGAAAAACATCACAATTTTTGCTAAGGATCGGTTTTCAGCAACAGCTAAGAAGTCACATTCTCAGAGGTAATGTTACCTGTGCAGCAAAATGCCTGTGCCCTGGAGATAAAGTGCTTGAAGCCCGCCCCATTGCTCTCTCAAGCATAATTCGCATAGATTTTTCTTGTTGCAAACGTAATTGCAGCAGTTCTACCTGAAAAATGGGAAAACCATGGTTATGCTATTGTTGAAACTTATGCAGCAATACAGCCATTCAGCATTAAGAAGCCATTGATCCATTGTTTTATGTGCACATGAACTCTCTCATAGAATACATTAAGGGCCATTACCCATTTATGGTCCAATTGAAGTAGAACTAAAAGGGTTCAGCTTCATCATAGAATTTTTAGATAAAGCATCTATCTCAATACATGAACATGTAGTCTCATATGCTTTTCAGCCATTTAGTCAAACACTTAAGGATTTCAAATGGCCTTCTCACATATATGCATAATATAACACCATAAGTGTTTACTGTATTTGAAGTATGATGTAGATAATTCATTACACATTGACATCTCAGCCACATTTAAATGTGAATGTCCCTTCTTTACATAACCAACATTCTAATCAAAGAAAGCCATCTAATTTCAAGGCTTACATCTTTCTCCAAAGAGGCTCGCTGGTTCAATGAAGTACTCTTTTTGCTATACGCAGAGCGGTCATGAAGAGGACTACGAGTCCTATAAGCCCTTGTTGATAATGGAGATGCCTGCAATTTTCACATTTAAAAAAAAAAAAAAGAAGGTAAAACAAAGAAGTATTCATAATTCTCATTCAACACTGCAATACAAGGCTATATATAGCTTCATTCCTCTAAAATGTAAGCATTGGAAAAGCTTGAAGGCAAAAAGATAACATGAGATGGCCACAGTTTGGCGTGGTTTAGAAATTGTATTCTCACATGTAGTTCATTTTGCTCTTTCTTCGCAGGATGCAAAACTCCACCTCTTGAAACATCCAAATTTCTGTCCGAGGCACTGAAAGAAAAGCAAGAATAGTACTAGAACTGTCAGAATGATATTTAACTGACTCTGAGAATTACAATCAGTTTATGGAAAGAATATATGCTCAAAATTGCACTACTAAGTTAATCAAACAAACCCTATAACTTATTGCGACCTCATTATTCATCACATCACAATCAGAGCAAACAGAATGAAGCTTGCAGCTAAAACAAAAGCCTAGAAGCAGAATGGTGAAAAGCTAAAAACATAAATTGTAATTTCTGATGCTATAATTTCTAAACCATTCCACTGAGATTTACTAAGGTAATTAGATCAAAATTTGAGGTTCATTTGCTCCTTGCTGAGACTTAGCCTGCTTCACTTATCTTGCCAGCTGAACTCAATATTTGAGCCTTAAGCCAAAGCCAAGAGGGGATATCCATGGACCTATTGCACCATATTCTAACTTACTAGATCCCAAAATTTTCACTTGCTTATATCAAGTTAAAGGCAGGCTATGAGTCTAAACTCATTAAAATACCACAATACAAGAGAAAATTGAAAAAAGAATGCAAACACCAGTCAAGTACAAAGAAAAATAAACCCTTAAACTCCAGAAAAATTGACATGGTTAAAATAATTCCCAACAGTGTCCAACGAATCTAAAACTCATAATTTTAAAAATAGCCCTTACTATTTTATTATAAAAAAAGAAGCTGCTAATACCCTTTTGTCCTTTACATACGAAGAAAAAAAGAAATCTTCAAAACTCCAAGAAACTTGATTCCATATTCTCAGTTGATTATTACGCAACAAATTGACATAACAACATAAGAAACTTGTAAGAGGTGAAGGTCACCTCTTAGAACGCCTATGTTTAGCCTGAACATGTGGATGTGACGAGCAAGAACAATCTTCAGTCTCTTTCTTTCCTCCTCCTGCTGCAACTGCAGCTGCTTCTTCCTGATCTAATCGGAAACCATCCATTTTCTGTATGTCATCAACTCTACACACTATTCCAAGCTTTCACATTCTTTAACTCTATAGCATAAAATAATGATTTCTATTATATATTTTTGTTCACAAAACAATCAAAGATCAAACGTGACAAATAAAAAAACACCCGACAAAGATTATATGATGATGATGATGTTGTAATAAAAGGGGCAAGACTCGAGAGATATAGTTCATCAAATGGGGTATGTAAATGGTAGTAATTGTATTCAAAGAAAACTTGAATGCTCACATTTGAATATGGAATTAAGTTTGTAAAGAGAAAAGAATATGAAGTAAATAAGGCAAAACTTACCCCTCCCCCTCAACCCCCAATGGGACCAGGTAGTTGCCTGCTTTAGAATTAAATTGATCACTTCAGAGTTGTTGAGTGCATTCAATGTGAGGAGTTATTTCACCTGGTGTTTTCTCTGTCTAATTTTTATCTCAAAAAGTGAATTAAAAAAAGGGTAACGTTAGAATTTTGAAAATGAAAAAGTTTGCAAATTAGTGGGGTTTCTAAAGTACGTGGCTACTCTCCATTAATCTTCCGCTGACTGACTTTACCCACCATCATTCTGTTGCCTGTTAAGTCAGTCAAGAAAGTATTAATAAGTAGGGTTAAAAACAACAAAACCATGCAAAAGAAATGAATAGTGATTCTGACCAAATTTACAGTTAGGTCGGTTCATGTTCATTGCATCTAAAGAATTTTGACTCCTTATACTTTTAGCAGGTATGGGTGAAATATACATTACATCAGATTGACACATACTCGAGTTAATTTTTCATTTATATTATTTTTATGGATTTTGTTATTATATATAATAATATCTTTATATATTAAAAATAAATAAAAAAATTATCAATTATTGTTTTAATATAACATTATTATTATAAATAAATAATATATTAACTAACAAAGATCAGCCATTTTCTTAGGAAAAGGGGATTATGCTGGACGAATCGACATCATAGGTAAGGAATGCGGAAAGGTGTGTAACCCTGCTAAAGTAATGCCTCAGGGCTCAGGCATAGCAAAAAAAGGTAGGACAAGTTTTTCTTCAATTGTAAACTATACTATTTTACAATTAACAAAATCCTACTTTTATAAGTTTCTTTTTCCATGTAATTTTATTTACATATGAGATCCACCTAAAGTTTACTGTAAATTAATTCAATTAGATTCCTCTTTCATTGCAAAAGCATATCCAATCCAAGCCCTAACAATACTATGACTAGTTACAATCGATTGCTCGATGCCAAGTTGTGAAGTATGGGTTGACAATTGACATGTCTCCACTCTCCCCTTGTGCTGAATTTTGATTACAACTTCGAGAAAAACCCAAGTTTTCTATATAAAAAAATAATAAAAAGATAAAAAAAGAAAAAATAATTAAAGGGAAATAGAGATTGAAGCCAAGTAACTGCATGCTAAAATTGCTGATAGGTGGACAATTGACAATAAATTTTAATTTCGTGCATATTCCTCACGTGTAAGACAGTAAAGTTTGAAGTATAATTGAAATTTATTAAACATACTAATTTAGAAATGAAAGAAAACAACTTACTTAAAATATGAATATTCGATAAATTTTGTTTGAGAAATTATTAAACTTCACATATAAGATCATTAGGATAACACATAATTTTAGAATATAATAAAAAATTAATTAAAAAACACTACGTCAAATTTGACATATAATAGCATTTTGAAATGCTGTGAAAACTAAAAAAACTGTTGCAGTAAGATAAGATAGTATTTATTCATGTGTTGTATATGTGATCGCAGCCTTATATCTTTAGTAGCATTTTTACATATGTATAATAACACTTATCAAAATGCTTATCAAATTTGACACATATATAATAGCATTTTTTTTTGCAGCAGCCTTATCTCTGGCCAAAAAAAAATTACAAGTGTTAAACAAATGTATGTTATTAAAAACAAATATTATTGTCTTATACACCGACGATGAAATTTTTTAATTTTACAAACGAGATTAAAAAACTGCTTCATGTTCAATTTATTTATTTTTTAGTTTTTTAAATATAACTTGAAGACATGTGATAATTTTTTAACCCGACTTGTAAAGTTAAGAAAACTCTATCATCGGTGTACACGACAATTATCCTTAAAAAATAATAAAATACCCAACCATGTTTATTCTGAAATGGATGTGGATATATTTTCTTAATTAATTCTTGCAAGTGGATGGATTAATTCTATCTAAATTGAAAATCTCCTTTTCATTGCCATCAAAATTTGGAGTCAATCCGCTTTAAGAATTGAAAGAAAAAAAGGGAAATTCCAATTTAATCCAGTTCAACCCTCAAATGGAACGTAATGATGAAGAGTATCAATTCTTACACAGTTCAGTTGAAATATAGTGATTCGTACTTAAGAAGAAATTAACAGACGAGAATGGACAAAAGATGAGCAAAAATGCAATTATACCAACAACAGTAACAGGCTAAAAAGAAACTTGATTCTAATATTTATGAAACTTACTTATCAGGTTTTATTAACAATTGATGTAAAAAAAAAAAAAAAGTCTGAAATTAACAATTATGAGTTTGGTTAATCTATGTCTATAAATATTTTTTAATTATTATTTTAAGAAAAAATTTTACATTTAATTTATTATTTTTATTAAATTTAAAAAATATATATTACATTAATTATATTTTTCTGTCCTAAATCATTATCTTAATTCTTAACCAATGCTTAATATTTTCCAACAATTATAAGCTATCCATCTGAATTAAACAAAAGGCTAAGCATGAAAATTATTGCAGCAATCAAACTTCTACAAGTGGAAAAGGATGTTAGGTAAAGAATATTTTAAACTTTGCTATAAACATAATTAATTTCTATCTAAAGAGATTTTTTTTTTTTTGTGTGGATAAGTAAGTGTTTTATTTATCCAGAAAGCAGTTAAACTGCTACATCCAACATCATGTGCAACATGTACTTAAAGCTATACATACTTAAACAATACTTGAACAAAACTTAAGACCACTAATCAATCAGGGAACAATAGCAACATACTTCAGCAATACTTAAAGCTATACCAGAATGGACAAAGATCCTAAGAAAAAAGAGACAGTCCCCAATCTGCATCCAATCTTCGGTTCACTTCATCAGGACTAATGTTCTTGAGCCCCAACAATCGCATTCTGATGATCTCTTTTATCTGCTCAATGATGGCTCCTTGTGTGGATTGAAGGCGATTAAAACACCTATTATTTCTCTCCCTCCAGATCGAGTAAAGAAAGACACTCCATGATAAACGCAAAATAACAGAAATGAGAGTTTTTCCTTTGATTCTGTTTACTGCCCATTGCAGCTCTGCTTGCCAGCTCCTTATGCTTCTATGAAGTTGGCATAAGCATAGTATATGCCCACAGATTTCCTTTGAATAGTCACATTCGAAAAATATATGATTCCGGGTTTCTTGCTCAGTTTGACATAGCTCACATTTGCCATCCACCTCCATGCCCCATGACATCAATCTGTTCTTTGTAGGCAGTTTGTCCAATATAGCCATCCAAGCTACCAGTGCATGTTTAGGAATATGAAATGGAAACCAGATCAGTTTATCCCACTCCACCTTGTCCTGCCTAGGCCTGAGATCATTCCAGACCTTAGCCACCATAAATCTGTTCCCAGGGAACTTCCAAGTTAGAGCACCATTCTGGTTGGAGGTGAACCTCAAAGCCAAAGCCCTCAGCTGAAGCATTTTACGCCATGTCCAGCTGCTTCCTGGGGAAGGTTGAACCTGCCACACTGTTCTTCCTTTCAGCACATAGGCATGAAGCCAGGCAATCCACAATGAATCTGCCTGAGAGAGAAGTGCCCATAGGTGCTGAATAATGCAAGCCTTATTCCATATTCCCAAGTCTTTTAATCCAAGACCCCCTCTGACTTTGGACAGCAAATGGAACTCCATTTGACTCTTGCTCCCTTAGCTGAGTCATCTCTTCCTTTCCAGAAGAACCTGCTGCATAATTGATTAACTCTTTTAAGAACAGCCTTAGGCAATACAAAGTGCCTGCACCAGAAATTGGACACATTAAAAAGAACAGATTGAATGAGCTGAAGCCTTCCTGCATAGGATAACATGCGTGCTGCCCAACCATTGATTCTCTGAGTAATTCTGTCGATCAAAGGAGAACAATCCTTTTCAGAGAGTCTTCTTGTGACCAAAGGGACCCCAAGGTACCTAACAGGTAGTTTGCCAAGTTTAAACCCTGTCAACTCTTGCATCTCAAGTAGAGTGGTCCTACTAACACCAGAGGAGAAGACTTCACTCTTGGAAGGGTTTAATTGCAAACCAGAAATGGTATAAAAGTAATGGAGAATACCCTGTATGCCCACAACAGAATCCAAGTTACCCTTTGCAAAAATCAGCAGATCATCTGCAAAGCACAGGTGAGTAAGCTTGATTCTGTGACATTTAGGATGGTAGCTGTAAACTCCATGAAGAGCCCCTGCATCCAGGAGTCTGGATAAAACATTCATAGCAATGACAAAAAGATAAGGAGAGAGAGGGTCTCCCTGCCTTAACCCCTTTGCTCCTTCAAAGTACCCTACTAATCCCCCATTAAGAGAAATTGAGAACTTTGGGGAAGTGATGCATGCCTTGATCCATCCTATGAACTTATCAGGCAATCCATAAACTGATAGAACAGTGAGAATGAAGTCCCAATTTAATGAATCAAAAGCTTTTTGGAGATCAATCTTCATTGCAAAACGGGGGGATAAGGTTGCTCTTCCATACCCTTTGACCAGTTCCTGAGCCATGAGAATATTATCTGAGATGCTTCTCCCTGGTATGAAGGCACTCTGATTGCTGGAGATCATAGCAGGAAGGAGTGGAGTGAGCCTGGCAGTGATGATCCTGGTAATACATTTATAAATGACAGAGCAGCATGAAATAGGCCTGAAGTCCTTCATATGATTAGGATTCTGGAATTTTGGGACAAGAGCAATACATGTAGAGTTAAAGACTGATATCCTGCTCCCTGATTGAAAGAAGGATAAGATTGCTGCAGTGACATCCTCTTCCACAATAGGCCAAGCAGTTTTAAAAAACTGTGCAGTGTATCCATCTGGCCCTGGGGCTTTGTCCCCATTCTGTTCAAACATGGCTCTTTTCACCTCCTCTTTTGTAACAGCCTTAGCTAAATTGTCCTTAGCTTCAGCAGGCAAGGCGGGCTGAATAAGTTTAGTAAGAAGCTCCCTAGGGCAGTCTGTGACCTGTTTGTCCTCAGTCCCAATCAACTTCTGAAAGAACCTTACAGCCTCCTTTGAGATTTGGCCAAAATCTTCCAACTTCCTTCCCTCATCATCATAGAGGACTCTGATGGATTGCTTGCTATGCTTTGCTGACACCATTTTATGGAAATAATGAGTGTTCTGATCCCCCTCCTGCAGCCATTTTATCCTTATTTTTGCCTGTAATAACTTTCCTCAGCCTTTTTGAGTTCCATCAATTCTGCATAGAGTCTTCTTTCTGTTTCAACAAGAGTATTAGATGGCCTTTGATGCAGATTGATCATCTGCATGCTCTCCAATTCTTGTCTTTTATCTTGAACCTTCCCTGAAATGTTGCCATATATGGCCAGGTTAAATGCCCTCAGTACTGCATTTAATCTCTTCAATTTGTGGAATAGAGTGGTCATAGGGTTGCCAATGAAAGGCTCTTGCCAAGAGTTTTTCACAATGTTCAGGAACTCTGGATTCCCAGTCCAGAAATTAAAAAACCTAAATGGCTTTGGGGGAGAATGAGCAGTCAAGTTCATCTTTATGTATGCTAGGCAGTGATCAGAAACCATTGGAGCCAAAAACTCAACAAATGAGTGAGCAAACTGTATATGCCAGCAATCATTCACCAAAACCCTATCAAGCTTTTTAGCCAAGTAAGTATCAGTTTGGTGGTTGGACCAAGTGAATGCTGGTCCAGTACTGGTATGATCAAACACTGATAGCTGTGTCAAGCAGTCCTGAAAATCCTTCATATCAGAGGTAAGCATGTAGGAGCCATTGAAATCTGAGCTTTCCTGTGGTCTTGCTATAACATTGAAATCTCCAGCCAAAAGCCAAGGAGAGCCATCAATTCTGCCTTGAATGTCCTGAAGATGGTGCCAAAGCCTTCTTCTACTTATGCCTTCATTGCTTCCATAAATTGCTGTAATGTAGAACCTGGTAGAATTATAAGTGGTGCAGCATGTAATGCTCTGATCAGATGTTGCAATAAGATTAACCTGCATCTGATTTCTCCATAGGAACCATATTCTCCCATTATAAGCTTCTAAGTAGTTGTGATGTAGCTTCCATCCCTGAAAGAGCCTATCTACTATAGCTGGCATGTTTTGTTGTTTCACTCTTGTTTCCAGTAAGCAAACAAGGTCTGCCTTCAGGCAGTTTATTCTCTGTATAATACTTTTCTGCTTTTGAGGGTTGTTTAGCCCCCTAGTATTCCATACTATAAAATTCATGAAAGTTGAGGGGGGGTCACTCCAGAGGCAGGTAAAACTGCCTTACCTCTTTTCCCTTTGTCAATGGGCCCTTTCTTCTTATTCTTTAAGGCTTTCATCAAGTCTGCAACTCCTGCTGCTGCTGCCCTTTGCTTCTTAGGAGAGTTTGGAAGGATTTCCACCAATTGTTCCTCCTCTCTCCATTGCTCAGAGCCACTAGTTTGTCCAGGGTCTACATTTGTCCTCTCTTCCATTATGGAAGAGGGCAATAAACTCGATCGATCCTAAAGCGTTTCCACTAGTCACCCTACACATAAAAATACTGCTTGAAAACGATCCCAAGAAATTTCTTTCTCAAAGAACTTTGAAATCTATCCACATTTTATTTTATTCTTGTATAAGCTTCGTTAGCCTTGTCATAACGGTTTTTCGGACCGCTAGGACGAATTTTATGAAAACACAAACAATGGAGTCGCCACCAATCTTTTTTTGCTAGGTGTGATTGGCCACCTATTAAAACCGATTTTAGTAAAATATTCTAAAATTAATTAAAACATTTTTTTAAAACCAATTTTGAAGTCCGCGCTTTGAACCAGAGTAAAAACAAATTTGGGTTCGGGAGTCGGTTACGTGCGGGGAAGGATTAGCACCCCCGCAACGCCCGTTTAGAAAACGGTACCACTTGATCACGTGTTATCTTTAATCTCGATTTAATGGATTTAACATCGGTATTTAAAAATAATTATCTTTTATTTTTTTATTCTTAAAAAAAAACATGTTTATTATTTTTTGAATTTTCTTGAACTGTTTTTTATTTTTATTTTTTAAAATCGAAAGTGAACATAAATTTATTATTGAAAATACTCATTAAATATTCCCGACACTCTCGGTGGTATTTAACGAGATCTTCTCACCTCAAGACATCTCAAGAACCACAACCGTGATATCTTTCGAATTTCGTCGTCGGCAATTTAAAATCTTTTTTTTTTTTTGAAAAGTAAATTAAAATGTTTTTAATAATTATTTCCGAAATAAAAGAAATTATCTATGTAAGAGTAATTCCCGAATCACTCCGATACTTTCGATAGTGTTTTGATTATTATTCTTACTCGGACCATTTCGAAGAACGATCGATATTCTGACCATCCGAGAAAGAGATCCGTTTTTTAGAGAATTTTATTTATCGAAAATAATTTTAAAAGACATGTATTAAAAGAATTTATAATTTTATATATTTTTTTTTAAAACCGAAACCGAGTATTAAAAATATGTCGAATGCCGAACGAAAATAAATAAATGAAAATAAATAAGAAAATTAAATTCATACCTGACGAATGTCGAGAATCAGAAAAATTAAAATGCCGGACTTGGTCTTCGTAAAATCACCTGTCAAATTTCGAGAATCCGAAGTTTAAAATTCCGGACTTTATCTTCACAAAATCACCTAACACATACAGCTCCATAAATATGCCATATCTAGCATATATTATGCTGAATTTCCCACGAGCCATTTATCACGTGCATATAACACTGTATTCAACATATTCTCAAACAACAAAAAGTAACCCATCCACTATGATATAATGATGTCTACTTTTGCAAAAGGAATTTCTTCAATTGCATAAACATGTGCTGCCCCTGCTTTTGCACAAAACAAGGACAAAATTCCAGCTCGAGGTCCCACATCAAGAACTACTTTGTTCTAAAATTGAAACTTATTCTGATAAATAACGTTTTGATATGTCTTAGTTCGCACTACATCCTTGAGCATTTCTTCATGAATACCGAAGTGAGAGTAAGAATCGAAGTAATAATCAGCACTGGTTTTATTATCATCGCCGTCGCAATCGACAAAGGAGACGTCCTGTTCTCCCATGGAGACACCTTCAGTAGCTTTATCAACGGCGAGGATTGAACCGTCGAGATTGGAACTGCCAGTGGCGGCTCCGTCGTCGTCAGCGTCTTGGAAGCGAATCTTGGTTCCTTCGTATTGGTTCGAAGAGTTGGTCGAGGTTTTTTTGCTAAAGGGAGAGTCCGAACCAGTGAAGGCTCGGATCTGGGGAGTTTTGTTTTTTTGTTTTTTTGTTTTTTTGGTCTTCTGAAGAGGACCCAGATATGAGTTTCGGACCCCAGATCTTTTTTTTTTTTTTTTGTGAAAAGGGGGGATCCCGATCTGGATCTGGACTCCTCTCCCTGGCTGAGGCTTCGGCCCCCCCTTTGGTTTTTTTGGTGGGTTCGAGTCTGGGAGCCCCCCGAATCCGAGGTCTTCCTCCCTCTTTTATAGGGGGTTGTGGCGGTGGGGAGGTTCTGGATGTCAGGCTGGTGGCGGCTGGTGGCGGCTGGCGGCGGGTTAGGTGGCTGCAACAGGGAGAGGCGGCTAGGGTTACTTAGGGGGGAAGGATATTGGTTTGGGCTTGGGCTTGGGTTTGGTTGAAATGGGCTCGAAAATTGGGCCAGTGGTTGGGTTTTTCTGAGTTTGGCCCAAATCGGGCTTTTCTTGTAGATTGGGCCTGCTGAATAGCAGGCCCGGTTCGCACTTGGTCTGGGTCGGATTCGGATCCGACCCGGACGAAAATTGGTTATTACAGCTGCCCCTCTTTGCACATTGCTGAGAATCAGGAATAGGGCAAAGACAGTATAACCAATTTTGTCCGGTTATTGAGATCCATTTTTAGCGATGCTCTATCATTTGGAAAATAAATTGCTCCTCTAATCAGAGGCTCTATCACTTGGAAAAATAAATTGTTCCTCTAATCAGAGGCTCTATCACTTGGAAAAATAAATTGCTCCTCTCATCAGAGGCTCTATCACTTGAAAAAATAAATTGCTCCTCTAATCAGAGGCTCTATCACTTGGAAAAATAAACTGCTCCTCTAATCAGAGGCTCTATCACTTGGAAAATAAATTGCTCCTCTAATCAGAGGCTCTATCACTTGGAAAAATAAACTGCTCCTCTAATCAGAGGCTCTACGACTTTGAAAACAAATTGTTCCTCTCATCAGAGGCTCCACAACTTTGAAAATAAATTGCTCCTCTAATCAGAGGCTCTATCACTTCGAAATTTAAATTGCTCCTCTCATCAGAGGCTCCACAACTTTGAAAAATAAATTGCTCCTCTAATCAGAGGCTCTACGACTTTGAAAATAAATTGCTCCTCTCATTAGAGGCTCCATCACTTGGAAAATAAATTGCTCCTCTCATCAGAGGCTCCACGACTTTGAAAATAAATTGCTCCTCTAATCAGAGGCTCCACAACTTTTGAAAATAAATTGCTCCTCTCATCAGATGCTCCACACTTGAAAAAATAAATTGCTCCTCTAATCAGAGGCTCCACGACTTTGAAAATAAATTGCTCCTCTCATCAGAGGCTTTATGACTTGGAAAAATAAATTGCTCCTCTAATCAGAGGCTCCACGACTTTGAAAATAAATTGCTCCTCTCATCAGAGGCTCCATCACTTGGAAAAATAAATTGCTCCTCTAATCAGAGGCTCCACGACTTTGAAAATAAATTGCTCATCTCATCAGAGGCTTCACAACTTTGAAATCTTAAAACGAACTTTGAATTTTGGACAATGAGTTTGAACACAACTTAGATTATCACATCACTTACTACCTTAGTCTTACAAAAGTGAAGACTCATTCTGGATATCCCATCTCTTTCTCGTTCAGTTTTAAAATTCCTTGTCAGATTCTTCGGATATCGCCACTCGACTAATCATACCGAGGCTCGACCTTTGAGTTTGACTTCGCAAGAATTGAAAATGGTACCCGGAGGTTTTGAAAGATGTCATTTTGAAAATGGCGCCCGGAGGTCTTATCCATGACTTTTGAGAATAATGCCCGGAGGTCTTGAAACAGGTGCCCAGAGGTTTTTTTTTTTTTAAATTTTCTATCACTTTGAAAAATAAATTGCTCCTCTAATCAGAGGCTCCATCACTTGAAAATAAATTGCTCCTCTCATCAGAGGCTCCACAACTTTGAAATTTAAATTGCTCCTCTCATCAGAGGCTCCACAACTTTGAAATTTAAATTGCTCCTCTCATCAGAGGCTCCACAACTTTGAAAATAAAATTCTCTTGGTGATCATACCTGAAGATCATATCTTGGAAGAAATTTCACTGAATGTTCGAATTCAAATGTCAAAATTTTAAATAGTCAATGACATGCATGAAATGTGAATGTCATGCGATGTCAATGCGTATGCCCCTGATGATGCATGTGCAAGTACCTTCGGATACTGTACATAAATATGCGAATGTTCATGAATGATATGAATGTTCCCAATTGTTTCTCCTGATCTTGGTTTAGTTTTTCCAAATTGTTTTTCCTCTTCGAAACAGAGCGTATCCTGAAACGCTCGTGCCTCGTAAGAGATCAATCTTTTTCTTTACTTTGGAACTATCCCTTTGCCCCGATAGTTTTTCAAAATTTTATCAACTGGAGTCCGAGTGTTCATTTCTTCTACCTTAATAGTCCCATACCTCTGGGCCAGAAGAACCTTCGTCTTATGCCAACATCGGAAATGGTTTCTTCCAAAAATATTTTCATTTATCTGCTTTTGCTTGCTTTTTTTTTTTTTTTTGAAAAATGTTTGCTTATTTACTGAAAACTTTTGAGCTGAAAATGTCATCGTCTGATATTATGATATCCACATCTCTTGAAGATTGATGATCACTGTTAGAAATTTTTCTGAGTGTCAATTCGGATTTTTCAAATTGAGTCGGAAGGCTTGGTACCATAAGATTTTGGTTGATCCAAGGAGACTTCACAACAGAAAAAATGTATATCCTTTCTAGACTCACAAATGAAACAGATTTTATAGAACATGATTTTTTTTTTTTTGGACTTAAACAAATTCAACCTTCTTTTAGTTTCCAAATTATGGCGCTTTGACAAACGTCAAGACTAGCTGGGAGGTTCAAACTGGAAAGTTAATTCTGTAAAGGAAAACGGTCTTGGTTTTTAAAGTCAAACCTCCAACTGAGAGTTGACAGTTTTGGGATATCTTGGAATTCTCAGATGTTCCTTAACTTCTTCAAACTGATTTCTTCTTTTGTTATGGCCTCGACGATACCATAAGCAGCACCGAAATTCTCCCATTTTACTCTAGACTGCCCGTGTCGGGTTTTCACCCTAGAGTCTCCTTCTTTCCATTTTTCATTTTTTTGTTAAATGTTTCACCATGCATTCAAGAAATCAAGACTTATCCAAAAAAGATTTTTAACCAGAAAGGAGACCGAAGTCTCATGCATTTCTCTAAGAATAAACTCATCAATTTAAATGACCATGATCAATTTAAATGACCATAATTTGGAGGATTCTCTTTGAAACATTTGTCATTGTTGAGCTTTTCTTCTTATCCGATGATTTTCATCCGTTCTTTTCTTCCTTTTCTGTTTTTTTTTTGCTTTCCTTTTTCTTTTTATCTCCCTTTTTTTTGCGTTTCTACTTTGGCAAGGTGAGCTCAAATTTCTTTTTGATTCTTGACATTGTTTTTTTTTTCGTCTTCGAACTAGGACTTCATTATCTGTGACCTTTGAAAAGATCCTTCCTCGCATTTGCCCTCTAGTGTGGAGGGTGATCCTTGATCGGGGTTGAAAGAACGAAAGTATTCATTAGGCTCAAAAGGGGTAGCAAAAGGATATTTTCTATTTTGTGAAAGGATGATGAAAGATGGCCATTTTTCATCTCGAACACAAGCACGTAAATCGAAGAATTATTCCTTAGAGGAAAATAATGAAAGGTTTTTTTTTTTTTTCTTGAAACCATCTTGAATTTCATCAATGCATGAGGTCACACTCATTTTTCATTTTTTTCATTTTTTTTCCTTTTTTTTCATTTTTTTCTTTCTTTGATGCATGAATAATAACTCGTATTTGACACAAAACAATAATAAAACATAACTAAAAACTATATAATTATATGAGTTATCAAACCCCCACACTTAGGTTGTTGCTAGTCCCTAGCAAAACAAAAGAAAAATAAAATAAGAAAATCTAATCTAATCCATTTTCGTAGGAAATCACGGTGGCACTTAGCATGTGACACAAGCCTTTAAACCCCTAGGTGTCCCTAGTGGACGAGTTTAGTCTCGTGAGGGTTTACTAGAACGATACCCACAAACATTAAAAAACTAAAATATAAATAAACTACATATACTAAAAATATTTACTCCTAATCTTTTCAATACAAATTAGAGACAATCTTTGAACAAGTCTTATAAATTAATCAATAGTTTAAAGAATTTCACAAAAAATCATGCTTAAATGTTTTGAGTTAAGCCAATATTAACATAACATATTTCAATCAAAATAGTGCATATTCAACTTAATCTCAACCTCTCACATGGGATACTCTCATGATTTTCACTCTTTAAAGTAGTGGTAAAGTGTTTATACTCAATCAATCTTATGAAAATAGTTCTACCATATGCTTGCTTGTCCACCTATTCTCCACTAAGAGATCATGCAACTTCATAAATCAAGAGGTCTTTAATCAAGGTTGTAATAGGGCCAAGGGGTTTGTAATGTGGTTGAAGAACAAAAGGATAAAGATATCACAAAGGTTCCAAAGAGTTCATAAAGTTTAGAGATATAATAAGATCATACAAAGAAACTTCTCATATTCTTTACAAATATATAGTCACATAGGCTAAATATTCATGTTGAGCCTTTGCTTCATTCTAACCAACTTTGTAACATCTTTTTCTTTACTTTAACTAAAAGTTCAAGAGAAGATTTTTTTTTTTTTTTTTTAATATGGGAATGTATTTGACAATGATCCCTTTCTTTTTCTCTTGACTTTTTCTTTTCTTTTCTTCCCCCACACTTATCTTTTGTTTCTAACCCAAATTTTCAACTAAAAATATCCCTTGTTTTTTGCAATATGTCTCAAAATATATAATCCATCTTTAGAACAAGGGTAAGGATATAAGTATATTTAGGCTAGGTGTAAGTTGTGGTTACCAATAAAACAGCATATTTAATGTAGGCTCAAATTGGCTCACTAGTGGGGATGTTCTCTTAGAACATTAATAATGGATGGCTGTTTGGCTCTGGTTATAATCCTAATGCCTCTATCATATTCATGTTGTCACATGCGTCAATATAGTCTCAACAAGGTCTAAAGCAAGTTCTAGAGAATCATGTAATCATAAGAGCACTCAAGAAAGAAATTAGATTGATTTGTATAATGCGTCAATCATTATAGGCTCAAAAACTCACAAGGATGATTATACAAGTCAGATTAAGTCTAAACATGCTTCTTTCTCAATTAACATATCATATTAACATTGGCTCATAAAAAGATTGATATCAAGTTCAATTCTCATGAAAATCTTCTCACTAATAAATCTGTTTTAGACTTATGCAATTCATATCTCATCATAGTATTGAAAAGGAACTAAAACACACTAAAAATAAAAATAAAGACTCATAAAAAAAATAGTAGACAAAAATAAAAGAAATCCTAAATCATTCCCCCCACACTTAATTCTTACATTGTCCTCAATGTAAGTCGATTAACCCAAATGAAAGAATCATGTGTAAGAGAAAAGAACTAATAACATAAGAATAGGAACAACTAAGACTCAAAACAAAACAAACTCATGCAACCTAAATAATCCTAAAATACTAAACAAAAATTAACAAGTAAACATAAAAAGATTAAAATCAAACTGACAAGGTATGTCTCAAGTCTCCCTTACTCAAACCTTGTTCAGAATGAATACTTCTAAATGGCTTAAAACACAACAAATTTTTTTTTTTTTTTTTTTTTTTTTTACAAATTAGCATCCCTTACCCCCTGCAGAGGTTGCTAATCACTTATTATAACTGAGACACAACAAACAAAATGTTAGATAATGTCACAAAGACAAAGTGCAATCCACTCCTTGCTCGTCCATATCTCTTTTTCTTTTTCCGAGCATTTGCGAAACAACCGTAGCAGATAAATACTCATAAGCTTGGAGCTTTTTGAGTAAATCTTCAATGGTTGTAGCAGAAATTATGGTTCTCCTTGCCTCTGAAAACATGAATCCATTTTCCACAGCATTATCTAAATATGAAAGCAAATTATTAAAATAACCATTAATATTAAGCAAACCAATGGGTTTCTTATTTGTGACCAAAGATGACCAAGAAGCCACGCAAGCTATTTCTTCCAATGTACCCAGACCTCCTGGTAAAGCAATGAATGCATCGGCAGAATGGTACATGATTGTCATCCGTTCAGGGATACTCCAGACTTGTATTTCCTTACCCAAGGTAGGTCCACAAAAATCTGTGAATAGTTTTGGCACGATTCCTAGAACTGGACTTCCTCCGGCGTGTGCTGCTGTAGCGACTGCTCCCATTAAACCCGTACTACCGCCTCCATAAATCAACTGGATCTTTTGTTGGGCAAGTATTACTCCAACTCTTATGGCTTCATCAGCGAATATGTTATTTTTCCCTGGATAAGCACCTCCAAAGACACAAAATTTTTTAATGCGTTGGGACGAAGTACTTTCCATTTTTTTTTGAGTGCCTGAAAGAGAATGAGTACATGGTGTAATATATAGAGGACTGAGTAGTGAATCAGACAAGAGTAATAATGTCGCCGAAAGTGTATCTGACCTGTCAGAAGAAAATGTTAACCTAACAAAAGATTTTTGCGTGATTTCAGGAAGAAAATCAAAAAAAGAGAAGAAAAATCAACCGTAAAAGTAATAATGCGCCGAAAGTGTATTTGGCATCTTCCTCGTTGATGGGGTCGTTTTTTTTTTTTTTTTTTTTTTTTTTTTTTTTGGATTTGGATCTGGCTTGTGGGGTTTTCTGTTTTTGTTTCGGATCTCTTTGTGTGTTTCGGATCTAGCCTGTGTCATAGAGGTATGCAGTGATTCTTATACCTCTGATTCAGAAGAGAAATCTTTGCAAAACTAAACCGACTTCCTTTTTTATTCTCCAAATGTGTTTCATGATGCATGAGCTATGAATGCCGTGAATGTAACACGATGCCCATATGATGCATGTAAAGAATAAACAAATTAATGCATGAGTATATACAGAAAACCATTCATGATTTGCACTGAACTTAATTATTCAACAATTTCATTGCACAAACTTTGCCCCCAAATTCAATCCGCAGAATTTTTGTTTTTTTTTTTGTTTTGAAAAATGTTTTTTTTTTTAGACAGTTTTTTTCGTAAAAATAAAAATATTATTTAAAAAAAAACCAATTTTTATCAAAAACTTTTGTGGTAGTGGGTCTTATTATGGCACAAATGTCCGAGTATTTATTCAACACTACCGGTTTGCAATTCTCATTTAATCGACAACAAGTGTTTATGCGGTTTATCAAATGAGATTATTATCAACGTGAAATCAAAAATACAACTATAAATGTACATGCTTTATTTACAAATGCATTAGTGCATGAAATGTACGAGATGTACGAAAAGAAAGAATTTTCATATTTACAAATTCAAAAAAAAAAAAAAATAACGAACATTTGCTCTGACAGTATCAACTTATTTAAGCATCACGGTGCTTTCGGAACGAAAAATGAAACTTATTGCGGGTAGCACGATGTACGTTCATCATTACCCGATTTACAGTTTTTTGTCCGGAGTGTAAACAAATAGCGAAAGATCACCATGTTCCTTCCAAATTTCGAGGATATCCGATCGGAAATTCGATATGGCTCTACTCAAGTTCACTACATGAGGTTGAGTTAGGTTCTAAAAGGCTCCAAATTGCTCCTTACTGTCGCCCGTGAAGGCTAGTAAGGCATCCCGATTTAAAACGAGTTCAATTTGTTGGAGCATATTTTCCAAGCTTATGCGGAGGTTATTGCCTCACGAAAGCGTAGGTACTTTATTACTCCGAAAGTGTTTCGCTAGCCCATGCGGAGGTTATTGCCTCACGAGAGCGTAGGTACTTTACTTTCACCTAAAGGGATAAAGCTCGGGTGTAGAGCTTATGTATGAAATGCATGTGTCCGTATATGAGAAGGAAAAAGCAAACCTTCGACTCTTTGTCTACGACTCTTTATTATAAACATTCCACGATTTAAAAAAATAAACGACATAAAAAAATGAACAAAGAATTAACAAATATCAAAATGTAACTCCCAGCAAAATAGAAACACAGAAAGAAAGAATATAAAGAGAATTAAAATTAAATATCGATTAAATCTATTAATTCGAGATTTTAAAATAACACATGATCAATTTGTGGCTCGACTCTCAAAGATCTCCCCAGTGGAGTCGCCAAGCTGTCATAACGGTTTTTCGGACCGCTAGGACGAATTTTGTGAAAACACAAACAATGGAGTCGCCACCAATCTTTTTTTGCTAGGTGTGATTGGCCACCTATTAAAACCGATTTTAGTAAAATATTCTAAAATTAATTAAAACATTTTTTTAAAACCAATTTTGAAGTCCGCGCTTTGAACCAGAGTAAAAACAAATTTGGGTTCGGGAGTCGGTTACGTGCGGGGAAGGATTAGCACCCCCGCAACGCCCGTTTAGAAAACGGTACCACTTGATCACGTGTTATCTTTAATCTCGATTTAATGGATTTAACATCGGTATTTAAAAATAATTATCTTTTATTTTTTTATTCTTAAAAAAAAAACATGTTTATTATTTTTTGAATTTTCTTGAACTGTTTTTTATTTTTATTTTTTAAAATCGAAAGTGAACATAAATTTATTATTGAAAATACTCATTAAATATTCCCGACACTCTCGGTGGTATTTAACGAGATCTTCTCACCTCAAGACATCTCAAGAACCACAACCGTGATATCTTTCGAATTCCGTCGTCGGCAATTTAAAATCTTTTTTTTTTTTTTTGAAAAGTAAATTAAAATGTTTTTAATAATTATTTCCGAAATAAAAGAAATTATCTATGTAAGAGTAATTCCCGAATCACTCCGATACTTTCGATAGTGTTTTGATTATTATTCTTACTCGGACCATTTCGAAGAACGATCGATATTCTGACCATCCGAGAAAGAGATCCGTTTTTTAGAGAATTTTATTTATCGAAAATAATTTTAAAAGACATGTATTAAAAGAATTTATAATTTTATATATTTTTTTTAAAACCGAAACCGAGTATTAAAAATATGTCGAATGCCGAACGAAAATAAATAAATGAAAATAAATAAGAAAATTAAATTCATACCTGACGAATGTCGAGAATCAGAAAAATTAAAATACCGGACTTGGTCTTCGTAAAATCACCTGTCAAATTTCGAGAATCCGAAGTTTAAAATTCCGGACTTTATCTTCACAAAATCACCTAACACATACAGCTCCATAAATATGCCATATCTAGCATATATTATGCTGAATTTCCCACGAGCCATTTATCACGTGCATATAACACTGTATTCAACATATTCTCAAACAACAAAAAGTAACCCATCCACTATGATATAATGATGTCTACTTTTGCAAAAGGAATTTCTTCAATTGCATAAACATGTGTTGCCCCTGCTTTTGCACAAAACAAGGACAAAATTCCAGCTCCAGGTCCCACATCAAGAACTACTTTGTTCTAAAATTGAAACTTATTCTGATAAATAACGTTTTGATATGTCTTAGTTCGCACTACATCCTTGAGCATTTCTTCATGAATACCGAAGTGAGAGTAAGAATCGAAGTAATAATCAGCACTGGTTTTATTATCATCGCCGTCGCAATCGACAAAGGAGACGTCCTGTTCTCCCATGGAGACACCTTCAGTAGCTTTATCAACGGCGAGGATTGAACCGTCGAGATTGGAACTGCCAGTGGCGGCTCCGTCGTCGTCAGCGTCTTGGAAGCGAATCTTGGTTCCTTCGTATTGGTTCGAAGAGTTGGTCGAGGTTTTTTTGCTAAAGGGAGAGTCCGAACCAGTGAAGGCTCGGATCTGGGGAGTTTTGTTTTTTTGTTTTTTGTTTTTTTTTGGTCTTCTGAAGAGGACCCAGATATGAGTTTCGGACCCCAGATCTTTTTTTTTTTTTTGTGAAAAGGGGGGATCCCGATCTGGATCTGGACTCCTCTCCCTGGCTGAGGCTTCGGCCCCCCCTTTGGTTTTTTTGGTGGGTTCGAGTCTGGGAGCCCCCCGAATCCGAGGTCTTCCTCCCTCTTTTATAGGGGGTTGTGGCGGTGGGGAGGTTCTGGATGTCAGGCTGGTGGCGGCTGGCGGCGGGTTAGGTGGCTGCAACAGGGAGAGGCGGCTAGGGTTACTTAGGGGGGAAGGATATTGGTTTGGGCTTGGGCTTGGGTTTGGTTGAAATGGGCTCGAAAATTGGGCCAGTGGTTGGGTTTTTCTGAGTTTGGCCCAAATCGGGCTTTTCTTGTAGATTGGGCCTGCTGAATAGCAGGCCCGGTTCGCACTTGGTCTGGGTCGGATTCGGATCCGACCCGGACGAAAATTGGTTATTACAAGCCTAACCAAATAATCTCTCTACGATGACTTTACAAATTCATATAGTTCGCAGTTTGAAAAAAAAAAATTATAAATATTAAGATTTGAATCTCAAACTTATTGAAAATTACTTTTTGTATAAATCAATATGACTAAATCCGGATTCACTCTTAGTTTTAAACGTAACCATCGGCATTATTATTCCACCAACCTTGCAATTTTTATTTAATAAAGATAGGAGGGAAATGACATCAGATCTCTAGCAATAATGAAATGGAGCATACTTTCATATATAATATTCCATCACAAACATACTTATCCTTCTTAGAATTTTTAAAAAACAAAACCATAGTCTATTTCTTCATAAATTACTAGTTAAGTTAGTTGTCTTGTGCTCATAATAATTCCTATAATTTATAGTAAGGCGGTTGGTCGGTTGCCAATCGGGCGGTGCCGGCTATGGCTCTCTTTTCTTAAACTACTAGCTCTTAAGCTTTTATATAAATTACCTTCTTCATAAAATTTAAACTCAAAATAACGAAATTAAAGTTGTAGATAGGCAGAGGTTGCTTAGTCTTGAGCTAAGTTTTTGAGTCTTTGATTCTCTTTTGTTTTTGTGAGGCCAAAATGGTTAAGTTAGCTTTCGGTAGGTGATTCTTTCAGTATTGGGTCCCTCAAGGTTTATTTGGCTGAATTCATTGCCACATTGCTTTTTGTCTTTGCTGGTGTTGGATCGGCTATTGCTTATGGTAAATCATGTGCAAAAATCATTCACCCTGGTTTGATTTTACCTACCACCTTAAAACAAAGAATAATAACAAGTTTTTTTCGTAGGATATATATGTTTCTAATTCTTGGCTGCTTCTTTAGGCCCTCATTTAGTTCTACCTTGTTTTGGAGGCAAAAGAAGTGGTCGTGTTGACCATCAATTCAACACCCTTTTTCTCAAATTAGATACATACATGTGAGGAAAATGGAAAACTTTTGCATGGATTTAAGCTATCAAATTTAAGTTAAAGGTGTTACAATTTTTTTACAACTATATATTTGCTAAGATTGGATTAATTCATTGAAATAAAAAGATATACAATTGAACTTGTAGATTATAATTTGATTCATCCCATTCTATTAAATCTGATAACTCGTATATGCATATTGTGTTTCGTTTTTTTTTTTGGTATTAACTCTTAAACATAATTATAATATATGTATTAAAAATATCGTGTTAATCGTATTTAAACGTGTCGTATCATGTTCACATTATTTTTTTAATATCATATCCAAAATTATCAAATTTACTTTTTCATGTAAGTTGATGTAATAATTTTTTTTTTATAAATTTTTTATAGGTAAGCTCACGTCCGATGCAGCTCTAGACCCAGCGGGGCTTGTAGCCGTAGCTGTGGCTCATGCATTTGCCCTCTTTGTTGGGGTTATCCATTGCAGCCAACATCTCAGGTGGCCATTTGAATCCAGCTGTCACCTTTGGATTGGCCGTTGGAGGCAACATCACTATCTTGACTGGCCTTTTCTACTGGATTACCCAATGCCTTGGCTCCATTGTCGCTTGCCTTCTTCTCCAGTTTGCTACTAACGGATTGGTAAAAAAAAAAAAACTTAATTATAGCAATTAAAAACTTAAAACCAGTTTTCTAATTTAAGTTGAACTCTTCAATGATTCGAATCTTGCAGAGCGTACCATTGCTTCAGGAATGAACGCTGTCGAAGGCCTTGTAATGGAGATTGTGATAACATTTGCCCTAGTCCACACTGTATATGCGATGACATCTGACCCAAAGAAGGGTTCTCTAGGAATAATCGCACCCATTGCAATTGGTTTCATCGTGGGTGCTAACATTTTAGCCGCTGGTCCATTTAGTGGTGGTTCAATGAACCCAGCCCGTTCACTTGGACCAGCTGTCGTTAGTGGGAACTTTACTGATAATTGGATCTATTGGGTTGGCCCACTGATTGGAGGAGGGTTTTCTGGGCTTATTTATAGTGATATCTTTATTGGGTCATATTCCCCGGTCTGAAGACTATGCTTAAAAGTGTTTTTTTTTTTTTTTTTTAATTTTATGGTTTTTGTTTTTGTCTAAAATCCAAATGCTTTGATTTCTTTTGCATATGGGATTTGACTTGGGTGTTTTTTTTTTTTTGATAAGTAGATTTTCATTTATCAAAAAAAGCAGCAGTGCTACTACATGTTACAAAACTAGTTTAGTCTAGCTAAACAAATCAGAAAATCAATGTCTTTAGACAAATATGTCTGCATTTAACCTCCAAGAATTACATAAGAACGTATTAACTGAATCTCTTTTAATCTTCCTAAGGTCACTTAACCTGGTCGAGATCATGTCTCTCACTTGCTCAGTGAGGTGCTCCTCCTTTTGCTCAGTTGAGTTGAGCAAACGATTGTTTCTTTCCTTCCAAACTAGGTAGATAACTGCGTTCCAAGCTAGCCTCAATATCGTTGTGATTAGAGCTTTACCTTTGAGGTTGACAGTGGCCCATTGAAGCTCTACATTCCAACATGCAACCTGCCTTTTTAACCTACAAAGTACCATCACTCTCTGCCATATCTGTTTCGAGTAGGAGCAAGTGAAGAATAGATGATCCCTGGTTTCCCTCTCTTGTTTGCACAGCAAACATTTGTCATCCATTGCCATTCCCCAGGAGATAAGCCTATCCTTTGTGGCCAATCTATTTAGGATTGCCATCCAGGAGAGCATAGAATGCCGAGGAATATTAAAATTACACCATACCAACTTATACCAATCCACTTTCCTAGCTGAAGGTCTGATCTTGTTCCACACTGCTGAGACTTGGTACTTTCCCTCAGGGAAAGGCCATTTGCAGCTTCCATCAGCAGTTGTGAGAACTATTCTGGCAGCCACCTCTCTCAATTGCATGATCTTCCTCCAATTCCAACTGCTCCCACTCTGGATAGAGATGTGCCATGGATCTCTATCCTTCAACACATAAGTCTTGATCCAGGCTATCCATAGGGAGCCTGCTTCAATCAGTACAGCCCAAAAATTCCTTAGAATACATGCCTGATTCCAAGTGACAATGTCCTTTACACCAAGTCCCCCTTCTGATTTTGGCAGGCAAATAGACTTCCAGCTAACTTTAGCTCCCTTAGCTTGGCCTTCCTTCCCTTTCCATAAGAAACTTGAACATATCTGCATCAACTTCCTTATGCACTGCGTGGGCAGAACAAAATGTCTGCACCAGAAGTTCTGCAGGTGAAACAGAACTGATTGGATAAGCTGAAGCCTTCCAGCATAAGACAAGAACTTTGTTGCCCATCCTCTAACCCTTGCTGTCACCTTCTCCAGAAGTGGCTCACAGTCCTTCATGGTTAATCTTCTAGTGACTAATGGTACCCCCAGGTATCTGACAGGCAGTGTGCCTGTTTTGAACCCTGTGGACTCTCTGATGAGCCTTAATTCTTCTCTGTCAATTCCTGTGGAGAAGAACTCACTTTTGGTGCTATTAAGTTGGAGCCCTGAGTAGATGTAGAATTGACTTAGCACTAGCTTAATACCCTTCACTGAATCAAGATTGCCCTTGGCAAAGATTAGCAGATCATCAGCAAAACTCAGGTGAGTTAAATGAAGCTTTTTGCACTTTGGATGATAAGAGAAGACCCCATACTGTGCTGCTGAGTCCAGCAACTTGGACAGGACATTGATAGCAATCACAAAGAGGTAGGGGGAAAGGGGATCACCTTGCCTGACTCCTCTTGCCCCCTTAAAGAAGCCCATAAGTCCTCCATTAACAGATATAGAGAAGTAGCTGGTGGATAGGCAACTTTCAATCCAATCTAGGAACTGCTGAGGGACCTGCATTGCCTTCAATACTGCAGTGATGAATTCCCAGCTGATAGTATCAAATGCCTTTTGCAAATCCACTTTTATGGTACATCTTGGGGACAGAGTATTCCTACTATAGCCTCTGACTAACTCTTCAGCAAGCAAGATATTGTCTGTGATACTCCTGCCTGGAATGAAGGCACTCTGATTGGGACAGATCACCAATGGAAGACTGCTCTTTAGTCTGTTAGTCAGAATCTTGCTGATGCATTTGTAAAAGACTGTGCAACAGGAAATTGGTCTGAAATCTCTCATTGTGCTTGGATTAGGGCATTTTGGAATGAGAGCCACACTAGTTGAATTGAAGGATTTGTGCATCACTCCTGTCCTGAAAAAGAACATTGCAGCCTCTGTGACATCCTCACCAACAACTTGCCAGGCTGTTTTGAAGAAGTGAGCTGTGAATCCATCTGGCCCTGGACTCTTGTCACTATGAATCGAAAACATTGCTTCTTTTATCTCTGCAGGAGTTACCCTTTTAACCAGTTCAGCTTGATGCTCTTTAGTGATGGAAGTCTAAAGAAGTTCAGCAAGCAAATCCTGATTACAGCCCTTGACCATATGGTCTTTGGATCCCAACAAGTTCTGGAAGTAGGAGACAGCTTCTGCAGCAATCTGATCAAAGTTTTCAAGTCTGTTTCCTTGTGCATCCGTCAAAGAATGAATGGTAATTTTGCTCAACTTTGCCCTTACCATCCTATGGAAGAAGCCTGTGTTTTGGTCTCCTTCCTTTAGCCATTGAATTCTAGATTTCTGCTTGTAAAAGCTTTCCTCATCTTTGAGAAGATTATTGAAATCCCTGGAAAGGATATCTTTCTTTGCTGCTAGTTCAACATCTGCAGGCTTCCTTAGTAGTTGGAGCTGCATTTCTGCTAATTCCCTTCTTTTGGCTTGTACCTTCTCAGTAATAGCTCCATACTTCTTGAAATTGAAATTCTTTAGCTTCTGCTTCACTCTCTTCAATTTGATATGCAAATTGGACATAGGATCGCCTCTAGTAGGTTCCTGCCATGAGCTCTCAACTATATCCATGAACTCTGCATCCCTAGTCCAGTAATTGAAAAACTTGAATGGTTTGGGAGGGGAGTGATTCTCCAAGCTGGTTTTGATTAGTGCAGCACAGTGATCAGAGGTTTCAGGTGCAATAAATTCCACATAGGAATGTGGGAAAGAGAGGAGCCATTGATCATTGATCATGACCCTATCAAGCTTATTGGCAAGATGATTCTCTTGATGATTTGACCAGGTAAAGATTGGACCAACAAATTGGTGATCCATCAATGCATTCTGTTCAATGCAAAGTTGGAAATCTTTCATATCTGAGGTACTGGGTTGGGATCCATTAAAGCATGAGCTTTCTGATGGATGAGCTACCACATTATAATCTCCTGCCAAAATCCATGGCGCACCTTGAGTAGTTCCACTGAGGGAATGCAAGTGTGACCAAAGCAATTTCCTTCTGCTTCCTTCATTACTTCCATAAATGGCAGTCAAATAAAACCTCAGAGAGTTCAATTTAATCTGGCATGTGATGGACTGTTCTGTTGAGTCCTTCATATCTACATCCAGATGAAACTTACTAAGGATCCAAATTCTTCCATTTGAAGCTTCAGAGTAGTTATGATGGAGATTCCATCCCTTAAAATGCATGTCAACAATCTTCTGCACTTTAGGTAGCTTTACTCTAGTCTCAATAAGACAGACAATATCAATCTGCAACTTAGAAATTCTACTGACTACCTGTTTCTGCCTTAGAGGACAATTTAGTCCTCTAACATTCCAAACAAGGAAGTTCATTAATGAAGAGTTGGAGAGTGACTCCCCAAGGCAGAAGCCTTACCTCGAGCCTTTCCTTTGTCAACAGGCCCCTTCCTTCTCTTCAAGTTCTTCATCAGATCTGCCACTCCTGCTGCAGCAGCCCTAGGCTTTCTTGTTTCTTCTGAAAAAACAACCTGATGAGAGTGGCTTTCAGTCCTATCCTCCATAAGTGACTCTGTGTTACCAGTATCCTCCTCATTTTCAGGAACAGATTCCAATATTGCAAATCTGTTGGCTGAGCCCATAGCTCCTGTGGCTGAGGAGGATCCTCGTTCTGTCTCAGATGGAACTGGCCTTTCCAATTGCTCTATAATGACCTGAGCAGTTAATTCTATCTGCTCTTCAGAGATCCTTGGAATCGTCTGCTCATCAGGAATCCTCAACTCTGTCTGCTCGTTCTGAGCCTTCTGCTTAGGAATCCATTTTTTGGTTGGAATTTCCTTTGGCAGGCGAGGACAACTTTTGTTATTGTGACCAAAAATGCCACAGTGAATACACTTCTGAGGCATCCATGGTGCCTCAACTGTGATAGGGATCACTGAGCCATTTCTGAGCTCCACTGCAATCGAATTGGGCAATTCTTGAGCCACATCTATCTCAACACAAACTTTAGCATATGCTAGCCTTTGCTTGTTTGCAGTTATTTTGTCCATATAGAGAGGGGTGCCAATGGCGCTAGCTATATAGCTCAGACCTCTCATTGTGAATAATTCCAATGGGACATTGCTCAAATGAATCCAGATAGGAAGCTTTTCCATGTTGAATTCTAAGGTGTTCAGGTCTGGTTCCCATTTTCTCAAGATGATTGGGCTGTTTTGGATGTGCCAAGGTCCATGTTCAAGCACCCAATCCCTTGTCTCTACATTATGGAACTGAAGAACATAGAGATTCCTTCCTACTGGCTTAATTTGGAGATCTCCATCCTTTCCCCATAGCATATTAGCCAGCTTATTGAACAAACTGAAATTTGGAGGTTTCCCTATAAATTGCGCAATCAGTGAGTTCTTCCATTGATGAATTCCTTCTTCAAATACTTCATCTGGTGGTTTTACAGTAACTTTCCCATCCATCTTCAGCGGAGGAAAGAATCTCAGAGTTTGATTTTCAGCTGCAACAAACAATTTCCTCCAATCAGGAGCTGCCACGTCAGCAGAGTTAGATACAACTAACTCTGTTCTTCGTTCTTCTCCAATCTCCCTTGATCGTTCCACCAATTTACCACGATCTATTCCAGCTGCAATGGAGGGATAATTTCCATTAACAACTTGTTTAAAGCTTCTTTGCTGGGAGTCCTCACCTTCCAATCTTTGATTAGCTGCCTTCTCCAATGGAATCATCATAAGGTTCATCCCCAATCTTCCAAGAACAAAAGAATCAGAGATGAGCAAGCAAGCAAGGTTTGCTAGCTTCGAGATGATGAAATACTTGATCGATGTTGAGTTCTTGAAGATCCGTGGTGTTTCTGTCTTCCCTTTCCCTCCAAGACTTCAACTTTCACACAATCTCTAACCCAAAAACATCCTTTAACCTTACTCAAGCAAAATCCAGATAATGAATGATACAACCCAGATTTACAGTTAAAACCCACTAATTTTATCCAACAAAACCACAGATCAAGTCATTAAATCTGCACCAACTCAGTGAAAATCCTCCAAAAAACACAAAAGAGAAAAGAACAAGCTTACAACCCAAAGTAGAAACGAGAGGTTGAAGAAGCAGAAGCTTTGGAGTTTTAAATCCTACCCTCTTGCGGCAAGATCCGCTCCACCTTTTCCTTCAGGAAAACAAACACACCACCACTTGGAGGGCTTGGCCGGTTGTCTCACCCTTGGAGTTGTTGATTTTCCATTGGAGCGTTTAAGCTTAAGCTTTGGTGATCAGATCAGCTCTCCTTGGTCCCTGGTAAAAGCTGAGAAATTGGAATACAGTACCCTGATCCACCTCACCTACAGTTCTTCCTTTCTCTCACGAAATTGGAATACAATGGGTTTGGTTGATTTTGTGTTTTTGTTTGGTCTCTTGATAACTAATAGGATCTTGCTTGGACCCGCAGGCTTTGTTTCCAGAAAATTGATCCAAGCAGTCAGACTCTCAAAAGTTTATTCTTCACGAGCAAAGCAGAGCAGAGCAGGGCAGATCTGAACGGTGGTAGGCTAGACTCTGGACTCGGCGGACACGATGGCAGAAGCAGCGGCGTTGACGGTCTGGACGCTATTTTGGCAGAGCTCTTTTTTCTTTTTTTCAAAAGGAATGAAGGTTGCAAATTTCACTCACAGCTAGAAGTCTAGCACATCGGATCCAGAAATAGCTGAATCAGATGTCCTTCTCCAGCCTGGTGAAAAGCTGCTTGACCCGGACTTCGTTTTCCTCTTTTCGAGCCTCTGCAAAAATGCGTTTCTTACCCAAGATTTTAAGCGCTGCTACTGAAGGCAGAAATTTTTTTAGAGGTTTTTTATTTGACTTGGGTGTTTTCATGATTGGAGAAAGAGCTTTGTACTTGTTATTAAGGAAATGTAAATAAACCTATTTGGCTTTATGAATAATTTTATTGAGTTCGTATTTGATACATTTTTAATTAAAAAAATTTAATTTTATAAGTGGATTAAAATTTTATTATATATTTTATTTTTTTAATTTTTTTTTTAATATACCTTAAATGGTATATGCCACATTGTTAAATCTGTTTATAAATTTTAAAATTCTTTATTGACGACGGATCAAATAATTTTTTTATTTCCGTTACTAATTTTTCTTTCTCTAATTTATTGTTTCATATTTTACAATTTACACCATGAAAGAACTATTTCATGCTAGTAATGGTTTGGGGCAGTTGGCACTTTTTCCTTCATGAAAAAACAGGGTTGAGTTAAGGGGTTTTATTTATTTATGTTATTGTTTAGGGTTTAGTCAAAGATTTAATCCATTGTTAAAAAAACAAGATCGAAAGTTGAACTGGTTAGACCTTCAGTTTTCGATCTAACCGATTGAATCGGTTGAACCGACCGATTTGATAAAATTCTTTTTTTAATACTTAAACACTAAGTTATATATTAAATACATATTAAATATAGTTAATAATTAATAAAAATATGCATTTTGCTTTATGGTATGGTCTTTAATATAATACTAAGAGGTTAAAGGTTCAAATCTCATTAATTATAAATAAAATTTTGAAAAAAAAAAAACTAAATTGTTTTTTTAGCCGTTCAATCCCGTTTTTTACCGGTTGAACCGATTCTTTACCGGTTTGATATAAATCTGAATCTAATAACCTTCCGGACCGAACAGACCAACGATTCCCGATTCAATTAATCCGACCAACCGATCCGATCCAATTTTTTAATCACTGATTTAATCTTCAAAAATTTTAAATGATGGGAAATACAGAAATTATTCAAGTCTAGATGGTAATGATGACTGGAGAACAATAAATTTTATTTTCAAGATTGAAAGAAAAAAGTCTATTTTTCTATTGACTAGTAATTGTTTTTATTACGACTTTTTTAACAATAAAAATATCAAAAAGTGTAAAAATCATTTTTTGAAAATTGTTTTCACTGGAATAAACGAATCCTAAAATATACTAATATTTAACTATTAAGCTCTTTAGAATCTTTTCAATTACAAAAATGTTTGTCAATGGCAGGTCGAGGAACACAAATAAAAGGTAGACATAAAAGTTTGATGAGTAATATTATCTAGGAATATACTATACATATGTATGTTCATTATTATTATGTGGATAAAGGTAGCTTTTAAGTGGTGAGGCAAGCAACCCAAGAAATTATCCTCTCAATCATCTATAGAAGTGGAAGAGAAGAAAAAGGAAATAAAGATATAAAACTGGCCATATCCAATTATTATGTTGGTGTCAAATCTATCCGAAACCTTCCAAAAAACTCTTTGGGATGGAATTACTTGACAAACTTGAAAAAATAATATTTGGGAATCCAAAAAAATCCTTATAATGTTATGGTTATGAACTTGGGAAGACTTTGTAGACTCTGGCTCAGTCAAATCAGGCTAGATATGTTAAAAAAATCAGATTAAAAATCGAATCGATTAGATTTTTTATTTTCGATTTAATCGATTGGATCGAACGATTTGATAAAATTATTTTTTAATATTTAAATACTAAGTTATTTATTAAATAAATATTAAATATAATTAATAATTAATAAAAATATGCATTTGACTTAATGGTATGATCTTTAATATAATACTAAGAGGTTAAAAGTTCATATCTTATTAATTACAAATAAAATTTTGAACAAAAAAATTTAAAACCGATTTTTAGCTATTCAATCTAATTTTTTATCGATTCTTTATCGACTTGATGTAAATCAAATTTTAATAATCTTTTGAACCGGACAAATCATCAATTTTTTATTCAATTGATCAAATCAATCAATCAATCTGATTTGATTTTTTAATCATTGGGATAGACTGTCTTGTTTATATATCAATTTATCATGACATCCCTTTCCCGCTTTTTTCAGTTCTAAAAGATAAAAAAAAAAATGGCATCATGAATTCACTTAATTGATATCTTATTAATTAAAAATCATTTAAATTATTATTATTTTAAAATACATTTACATATATATATATATATATTTTATTAAATATCATCTTATTAATATTACTAAACACGTATTAACGTTCTTCAAAAACAAAACCCTGTGTAGAAACATGAAAAGAGAAACTTGGTTATACTTATTTTTACCGAAGAAAACCTAAACGTTGCTGAATTTTATTTTATTATTATTATTATTTTTTTGGTTAGGTAGGTCTAAGAAGTTGATTGATGTTGGTGTCATGATTAGGAATGGGATAGCTTGGAAGTGACATTACACCGACTTCAATTTAGTCCTCATCAAGATTATATAGGCATATTCCAGGGTCTTGATCCTGATTTAGCATCGAAAAAACACAAACATTAGCAGATTAATTAAGTAATGAAAAGCTAATCTTTGATTCTTTGTCAATTTCGGCTGACTAATTATCACAATTGGCAATCAAAAGGAAAGCAGACGGATGAAGAGAAGAGTCAACAACCAGTAGCTCTACAAAGACAAAGTTATGGGACCAGACCAGAGCTGACGTTAATAATTGTTGCTAGTTTTAGGAAGAGAAACAGACATGTAGGTTTCACGTGAACGTCTCGTTTATTGGTCTGGATCAGTGCCAAGGTAGGCCGGAGCAATAATCAAATTCCAATCCTAAATCTTAAATACAACAGATTTTTTCCTTGCAAATAATTTTGGAAAATCCAAATTCCATTTACATAGGACCTGATTTGTAATGACAACCTTAATTAATTTGTTAGGTTTAAGTTCGTTAGATAATAATTCTGAAAAAGCGTTAAGTTTCTAAAGATTGTTATGGCTTCGTAGCAAATCTATTCAAGCCAGAAGAACTACTGTTAGCTAACTATATATTAAGGTCTCATAATGATGATATTTTAATAACTAGAAAATACAAATAATTTGTAACTATATTTATCTTTCATGGGTAATAATTTTATATAATATGGTAATAACTATAAAAAAATAGTATAATAATATTATTCATATAGGTTAAACCATAAGCTTTCAAGCCAATGTAGAATCCACAATGGTGGGAATTCATATTCACTTGACCTTGCTAGCTCCTTTAAGCAAAGCTTAATATCCAACTTGATTAAACTCAGTCTAGTCAAACTTGTCAAGGAATTTGGCAGACATCCATGGAAGCATCAAAGCCCTTAAAACGAACCCACTGACCAGTCAAAGCTTCAAGCAAGGCCATTGGCTACATTTGCTCAAATACTTTCAAAACTTGCAATAAATCCGAAAGTTATATGGAGCTAAACCCACACAAAAAAAAAAAAAAAAAAAAAAAAGAGAAAAAAGTTATTCTTTTCTTAGTACTAAAAATATGAAAAGATACTCTTGATCAGAAGTCATAAAATCTGATTATGGATACATGCGCTTAATTTCATGAATCTTAAGAAACAATCCCCCCTTATCCAGGAAAGAACAAATGCTTTTTTATGTTGGATTTTGCTAACAAGTGCTCTAAGGGCATTTGTTAAGGTTACTATATATAATAATATCTTCATCCAATGCATCGGAAATGATGAATAAAGTTATCAAATTTTGTATTTAATACAATATTATTACTATAAATAATATATTAACTAACCTTAACAAGTGTCCTAAAGACACTCATTAGCAAAACTCTTTCCTTAAGCTAATCCTTGATTAATAGTATATATTTTTTTGGGTTTCGTGAATTCTGTTTTGACTATTCCCAATCTCTTTCAGTAAACCACACCTGAATTCATGGGGGGTTCAAAGCACTAGATTTTGATATCTGTTTCTGTTTAATTATTTTGTCACTCACTGTTTCAAGGGGGGGTCCTTTAATGTCTATATATAATATATTTATAAGCTTGCTCAGACAATACAGTAAGTTTTGTTCTTAGTAGGAAGCTTTTCTGGTTTCAAAAGGCAATAGTAATTTTCTTTCTCAACTTTATAGTTTATACTATCTCTTAAGACTTGTTTTCTTTCATTTAATCTTTACAGTCAAGGCCATAGAGATACAAAAAGTTTTGTAGGAGTACTATTACTACAGGAAATTATAGCTAGGCGGATTTTAGCTTTTGAATTCATCACAAAAGTTTTTAAAGTGTTTCCCGTCAGCTGAAAGTGTCCTAAGATAGAAATGGAAAGTGGGTTTTATTCAGCTTGGAAGAGTGGTTCTTTGCTTGGGTTAGAGAATATAGAAGAGGATGGAGAGCTTAAAGCAGCATCGTCTTTGCCATCTATCCCCCAGCCACAAACACCAAAGGAGCCTATGGAGTTTTTGTCTAGATCATGGACTCTATCTGCATCAGAAATTTCAAAAGCTCTTGCTCAGAAACAGAAAAAGTTTGAATTTGATAATAATCCAAATTCATTTCCAGACACCTTCGTTGCACCACAAATTGTAAGTGATCTTATTCTTAGCATCTTTTTTCCCTTCCTAAAAGTTCCATATTATACCCTTTTTTATTTTATTTTTTTTCACCTCCAATCCTCAAGATCCTTGAGTTTCCATGGATCAAAACTGAATTCTGATCCTTCTTGATAGATTGCATTGCATATTTTTGCTTTCTGTTGCTTTGCCTTCGATGTAATTATATAGTTCGCTGTAAGAAAGAAAGAATGGTTGTAAATAAGAGATTTGTCTCTGTATCCATTACAACAAGTACTAGTACTTTCTTTACTGTGAAGAATCTGGCAATTTCTTTGAATGGTTGACTGACAAAATTAAGAACCCAACCAACTTCATAGATTTCTCTGCTCTAATTTTCTTTTTAACTTTTTCTTTTCTGCCAGGATACTTCAATTGTTTCATTTTTTTTCCTGCTTATTTTGTAGGCAGGGAAAGTCATAAATTCAATTAATGCTCGAAGAACTGGATCAATTGGGAAATGGTTTCATCACCACAAGGAGTTAGGTACTAACACAGTGAAGAAGAAAGATAAGATACGTGCAGAAAATGCTCGACTGCACTCGGCTGTTTCTGTTGCTGGACTAGCTGCGGGCTTGGCATCAGTAGCCGCAGTTGGAAACTCCAGTGGCACAGGTTCAAAAATGAGCATGGCAATGGCATCCGCTACTGAATTTTTGGCATCCCATTGCATTGAATTAGCTGAACTAGCTGGGGCTGATCATGACCGTGTTGCTTCAGTTGTCAAATCAGCAGTGGATATTCAAACTGCTGGTGATCTGATGACTCTCACAGCAGCAGCTGCAACAGGTATTTGCTTCTGCAGTTCTTGAAGAAATTTCAAATCCCAAATTATTAATAAACTAATGCTATGTTACTCGGACTCTGGTGTGATTGTCGGATACGGATATGTTTAGTATTTTTAAAATTTTTTTTATGTATTTGGAAAGTGATAATTGTGTACCCATGTTCGAATATACGTCGGACACAGATGTCAAATACGAATACTTAAAAAAAAAAATAAGAAAATAAGAGTCGGAGCAATATAGCACTAATGTATTTTTTACTTGCAATATTATGAAATCGGCTCTGAATCATAATTTGCAAAAAAATTTCCCTGATCAAAATTAGCCTTGAGAGGAGAAGCAGCTTTGAAAGCAAGATTGCCAAAAGAAGCAAAGAAAAATGCAGCTATAAGTCCTTACGAGAGGACCATGGCAGAAGCTCATTTGTCTGCTGCTTTTCATACTCAAATGGAGCAGAATCCTCCTTGTGAAGGTGAACTATTGCAACACACACGAAAAGGTAATTTCCGAACAAAGCTCAACATTGTCTCAAACTCGACTAGAATAAACAGGTTTTAGAACTTTGATATATGATTTGATTCAGCTACGTACTTTGGAGTATTACATCTGAATATCACTTGTTACTGCTATTCTCAGGTGTATCGCGATTGAAACGCGTTTATGTCTACATCAACAAGAAATCTCAGGTACAAAAAAAAAAACTTTGATTGAAAAACAACAAAAGTATATTCAATTGCAAGTTTGTAAGCTCTTACAAACGCTCCATTTGTCAGGTCATGATTAAGCTCAAAAGCAAGCACGTTGGAGGGGCATTCTCCAAGAACAATAAATGTAAACATTGTATTAATCTAATGATGACTTCTCATCAAATCAGTTCCTTTTTCTATGGTTTCTTTCCTTTTTTTTTGACTGCCAGAGCTTTAGCAAAAGCAACTTTTTTGGCAAAAAACACTTTTACTTAATAGCTTATTTGTTTTCTCTAATAATATTTAAATGTCCTATTACTTAAACTAGGTATTGTTTATGGAGTTTGCGATGAGACTTCTGCATGGCCATACAGAAAAGAAAGGGAAACATCTGAGGAACTCTATTTTGGTCTCAAGACTGGACAAGGCCTTCTAGAGTTTAAGTGTAAAAGCAAAATTGATAAGCAGAAATGGGTTGATGGGATTCAGAATCTTCTCCGTCAAGTCAGCTATGCTGAAACAGCTGAGTTTTCTCTCGAATCGTTGAGTATCAACGACAGTATATAGGAAAATAGTATAGTTTGTGCATACATAATGAATTTCATGCAGAAACTGTCTTTCAATATGTGAGCTCTGCAACAACTTCTTCCAATATATATGCTACCGAAAAGATGTGGTTGCAGAGGAAGAAGAGGTCCCTATCTGAGGGAAGAATAAATTAAATTTTATACAGTTTTTTGGGATCCTCCCACTATATTCATGCTCGCAAAAATGTAACAATAACAATGATCACGATGAAATTGACAAAAGAAAATTGATAATCTTAAATGGGAGAAAAAAAAAAAAACAAAAAAAAAAAGCTTCCATCGGATAGCCTAGGAAAGATGAACGGCAGGAATGAAAATTGCCCAAGACAGGTTGTGCGAGAAATACAACAAAATTATAGCATTGCACCCTAAGTTACAGCAATGATGCACCTTGCTAGTTTTCATTTTTTTTTTTTATCAAAAGGAACTCACCGTGAAAAATCTGCAATTACAGTAATGAGGTCCCTGCTCAGAGCTCACCCAACCACTTGGTTAGCTTGATATTTGATAGTGAAAACAAACCAGGCAAAGCTCTCTAAACAAATAAGCCTCTATCAAGAAGTTAACTAGTTAAGTAAAAGAGGTTTCTCTGCAAGATTAGCTGTGGGGCAACAGTCAACTTTATTTGCTTGTTTTATTTTCAAATAAATTTCTCTTAAGTATATAAGAGAAGGAGATTAGGGAAACAAAAAGACAAAGGAAAGAAGAGGGGGCAGGGGGTAAGGTATCAGAAACATTTTGAACCATTGAAAAACAGCACATCAATTTTCCCTTTCTTTCTTCTTTGGACAAAGGCAAAGAAACAACAATGAGATTCCCCATATTGACAAAAACGAAAAACCAGCTATCTGCAGGATTTTGAAAGCTGTTATAGGCAATTAGAGATGTATGGACATATGTTACTCGGACTAAGGTTGAGTATCGGATTCGGGTATATGTCTCACACAGATATATTCAAAATTTTCTAAGATTTTAATGTATTTGGAGGATTTTTTGAGGATCATATCCTCATACTATATCCGAATATGCGTCGGATACGGATACTTCAAAAATAATGAAGAGTAAGAGCAACATAGGTATGGACTGATCTGAAATTACTTTTGCTAGGCAATCTATGTGACTAATTGAACGTGCATAACACCCGAAGCTCCTCCTTTTACACTGCTTTATCTTCTAATTTCCCCCTTAAAATACAACAGTCCTGTTTTCCTCGTATGGTAATACTCACAGTTCACAGTATGATCTCATAGCCTTTGAAAGGCATGAGATACACTGAGGATACATTGAGGGCTGAACATTAAGGATGGCCATAAAGCAATAAAGTATAGATACAAGATTTATTTATGGATTATTATATGATACACTGTCAATTGAGTATTTAGATTTCACAACCAAAATTAATAGGGTAACACATAATGGTAGGATATAATAATAAAATATTTATTTTGTAAGTATTCAATTAAAGGTGTTTATAAACAAGAATTATGATTAATTAATTTTTGTTTTTCATTTAATATATTACTTTTATCAAGTTTAAAAATAAATATTTTATTAATTACAAAAATGTTTCTAAACATATTAATTTAGTAAGTGCTTATAATCACTCTTTCATATTTTATTAAAAAAATAAATCCTGTATTTAAAAATTACTTAATTTGCATTGCAAAAAAAAAATGTTAACATACGTCAATTTTATTTTGTTAAATCATTTGAATATTTGATTCATTTTTATTAAAATTTTGAAGGAAAAAAAAAACCCATAAACAAAGTGACGCTTATGACCCCGTTTTAAATCATAAACCACGCAATTAACCGCAGATGATCTGGACCCTAACTTATGTGGGTCCCTCAGTTTTAGTTCATCATCAAAAACTAACCGGACCGAATCTCACAGCAGAGAATTGCGAACCCAAGAGATCCAGAATTTTCAGACTAACCCAAAATCTTGTCGTCTCTGTAAGTAAGTTCCTTTCTTCGTCCAGAGACCCAAATCCTCTGCGACTCGAACCAGAATTACACTCAAAAGGAAAAGCCCCCCCAAAATAATGCCAGTAAGTCTCCTTCTATGGTTCGATCCAGATCTCAAAATTCATAATTGATAAAGATTTTTGTTTTTGTTTTTGAATTGTGAATATCAAATTGATGGTTAATGTTGGGTTATGATTTTGTGCGGTGCAGTTCAAAACAATGATAGGGGTTGAACCACCGAGCCCGTTAAGATATATCATCGGAGCAGCAGTCATGATGATCGGAGTGGTATTGCCCGTCGGATATATGATGTTCCGTAACAAACGCGTCCCTTCCTCTTCCTCTTACTCCAAACAGACGTAGGTGTGCCTTTACTTAAATGCTCTATTTCCATTTCCTTTAAAGAGAATAGCTTCTTTTTTTTCTTTTAATTTCAATGGCATGTTGTTGCCAAATTAGATCTGGAGTTAATTGAGATTCAATTCTTAATCTCTCAGTTAGTTTTAGAGATTAACAACTTGAATCAACTGAATTTATACAAATTTTCGACTTTGTTTGGATTGAAGAGTGTTTTATTCATATGACAAACTAATATTTGTGTTTGGTGTTGGCATTTCAGGAACAAAGTTTTGATATAGAGATTTTGGTGGAAGAAAGACATTTTTTAGGCGAAATTGGTGGGTTACATTTGATTTGAAGGAAGATGAGGGAGGATTGTAAGAAGGCCTTGAATGACCTGCAGATAAAAAAATGTAAATGAATTATAAAACTCTCAGTTCTATTTTGTGTTAGTTGTTTGGAAATAATTCAAGTTTATATAAAAGATGAAATGTGTTGTTTTCTTCAATTTATGAGTTTTGATTAGGTTACCAAATTAGCATCATAATGTATCAATTCTATGATAGTGGTTGTTTTGATACTAATTTGAGTTTATGAAAGTCTTTTCTTTCATATGCCTTTGATTAGGTATATATAGTCACTAACATTTATCATGTAGCAGCATTAGCTTTCCGGAATATCTATAGTTTCTTCCTTTCATGTGTTATTCGATGAAAATGGCATTTTGATCGAGTCTTTGTTGTCTGTTTCATGGTGTAAAATGGGTTGCATCATATTTGCGCTTTGGTTGAAGTGGTGGGTGGATAGGCTTAGGTTTCTTGTATCACTATTAGCATGGTTTGCCGGTTGGATTTGTCTGCTTGGTTAACCAAACGACAACATTTTTTTGGCACTACAGGTTAGCAAAGAACTGGTGCTAAAGCAATTTAAAGGGTCGTTTGTTTCCGATTCGTTTTCTTGATGTTAAACTTGGTTCTGATAAGATGCATTCATAAGAGATTGTTTGAATGATTAAATTGGCCCTTATTTGGGAATTGGGAGAATGTGTTTTATGTGAAGAATGAATAGTAGCAAAAGAACATGTTCCTTTACTCCACTAGTTTATGTATTGGACTATTGATAGGACATGCGAGCACCTTTGCAGTGGTTCATAACTGAATTTTGTAGATTTACAGGTCTGAATAATGGAACGATAGATTATAGCAATAGTAGCAAAAGAACATGTTCCTTTAATCCACTAGTTTATGTATAGGACTATTGGTAGGACATGCTAGCACCTTTGCGGTGGTTCATCTGAACTGAATTTTGTAGATTTACAGGTCTGAATAATGGAACAATGGATTATAGCAATAGTAGCAACTAGCAAAAGAACATGTTCCCTTAATCCACTAGTTTATGTATTGGACTATTGGTAGGACATGCTAGCACCTTTGTGGTGGTTCATCTGAACTGAATTTTGTAGATTTACAGCTCTTAATAATGGAACTATAGATTATAGCATTGAAATTAGAACCTATGTTGACTTGGGTGTGAGTGTCGGACACGGATATGTTCAATTTTTTTTTTTTTTTAGATTTCCATGTATTTGGAGGGTCCTTGGAAGATCATATTCCCATATCTTTGTCTGGATATGCGTCAGACAAAGATGTCGAACACGGTACTTCAAGAAAAATGAAGAGTCGGAGTAACATAATTTAGAACAGCATGTCAAGGTTGCACCACATTGCTTACATCAGCTTTTACTGATAGCACTGAAATAATCTTGAAGCATGCACTGCACCACCTGGTGAGGAGGATGGTCTAAAAAAGTGAGGCCCCCAACTATTTGCCTCTCTCTATACACGAGTAATCTGACAATTCCAATTCTTAGTAACAAATCTATTGCACTCCAAAATCACTTGACTTAGAGGATCCGTATCCTGTAAAGGATGGATAATCTTATTGACAGCCACAAAGAGTCCGACTCTACCATCACATTTTTATTAGTCTTTATCCTAAGCTAGTTTCAGTCTTTCCAAAATAGCATGCAATTCTGGTTTTAGTATACAGCATCTACCAAGTTGAAGCATGAACCTGAATAACCACGATCCTTGACTATCTCGACGAAAACCTTCTGCTGTAAGCTCTCCTGAGTTAGCTCTTGCTGCACTCCATCAGCTTTCAGTTTCATAAAACTATCTGGTGGTCTGCTCCAAACGACTAAACGTTTGTTGTCTCCTGAACATATTGGAAACCATCGCTTTATGCTTCATATAGTCCCTCAAATCATGCACAATAATATTGGTGATGTTAGGCCTTCAAATATACATCTGTTGCGAAACTTACAAGGCATACCATTGTCCACAAAAACAATTTTCCTATTGGCTATTGAGATTAAAACTCAACCATTCATTAATAGATAAAAGAGCAGCAGTGATCATAGTGTGCTCCATTCATTAAAACTCAACCATAAGTGTCTATATGGTTCAGTCCGGCCCACCAAATAGCCGAAAGGGTCGTGCTGTTGTGCACTTATGACGACGTCGTTTAATTTTATGCTCCTAGCCTCCAACTCCAACGCTTGAACCGTTGAGTACTGCCATAATTTCACCAAAAATAAAAGGTAAAAATAAATCATAAGCAACTAAAGTCTTGAAAGTACTTATTTATTTCCCAAATCCAAGTAAGACTAATAAGAGAAAAACAAAAGATTCCAATGTTGAGTTCAACTCTTCCAAGCATGGCAGTCAGTGAAACAGTGAAGTATGGAATCATAGGAGTAGGAATGATGGGAAGAGAACATCTCATTAATCTTCACCATCTTAGAAGCCAAGGAGTGGTCGCTGTTTGCATAGCTGATCCTCACATCCCCTCTCAGCAACTTGCCCTGGAACTGGCTCAATCCTTTGATTGGCCACTTAAGGTATGGGTTTCGTCTAAGTTGCAAATTATTACTATATTTCCATTCAGCTGAAAAGAATTTGTAAGACTTTGATATGAAGGGTTGTGACTTGGGTTGTTTTATACTTTATATAAAGGTTTTCTCAGGGCACCAGGAGCTACTGGACAGTGGGCTATGTGATGTGGTGGTTGTGTCAAGTCCTAATATGACTCATTATCAGATTTTGATGGATATTTTGAAGCATCCTAAACCCCATCATGTGTTAGTTGAGAAGCCATTGTGTACTACGGTCGCTGACTGCAGAAAGGTCAGTCATTTGGTTCTATTAAGCTTTAAGTTTTATTTACAGCTTCTATTTGTATGTGGGAGGTGAAGATTTTCCAAATTGATGTGGGGTTGTTTCTATAAACAACCAGAATCAGAAGAAATGCTTCAATTTTGTCAGTTGATGCAGCATCTATAGGGGTTTAATACCAGCCTTGCCACTAGAGACCAACTGCTACATAATTGAGGAGTTTGAATGATAATGCGACACCCAGCTTTAGTTTCTAAAATATGGCATTGAGAAAGTAAAGAAACAATGTAAAGACTGCATAATTTTTATCAGTGAAACACCTTTATTGTGCATCAATGGTTATTCTTTTGAGTAATTGACTTTGGCATCTGGTATATATTGATTGCTTATATTTAATATCGTAGTGTTAAATTTCAATATTAATGGTACCCTTAAATTTGTTTTGCTCTAACAGTTGTATTATAACTATTCCACATTCTAGGAAAAATGTGTACCTATATGCTTGCTGGTTCATCCCTGTCTTCACTAGTCCATCGATGTTTTACCTTTTTGGTTAGGTGGCAATTTGAATGGTAAACTTGTGTTTGAACTTGTCCTCCTATAAAAGATAAACATCAAGGAAGTCTACTGAGTGAGTGTTGGAAAGGATGAAAAGAAAAAGAAGCTCTCTGTTTGAAATTGTATAAAAAGTTATTTGTTTCCTGGAGTAAGCTTTTGCACTATTATTAGCATTGTGTAATTTGTAAAAGTGTCTTTTGCTATTGTCTCAATAATCTCAGGTGCTTTCCTGTTATCCTAATAATATTTCTTCTGAATCTGGTTGTGTGTAGCGGTTTTTATGCATTTTGATTCGTTCTTATGCTATGTTCTTCCTCTGTTAACTGATCTGGTAAATATATTTATCATGAAATTAGGTTGTAAATGCTGCTAGAAAGAGGCCAGATATGCTGGTACAAGTTGGATTGGAGTATAGATATATTCCACCAGTTGCTAAATTGATAGAGATAGTTAAGGGTGGAACCCTTGGACAGGTCAAGATGGTGGCAATTCGGGAACATCGGTTCCCTTTTCTGGTTAAGGTAAGTTAGCTACTCAACTTTTGCAATCATTTTGGCCATATAGTTCATTGACTTTGTGCTTGTAATAGGTTAACAACTGGAACCGGTTCAATGCTAACACAGGAGGGACCCTGGTAGAGAAGTGCTGCCACTTCTTTGATTTGATGAGGCTGTTTGCAGGAGCAAACCCTGTTCGCGTGATGGCTTCTGGTGCCATGGATGTTAATCACAAAGATGAAATATATGATGGAAAGGTCATAGTATGAGTAATTTTTTGCATGATATAGACTTGATATCATGCTCACATTTCCTGAATTTCATTTTTTGATTTGTGTATAGGTACCTGACATTATTGACAATGCATATGTTATTATCGAATTCGACAATGGTGCTCGAGGGATGCTCGACCTCTGCATGTTTGCTGAAGGGAGTAAAAATGAGCAAGAAATATCTGTTGTCGGTCACACTGGCAAGGTCCTCTCTCTCCCTCTTACGCGTGTGCTTGTGGTGTTTGTCATTTTTCCTTTCTAATAGTTAATGACCTCAATAGTTACTTATGTTGCTCCGACTTTTCATTTTTTTTAAAGTACCCGTGTTCGACACCCGTATCCGACGCATATCTGGACATGGGTATGGGATATGATCCTCCAAAGACCTTCTAAATACATATGGAAAAACTTAGAAAAATTTGAATATACCCGTATCGGGCACATACTCATATCCGATATGCACACCCGAGTCCGAGTAACATAGATATTAACTTTTAAATGCATTCTCATCATTGATCACCAGACAGATTCTTGGTACCTCCATTTGCAACACATTGATATTACCTTGTATGTATCTTCATTTATGTTTTTCTCTAATTTTGATTCAAACTATGATACTGCAATAGGGTGAAGCCTTTGTTCCTGAAAGCATTGTGCGTTTTGGCTCTAGACCGGAAGGTAGAGATGGGGTCCAGACTCTAAAAGCTGAGGATGAACGAATAAAGTTGGCCACTCTCTCTTTTACTTTCTTTAGTCTTAAATTCTGAACACGCTTTTTGCTCAATTTCCAGCATGATCAAGTTAGAGATAAAATGTAAAAACTTTCTTGTTTATGGCTAGCCTCTCGACTTGATCCAGAACTGCCTGCCTTGTTTTCCAGGTATGAAGGATTGCATCACGGTTCTAGCTATTTGGAGCACCTTAACTTCTTGTCTGCAGTTAGAGAAAAAGGTGCAAAGACTCCAGCTGTGGATTTGCAAGATGGGTTGATCTCAGTTGCTATGGGAGTTGCAGCACAACTTTCCATCGAGAAGGGCCGGTTTGTTAGCATTGAGGAAGTCTTGGATGAACATAATTGTTAAGCTTTTACATAATTGTAACCATAATTATTATTATTTACTTTCTACTTTATTGTATTACATTTATAAACAAAATGCCTTATACTATAATAGGTTAATTTCCAAAAGAAAGTGTGCATATATATCTATATATATGTAATATTTTTGGAAAATTAAATAATTTTCCATTTCCTTATTAATAGGATTTATTTAATTTGTGTAAAGTTTAAATTAGTTTTACTAGTACTACCCTTAGGGGTGCGCATGTTAACAAGTTTACGCACCGCGTTCAATTTAGTAAGGGCCCCGAGGCTGTATAAATATCACAGGCTTTAGCGCCCATTTTAATTTTTGGCGTTAACTTTTTGGTGCTTAATCAAAATGGAAGACGATGGGGGAGAGAGGTCAAGCTTCGTGATCGGTCTCATTGAAAATAGAGCTAAAGAGGTAACTCCGTTTGGTTCTTGAGAAAATGCACGATAAACTGAAAGAATATTTGAGATTCTACTAGTAGTAATTTTCTTTTCTTTTTTCCAATACTCGCACCGGCGGCTTTTAAAATTTTTCATTGAAGTGACCTGATTTTACTGTCTTAGCTTGGCGAAATATAGTTATTTATCCCCAAAAAAGAGAAAAAAACAAAAGTTTCCACTCGGAATTTGAAAAATAAAAATAAAATCAACTTAAATGTTCTCTTTATTTCTGTTTCCCTTCAGTTTTCTAGTCAAGCAAACAGGCGTCTCGACGCTCAAGCTTCATTTTCTTCGCTGAAATATGATACAACCTGTGTTTCTTTTACTTTTGCTTCCTTATTATTTCAAATATTCATGCCTGATTAAAAGTTTCACATCACAATGGACGACTAGGTTTTATAAAACTATTATGAGATAGTGCTACTAAATTAGAGATTAATTAGTTGAAATAAAGTTTTTCCTACATATAATGTCATCCTTAATGGAATGAAAACAGAACATTATAATAAGCAGAGTATGAACGAAATCTCACAAGCGGAAGTCGGCATTGAATCTGATAGAAGAATATATTGATTAAATAAAATAATGAACTCTGCAAGATTAGATGATTATATAGCAGTGAAGTTCATAATGCTTGACTAACTGCAATCTCTGTACAGGTTGGAGTGGCTGCCTTCGACTTAAGATTAGCTTCACTGCATCTTTCTCAATACATTGAAACCAGTAGCTCATATCAAAATACAAAAACTTTGCTGCATTTCTATGATCCCATGGTGATCATTGTTCCTCCGAACAAACTGGCTCCTGAAGGTATGGTGGGAGTATCAGAACTGGTGGATCGATTTTACACTTCAGTCAAGAAGGTGACATAACTGGACAGTTAGAAAGTCCTGGTAGTGTTGTGAGCAAATTTGTTTCTGTGTGAAATTTACCTGTTAATTTGATGACTTAGTTAATACCATGTATGTTTTTTGCAGGTTGTAATGGCTCGTGGTTGCTTTGATGACACCAAGGTCATACAGATACATACATCTCACTCTTCATTCACATATTATATTACAGGGCTGACAATTGTTTATCTTTTGTGGGAATTTCACTGTGATTAAATATTCAGGGTGCAATGCTGATTAAGAATCTAGCAGCCAGAGAGCCTTCAGCTCTTGGTCTGGATACTTACTACAAACAGTATTATCTTTGCTTGGCTTCTGCTTCTGCTACAATCAAGTGGTACTTTCAGAGCTTAAGCTATTTTATTTCAAAATCCAGTCATGTGACTCAGGTTGGTATGCAGCATGCTTTAGAGGGTGTCATTTGTTGTTCAGGGGTGATGTCTACGTCAGTATTATAAAAAGTCTGAGGGGAAAAAAAACTTGATCACCGACTGGTAATTTCCCAAGACAAGGGCAACTATGGGCATTAGTCATTATAGGTGCAACCTCTCCATCTTTTCCCAACAATTGAAGAAGGGTTAGCATTAATTAGACTATACCCTAAGGTGTTTAAGGTCTAGACCTGGAAATTTTAGACACGATATGAAAACACGACACGACTTGTTTAAACACGATTAACACGACACGTATAGTAGTCCCGTTTAGAATTTTGACATATTTAATAATTTGTGTTGTGTTTATGTTTACACGACTGGCACGCGAAAAAACACGAGACATGATACACATACACGGATTGCCAAGTCTATTAAGGTCTTATGTTGACTGCATGCTGAAACTGAATGAGATGGACATCTTGGCATCTTCTATGAGTAGTTTCAGAAACTGCTTGGAGCCAGAACAAATTGGTTATTTTTGCATGTCATTGTCCTTTTATCCAGCTCTCTATCTGTTGTACTTGTTTAAGGCAGCTCTTCAACAGGGAACAATTCCAAGTCAGACAGTTTTTAGATTTACTTGAATATGGTATTATTCTTTAGCATCAAGGGTTGCATAAAACTGCGTTAAAGGGAAAATTTTCCTGCACTTAAAACTTTGATTGAAAGCTATAGACCAAATATGATTACATGTTTGAATCTCTATGTAGTTTCTCTTCAGATGGTATTCATCATCTGCTAGTTCCTGTAACTACCTTAGGTGTTCCATTTTTCATTGAGCTATGTACTCTGCTTTCATCTTTGGGCTCTCCTTTTAATTTGATCATTTGGAGTCTCCCTTTCTTCAAGTTTCTGATTTCATGGTGCTTCTCATAATTTTTTTTTTATTTACTTTTGTTGATCAACTTTATACGTCTGAAACATAAGTTCAATCTGTGTCATTACTCAGGATAGAAGCAGAGAAAGGTGTCATTGTCACAAACCATTCATTATCGGTATGTGCTTATAACATACCATTGGAATGCTTTGGAAAAAACTGAGTGGTTGTTCTATCACTGAAGTTAATCTATCTCTTAAAATATATGTGTGACATCTTGAGGCAAAGTAAGAGTTGTTATGATTAGTTCATCCTCCTTTTGCTTTGTGAACAATTACAACCTTTACCCTTTTTCTCTTCCCCAGGTCACTTTTAATGGATCATTTGACCACATGAACATTGATGCTACTAGGTATTGTTACTTTCTGCTTGACTTGCACCTATCAGTTGCATCTGGTTCTGGTAACAATATTTTGCTACTAAAACATATTCTAGAGCTTTATCAATCTTGATATTTACTGGGTTTTCTTTGTTAAAAAGGTCTTATGTTTGACAGTTTGATTGTGGATGGCAGTGTCCAAAACTTGGAAATTGTTGAACCACTTCATTCTGCACTTTGGGGTACAAGCAACAAGAAAAGAAGTCTGTTCCACATGCTCAAGACAACAAAAACTATTGGAGGGTATGTTGAGAATCAGATGTGCTGACATGTCATCTCGTGAACTGCTTCCTAACTTTTCTCTCAAGCCATCATTCATTACTTTCAGTCCTTCCATTTATTTTTAAGCTATCGATGCATTGGTTCACTACTTAAAAAGTTCCCTTGTGGAGTATTTAAAACTTTTAATTGATCATGGAAAACCATTTTGGATAGCACCTAATCTTTTTTATTTTTATATGCAAAAAAATGTGAAACTTCTTCTCCAGGACCAGACTTCTTCGTGCCAATCTTTTGCAGCCTTTAAAAGATATTGAAACTATCAATACTCGTCTGGATTGCCTGGTTAGTCTTGCTTTTGCTTTCCATCAGATTTCTCTTGTGGAGCTATGTTAACTTTTGATCTACTCGAGAAGATTCTTCTAACTTCCATAGACTTCTCCAACTTCTCCAAGAGATCTAATGGATTTTAAAACGAGTATCCTATGTAGACTAGCATTTTTTTTTGCAACATCATGTTTTCAACTGAAATCTTTTTCAAATAGAAGCAATTATCAGGTGATGCCAAAAATACTTCCGTTGTTTGGTTTGGTTATTTTATTTTTCTGCACACATAAACATGTGAATGTGATTGATGAGATAAAAATATATGTTTTCAGTGAAGTTAAGTCACCAAAACCTTACACCTCAATCACTTGGTTGTGGTGAACAAATCCTTTTTTAATCATTCAGATCTGCTTGGTGATGTTGCCATTATGTTTTAGGGACAAGAGTGAAGCAAGAAGCTTAAACAAAGAGCTGTATACTATTGTTCATGTTTACTACCCATATTGTTTTAGTGTGACACTCATTCTGATGCTCAGAACTCATAGACATTATAATGCTTACTTTCTTAGGGCCTTGTTTGACAGGTTGATTTCCTCCCTTTGATTAATTGAGTTAATTTCCAAGGCTAGATAATTTCCTTGTTAGGATCTTTTGAAATTTTATGAAATTAGGACATTCATTTCAATTTGTAGGATAAGAGACTCATTCTTTGTCACCTTTTGAGCTTTAGTCTTACTCTAATGTCTAAATTCATTAAGGCACAACGCCACAACCTACAGACATCTGTTTTGGAGCAAAACAAAAGATGATCTCTTCTGTGCTTGATTCCAGGATGAGTTGATGAGCAATGAACAGCTATTCTTTGGACTCTCTCAGGTCTTGCGTAAGTTCCCAAAGGAGACTGGTAAGCGGAATTTTGATGAAAAGGAGGAATAACCCAAAAAAAGAAGAAAATAGATTAATCAGTCTTCTAGAAATTTGTAGATTTATGAGTACAATCTAAAACTGACCTGTTCATTCTCTTCATTCAGATAGGGTACTTTGTCATTTCTGCTTCAAGCCAAAGAAAATAACAAATGAAGTCTTAGGTATGGACAATGCTAAGAAGAGCCAAATGTTGATATCAAGCATCATTCTTCTCAAAACTGCATTAGATGCCTTGCCGTTACTGTCCAAGGTAAAGTTTCTTTTCTTCCTTTCACCTGGGCTCCTACTGGAAGTCTGGAACTTATTTTGATATACTGGTTGTGCTGTTAAAAATTTTAGGTGCTTAAGGATGCACAATGTTTTCTTCTTGCAAATGTTTACAAGTCTATATGTGAAAATGAGAAATATGCTGACATTAGAAAGAGGTATGTGACACATTGCCCTAAACTGACAACTTACAAATCTTTTTCTTTGCATGGCTCTCCCTGATAATATTGCTCATACATCCGCTTTTCCATGTGTTCTCAAGATGCTAATTAGCCAAAAGAAGAATGGCAAGAATATTTCATGTTTAATGAAAAGGCAACGCAGGACTAGTGGCAAGAACATTGGGATTTTTTATGACATATTGACATTCTATTCATAAACTACAGTTTTTCCTTCTTGAGAATGTGTGGTAATTTGTTGTCATATGGTAGACATGTTTCAGTTTGTTGATTAGTGTTTTGCTGTGCATATTTCTCATTGATATCTGGTAAATCCCATATTCAACGATTAAAAGAACTATATAAGCATAAAATAAAACAACTAATTTCTGGAAGAAACTTTCTTCTGTTAGAATTGGGGAGGTGATTGACGAAGATGTGCTTCACGCACGGGTTCCTTTTGTTGCTCGCACACAGCAGTGTTTTGCTGTCAAGGCTGGAATTGATGGACTATTAGATATTGCTCGGAGATCTTTTTGTGATACCAGCGAAGGTTCCTCCCTCCTCTTCTCCAAATCTAATTTCGTTGCTCTCCTTTATTTCCATCATTTGGAAATGGGTTATTTTACTATTTCATTTTGAATTGACAGCTATACATAACCTTGCAAACAAGTATCGGGAAGAATACAAGCTGCCAAATCTAAAACTCCCATTTAACAATAGACAGGGTTTTTACTTTAGCATTCCACAGAAAGACATTCAGGGAAAGCTTCCCAGCAAGTTCATTCAGGTTGCCATAAGAACTTTTCTTTGTTACTTCATGTATTGATGTAAATGAGAATTTCCTTGGATCATCTCTGACTTCCGTATGCTTGTGATGGAAAAATCAGGTTGTGAAACATGGGAACAATGTACATTGCTCAACTTTGGAACTTGCTTCTGTAAGTATTGTTGAATGATGCCATAGTTGTGGTTTGATCTTGGTTCATGGTATGATATTGAATTTGCTCACTTATCCAAAAAAAAACAGATATTCAATTTGCTCATTTTATGATTAGAGGAGGTACTGCTTTAAAAGATTATTTATATGCGAATAATTTCAAGGTAGAGTTCTATACATATTGTTTCTGGAGTAAACTTAGATCTAGATCTGACCTGGGGTTATTTGAGTGTTGCACAACTACTATGGTACGAGAGAGGAGGTATGTTGGGTGCTGCAAATATCATTGAATTTGACATGTATCTCAATTCCAAGTTCCTATGTTTTCCCAAGGATAGTAGTTGAGTACAGCAATCACATCGGTATGCATGATAGTGCCGATGCGAGGCATATAAGAAAATTTAAACAATTTTTTAATACTATTACTCCAAAATCAAGTGATATTGTCACATATTAACTTCGGTACACTGCAGCATGTTTTAAAGTTATTTTTTGTGGTAGTATAACTATTCATATATGATGGTTGTCATGGTTTGTGGTGTTTAGTGTGCATATATTCATTGGAAACATTTCTTTATGGGTTGATTGATTAGTATATTATCAGAATAAAACCAGGGTACCGATTGATTTTGTATACTATGTAGCCAAATACATCTTTGTTTGTCAATATCAGCATGCTACTATGTTTGTAATAGTTGTACTTTTATCAACTTGTCTGGGTCTTAAAAATGCTTTGATCAATCTATTTAAATTGCATAATTTGCAGTTAAATGTCAGAAATAAATCTGCAGCTGGAGAGTGCTATGTTAGAACAGAAGTTTGCTTGGAAGGTTTGTGATCGACTGCTTGGTTTCAATATCTCTGACAAGTTTTACTTGTCCATTTGTCTCTTAATGGAGTTTTAATGTGAATTCTCATGAACCTTGTTTTTTTTTTTTTTTTTTTTTTTTTTTTATGTTAAGTAAAATTATTTGAAGAATTTATCAATCACTTGCTCAATGGATCTACCTTAAGTGAATTAAAACTATAGGAATTGCGTGGCACAGAAAGGTGCTTTCCAATCCTAACGGTTACTGAGGGATGACAGTGAGGATTGAGCATGCAATCAAATCTTTGAAAAGCATTTTCAATTTTCCCGGATAGGGTTTTTCTTCTTATTTCTTAAGCTATCTAAGACTATGCTAAAAAGCTTAAGCTGTTAACATGTCTTCTTCACACACTTGCACATTTTAGCTTCATATTTCTTGTACTCAAGCAAGTATACAATACCATTTCTGCCAATTGATGTATTTGACACTGCAAATCTTGTCAGAAATACGAACCATTGCAATTAATTTTATTGATTATATAGATTTCATTTAACTGGTAGTCATTTTTTTTTATTGGTATAGCTTTTGAAACTACTGAATGATGATTTAAACAAAATATTTAAAGATACATACTATCTTTTCAAATTTTGTTTCATATATGATACCTTTTCTCTATGTTATTTAAATGTTGCAATTGTTTCATTCATTACTTATGTTAACTTTATGTGATTTGTAGCCCTAGTTGATGCCATAAGGGAGGACATCTCGATGCTCACACTTCTTGCTGAAGTCCTGTGCCTCTTAGATATGATTGTTAATTCGTTTGCTCATACAATATCAACCAAGCCTGTTGACCGATATATTAGGCCAGAATTTACTGGTGATTTATTTGCCAATTGTAACATGTATTCTTTTCATGTCCCAGGTTTGATTAGGATAATTTTAATGGTGATTAGTTGCTCACAGATGATGGCCCTCTGGCAATTGAGGCTGGAAGACACCCCATCCTAGAAAGCATACACAGTGATTTTGTGGTATATTCTTTTATATAGTCATTAAGTAGTTCTTTTACTGCTTACATGGGATTCTTTGTTGGAGAAGTTGGATAATAACACTGCTATCATAGATTAATGACCAAACTTTCTATGTCATGGATTCTTCTTAAAGTTCTTTGGCGCCATTAAGATTTTTTAAAATGTTTTTGGTTGCAGCCCAACAGTATCTTTATTTCTGAAGCATCAAATATGGTGATTGTAATGGGACCAAACATGTAAGAAACTCTTTCATGGAAACTGCTCCTTGCTAAGAGTTGTAAGTCATTGTAAATACCTTCTCTTTTTTTTTCATATAGCCCTTGCTATCTGCAATATAGAGAATATAATCTTGAAGAAAAAAAAACCTTTACTAGATAACAACTTAGTCTCAGTCATGTTTTTAACTTCCAAGTGATGAATTGGAGACCAGAATTTTCTGAGTTGCCTTATACTTGTTTTCTTATCATCGAGTTTGGGCCGACTCTCATGATTCTGGTTGCAGTTCTCTTTGCTCATTATGTCATTATTTTTTTTTTTCTCCATAGTGCCTTTACCTAGATATGATCAATAACATTTTGAACTTCTGATTTATGTTAGCATAACATAGTGATTTAGAAAATTCCCTGCCTTAGTTTAAAGTTTTTAAACTTATCTATTTTCTCCAACCAGGAGCGGAAAGAGCACTTATCTTCAACAAGTGTGTCTCATAGTTATTCTTGCTCAGGTTGGCTGCTATATTCCAGCCGACTTTGCAACATTTAGAGTAGTTGATCGTATATTTACAAGGATGGGCACAATGGATAATCTTGAATCAAACTCTAGTACGGTACAATATCTTAACTTCACTATCGAAAATGTTTAAGCCATATTTTCATGCCACCATCTTGCTTCTACTCCTAATGAAAAGCAAAGATATATGTTTATCGTAAGTGTTAAATAGAAGCTGCCCTATTTATTAAGTTTTAACTTTAAAACTCACTTAACATACTGATAAACTGTTACTATTTTTTAGTCCTTACCAAGTCATATCTAAACATGTGGAAAATAGTTTTCATCTTTCTTGTCCGTTCAAGGTCAAGGTGCTTATAGTAATGTAAATAAATTATACATTTGATCATAATCCTGCAAATTGCTTCCTCGAACTTCCTGGCATATAAATAACTTTCAGGGCTAAGATTTTTCCAAGAAGTTTAACATTTGGATAGATGGTAGCTAGTTCTGACAAGATAAGGCGAATAGAGTATGTCTGGCTCTCCTAATTATACTTATATGAATTGGCTTGAGGTATTGAAACTATCATTCAGCCTTAAAAATTATTGTGCTTAAATGCAAAGGCTGGAAACATCTGGTGAAGAGTGGATGCAAACGAAAATGGTTTTAGAATGCATTAAGTGTAAGGCATTTTCCACATGATGCTATAAGATGGAGTATCGTATGGTCTAATTTAGATTTTTCTAGAAATGGACCACATGGATAAAAGTGTACTATCTCATCTGATTGTTTGGTTGTTACAGTTTATGACAGAGATGAAAGAGACTGCTTTCATCATGCAGAATGTATCCCAACGGTAAGAATCTTTTGAGGTCCTTAACAATTAACATCTTGGCATATGCAAAGTATTGAAAATTATGACTCATTTGATATAGGAGTTTGATTGTTATGGATGAACTTGGGAGGGCTACTTCTTCCTCTGATGGATTGGCAATAGCATGGAGCTGCTGCGAACATCTGCTATCCCTCACAGCGTAACTGCTTTCCTAACCTATTTCCTTCCTTCCAGTAGCTGTAGCAAAAGATGCAAACAAAAACAAAAAAGAGAAAAAAAGTGTTTGTGTAGCAATGACCAAATTTTGCACAAACTAACATCTTTTTTTCTTGCGTTATATTCTTTAGGTATACTATATTTGCTACTCATATGGAGAACTTGTCAGAACTAGCTACCATCTATCCAAATGTGAAAATTCTTCACTTCTATGTTGACATTAGAAACAGCCGCCTAGATTTTAAGGTGATATTCCCATTTTTCTTTTGCTCTAATAATAGAGAATTTGCTGCTTTTGCTGACTGGAACTCTGATTTTACCCAGTTTCAACTCAATGATGGACCAAGACATGTACCACACTATGGCCTTCTACTAGCAGAAGTAGCGGGATTACCGAGTTCAGTGATTGAAACCGCCCGAAGCATAACATCAAGGATTACGGAGAAGGTAATTTCCGTCAAGTAAATTCAAAGCGGATTCAGAATTTACACAGATCTTAAGCTCACACTTGATTCAACTCCATCACACACTTTAAATGATGTAAAGGGTGCTTTCTGATAACTAGTAGGTTTTTCTCTGCCTGTGCTTCCAAACCATTGACAGATTTGAAGTTAAAACATGAAGAAAAAAAAATTGAAGAGCATGATGTGCATGTGCGTGTGGCATGCTGCATAGACTTATACCAATTGGAAATATTGCAACTTCATGAATCATGATATCACCATTTCAATTCCACGATTCATCTTAGTTATTATATATTTGAAATTTCTACCGTATAGCTTCACCTAATTTCTTGATTGCTATGTTTTTCTTTTGTTGATCTCTATTGGCAAACAGTGCTAATTCGGCATTTCATAATGTCTAACGTCCAGGAAGTCAACCGGATGGAAGTAAACTGCCTGCATTATAATCAAATAAAGATGGCATACCATGTCGCTCAACGACTAATCTGCTTAAAGTATTCCAATCAAGACGAGGACTCTATCCGGCAGGCATTGCAACTTCTCAAAGAGAGCTATGTTGATGGAAGACTCTAAAACTGTGAATAGTAAGGGGAATAAAATTGTGATCCAAGTATATTAGAACCTAAAACCAAAGGCAGAATTATCACCTTTCATGGCCTGCCATGGTAGAGCTTGTAACGGGTTAAGGAATTGTCTAGAATTAGGAAAGATCATTTTGCGCGCCTTAGATAGGAGTCTGTAGCTATTTGGAAAGTCTTACGACAAGTACATCTAAGTAAATTTTAGTTGGAAGGAATAAGCGCATCATAGGGTTAAAATGTAAAAAGAATCAGCGAGAACACAACTTAATATGAAAATCTGAAAACTTGGATGAGAAAATAGTTATTCTGATAAGCACGTAGTAATAACTTTGAAATTCACAACATCTCAAACAAAAATAAATTCCATGTAAATTTAAAGACTCCAGTTTTTAAACTTCCGACAGTTTCAAACTCAAAAAGATAAGACTTCTAAAATCAACAAGGGAAGCAATAAAAAGTCTAGGCAACAAGCTAAACTCAACTTAGCGGTAGCGGCGAAGGGAGAGAGTGTTGTTTCTCTTCCAGGTTGCCCTGCGAGAAGGCCGGTTCTTGTGGTGCAAGTGACCCTTCCCGTGAAGACCCCTGTTTTTCTTACCAGCAGACGTGAGTCCTCGAAGCTCCCTGTGCTTGTGAACAGGATTGCAGATCCAGTTAATTCTTGGGTCATTGCGGATAGCATTGTGTGCAACATCCACCAGGATAACCTCGAAGTACTTGTAAGTAGAATCCTACATATGATGAAATCCGACAGAAATGAGAGCAGAGCCATTTCCAAATCAGGAAAACCAAATACATATTTAAGTGGCAAACCAGAACATTTATCTAGTTCTACAAACCTCATTGAGCCAGTATGAGTTAACAACTCTGAGACCTCCCAATTTTCGACCAGCACGCTCCTCCGCAACAGATCGCTTGCTGCGCTGGAACTTCAATTGGGTGACACCCTGGTTTGTGGGCTTACCATACACAATACCCTTGGGAACAGGCCTCTTACGACCACCCCTCCTAACACGGACACGATAAACCACATAACCCTGGATAAGGAGTGCATAGATTTGTCAGATGCAAACATTTGAAAAGATAGTACATAACTACATATATACATACATACAATCACATCAATTTAATTTGAAAAAGAAAGAGAAAATTATGGACGGATATAGTTACTATCCCCTTAAACCATGAGGTCCTAAAATCTCACAGATTATATACCATTTCATAGAACAAAAACACCTAGAAATAGCAAATGACACTTGCAAAAGATTAACTGTTTGATTTAATCTAAGTGGTCTAAAGAAACATCCCTTGATTAAGTGAGCAAAAATCAAGTGTTAAAGATAACGTTCTCGCTATGTTCTTTAGAATGAAAAGGAATGCCAACACTTAACTAAAACAATCTTTCAGAAATTGTTGAATGGGACATTACCTGCTTGGCCTTGTAACCCAAGCGGCGTGCCTTGTCAGGACGAGTAGGGTGGTTGACCCTAACAATTGACGGATGCTGACGGTATTCCCAGCACCTCACCCTCTGCAAAAACCTCATCACATCGGACTGCTTCTTCCTCCATAGCTCCGAGACGTACTTATATGCCCCTACATTTAATCATTACATTGCAAATAAATAAATTTCTTTCCACTGCAATGGTCCCATTTTCAAGCTATAAAAAAGCCCAATTTTTTTTTCTTTTTCAAAATGATATAGAAAAAAAAAAAAAACATTTCAGATGAATACTTTGTTCCACAGCATAACAGTGACATCAGATAAAAACTTAAAAATCTGAAAAAACTAACATAGATAAAATGAGCTCAAACCAAAAATAATTACCAATAAAAAAAATGAAAATCTCAAATGATTCAACTTATTTCAAAAACATAAAATGAAAGAGCCAGGATCAACCCCTTAGTAGAAATAATAAAGGACTTAAGAGAAATCCATGACAAAAAATACTTGAGAGAAAAGGATAGAAAAGATCTACAGCTAAAATCAGTAAACATGGATAGAAAGTGAGTTTGAAGAAGTACCCATTAGCGAGTTGAGCAGGGAGAGGCTAGGGTTTCGCTTTTACAGAAGAAAAGAGTTGAGGCTAGGGTTTGTGTTTAAAATAACATTTTATAGAGGACAAGGCTGATTGGAAACCCTAAACTGGGCCGTTCATTTATTATGCTTGGAGTCTGAGAGACTAAATAATATTGGGCCCAGTAAGTAAATTATGGGCTGCTTTAGAACAGCCAATTGGGCCCAATCGAAAGCTTATATTATTTTTGGTCCAAGTGTGTTTATGTTCATAAGAGTCTTCTTTTTCTTTCTTTACAAAGTTTCTTCTAAATAAACAGGACATTTTTTTTTTAAATTATTGAAAATATGGACGAAATCTTCATTTAAATTCACGCCAAATAATTATTTTAGGGTCAGACAATAAACTGTAATTACATTAATCACTCCTAAAATTTAGAAAATATTTCTTAAAATGCTCTAAAATAAATTCCCATATTATGTTTACTTAAGGGTTTAATTAAAAAAAGTTAAAATATCAAGAAAAATGAATATAAAAAAATACCTTTTTTTTTTAAGAAACAATTATATTGGGGCTTAGGTTGAGATTTTCCTTTCATAAATACTAAAAAAAAAAACTCGCGCTACGTTGCAGGTGAAACTATTTGCTTTCTATTTTTATAATAGTAATGACAACAATGTTATGAACACATAAATTAATAACGTATAAAATTAATTATTAACATGAAAAATTTTATATGAATTTATAATATTTTGGGAAACATAAAAAAAAAAACATGAACACGTTATGAAAACACAAATTTTTCTTTAAATTGAATCACTCTGACAAATTATGCAAAATATGTCATGAATTGAGACACGATACGAACACACAAATTTTTTTAAAAAAATTAAAACACAATGACAAACTATGTAAAATATGAGATGATTGAGACACGACACAAACACAACATAAAAAAGTAATTAAAACACAACACGAAAAATAACATGAACACGACACGAATACACAAACGTGTAAAATTTTATATAAATTTATAATACTTTATATAAATTATTACCGTGTAAAAATTTATATAAAGTTTAATACTCTAAAAACACACAAAAAAATTACACGAACACACAAATTTTTCTCTAAATTAAATAACTATGACAAATTATGTAACATATATCATGAATTGAGACATGACACGAACACAACATAGGAAAAATAATTAAAACACAACACGAAAAATAACATGAACACGACACGAATACACGAACGTGTGAAAATATACATAAAACGAATTATTAACGTGTAATTATTTTTTATAAATTTATAATAGTTTATATAAATTATTGGGTAAAACTAATTATTAACGTGTAAACATTTATATAAATTTATAATACTTAAAAAAAAAACGAATACGTTACGAACACAATTTTTTCATTAAATTGAATAATTATAATAAATTATGCAAAATATGTCATAAATTGAGAAACGTTACGAACTCACAAAATTTTCTCTAATTTTAATCACAATGAAAAATTACGTAAAATATGAGATGAATTAAGATACGACACGAACACAAAATTGAAAAAATAATTAAAACACAACACGAAAAATAACATGAACACGACACGAATATACGAAGGTGTAAAAATATACATAAAATGAATTATTAATGTGTAAAATTTATATAAATTTATAATATTTTGAAAAAAAAAAAAACATGAATACGTCACGAATACAACATAGAAAAAATTATTAAAACACAATACGAAAAATAACACAAACACGATACGGATACACGAACGCTTAAAAATATACATAAAATGAATTATTAACATATAAAAAGTTATATCAATTTATAATATTTTAAACAAAAAAAAAAAACACGAACACAAATTTTTTTGATTTTTTTCTCTTTCTTTTTGCCCTCAACAACCCAAAAAAAACCTCAAAAAAAAGCCCACAACAAAACAAACAAACAAAAAAATGACATGGCCACCTACAAAGGGCCCAACGTGGCCATACCAAAATTGAGTAAAAAATGTAAAATTTATATAATGGATATATAAAATTCAATAAAACTTAATAAGAAACTATAATATAATATTCTCTTGCTGTATCATCCATTTCTTATCCTTGTTTATAATAATAATAATAATAATAATAATAATAAAGCATTAAAGAATAGTTTTTTATAGTACTACTAATACTGAATTAGAAAACAATAAATTTTTTAATTATTAAAAATACAAGGATTGTATAATACAAAGCAACAAAAAAAAATGTATTATTTTCTCCACAATTCCTTCCATTAGGACCATAATGGTGCAACAGTGTGCGATAGCATACGCTCTGATTGAGCAAACAAGCAGTAATACTACAACCTCTTGTATATTCTATCTATGTTTACTATAGCCGCCGACACGCTCTCGTTCCCTTGATCCTCTTGAGTGCCGCGGTTCTTCTTCCCACTCAGCTGATGGTGGTGGCGGCGGCGACGACTCATACCTCGACGGCTTCCTTTTGAAATGTCTATCATCGTCACTGGACTCGTAATCTACAGCTTTGCTACTACCGCTCTTCCTCCCACCACCGCCACTAGTAACAGAAACTGCCTTGGCGGTGGCTGCCGAAGAAGTCTTGTAATCATATCCATTGGAAGATGGCTTGTTATGACCAGAAGATGCAGGTGCATCGGAAGATATCTTCAGTTTCTTGCTAACTTCTCCTTCCGGAAAGCTAATGCGAGAAAACACGCTTGCCTTCTGCTTCTTATCCATTCCTGCTGTAATAGTAGTCGTGGAAGTGGCTTTGGTTGCTGTTTCAGGGGCAGGCTTAGAAGACTCTGAGCGATTATGATGTTGGCGATCACGATCACGACCACGGTCGCGATCATCATAGTCATAGTCACGATCACGTTCAAGTTCATGATGCTGGTCAGCTTTTCTCTTTGAAGGGCGGGGAGGTGCTTCATGGTCCCGTAAGGAGCGTTCTGGTGAGACCCTATCTGATCGGTGCTTTAGATGCTCATGGCGATGGTCACCACCTGACATTTGTGGAATAGGTTTCTGCAACAAACAAACAAACATAATTGAAATGATCAAGTTAAATGCATTCCATCACATTGATGTGATGAACAACTAAAACTCTATCCTAGAAAATGAATCGTTCTCTTTTATAGAATTTTTCTCTCAATTGTCCTCCCAACCCTTTTGACTGCTATTACTATATCTATCCATCATCAAAGACCATCTTATTCTTATCGTGTCGATACAAGATAAAATAATTCTTTATTAATCTTTCCAATGAAACGAGAAACTTATAGTAGTAGTCTTTTATGAATAGCCACTAAAAACATACATCCCTCCTTATGTTTGAAATTGAGGATAGAAAATGAAACAGCATAACGCAAGAGCTATTTGGTAGATGATGAAACAGCATAATGCCTAGCTCTGACCAACTCCATATGCTTATCCCTTTTTAAATGTAAACTGCCATAAAAATATTCGAGAAAAAAAGAAAAGAAAAAAAAGTAATTTAGAAACTTCAAAACTTTACAACAGGTCGGAGTAAAAAAGGCCCGTCAGAAAGCTCCAAGTTTATACTCTTTCTTTGACTTCTCCATATCAATAAGTGGAACCATGTGTTCATAACCAAAAATAAAAGCAAAAAAATTAAAAGCATCAACTGAAACAATCATTGAATCCCATTTACTGAAACTTAATGACGCTGACAAAATAAAATCTTATATGCCTTTCCCTGCAGAAAAGTTGTATATCTACAAGTAAGTGCGCCCTAGCCAAACGGTTGCTGAACATCATATAACACACCTCCTGGCATCACAAACAACAAGAACAAAACAAAACTAGGAAAATAAAGAACACATACAGATTTTGACTTCAATGATGAAACATCAGCACTGCTGCTCACTTCTCTAATAAATTCCCGATCTCTAGAGAACTCCCTGCAATAATTTTAGAAATAATAAGTAAACCATTTAATCATGTGAAATCCATCCCTGTAAGTAATAAGCAGAAACATATTATTTAACCTATAGGAAGCCCTTTTCAGGGATCTCAGGAATCACATGCACCATGTCCCAAGGAGTAGCCAAATGACTAAGGAATTATTCCAAGGTCAATGGAAAGTAGTCCAACTGAACAACAATTAGTGTACCTAGCAAGCTTAGAATGAGAGAGTACGTTCCGTACCTTTCACCTCGTCTCTCATTTTCACGCTTCCTCCTCAAAACAGCTTGCCGAGCCTCAAATTCCTGTCTGCTCATGATAGGTGGGGCAACATTCATACCCATTCCAAACTCAGCAAGATCTCTACAAACCATTAAATTCAATAATTCAATCAAAGCTAGAGAGACCATAGATGTCCAGATAGCATCAAGTTGCATATGAAATCATAAGATCATTGATATACAACCCAATAATTCTTTCAAAACAGACAAAAATGCCATGCACAAACTCAAGCAACACAAACGCAACCGGTATAAACATAGCATAGGCTATGCAAATGTTACACATACCTCTGAGGTGGGACAGGAGGAAACATATAATTTTGAGCACCAAAAGGATCTGGAGGCATGATACCTCCGAATGGCATGTCCAATGGACCTAGTCCATAGCCCCCCATATAGGGCATCGCACCAGCATAAGGACCCATAAATCCATCCATCCCAGGCTGCATACCAGTCCAGTAAGGGTTATAGGCAGAGGGACCCATAGACATCATATAGTTCTCAGCTGCAAGATCCTGAGGGGTTTTCCACTGCAAGTCTAGAGTGCAAAACGAATAAGATTCAGGTTAGAAACAATCCTAATGATTTTAAAAAACTCACATGTAGTTTGCACCATCACCAAATACAAAATAGAGGCTGCAAACCTACCATTTGCTGGCAAACGAACCTTCTTCCTTTTCTTTTTCTTTCCTGGAGAAGCAAAGGATCAAAATTAAACCACCAATCCATTTATTTTCCTCATTTCCACTAAAGAAAAAATAATACTTACTCTCTCTATAATACACACACAGAACATACATCCAACTCAGAGTGCGAGATGGAACAGGAAAGAAGATGAAAAAAAAATTTACTGCCTGAAGAATGCAAGTTCTTAATAGACACATTAGAAAATTACTTAAAAAAGGACAAAAGAAATATATCCCAGCCACAATCTTTCAAGAACAGGAATGGTACTGAAGCTGACATGGAATGAGATAGCCCCACTCCAAGCATTTCCACCCAGGTTTGAACCCTAAATCTCACCACTCTAGCGAGGAGATCAGTACCAATGTTCTTAAAGGTTGTCTTTCAACTTCGCCCAACCAACATAACCAATAAATTAAGAAACAAATCAAAATTACCTGCCTCTCCAGAAGCCACCTTCTGTTGCACTTCTTCCTCCAGAAGTGGGGCACTCCCTTGTGATGCAGGCTCCTTCACACTCATTGACTCCAGCGTAGCCTCGGATGCATCAGGTAGTTTAGCAAACTTCACTTTCTCCAAGACCTGCTGTGGGGGAATAGCTACCTTCATCTCATTAGCTTTATCCTTCACATCAGGACTTTCTTCCTTAGCAGATACTAGCTTCTGCTCTCCCTTAGATGCAGCAGATGTAGTAGGAGATGGAATTTTTGGCTGTGGACACCGAGCGGATTCCATATCTAAATTTGAAAGACAGGAAAAATAAATAATGATTCGTACATCAAAGAATCAATTGAATCTGAAATTCGTTTCATTATGTCAACAGCAATGAACCTTGAACTTGAAAAGTGCTTCCAGCATTGTCAGCACTGCTGTTACCAGACTCCAATATACGATTAATTGTCTCTCTTAGGGTCTTATTTGGCAGAAGATCATCAGCGAGTATGTTGGTTGCCCCACATACACATATTGACTTTGAGATAATGTGGTCCCTTATACCTGAGTTACATTTTGTTAAAGTGAGCTTCAACATGCATATGCAAAATCATTCGACAGGGAAAATGAACCAAAAGATGCATGGAATAAGCATCAATAAAACTCACATTTATCACAAAAACTCTTAAAACAACATTTGCTAGTTAGAACAGCATTTTTCATTACTTCCTTGCACAATGGGCAATGGAGTTCAGGTGGAAGGTCACCAACAGAACGAGTGGAAGGTAAGCCCTCAATTTCTTTCTCAAAAGCAGCCCTGTTGGAAACACAAAATTAGTTTTCAAGCATAACAAAGAGAATTACCTACAAGCATAAGACAAAACCACACTAATAAGACAAAACGGTTACTCATTGGGCTTCAAAACTGCAACTGCTCCACTTGGCAATGCATAAGAACCATCTGGAGTTGCCATTAGCATTGACTTTGGAATGCCAGTTGGAGGCCTCACCCTTTTAATATCATAGTTCGGATCACCATTTGTGGGGCAGTGCTGAATAAAATGCCCTGCATCACAAATGCCATAGTAACCACAGGTTCGCTAAAAAGTATAATCTAAAAGAAAATTGAAAAAAAAAAAAGTTAATTCAACATACCAGGCACCTTGCAGCGGTGACACACATAGCCCTGAGGAGGTGTTTTGCGCTCCAGTCCTAATCGACCTCAATGAGAAAAACATAAATTTCAGCTCAATATACTATTTCAGAAGCACAATTACAGCAATGAAATGTCCCACAAAATTTCAAAACATACTGATCTAAAATGAGAATAAATCGCCATCACTCTTTCAAGCAAAACAGGTTTACAAAAAATATTATTATATGTTATAGCAACAAAAGAGTTGGAACTAATAAATCTACAAGAGCATAGACCTATGTTGCTCCGACTCTTCATTTTTCTTTAAGTAACCGTGTCTGACGCATATCCGGACATGGGTATGGGGATATGACCCTCCAAATACGTGGAAAAACTTAGAAAAAATTGAACATACCCGTATCTGACACTCACACCCGAGTCCGAGTAACATAGGCATAGACCACTGACAAGCTCACACTTGAATGATCCAACTATGGACAAGGCCAGCAGAGTCACATGCACATATATGTATACAAACATACTAACTAGGAAATCACAGTACTAATATCTCACATACAAAAGCACAAAGGCACATTTATACCGCAATAATAAGCAGCAGAAAACGATCAAACTTCAATAATCTAGAGATTTAACCTAAAAAAATCATATACACAAAGTCATGCCCCCATCCACCCACCAAGACACCCCACCATGATAAACAATCCAATGAAGCCAAAAGGGCATAAGAAAATCACCAAAACTACGCCCACCCATCCTTCCACCCATACCCCTTCCAAAGCCTCTACCAGGTCCAAAACCATCCGCACCTAGGCTGCAAATCCAAAATAATTAAGAATGACATCAATACAACAAATAAAAAACAAAAGAAAGAAAATAGCACTCATCTCACCGCTGCCAATCTAAGGCAGGAGTATCTATTAGAGCCTTAATCTTGCTGTCCTCATCAGCTTTATTAGTATGGGGAGCATCAGCAAGTGGATTGCTTGAATGCACTGGCAGCGTTTCAGGGATTGAATACAAATCATTCCCAAATTCATCCCATTCAGAGTCTTCGGGCTACAAGTAAAAAATCAAGCCTAGCATTAGGTTTCTATTGTTTTCCCTTTGCTGATAAATTCAACATTCATCAAATGCAAAACAGCCCTCATGAGTAGCGTCAAGACATTAATTTTCATCAAAGAAAATATGTCAGAAGCAAAGCTTACATATTTCGGAACAGATGAATCAGCATCCAGGAAGTTACTCTTTTCTGGTTGAGCATTTTCAATCTGATTTTCCACCTTATGCCTGTGAAGCATAAAAAAGCGCAAACTCAAACCTAGAATCAAGTGTCCTCTCACAATAGTAGGCACTACAAGTCAGAACTAATCTAAACACACAACTAATCAAGTTCATGCAGTTAACTGAACCTTCCATACTTGCTTTCTTAACAAGTTCACTAAAATTAAAATATTTGAGTGGTTAGGTATCTAAAGGATTGAGATAGTACTCTTGAGCAGCAACAATGGGCATGCGAGGCCTTCCAGGAACCCGGCGAATTAATACAGAAGTATTTTTCGGGATTAACATTGCTTCATCAAGATATTCTGAAATTGAAAAGAGAGAAGAAGTCTATAAAACACTACAAACAGACTAATTCATGAACGACATACAATTACTATCCCAGTCAATAAACAAAGTGTGAGCCAATATAGAGCCCAAGGAGAATTCAAATAGAAAGGAAGATTTGGCCATAGTCCTAACTGACTTTTTTAATGATAGATTCAATAAAAATAAGAATTTCAATGCATTGAGCAAAGACCAACCTTCATTAGTTTGGGCATTAGTGACAACGAGGTCGAAGTCCGTACCCCTGCCCAAATGCTTTGATTCAAATATTTTTTCTTTCAAAGTACCAACGCTTATAAACGGACCATCCATGGCAATTGAGTCAAAATCTTTTGCACTTTTAAATTTGTAATAAACAGCCATTTTTTTTCTCGTTTCTTTTCCTCTTAATAATAATAATAATAATAAACACACAAAAGAAAATATGAACTTATTTATTGGCCTTCCAAACAATATTAGGCCTGATATTCACTAAAAAAAAACAAATATAAACAGTACAAAAGTTTTTTTTTTTCTTATTCTAAGAGAAACCGAACCAAACTCCTCGATTCTTCTTCGATGCAAAATCCAAGCTCTGTCTTCAAGAAATCAACTCTGACAGTTTCTCCACGATGTACTCGAAAAAATCGAAATTTTCAGCGAAACCAGAAGTTTAGGGCAAATCGAAGGGAATAATGAAAAAGCCCCTTTGGTCATAGATCTTCATCAAATTCACACGAACTCTTCAGTTGTTTTACTAAAAGAATCGCTCCAAAGTAATCAATCCGCCCGATCCAGATCTTGTAAAACGCGAACCAAAAATAAATCTTCAGGAAACAATCCTACGACCGATCGATCTTCAAAAAGAAACTCGGAAACTTCGAAACTTGAGATTCTGATACGCCGAAATTACAAAGAGAATATTACAAGATTGGAGAACATCGATTAAAGATTGGAGAGATTTTAAGGATTAGCGATCATCGTGAACCTCTAGGGTTATGATCTGGGGAGAGGGTTTCAAAAAAAGGGTAATGGGAATTTGGGAAGAGGTTATCGACAAGCTATAACCGAATCTGGACCTTCGAAAAAATTATCTAAAAATTCTAAGTACTACTGGTATCGGACCGCCATATGCCCCGCACGTGCGGTCCAGGTGCTGGTCAAAAACAATTTTCCACGTAAATAGATGATCAAAATTTTTATCAATATTAATCTATGAAGTAATAATGGGCGTTAATTGGATAAAAAAGTGTATAAAACTTTCCATAAGAAATTAAAATAAATTTTATCACAATAGTATGATTAAACATTGAATGAACTTTATCATAATGCTTTCAATATTATTAATGTTTTATCCAAAAAATAATAATAAATTAAAATATTATATTAATGTAAATGAAAATGAAAATTTTTGTTATAATACTTTCAATTCCGTTGAGTTTTAATCAGAAAATAAAAGATTTAAAATATTTCACATATATTTTATTAATAAATTGGTAAATTCTAATTAATTTTATTATTTTATATTTAAAAATCAACAAAATTTATTAAAATTGAAATATAATGACGAAATTCAATATTAACTTGTTCAAATTTAACTTTAATCCCTATATTATTAATGAAAAATATTTCGAGATAGATATTCCCACTCAAAGCAAAAGAGTTACATTTCTTTCCTATATGCATAACTTGATGTGAAGTTTTAGATCAAACAATAGTAAGCAAACACTTTGATCTACTTAATCTAGGTTTAACAAAGGAGGAAAAAGAAAAAGAATCATACATTGTTAATAAAAATTAAAGATGGAAAGACATTTTTTTCACACATCGGTCAATATTAATGAAGATACAATCACCACATAAGCTAGAAAAAAGAAAATGGCTATCTGAACGAAAAACTTTGGATTTTCCCTCATGTTCGGAGATGTAACCGCCCTGCAAACCAGAATCCGTTCATCTTGTTAAAAATCTTGTGCTGGTGGAAATGGATAATAGAAGATATGAAAAGTGAAATATGATTTTATTAAGTGCTTTTGTGGATGCTGAAACCAGATATCATTACCTTGCAATTCGCTGTGAAAATCGATGAAATGGCAAACTCTGGATGAATACAATACCGGGTCCTGTTAGAACGGCTGTAACCAAATTGTCACCCTGCAATTTCGCATCGAAAGAACAACAAAAATTACAAGGCCATATATACATATCCAGTCATGGCCGTCAAGCAAAGTCTATCTTAAACATTCAATCTAAAATCAATTGGCAATAAGTGGAAAAACCTAACTTAAATATAAGACCACAAGAAACCCAAGATTTAATAGATACAAAATAACAGTATTTAACACTCGCCTCACGTGTAGCTCAATAAAGACCTACACGTAGACAACCTCATAAAAGATGGTCAACCTCACATGAGATTAGGTAAGAAGAACAAAACACACCTAGGTTCTGATACCATGTTAAGTATCAAATCTAAAACCAATTAGTAATAAGTAGAGAGACCTAACTTGAATATAAGACCACTAGAAACCCAAGACTCGATAGATGTGGGATAACATCACTTAACAGTCTAAAAAGCAGTGTAAGGTATTCAGTGTGCTCATAATAGAGTTTCAGAAGAGACATTTTTAAACAAGCCCCGAATTTTAATGACATCAGTGGCAGCTACAAGATGAAAATCTTACCATATCACGTCATAAATTGTCAAAGATGAACAATATGTAATTAATAATTCTTGTAAGTAGAAGAATGCACTCAACAAGAACAAATTTGTTGGCCAAAACAAAAAACACACATACAAGCACACAAATTGTAACAAGAAAAACATGCATGCACCAGCACTCCCACTCAACCACCATCATATCGAGAGTGTACCCACACAAAAAAAAAAAAAACTAACTGAAAGCAACTTACCCCAAAGACTGCTCTTCTTATCGGACCATTGTATTTGATTTGAACATCAATGGAAGCAGTAAGGGCCACAACGCATGAGATATCAACTGCCAATACCTCCCCCACCTCAAGATTTTTCTGCACGACTAGCAAAAGAAAGAAGCCCACAGAATCCCAATGGTCAGTCTACGTAGGGATAAATCTATCAAGTTCAACATTTTGCTGTAACTAGCAAAAGGAATATGTTGCCAATGATTGGTTAAGCAATAAGAAAAGATACATACCAGTTCCACCAGCAATGATGAAAGCAAGCCCCTGGCCAGATAACTTCTGTCTCAGAAATCCCTGTTATGCCAGTACCAAGTCCATCAAATACACAGATACAAACAGCTTAAAAAACTGAGAAATAAACCAAAGAAACAGAAGCACATATCTGAAAAAGATCTTTGACAGCTTGAGTATGCATCTAAGAGAAGAAGGGAAAATGAGAAATTTAAGTTATCGTTATGTCACCTCTACACCAGTTATGACATTCCGCGGCCGCTGATCAACTGTATTATTGACCTTCACATCATTGATGGAGCAAAGAAATGCATCTGGCTACAAAACAAGTTTACAAGATGACATAAAGATTCCAGCTAATGGAGTGATAAACAAGCTAATTCTGCAGCAAAAATGAATTTCCATGAACAAGTCAGCTACCTGACATAAAAGCTCTCCACCAAACATTGCTAAATCAATCTGTCAAAATAGAAATGAACCAGGAACAAGATAAAACTCATGGTTAGCCATAACAAAATGACAATTCAGGGATCATGAAGTACTCAAACTTGACATACGCTATAAATAAATAAATTGTTGAGTTTGAAACACAAACCGGAAGAATCCTTGCAAGAGAAGGTGCAGCAATTCCAACAAATCCATCATTTGGACCAGGATTGCGGAAAGCAATACTAGTTATACTCTTGCCAAAAAGCCACTGCCACATGCCTACCTCGTTTTCAGGGACATAAGTATTTTCCATTTCAATGGACCCAGACATGAAGCACATGGAGCCTACATTTTGTTATATTCCATATCAATTTTGCATGAAATAAGGTCTACATGATAACAAACAAAACTAACAGAATGCAGCAAGCCAATCATCTTATTGATTAAGCAGTTTTCCTTACTGTTCTTCAGCAGAGGATCTAATTCATAGAAGTTTGATGATCGTAATTATAAGCAAAAACAATAGGATATGAGTAGATAGTTTAAATTGATAGTACCATTTTATTGAATCTAGCCACTATTTGTACTACAATACATTCTTGGCAACAGAAAACTGTAGCATTTCAAATTCTAGAGTATGGGGCTGAACTCCTAGCAACCAACAATATACTTATCATAATATCTAGAAAGCCACACCATTCATAATTTTACCATGAGACATAAGTGTATAATCACCAAAATACTAAGACTATGATGAAGGCCTGCATCATGGAAGAATCAAAAGCCTAATTCCTATATTAAAACATAAAACTATAGTAGCATTACCCCAACCAAGGAATTAAAACAGAGAGCAAAATAACCTACCAGGTTTTGCTATAACCTTTTCTTGTGGCTTCAACATTATCTGGTAAACGAAAGAACCATTACCAAGATTAAGAAAAGGTTTCACAATTGTAGCACAGGATCATAGGCTAAGATTAAAAGGAAAAAAAAAAAAAAAACTTGATAAAGGCTTGGAAGTACCTGAATTATTTGAGCTTCACCACCCAATATTTGAAATGGGATCAAAGCATCTTGCGGACTCTACATGATTTTATACCAACAAGAGATTATTACGGATATATATATAGACATGCTGAAACATTTAAACTACACAAGATTAACATTCTAGTTTCCTTTGGAAACGCTGAAAAAATATTTGCTGTTTCCCCAATTCGGCATTTGAACTAGCTACTCTCACACTTTGATTACTGCAGTCTCAAGACTATACAACGTTGTTTACAAATTGATTATAAACGGATCAATTTCAAGAGAAATGGAGTCAAAGTCAACACTATTTAAGGAAACCCCAATTACACTTCTTCAACAACGCGAGTAAATCACAACAGATCAAATGCCAAAGTAAATCCTAAATTCCTTTAAAATTTCACGCCAGTTTGCCAAGAAAGAAGGTTCAATTTCCTTGTATTTTACCTCAGTTTTCTCATGAAACAAACAGAAAATCAGTGAAAGAGTGAAGATAATTTTTTTTTAAAAATGTTACCTGATACACGTAGGGTTGAAAAGGAGTGGAAAAAAAAGGGGCGGCCATGGACGAGATCTCGGATTTGAAATTAAATCCTTTGATTTCGAGATTTTAATCTGAGTTCTACACTTTAATCACTGAAATTCATAAGGGGAAAATAAAAATAAAATAGATTGTTGAAAATTGTTTGCTCCGGCTTTGTTCTTTATCGAAGTAGGCGATCTGAGATTAAATAGGTGGAGATTTAAGTTAAGGAATTAGCCTTGATAATTTCTGATTTTGTCGGATGACTTGGCGGGATAGTGGATGTTACTCGGTGGCTTTTTAGTCATTTCAAATTCTTCATGCGGTCGACATTGGATCTTGTGTTGACATGGCGTCATGTTATTGGTTGAAGTTGCAAGTCTCGACGTGTTCCAAATTTGTCAGTCATTTTTATCACAGAGGAGCATAGCAAGAGACGCTTTTTACAGCGACGTCGTATTATATATTTCCCGTTTCTATCTCATTTTGTTGGAATTTTTTTTATGCATACTGTTTATTTGCATTTAATCCAATTTGGCAACAAAAAAAAAAAAAAATCAATCATTTTTGACATAATTTCCCAAAATTAAATTCAATATTAGTAAAGACAGATTAGTAATTATAAATGATGTTTTTTTTATTGCTGGTTAAACACATCTTTATTGATTATCATCCAAGTTCCAATTTTGACTTTAAAAATATAAATTTTAGTAAGGAATGTTTTAAAAACAATTTTTAAATATTAATATTTTATTTATAATAACAATAATAATAAATTAAATATATTAAATATTTATTTTATTTGACATATTAATCTTAAAACATATCTAGTTTGATTTTTAAAATTCTAGTTTAATTCAGAATAAAAATCGAATTACTCAAACGAGCTTGATTAGGTTCGTTTATCTAATAAAAATGAACTCGATTCTTATATTCGATTTCAAATTCGATTATTTGTGTTCGAATTGATTTTTTTTAATATTTAAAATAAAAAAATATATACATTAAAAATAAAAAAATTCAATTACCTCTTGAGTTACTCGAACCGGGATACTCAAAATCAGTTTACTCGATAATTTAAATTACTCGAGATCGACTCAACAATAAACAATAATCTAACCGAATTCAATTTTTTTTTTTTTTTTTGAACCGAACTTGCAACTAAAATTATCTCGTGGCACAGACAGAGTTCAAGAAAAATCAGACATCTATATATTATACCACCATTACCAACTACCAAGACCGTTACCGTTTCCCTCGCTGTTTCCCTCCATTCAAACCTTTCCTCTCCCTTTCTCTCCGCCTCTCTGTCTTTTTTTCTCTCTGATCTCTTTCTCTTACAAACTCTTTTTCTCAATCTTTCTCCTCTTTTTTCACTTTCCATCATATCCCTTCAATTCCCAGAATCTTTTTTTTGTTGGGATAAGCGCCCAGAATCTTTGTTTCTCTCTTCCTTCAGGTAAAGATCTCAATCTCTCATTGTTCTTTCCTTTTCTTTCTTCTTTCTTTCTTTCCAGTTTAAGATTTCAAGCCAACAAATAAAATTCCAGCTAAGTTATTATAACCCCACAGAAATTAAGAATCTATATGCAGTTTAAAAAAAACCAAGAGTGTGAAATTCTAGATTGATTAATTCCCAAGATTGGAAGCTTTCACTTTTCAGACATTGATTTGAATATTGATCTTGTCTTGGTCAACTGTTTTATAAAAACCATTCATTTTTATTGCAAATAATCAGCAAATGGCTGAAAACTTGGAAGTTTTCACTTTGATCTGCACAAGATTTGGACAAATGAGTTCCTTTAAGACAAATGGCTGTCTTAAACTATGAATTTGATGGGCCGAACGGCAAAACCATGTTTTATGTTTACTTATTCAAAAAAAATTCCTTGTTAGCTTTGTTGGTTTCATAGTAATTTGCCAGACTGATGCCATGCCACTGTAATGTGTAGCTTTAGTTCTTACCACAATTGGAATTTATGCTTTCCTTTTGTTGTAGAAGAATTGGTGAAGATAATTTTGATTGGTACTTTGAATTTCTCTTTTGTTGCCTAATTTTAATGTCTGTCTCATTAACAAGATGGCGTAGATGAAGTTGGGGGAACAACTTTGTCAAGCACTAAGGAATGCTGTAATATTTTTCATGAGCTTCTCATCAAACCAAATGGCTGAAATTACAAATTTTTGAATCCCCTATTATGGTAAGGCAAAGACCAGAATCATTCCACTTTCTTTTTCCTTTCTGATTGGCAAGTTTGACATCTTGATGAAGAATTATGAGATGAGGAAACAATTGGAACATGTTTCTGTATCCCTGATTAAGGAACTAATCCGACATTTCACATGGCGTAAAATTGACTGGAGAAAGTTGTTTTTTGCTGGAGCAGTTATGTCAATAACTGGAGTAGTACTTCCAACCCTTTTACTTACTTATCAATGGAACATCCGGTTCCTCCCTTCTCTTATTAATGATTCATTACACCAATCTTTGAATGGTTCCATGCATTTGAGCAAGAACTTGGCTGATGAGGCAGGGTTGGAAAATTTTCAACTTGTTCCAACTGCTCCCTTTGTTTCAATGAATTCATCCATTGAAGCGAAAGAAAGACCTAGAGTTTCTCGTAGGAGGAGAAAGAGGAGGAGGGGGAGGGGGAGGATTAAAATAGATGATGGACCAAAGGCTGTGCCTCCTCCTCCTCGAAGAACAGTATCCCCGCGCTTACAGGTAGAGATATGAGAGTCATTTTCCCTTATATGTGAAAGCTATGTTGCTCCGACTCTTCATTTTTCTTGAAGTATCCGTGTCCGACACCCGTATCCGACACATATTCGGACATGGGTATGGGGATATGATCCCCCAAGGACCCTCCAACTACATGGAACAACTTATAAGAAAGCAAACATAACCGTGTCGGACACATACTCGTGTCCGACACTCACACCCGAGTCCAAGTAACATAGTGTGAAAGTATGATATGATATGTAACTGCTATCGATAATATAACTACTATGTCACTTCTGATTCAGAGATACCTTCAGTCCTTGTCACCTGATAAGGCTCTTTTGTATGCTAAAATGGAGATTGAGCATGCACCAGCAACATTAATCGATAATAATGACGATGATGATTCTTATCTGTATGCTCCAGTGTTTCGAAATGTTTCTATTTTCCAAAGGTAATATTCACTATAATAATTGCAAACTGAGTTCTTGTGATGAATTTTTGCAATGTATGTGGTAATTATATGTTCTTGGCTGAAACTTTTTTAGGAGCTACGAGTTGATGGAAATGATACTTAAAGTCTACATTTACCCTGATGGAAAGAAGCCCATTTTTCATGAACCTCATTTAAATGGTATTTATGCTTCTGAAGGATGGTTTATGAAGTTAATGGAGGCAAACAGGGAGTTCGTTACAAAAGACCCGGAAAAGGCACATTTGTTCTATCTGCCTTATAGTTCACGCCAGCTAGAGTTGGCACTTTATGTGCCAAACTCGCATAATTTGAGACCACTGTCAATCTTCCTAAGGGACTATGTGAACATGATTGCTTCAAAGTATCCTTTTTGGAACCGCACACATGGATCAGATCATTTTCTTGTTGCATGCCATGATTGGGTATGTATGTATGGTTGTCTATTTTCTTCTTCTATCATAGAAAAAATAAGTGCCATTTTGATTAAAATTTAATTCTTACATGTGTGTATGCATGTAGAGCCCCCTTTTTTTTTTTCTTTCTGGTTACTGATGTCATTATTTTATCACCCAAATTTCCTCTAATCTTATATTTTAACCCTTTGCAGGGTCCTTACGTAACCACTGCACACAAGGAACTAAGAAATAACAGCATAAAAGCTGTATGCAATGCTGACTTATCTGAGAATTTCATTGTTGGAAAAGATGTTTCTTTACCAGAAACTGCCATAAGAAATGCGGGCAGACCTCTTAGATATATCGGTAGTGGGATCAGGGTTTCGCAACGACCAATCCTTGCTTTCTTTGCTGGAAACATGCATGGCAGGGTCCGTCCCAAACTTCTCAAGTATTGGCACAACAAAGAGGAAGCCATGAAAATCTATGGTTCTTTACCAATTCGAGTTTCTAGAAATATGACTTACATTCAGCATATGAAATCAAGTAAATATTGTATATGCCCTATGGGGTATGAAGTGAACAGCCCTAGGATTGTTGAGGCTATATACTACGAGTGTGTGCCGGTGATTATTGCAGATAACTTTGTCTTACCTTTTAATGAAGTCCTAGATTGGAATTCATTTTCTGTGACTCTGGCCGAAAAGGATATTCCAAAACTGAAGGAGATTCTCTTGGCTATCCCATTGAGAAGGTACCTTAAAATGCTTATGAATGTGAAGATGGTTCAGAAACATTTTCTTTGGAATCCAAGACCAACAAGATATGATTTGTTCCATATGATACTACATTCCATATGGTATAACAGGCTGAATCAGATTCAAATTTCTCAATCCTAGCTAATAGCTATTTTTTCTGTAGGGAAATATGTTGCTAAGAAGATAAAATTGGAAGGCTGAGACAAAGATGGCCAACAGAAATTTTTATTGCCTTCTGAGCTGTTCCCATGTTTCAGAAATCAGTGTTTGCAGCTGTAAAGAGGAACGAAAAAGAAAATTGTTGATACAGAGGTATATATACTTAACCATTCATTTGAATTATTTGTTCCATAAATTTTCTAGTTCATGGATTATGATTTAGCTTCAATTCTGGCATTGAGTAAATAGCAAAACATAAATATCACTATTTTCTGTAATGTTCAATTTCTTCTGTTTTACTTTATGTTTCACCCTGGTCTTGCTTCGTTGGCTTCGATTGAATTATGTATATAAATAATTTCTTCAAATGATTACAATTTGCTTTCTTATAGATAATGCCCATCAATTCCAAGTATTTTCTTAATGCTAATCAGCTTCTTGTCATACTCTAGTAAATTCAAGCTAGTTTAATGTATAAACCCAAATTACCATTCATCTTTATCACTCTTTTCATCAATGTAAAGAGATTTGATGTTCAGCATATTATAGTAAACTTCATTTTTTTTCTCAAAATTTCAACTTGACATCAAGGCAAACAAATAACTGTTTTGACTTGGTTTTGCATATATATTTTTCTATTTCCAATTCGTTTTCCTTCTCCCCTAAGAATAAGTATATTAGCAGCACTCAGCGAAGAAAAAAAGAAACCGGGATTTCGAGTGACAAACAAAACTTGAATATAAAGTAATGAATCGAAAAGTAATGGAAGAGAACTAGACCCAAGAGGGAAACAAAGAGAGAAGTATGAACTTTGGAAGGAAAACGAAAAGAAAGGGGTTTGCAAAATTTCTTTCTTTGATTCACACATCGCTTTGGATACAAAGAGGGGAACAAATCCAAAAAAAGTGAAAAACCACCCTTGCGAGGAAAAAAGAAATAATGGGCCTTTTTTTTTTTTTTTTTTTTTCTCACGTTTTATATACCATCTTCTCCCTGTTCTTGTGTTTGATTTACACTATCAATGAAACAATCCAAAAGCTTTCTTCATTACACTAAACACAACAGATAAGAGCAACACCATCACCACCTTCTTGGAAGCCAACACCCTTAGATTTACCTTTAAACCATGTTTTCTCATTAATCTCGTCGTTGTTGTACCTATCATTAGAAGCCAAGAACCAATTAAGCAAACCAGAGTTTTCATGGTCTCTCCAAGTCCACTCACGTTTGCTGCATCACCTGGGACATCCACATAGGACCACTTAGAACCCACATCATTATTTTCTGGGTGGTTTAGGCCAAGGCTTTCGTTCAACCAACTGGATAACCAGATAAGCAGCTTCGCAAGCCATGCAACCTCGTCATCAGAGATTGGACGCTTCATCCAGTCACCCTTGTATGTTATATTAGCTAATGTTTGTTTGCCAACTCTTCGAGGCTTGAAGAGTTCATCACGAAAGTGCTGAGGCTGTCTCAATTCGGGAGAAATTGGAATTGGCTTCACCGTAGAGCCACCAAACAAGTAGCCCACTTTTGCTTTCAATGAATCTATTAACTGAAGGCCGTTTGCAAAATTATCACCAGAAATCACTTGCAACTCAGCTTCTGCACGCAATAGAAACAACTGCGAGAAAGAAAAAAAAATCATTGTCAACGGATGAGAACAGGTATTGTAATAGATTATAGAAAGAGCAAATACAGCTTTTCAATGACAAATATTAAAAGTTATAAAAACCTGAAGTAGTCGTTGTCCCCCATCTTCCCCATCACTAAAGAGTTTTAGATCTTTGTTCCAGTTCTCATGCAAGCAAGATCCATCGGCATCCCTTTCACACAACCCATCCTCCCAGTCCTGATGTCACCAGCAAAAGAAATCAGTGAAATGAAATGTGATGCTGAGAAAGTCGGACAATTGTGCATATATGCTCAGTCTCAACAAATGTGAGAGTGCCTAAAGAACCACCTTAGAAAGTAGAAACTATTGAGAAACAATAAGTGAAATTAAAAAAGAATGGAACTTGTACTTAATATCAGGTTCAGAATGCTGAGCAGCTGTTCAAATTTTCATCAACTTCAACATTTGAACCCTTATTTGCTTAAACTGATAAGCAAAAGGAGAAGAGTATAGAGATTCACTTAGTAATTTACCTTCAATTGTTCACGAATTGAAGGAACAAATGCATACAAGCTATTGAGTGTTGATTTGCTTGATACAGCTTGTTTAGAATGAAAAACAATGTCTACATTCTTTATAAGATCAACCAGCTCTTTAGAGGATGTCAACAAGCTTATAACCTGTAAAAATAAGATAAAGAATGAAGAAAATCTTAGAAGAAAAATAGATAATAAGTACAGAAAATAGAAGACAATATTCTAACTTAAAATCATAAGAAAACCTTAGTACAGATACCAACTACACCATGACTCAATATTCCTTGATTCAGCTCAATACTTCTCTTGTTATCTACACCTTAAGAACACAGTGTTGAAAGCCTATAAAAGGATACTCAACCATGATTGAAAATGATAGAAAATCTATGCAATCACAATAAGCCATGAATTGGATATCCTAAATCCCACATGAAATAACCACAACCCCTTCTCTAGTGTATTCAACTTAAATATAGTACCCTCTAAAGTCTAAACATGACAAGACCATCTAAAGAAATATCTTCCTCTAGAAGCCACTAGTATACCCCTCTTCAAACACTCATACTATCTCGGGCTTAACCTAGGACAATCCAAAAGCTAGGCCTAATCTCCCAGGTCTGGAACAACTGAAACACCACACCAAATCACCAACCCACATTTAGTTGTCCACTAGAGAGCCCCCATACATCTGCATTCCCCATGAGGGAAGGCAATAATGTTCCTTTTCAGAAACTCAAACTTTTAAATAACCTCAAAACCATCCTAATCATGGGGTGGACTTGTTAGGATCATCAGACTGCAACCAGATCTTTTGGCTGTTAAGTAAGGAAATTCCATCAATCTTAGAATTTTATTTTTTGGCTAGATCATCGTATTAGATAAAATCAGCAAGAATACACAGAAAATTTACTTAACCAAAGTGAAAATAGCTACAGTTAAGAAGCAAACCTTCAATACCATCTGGACAATTACTTCTGGATCTGTATGAAGGAACTTGTGTGCAAACCCAATAAAATGCATAACCAGTGAACTGTAGTATAGATAATTAGACAACACATAGCCTTGCCATAATGGCGAATATTCAGAAGTTTGAGACCATGGTTCCTGATTCATCACATCCTTACTTGATCCATTGACAATCGCATCAAGCTCCGCAAAATCATCCAAGCTGATTGTCCAAGGCTCCATATAACTAACCCATACAGAGAACACCTGGGATGTATTCTTTATTGAAGTTCCCACAGGAGAAAACAAGAATGTTCTCAATACAAACCTATACAATGGCCTCTGTATCCACGAGTTCCAAGAACCAACAGAACACACACAAGGTGACACGGAAACAACGTCCCTCGACTTCCCACTATCAAAACCACCAGAAACCCTCCAGCTTGGACTTTCATTATACTCAATATTGTCAAACCCATCCGTACTTATCACTGAGCTCAAATTCAAGTACTTCACAAACAACTTCACCACCTCACCCAGCCCGCTTGTTGGTGGGGTCTCCCCCAACACTGACCTAAACGGAAACGACACACCAAACGATTTGCATATATTAACAGGCAATGGCGAAAAATCATTATCAACCAACCAATAATGCACGAAAACATTGACCAAAAACTCAGCACGAAATATAACTGAACCATCATACTTCAAAGCGTAATTCAAAATTGAACTACGATAAGGTTGGTGAGCACCCAAATCAAATATAGGCACGAATGCACGAAGATACGCATATAAAAGCTGTATATAAAGATTACCCTCAAATTTCTGCTCCATTTCACGCTTATTTGACACTGAAAAACCCCGAATTGAACGAGTCCAATTCTCTAACCTAAACTTCCTGCTTCTTTTTACTGAATTCGAGTTCAAGTTCTCGCTGTTCCCTTTACAAACGGGATAATATGCGAACCAAAACAGATAGTATTCGAAAACATTCAATTGAATTTGACATAAAGAGCCCTGAACAGAATCTTCTTTGACTTTACCTTTAAAGAAAGGGCAGAAATCGGATAAAAACCGGCAATCTTTTTCGTTGGACAACATGAACCGGACCCACTCCGGGAGCCGTTCAACTGGGAAAATGTATTTGACGAGGGAATGTCGATCAACTACTAAGATTGAGTTCATCAAGATTCCGTTCGGGGAAAGGAGTGAGAAGATTTTGGAGGATAAATCTAGGTTGTTAGATTGGGAGGCAAGTTCGACCCAGCCGTTGGACTGGGGAAGCTGGGGTTTTTGGGGCGGTGGAGGTGGAGGTGGTGGTAGTGACGTGGCGTCATCGAAGCCGAAGAGTTTGCAGATCAGGGTTGGGAAGGTGATGGAGAAGAAATGGCGGGATTGATCAGGTGTGTGCGAGTGTAAGAAGGAGTCGATGGAGGCGCAGGTGGCGGAGATTTTGGAGGGAGTGGTGGAGGCGAGGATTTCCGAGGCAAGGTCTTGGGATTGGGAAAGGGAATCGACGGCGTACGAGTGAGGGAGCATTGTAAAGTTTTAACGAATGCGGTTGCACCCAACAAAAAAAAAAAAAAAAAAACAGATTAGGGTTTCTTCTTAAAGAGAAACGGAGAAAGAAAGAGACAGAGGAAGGGTTTTGGACTTTTGGCCTCGGGAGAGAGAGAGAGAGGGTTTTATTTTAAATGAAAAGAAAAGCAAATGTGGCGCGTTTTTAAGGGGGGAAGGCAGGGTGAGGGTTAATTGTCCACGTCAATTAACTATTTGTGCTTCTTTCTTTTGTTCAAATTATAAGGAGATAATGTTTTAATAATTTTCTCCATAATGGTTCACCAACATCTTTTAGAATTGAATTTTAGACAAAATTCACTTCCCCAAATTTTCCTTAAACTTTCTTCTCTTTTATATATTAAAAAAAAAAATTTATGATTTTGCTCTTAAATATATACTCGAATATATGTATGTCATCATAATTGGTTACTCTTTAAGTAAATACATTAGGTTAATTTTATAAGAGAAATATTCTTATTCTAATTAAAAACTAGTTTACATTATTCCCAAAGTAAATATATGAGATTGCGAATGTATTTTTTGTTGTATAATGTTTTATCACGATTGTAAATATAATAAATATTATCGCGATCAATTATGATAAATATTAATTAAAACGCAAAATATTAATCTTAACATCGCACCGTTATTTAAACTTAGAACATCATCAGAAAACTACGTTAAAAAGTCTATAATTCAATAAAATAAAAATAAAAAAAAAGGGCATGGGTGGGAATAAAGAAACTTAGGCCATCTAATGTGCATAGAACTTTGTTAATCAATAGAATTCCTCGGTGGGATTTTTTTGATAGCAAGATTTTAAATCAAACCTGTAAATTCTATCTTATCAAAACACAATAATATTAATACTAATACATATCAATATCAAAACAAAAACAATAAACCCATAAATACATACTTTGATAAGACTTACAGATGGACTGTCAAATCAAGTTACTCCAAAAGCTTAAAGCTGTTTCCGAATCATATTAGCCAGATGACCAGCGGCAGCGCTCTTAAAAAAATAGATTATGAACTTATTTGACGATTACTACTTGGAAGTTGCTTTTGAATAAAAAGCACACATAAATACATAATGACCTTAGTAGGGTAATTACTCGTATGAGCAAAAAATATATCCTTAATTTTATCACACTTCAAACGAATTAAAGATCTCCTGCCTGCCACGACTTTAAGTCAATTATTAATCAGCCATAATCTAAGAGATCGTAGATAGCTGGCTAGACCAGTGAACCATACCTTCCTCTTTCGAGTGCTCGATATCTCTCAGCAATTTATTCGTTCATGGCCTAATATACATACAGTTCAAAGGTTGAACCAACAGCATTGGTACTTGACTTGATTGGGTTTTTTTTTTTTTTTTTTTTTTTTTTTTTAGAGTCTTGCAGTACGAATATTTTGCTTCAATATTGGCCGAATGTACTCAAGGTAACCATCTGGCACAACGGTATCATTCAAAGGATCCTTCCATGCTTCCTCATAGAGTTTTTGATAGACATTTCCGTCGTAGCAACCAAGAACCGAGCCAAGGTAGTGATCGGTGTAATTGAATGTATCAACAAGAGCAATAGCATTTGGACGGAGCTGAGAAGAAAAATGAGATCAGAACTAGTGGATTGCTGCAGCAGCCTTTTAAGCTGAGCACCATATTTAACTAACTCGGATTATTGAAACAAACCTGGGAGTACAACAATCTTAGCTGTTCATTTGCTAGTGCGCCTTGCTTGGGGGTAATGCAGCCAGTGGCGACGAAATCACCGAGATGTTTGTGCAAAAGATGCAATGCATATACATTACAGAGGATCTCCAACTGTCTTTTCACTCCCTTTCCTGGTATGTCTTGTTGCAGTTTCTCAATGAACCTGAAGCAAAGAAGTAGCTTAGAAAACTTTTCAGAAAACAAAAGCAGCAGCCAAGAATAAGTGGATCCCATTCAACTTATGTAGATAATTTCTTAAAAATTGCCATGGAATTTAAGATTTTATGAGGGATTAGAGTTTGACTCTTTCCATCCAAAAAACCAATCATTTCATATGACTTTATGCAGAGTGCCACAATAAGAAACCTCATTAATTATTAATTTTGTGCCCCCAACATTCTGAGTGGATAAGACTGGAGAAGCTTACTTGGAAACAACAATTAACTGACAATGAGCAACTGCAGCCTCAACCAAATCAGCTGAGAGTTCAGCAAAACCTGAAGACAAACAAAGAGAATGTGCAAGCACATCAAGCTTATGGACATCAACAACTTCAACAGAGAGGCTAATGCACAACCTTTGCCTTATAGCATTGAACCTATTTGTTTATTATCATAACAAAATGATGTTCATTGAAAACTCATTCAAAGTTTTAAATTATACGACTCAGATATGCCAAATTTTCTGGTAAGAATTGAAAGCAAGACCATCTACTAGTGGACCATGCAAGAGTTAACTTAGATGAGTAACATGTCAATAAAACATACTGAAAAAAAAGAATGCTTATTCCTCAATCAAGGTAGATAGGACATACCCTCTTCTGGATTTGGAAATTTGCTAAGGCTTTTCGCACAGGCAACAGACATCCTAGCAGCCCTCGCTTCAAATGCCTCCAATATTACACTTGGCTTTAGCCAATCCTCAGCTGCAAGCCAACAGAAGGAATGAACTATTGTGGTTTACCCAAACCAATAATAATTTGTCAATGAGTACAAACTGATGTAAGATTAGCACCATGTACACCAGTCTATAACTTGGAAATAGTTTGTAGATAGAATTGAAATAAGCTCAAAATTGTTTAGAAATCAAGAAGGACCAGCCAACCTACTCATAGTAGGGGTGAGAACGGTTTGGTTTGGTTCGGTTTTGGACAAAAATTGCGGTTAATGTGCAGTATTCTGATTTGTTAAAAACCGAAACGAATTCCATCGGTTCGGATCGGTTCGGTTCATCGGTTTTTAAATTTTAAAAATATATATTTTTTATAGTATATTTAAGTTTTTTTTCACTAATTTAGAAATAAAATATTTATTTTTATATTATAAAAATAAAAAAGTAATTAAAAAACCAATTAAAAAATAGAATTCGGTTCGGTTCGGATAATTGCAGTTTTTTAACTTATGAACCGAAAACCGAACCAAACCGAATAAACCTAATTAGTACCTGAACTGAAACCGAACTGAACACCACGGTTCAAATCGGTTTTCGGTTTTCTCGGTTTTTTTGCTCAGACCTAACTCATAGATATAGGGAAAATCCTAATTAATGTTTGTAAAAATGAAAAAATTTAATCTAACAAGACATGAAAATTCGAAAAGCAAATATAAGTTGTAAACAAGCTCAAGAGAAGAAAAACGTATAACAGATACCCCTTTCAACTTCACAACGGCATTGCATGAGGTGTTCTGCTCGTCCCATGTAAGCTGTTGTCCCAACAGGCTTCTTTCCAGACCCCAGCTGGGAAACGGTCTTTATTAGAAATCTTGCAACCTACAGAAACGTTTCCACTTACATAGTGAGATGGCACCCAGAATCATTATCAACACAACATCCAAGGATTTTAGTTGGTTCCTATTTTCAATTGTGATATCCCTTTCGTGTTCTTTACTATAGATTTATCCAATCTTTCATAAGATCCGATGAAACATCAGAAGTACTAGCTAATATGACATTGAAGTCAAAGATTCTAACAACAGATAGCAAGATATACTACTCTATACTCAGATTAAGTGTGTCCATTAGAGCATTGGAATTCATCCCCTACCATCTAAAGAACAAAATGAAGATGATGGAAGGTGTCAAAAATAAAAGTGATTATATTTCACATTTGACATACCTGTAAAAGCAGCACAATATTGTCTCCTTCGTAAGTACAGGAAGGGATATAAACTGCAAATAACTCAGGGAGCCCACTGCTAGAAAGATAACCATGACCACCACATAATTTTCGGCATTCTTCAATCGCATCCTGCAACCATATTTATTTTAGTCAAGCTAAAAGCATCCAGAAAAAGAAAAAACTAAGGTGTTATTGAGTCATTGACTGTTATTTTGTAATGAATGCCAAAAATTTTAGAGAGACCATTTATGCCATCAAAATGGTGATACAAGCAATATTATACAAAATAACTAGCCAACCAAAATATATTAAGCTACAGTAAAATAGTCAATATATTTACGAGAAGGAAGAGTGGTGAAGGTTGGTAAAAGTGACATACGGCAGTTGCAGAAGTAGTAATAGATTTTAACCCCGCAGTACATGCATGAGCCTCGGGTAATGTGGAGAAATCATTGGCTTGCAATCTTTGGGTCACATCACTGTATAGCCATTTCAGCCACTCACCAACAAATCTGAAAGCATAGGCAGAAGCAAGCAAAGGAAAAAGTCTACTTTGCTGAGTTTTATAGTCAATCACCTGAAACAAAATAAATAAATAAATGAAAGGCATTAGATGCATCAGCCTTCAGCACATGAAAAATTAATTCTGAAAATTCAGCAGCAGCAAATCACAGACTCTTCATCACATTTATTTGAAAGTTTCTATGGGAAAGAAAAAGCCATTAGAAGTGATCATAAAAAGGTAGCTACATACAGCAACCCATACTTGAAACAACATGTATATGTGTATAAGATCCAAAAGACGATAGTACCTGGGTCTCTGGACCACCATTCTGCGAACCAAATTGTCTACGAACAGCACTATACCTTGTTGCAATACAAACTGCCCTAGATAAAGCACTAGAAGCACCGGATACAATTGTTTGTCGAATATAGACCATAGTACCATAAACCAGCTGGCGAGGAACATCAGATTGCACATATTTCCCTTCTCTTGTAACCTGTGAAATACTGAGACATTTGGAGAGGAAAAAGAAAAGCAAACTTCAGAACAGTCAACTTGTTTATCCATGAAAATTACGCTATAGGAGTGACACTTCAACTCAGATTATAACTTTTTGGCTTCTTTTGGGTGGTTTTCTTCTATTGAGGAAAGAAATTTTATAAATTTTAGATTTTTGAGCAGTCCAAAACTTCTCTAGGGTTAAGAGAAGTAGCAGATGTATCTTTCAAACTTCACTCGATACAACTGCTCATTACAGGAATCATCCAAGAAAGACTTATTCAGAAAATGCTTCCCACCATGCAATTCTAAACTTATAGGTTTCCTTAAATTCCCTCCACAAGATGAGCAACCAGAGAAACATCAAATGACAGATGAAATATTAGCCTTCAGAAAAAGTAGAAGACAAAAGAGACAAAGACGTAGAGAGGCATGGTTAGAGAACAAACCGCATTAGCATTTGGTTCCTTGGAATGCGCACATGATCAAATCTCAGAACACCATTGTCCATGCTGTTATATGCCCCACTTCCAAATTTCATTCCAATATCACCAACTGTTATGCCTGGAAGAGGTGAGTGATCATCCAAACTACGCAGCTGGACAATAAAACCTGAAAAAAAAGGAGTTCCTGAATTAATATCTGAAATACCAGCTAAATAAGTGACTATGAATTTAGCACTTACCATGCACTCCGTGGTCTTGTCCATCCGTTATAAGACGAGCATAAATCACAGCATGTGTGGATACTTTACCCAATCCACCAGGCCACCACTATTAATGATAAAACCCCGATTAGAGAACATTAAGTCAAGAAAATACATGGAGATCAATATAAGATTAAAACCCTTCACAAAGAATATAAAGTACCAATAAGAAAACAACGCATTGTACACCAGAAAAAGAGGACTTGAGGTTGTCTTAGCCAAAAGACATTGAGACGACAATTGAAGCACCTCTCATGATATATTGCTTAGAATGATGTAAATGTCAAAGAAAGAATTAGTTAAAGGTTTTTTAACCATTTTACTCACTTTGCTTGAAGTCAATGTGGGACTATGAATGACAAATTCATCAGTCTGAGGATCAAATGTTGCAGAAGTCTCAAGCCCTTGGACATTGGAGCCATGACCAAGTTCAGTTTGTGCATAGCATCCAATTATTTGCATCTTATATGCCATCGGCAGCCACTTCTCTTGCTGCTCATCAGTTCCTTGTCCTTTAATAGCAGGTATAAACATTCCCTATCAAGAAAATATACATTAGTAGGTTAAAAAACACTTGCAAGCTCTTTTATAAGTATTTCAAACCCAGAAATGAGCACAAAAGAGACCATCATTTTATATTAAATTTGGCAAACTAATGAAGTTGATCAAGGTATGTTGCGTTTTCCAAACATTTATATATTACTTAGCATAGAAGTGGCATATACAGTACTTGTGAAGCTTAGAAACAGGAAAAGAAAAATAGACTTACCCAGTGAAGATCTGTGAAAGCAGGCTGATCCACATAAACCCTTAATTTATTGGCCTCTTCTTCTGTTATAAGAAGATTTTAATATTAATCAGATAGCTAATGGAAAAATCAATTTAGAAGAAGAGAAACCCAGTTGAAAACAAACCAGAGAGACGAAGGTCAATTATCCGCTTCCATGCATGAGCAGCTTTTCTCAAAGTATCTTTAAACAAGTCCTTCCTAGTTAGCATAGTTCTGTTATCCTTTCGGAAGACCTTGAGAAAATAGCAACAAGATTACTTAATTATTAAAGAATGACATTAAAATGCCAAAATGAAAAGTGATTCTAATCCTGTAGGTCACTGAAGGAGGGAAAAATTAGAAATGTTGAATTTGCTCCTACATTTTCGTGATAAACAAGCAGTAAAACACATTTACTCCAAAGAAAGACTAAAAAACGCACCATATGAATGGAGAAATTATAAGAGATTATTGTAAACAGTATCTTGTCAAACCAATTAACAACATCCATTGTTTTCCCACATGTTCTCGGGAACCAAACAGAAAGAAAATTAGCTCAGAAATTAAACGAATTAATGAACAGAGCAATGAAAATATATTTCAGATATTATAATTTCTGTTGAAATTTGAATTATAATTTCGGTTCCTTCCTACAATTTCCTCGAAACCAAACAAAGAGGAAATGGAAAGATATTAATCTAAAGAAAAGAAAAACAAATGGATCATTCAACAATAAAAGTGAAAAACTAATTAAAATCCGTAAGGAAGCTTTAAAAATAATAAATTCCATAGTTTCAAGTTATAAATAACCAAAATTCTTAAAACATAAACGTTGCTTTCATAAATTCATATAAAGCGAAAAAGAGGCAATCAAAAAAATAATTAAATCACCGGATCGCTAGCAACGAGACGAGCAATTCGATCGGAGATTTCATAGTTGTGACGAGAACCAGCCCAAACAATCTTCATCTCTTGCACATCGAACTCCGCTTTGTTCCTCTCCTCCTTGTGGTAATCAAGTGCCTCCATTTTTTCTCGATTAAAATCGAAATTTCAAAAAGAATAAATAAAAGAAAATACCAGAGAATTTGTATTTTTATTTTGGTTATGCAAAGAGAACAAATTGAAAGAAACTAAACAAAATAGGCAAATTGCAAGGAAAATAGGAATAGCCAAATTGGATATAAATATCCTTTAAGCGACTTCACTTGGATTCATATTAAGATAGAGCTGGTTTACTTTAATTAACGTATTCTCCTTCTCAAACAATATTTTACTATTATTTTTTCCTCCTTTTTCTCTTGTTTTTTTTTACAACGACTTAAGAAATCTAAAAAACACTTAAAAAACACGTGAAACTCAATGTTTTTAATTAAAAAAAAAATGTAGATTTTGACGACCACTAATTGCATATCTACTTTTCCTTTTTTTATTATTTAATAATAAAATCTAAAACATTGTTTAGTCAAATATGAATTCTATTTTTTATACAGTATGAACCTAAAATTTACTTTAATTGAAATAGAATTTTTTTAATTTAAAATTTTAATATATAGTATAGTAATAGTAAATTATTTTTTATAATATATTTATGAACTCACTCCCTAGCTTATAGATACAGCTTTGCTGGCGTATTGAATGACCACATCTTGACTGCTGCCTGCTGGCTGCTGACTAGGGCTCAGCCATTTATATATTCAAACAACCAACTTATTAATTGCACCAAAAAGTCACAAATAATTTAAGGATGCCCAATCCTAGCCCCAACTACTTCAAATCCCAACTTTACTATCGTAATAATTGGATTCTGCAGAAGTTAGACGTGTACGAACGAATACCCATAGAAGGAAAAATATGGTCCAACGTAATTAACTGATTTACTATCATAATTGGATTCTGCAGAAGTTAGAGGTACGAACGAATACCCATGAAAGGAAAAATATGGTCCAACTTAATTAACTGAAAGAGGGCTTAAAATTTAGATTTTGATAATAAATATAAGATTTTGCTAACGAATGTCTTTAGAGTATTTATTAAGATTATTATATATATAGCAATATTTTCATTCAATGCATTAAAAATGATCAATAAAATTATCAACTTTTATATTTAATATAATATTTTTATTATAAATAATATATTAACTAACCTTAAAGAGTGTCTTAAGAGTACTCGTTAGCAAAACCCATAAATATAACATACTAGCATTTAGCTGCTCAACCATTGGTGCAAAATCAAATCTTTTTTCAAGGAGGTTCGCTTGATGATTGAAAAACTTGTTAACCTTAAAAAACGCCTTGCTGTTATCACTTGTGAATCCACCAGCTTAACAGGTTGGCTCTAAACAACATTGCCAATTTGGGGCGCAACTGCAAGGCAAGAAGATTATGGGTTGTCTTGAACATGATTTTATCCAAAGAATAAGAAGCATCCCTTAGGTATGAAAAATAAAACAAACTAAATGTGGAACTTAGTGGCTTTAACCATACATAAACGTAAGGTATCATCCATCTCCCAATTCATATTTCATCAATTTTCATGGAAACAGTTACAACAACCTTGACTAGCTTGAATGCTTTGGTGCAGCACTGAAATGATACCCAACTCCATTTAAATGAAAGCTCATTAAATGGCAATACGGCATATCAATTGGATCATCAAGAAATATAGGAAAAGAACTCGGTTGAAGAAAGAACCAATGTGGTCGGTACCGTACCGATACCAGTCGTATCGGTCGGTACGTATCGTTTTTAAGGTAAATCAAAATGGTATAATCTCGTATCGTTTCGATTTTTGTATCGGTCTGTACCGGTACGTACAGTCCCGTACCAATTGGTACAAGATTTTAATTTTTTTAATAAAAAAACTACTTATTTGATTTTTTAAACCAATTTGAATATTTTTTGTGTCATGATTATTTTTATTTTTTTCATAATTACATTTAAAAATAAAATATGGTCATTAAATTAAGCTATTGAACATAATTAATCATAATTTATTATATTTATTTTACTTATTTGATGTTTAAAAATTTTAGATATTAAATATTTAAAATTTATATTTGCATAAAAACATATATATGTATGTATATATAATATACATTTTATTTTTTTAAAAAAATGAAAATAGGCTATATATAGATATATGAAAAAATATTTAAAAAATATCGGTAAACCCGAAATGGTACGCCGAAACACACCGATACGTACCAGTATCAAAACAAAAACGGTATGCTCACCGATACGGTACTTACTACCATGAAAAGAACCCCTTGTGTCTGACTGAAAACTCCTTGTTAAGCTTGCATAGTGGAGATCAAGAGCACACATTGACATAGGGACATGCTTCCCAAGAATTGAGCCAGTGAAATTCTATCAAGTTATAAATGAATAAATGACACAAATACCGTTTGAGATGGACTCAAATATGAATCAAATTCTCTCATAACCTCAATGGTAGTGCCTGGTGCAGGGTCGTTTGCCGTTTTGATGTTCTTTCTGGAAATTGCTTGGTTTTTGTTATGGAAGACAGAGGTTGGGCTTTTTAGATGGGCCCTTTAGGACTACAAAATTGGGTGTGCAATCATAGTTTTCAGTGCATGAGGAGCTCTTCGTATCTGCAAATTTCTACTTGAGTGCAACTCATACAACTCAAACTCACCTTTATCTAATAACCACGAGAAAACTCTCATCACTGCAAGTGCAAGGAATCGGTCTCATTAGAGCCAAAACTAACATGAATTACAGCCCGGAGGCAGAGAACAAACATCTTCTTTAAGACCAGCAGAATTAATAGCCCTACCCATACCCATACATTTGGTTTCTTTCAATGTGTTGTTTATATTAAATTACTTAATGCAAGGCAGTTGTTGCATGTGATGTACGTGATTCTTGAAATGCAGCTGAGAGAGCATGGGAGAAGTAGATAAGGCTATTCCCAGTCACAGTTCCATCTGTGTGTCGATGGCTGAATGCAAACCGACGAGTGAGGAATACAAGAAGAGTACTCATGGCTGCACAACTTTGAGCCGAGTTTGAGGCATTAGCAAATATTAAGCAAATCATGACAAACACACTGTTAAAAGATTCAAATAATTTCTAACAGAATGCTACAGCCTAAAGCTAAGCATTGAATTAAGTTCTTAAAAACAGAAAGAAAAAAAAAAAAAACTTATTTAGTTGATCCCATAAAAGAAATGTTTAACTAAACCCAAACCAGGCTGCACATTATTAGTCTTCTATTAACAATAACCTGTAATGCTCATAAACCCTGAGCTAACCTAAGACATTAGTTTCAGACAAGTTGGTCTTAAACCGCATGGATTGGGCTCCCACTTGAATTCATGCTTGAATTACCAGGAACAGGATTGGCATGGAAAGCAGATTGCCTAGATGAATCATCAAGTTTTAATGAAAGAGAGGATGGGCCACTATCACCAATAGATTCTCCTAAACTCAATTTCGACATGCCCACCAGCTCATCAACATTGATCGGGCTCTTCGAATGTACTGCCGTTGGCTTGACCACTTCATGTGTGTCATTCTTGGTTGGTTCTTCGTTATAACCCATCCAATACGGAAATGAAAATGGAAAGAATGGTGGGAAGTAAGCAGGATATACTACTGGGTAACAGGGTTGCGAGCTCTCCAACTTAGGAGGAACAGTTTCCCCATCGTTCGAGTTGTTGGAATCCATTGATTCATCTTCTTCGTCCAATGGAGGAGGAATAGGCAACTGATCATTGCTCTGTGTTTCAGCCTGTGGATGGTTTGCAGAGAACAAATCCTGTGATACCATTGGAGTGTCACCTGACTGCAAGAATGTGAAGAAGAAAAAGATCTCTTAGACAACTAGAAAAGGGGGCAAACAGGATGGATATACAATGTTTACCAGAAATTGCATCCATAAACACAATCCACTGAAGAATATTAATATGGACATTGTAAGTAAATTGGTATAAACCTATTAGCTCTAAAAGAACTAAGCTAGAATAACTACACACCCAAGAAAAAACTGGATTAAAATAGGAACAACTGCAGCTTCCCATTTTGATACAAGTACATAACGAAGTATTTCTTCTGAAAATACTATTTTTTTAGACAATGATAAATTCCAACAGTAAAGAAGTAAAATCTTCACCGGTAAGAATAGAAATCTGAAGGGTATGTCCATGCTAGTCATATCTACACCATTAATTTCTTATACGATTAAAAGTAGTTAGAGGTTCAAATAGTAAACCGAAAACTACCGAGTCAAATTTGTTATTCATACAGGTAAGATATGACAATTGAGGTATCATTCATAGAGAAAAAGGGTACTAACTTCATCTGCTACAATATCAAAGAGGCTGGAACGTCTTTTTCTCCTAGAAACGTTGGACTGCCTGATGAAATATTTCTGAGCATGGCTAGCAACTTGAGTAGGAGTCCTTGAAATAACATAATTGCGCGAGATTCCACGCCAATCACCTTTCCCAAGCTTCTGCAGTCCAAGTAGAAACATCCTATGCTCCTCTTCCGTCCAAGGAACACCTGCAAAACAAATTATAACTCAATTCGACAATTGCAGAAAGTACACCCTTGCTTAGACAAATCAATAACTAGAAAGTAGTCTCCTACCCATCACTATACCCTGTAAATTCTACCATTTTTCGCTCCTTCTAGACTTCTCATTTCAAGTGTGACAGTATCATTGATCAATTTTTTTAGAGGATTATCCAAAACTAGAAGTCTAGAACCATGTTGGCAACCACCAGGCACAAATAAAAAAAAAAAACAAAAAAAAAACTATTATATTTCCTCCAAAACTCAGTAAAAACAAATCTGGTAATCTTCTTTTGGACAAACTTTAACACAATAAACTTCATATAATAAAATAAATAATCAACAAATTTTTGGACTAATATCCTTAACATCTCGGATCATATAAATCCCTGTGCTTGTCATATTTCTTTATCCACCATTTTCACATATTTTTACATATTCTACATCATTATTAAAGACATTAAGTTATCTGATTCATTTCTTAATTCAACAACAACCCAACTTACTGCAATCAAAAGAAAAATAACAATAAATTAAAATTCCAAATTTACCATGAAAAAAAACAAAACTTTACCTTAAATCCCTGAACCATTTAATCATAGAAACATAAAAGTAAAGATTAACATGTTAAAAATTTGTGAAAATCCTACATGATCACTGTACCCTAAAATAAATAAATAAAAGTTTAAGCCAACGCAAATACTTGAGTATTTGGAAAATTTTCTTATACCATCACTCATAGTCTTTACTCCGATTACCCAACAAATAAAAACTTAAAACAATAAAGCAAATAATAAAATTAAGAAAAATCGAATTAACCCTTTAAAAAATGAAACCTTTTTTCCTATCACGACTCGAAGACGACCCGGGGACAAAATCCTCAGAAGCATAACCGTCGGCGTGATCCGGACCCTCACCAGGCGAAGCCGACCCGTTCCCGTTATGCGCGCCAGAATTCGACCCGGATAATTGGCTTAAGTTACCCATACTGGCGCTCTTCCGAATGGACCCGTCAGTCAACCGGACTCCGAACAGCTTGACCCCTCGGTTCGGGCATGTCCGGGAGTTGTGCCCGTTGTGGCTGCAATGCGAGCAGCGACGCGTCATTTTTCAAGGCTGGGTGGTTTCGTTTTGGATCAGATCAGATAGGAAAGTATATAGATAGATAGATAGATAGATATGAATCGGATCTTTGAGGATTCGGATCCGAACCGCATGTGAGTTAGCCCTTTGCTTTTGAAACCCAAAAAAGAAAAGTTATTATTTTTCTTTATTTGGCTCCTCCCTCTGGCTGTGTTATGGGAGAGAAAAAGAGAGACAATATCCATACCATATATCATGTTTTTATTGCAGAGGAAATGAAATGATCTGGTGCTTCGCGGGTGTTTACTGGGAGAGAGGAACATCTAGGATTTTTAGCCGTTCATTTGGTCAAAATTGGTTTGACGTAATCATGCGTAATGCGTTTGCTGTGGGGAGTTGCCTTGCCTTTGGATATATCGAGCCTACTCAAATTCGAAAGTCCGTTTATATTTAAAATGATTTAAATAAAAATATTAAATTCAAAAAATAAGATCGAACAAAAAAAAAAAAGATTCATTTAAAAAAATATGTCGGGCTTTAGTTCTAACATTCAAAGCCTGAACCCGACCTGATTCGTTTTTTAATTAAATAATATATTATTTTTATTTATATATATTAAATAATTTATGTCATATAAAAATTAAATATATATAATATTATAATGTAAATATTAAAAAATATGTTAAATTGTTTATGTTTAAGAACTTAATAAATATATATATAATTACTATAAATTACATAATAAAAAATATATATTTAAAAAATATATATAGACGAACCTAAACGGGCTTGCGCTATCAATTTACAAATATGGACGGACTTGGACAAAATTTAAATCTCATATTTCAGATCGGACCGAACTTGGACAAATAAATATAATGTTTATACCATACATGAACTCGATCCGTCCACCCCTATGAACACCTCTACCTTCAACATGAGTTTAATATTTTTTTTTTTTAACAAAAAAATAAAATAAAATAGTCCCATGTTGTCTCTCAATTTGTTAAAGTAAAATTTCTTTTTCATATCTAACCATCTTTTTATTATTAACTAGAATTAAGTCCCACGTTTCAAGGGGTTTTTTTTTTTTTTTTTTGTAATTATTGTAATTAATTAATAATAAATTTTTAAAATAAATTTTATTAAATATTTATCTTTTATTTTAAAATTTTAATAATATTAATATAATTGTTTTTTTAATCATGAAATTAAATTCTTATAATTATTTATTTATGAATTACATAATACAAATTTATTTTCAATTGTTATATATTTCGATCTTATTATATAGTGCATATTTTTATATATAGGAGGTAAAAAATAAAAAATATTAATAAAAAAATAATTTTAAATTAAATTCTATTAAGTAATTATTATTTATTTAATTATTTATTTATAAATTTTAATAATATTAATATAATTAAATTTTTTTAATTATCAAAATTAAATTTATGATAATTGTTTATTTATAAATTACGTAATACAAATGTATTTTTAATTATTATTTATATGCATTTTTTAAACATATTTAGATCTTATTATATATATATTTATTTATTGGAGGTAAAAAATAATAAATAACAAAATAAAATTGTGATTTGTATTTTATTCTCTCGTTGAGTCAATTTTTTCAAATAGGTTAGCAGAAAGTTTATTTTTTATTTTTTGTTAAATTAATGAACTACTAACTCATTTTTGTATTTTATTTTGTATATTTAATTATTCATATAAAAAATAATTAAATTAAAATAAAATTAAGATTTATATTTAATTCTCTCGATTGATCAGCTTTCTCACTCTGGCTAACAGCAATTTTTTTTTTTTCATAGCGGATCAGGGATGGATCCTAAATCAACTCGCAAGTCAACGTTTAGACCAATCCCTTTAAATACATCATTTAAAAATAAAATAATATAAATTAAAAAAAACTAAAAATATATAAAATAATAAAAAAAAAGCTTGCCAGGTGATCATTAGGGAATTTTTGGCTTTCTCACACTGGTCAGCAAATTCATTTTTTTCATTTTTTTAATTTTCTTGCAAGTGGATCGGGTACGAATCCTAAATCGACCATTGATTCAACGTGCGGACCGATCCCTTTAAATACATTATTTGAAAATAAATTAATATAAAAATAAAAATAAACTAAATTTTTTTATAAAAAACTTGACACCTGTCAAGCAAAGAAAGCTTTAGGATTTTTTTTTTAATAGATTAGATATAGATTTGCTATTAAGAATCATATCCAACAAAATTTGTTGAAAATAAAAAATTTCGCAAACAGTATTAAAAAGATTGTTATGAATTTTTTATTATATTAACTTTTAAGTATATTTAAAAAGATATGTGTCAATTTTTTAATTTCATCTCTTAAAAACCTAGATTTCATCGTTTAATTATTCTTTGTTACTGTTCCAGCTACAATATATTTCTTTTAATCTTACTTTTAACTGTAGTTATAGATTTTCAATTATTATCCCTGAATAAAGGAAAAGAAAATAAACAAAGGAGTATTGAATATCACTAGCAATTGTCCCTTATCTCTTTTACTTTCCCTTTATCTTCAACTAGAAAAAAACAGCCAAAAAATGAAAAAAAAAAAATCCATATGTTTAGTCATTGATTTGTTAATTGAGTGCCTTTAATTCAAGGGTTCCTTCCTCTCAGGAACAATATCAACAAAGAGGATAAAATAAAAGGTTTTTGTTAATAGGTGCTTTTAAAATTGTTACATTAAAAAATTATAATTTTTAATATATTAAAAATATAACTACTTTACAAATCTCGTCAATGAGTGGGAGATATCATAAAGGAAAGATTTGATATGACACGTATACGGCGAGGACGTTCTTGGGAACAAAACATAATCTTGGTTAGTAAGATCTATTTGGACCGTACACGTGGAAATCTTTTTAAATGAGACGTGTGGCATTTTCTAGCGTATAATAGCATATAATTATAAGATAAGTTATCGCCCAAGAAAGGATTTATTACACAAAGCTTTATCCACTTTATCCAAAGCCATAGTCATTTTATCAATAGCTTGTTTTTTTATTTATTTGTGGACCCCAGCAAAACAAAATTATAGTATTAGTAATCTTTTTGTGGGCCCAGATTGTTAACGGACGGCTCAGATTTTTGGATCGAATTACAGACAAATTACTGACCATAATTAGATATCAATGACAAGATGATAAAATGGATGATCCTTTTTTCAATGGCATTTTTTTTTTTAATAACTTCAACCTTTTCCTTTTGGTTCATTTCCAACTTTAGCCAATGTTTATATACCCATTTAATTAAAATTTAAATTATCTTTTTTGATTTCGACAAAAAAATTTAATAGATCATTGGATAATCTTTTCCAAAATTCATATAAATCAAAATTCATTAAAATTTTTTTATGAATTTTGCTAATAATATTTTAAGGGTATTTTTTAAAATTATTAAATATAATAATATATTAAATTAATATATTGAAAATTATTAATAAAATTATCCACTTTTATATTTATAAATAATATATCAATTAATTTTAAAAAATACACTAAGCTTAAAAATATTCGTTAACAAATTTTTTTATATATATCAAGAAAAATAGAATTTAAAAAAATGTTTATTGAACATGTTAAATATATACTTTATTTGAATACATAATGACAAAAAACAATTCTCATCATATTGAAATATTGTTTTATCATCGAGTTCATAAAAATCAACATCAGTTTAAAATTTCAATGCGATTTGAATCTTTTATTATTATGCATCCAAAATATATATATATTAAAAAAAACCCGAAAAGAAAGAAATAAAACAAAAGCAGGACAAAAACATTCAGCCAATATCTTTGTCTGTCGGTCTCCAATGAGATGGAATGTGTAAAAATGCTGTCAATCGTTGAAATAGGAGGACATCATGCAATGAGTCCACGTGATCATCCACAGCAGATGTACCGTGTACGGTCATGATTCAATTTCATCCAAAAAAAATTTGGATAAATATAAAAAATATGCTTTCATTAAGTACATAATTATTAAATTATTAAATAATATAATGAATAAAAATTATTTAAAAAAAATAATAATTAAAAATTATTATAAAATTATTATAAAAATAAAATTATTTTTAATGAAAAAATTTATTTTTTTATTAAGAAATATTATTTTTTAAAAATTTTAATTGAAAATAAATTTAAAAAATAAAATATTTAAATATTTATTTTTTAAAAAATTTAAAAAATAAAGATTTATTTTTTAAAATTTTTTAATTAAAAAAGTAAATAAAAAATTTTAAAAATTGATTTTTTAAAATTAAAAAAATTTTATTTTCAAAAAGTTGTATTTTTTTAATTAAAAAATAAATTAAAAAATAAGAGAAAATGAGAGGAGAAGTTTTTTTTATCAATAGTAATTTTGTTTTTATAATTTTTTTATTAATAATTTTTTATTTTTTATTTCTATTTTTAAATAATTTTTATTCATTACATTATTTAATAATTATTGTATTGTTGATGATATTTTTTTTAAATTTACCCAAAAAGATTTTCCTTTGTCCATTTCCTATAGTTTTTTTATTGCCATTTTTCTTGCTTTGTCATTCATTCCTTTTCTTACAATCAATCAAACTGTAAAATCCTAAATTTTTCCTACCAACAAGAAGAAGGAACTTTATTGGCTTTATTAGCTCACACGTGTCACCGTAAATCATTCTTCCAAATAATAAAGTAGGACCAAAACGGTCTTTCTCGAGTCCTTCTCTCTTGAGTCAGACAGAAAATATCTAAAGCAAACTCTGATAAAAACAACGGTTTCATCAGTCTCTTTAGGGTTAGGCCAATATCCAGAAAATACCAACCCCAATATGTAATATATATTTTATAAAAAAGTCATAGTATGGGATAAGAATAGATCCGTCCATGAATCGGACAATTTAAATTTTTTTCTACTCTTACCCAAACCCGAGCTCAGGTCAACCCGTAAACCCGATTTATTATTTATAAATATTAAAATATTAAAAAAAAATCCAAATTAATATTAAAGATTATTATTTGATACACTGTCAGTGGAGTATTTAGACTCCACAAACAAGGTTAACAAGGTGACACATAGTAAGGATATAGTAAAAAAATAATTAAAAACTAATTAAAGAAAGAAGTGAAACGTGTGACAACTTTTTAACCCACTTGTAGAGTTAAAAAATTTACACTGCCAGTGTACCAAAAACGAACCCTAATATTAATATATTTTTATAATTAAATTTAAATAAAAATATAATTTTTTATTAAATAAATAGTGATTCGGGCCGAGCCAAATCAATCGAAATTGAAAAAAAAAAACTTGTCTCAAATCTATCAGACCAAATGGATAACCCAACCCTTAAACAGGTTTAGCCGTCTAGATAGGAGAAATAATTGCAGATATTAAAATTCAAATTTCAAAACTACTGAATGTCACATTTTAAAATAGCTGAATGAACCAACAAAACTAAACCCCAAATTTAACCCAGTATTCTCTAATGCAAACAAAATCCAATGTTTAACATTCACCGTGGTCAATGCTAATGATTAAGAGAAATTTCTTTCCCTTCTCCAATTTCTACATCTAACTATATATAAAAATATTCTTTTGACAGTGGATGTAATTGGCTGACAACCTGTTCAGTCCAATTGCAATATAATAATCCTACACTCGTTAGGAAAATCAAATAAGAACCAATTTTCATTGGCTTTAATTGCAACTAACAATTTAACCAAAAGTTTCTAACATTCGGCATTGGTTAGATAGAAACTTTTTGATATGGAATGGAACCAGAAGAGTCTTAAAAGAATACAAAAATTATGGGTGATCCTTGATGAATTGATCCCTTAAATTATCAAAAGCCTTTGTTTCATCAAAAACTTGATATCAAGAAGACAACCATAGCTCATTAACCCGCTCCTCTGAATCTGCTATATATGCGAATTCTAGGCCAGTATTAAGGCAGAGCTGTACCTTTTTTCCAAATGAAAACTATGCAAAATGAGCGATGCAGCCGATGCTACTCTCACCCCAAATTACAGGGTTGAGTCGCTTCAGGCTCATTCTTGTGGAGTCGTTATGGGAACGACAAGTATATATTCAGGTAACAGAATGGTGACATACATGGGCAACGAGGTCTTTCATCTTCTGGCAAATCTCCTTCTTCTATGTCCCCTCATGGGGGTTGCACCAATTTCTATGGTTCTGTCTCGACTCTGCTCTTCCTCGTCACTTGTTTCGTCGGATCTCCATCTCAGCCCCCCATGTGCATTTCTGTCCTCAAAAGACCTCTCTCCATGGCTGCAAATATGCAAAAATACGAAACAAAGTGACAAGATAATATAGGAAAATTCCCCCCCATCTGTGGTTATAGAGACATCTAGAATCGTTTAGAGAATATCATGAGAGTGCAAAGGAAAGCGAGTATAAGAGAAGAAATAAAAAACTTTACCTCCAAGAGACATCTATTAAGTCTTCTGTAGGAGGCACATTCCGATGCCCGTCATCTCTATCTGATTGATCCCTCTTACCAGAAATATTTGAACGGAAGTTATTTGCAGAACCTTTAAACAAACCATAGTTACTGCTAGGTGTGGATACAGGATTAGCTGTCACCCTTCGGGAATAAGGAGGACTTGCGTTGCGGACTTGGTTAACAAACCCATTTTGCTCGCCCTCTGAAATGATTTTATCAGATTGTTTTTCTTGTAGGTGTCTGTTTGGAAGCTCTCTTGATAAACTCCGACTGATACCTTTTAACGGTGTAGCATATCTGGGACTTACACGATGAGTTCCAGGACTTGAGATGTTCTCCAATTTGAAGTTTTTGCCAACTTCAACATTTGATACTCTTTCTGCATCTGCAAATAACCTCCCCTGGAGAATTGATGTAGATCCGTGGTTACCAGCTTCAACACGAGAATTGTTGACATACCCGCCCAATATTTTAGGAATTTCAAAAACTGCTGGTCTCAAAGGAGTAGCCATATGGTCTGGTCGTAGAACAATTGAAGCAGAAGTGGAGGGAACCAATAAACTAGCTGATTTTGGTTCTTGCAAGTCAGGAAGACCAGATCTTGCTGGCATTTCATCCTCTTGACCAGAAGCAACTACTATATCAGGCAATTTTCCAGTCTTTACTTGTTGCTGCAGGACTTCTGGCAGCAATTCTATACTTTTATCCTATTAAAGAAAGGGTAAGTCAGTAGATTCGTTATAAATGCTACTTGCAACCAGTGACCTTCAAACTTCACCAAGCATGGAAAACAAATGATAAAAATGATAGAATTGAATTGCTTTTATAGCAGCAACAAGAATAGCCTCAAAGTTTAAACCACTTACAACCAATTCTTTTCTCCTCTGACGACGTAATTCCATTCTTGATAGAACTTCTAGAAATTCTTCATCGACAGAACGAATTGAAATGAAGTCTTGCTCCAAGCTCCAAAGTTTGAGATTGACTTGATATGCCTCAACATATCGATAGCGCTGGATTAGTAACAGAAAACGAGTACATAAGCTCTGGTAATATACTAATACATGGTAATAATCATCTATTTAACCTAGAAAAGCAGCACTCCAAAAAGTGATGTTGGAATCCATTGGATCAGCCAAAAATGAGAATTGTAGAGCATCTGACAGTTAAAAGTGTGAATCACAATAACAATTTAAAGGCATAAATATAGGCCAAGAGCCAAACAATATACAGCATCCATGAGCCCAAACCTAAATGTTATACCATTCCATGCAGTAGTATCTGGATATTAAGTTAAAATGACATAAGACTCAAGATGATATCCCTTCATTCATCTTCCATAGTTCTGTAAGTTACCTGAAGATAGAAAACAACAAGGAGACTTCCAACAGCAGTTGAGGGGTCATGAGTTGCATAATCTAACAGGCACTTGTGGATATATTTCTCCTCATCACCATTCCATGGTAACTCTATTATTCGATCTACCAAATTCCTCAGAATACATAAACAACAAAATTCAGTGACCAACACTTCTATCCAGTCCATCCAGGACCTGCACTGACCTTTCAAATCATCAAATGCATCCCCACTCGGTCCATACTTGAACTTCTTTTCCCGGACTTTGGTACAGAGCATTCGCTGATATGTAAATGCTTCAGTCAAAAGCCCACACTCCACTTTCACCCGAACAATAGTGACAGCCTCACTAAGCAAAACCAACTGTGATCCACCATCACGACCAGACCAACGTAACACCATTTCAGCTGCCTTAGGATTCTGCCTTTCTAACAGAACTTGTGCAATCTTAGGATGAGTTACTGGGCCAGGGATCTCTGGAAGAAGTTGAAGAGATTCCTAAGAAATATGATTTAGTGAAAAATAATCAGCACATGGAATTATATTAAGAGTGAGTGAGTATAGCTGGAAGGACAGTTCTTTATTGTCATCCCCAAAATTAAACAAGCACAATGATTCCACACAAGACAATGGACCACAGTAATATGGTAAAATAATTAATTTGGGTTATTTAAACTCCAAACATTTCTTTTGGATTTGGCAGAGAGGAGTTAGAGGAACTATATTAATTCACTAAGATATTAGTCTATTAGAAGTTAGAACTCACAATTAAAAAAAGAAATGACCATTGAAAATGGAAGAACCTAATACGGACAGAATTAGTTGTCAAACATTAAAGATAATACCAATTAGTCTGAGCTCTAACCAGTAAAAATCCGATGCATAGTCACAACATTTTGGAATATTCAAGTCTTATCAGTACAGGTATGATTTACATCAAAGTTTAGGCATGCATGTTAGAATAGAAATCCATTTAGCGATATACTTCATTAGTCACCTTCCTAAGCAAACTGGAGACTCATACCAATCTACATAACATAGTATAATTTAATGGCAATAGAAATCATCAGACTACTCCATTTATTGAAGAGGTAGTGAGTGGCAGAGAAGTTAAAGGAGCAAACGGCATAGGGAAAGTTTATACAATTAATCTAAAATCTGCATGGTGCCTTGACAGCAAGCAAAAATGGGCATTTAGACTCAACAAGCTATTACAAGCATAGATACAGAAATTACTAGTAAAGCCTCATCAGAGTGATCATCCAGAAGACAGAAAGTGAATGATTCAAGTAATGAATGCCTGCTTATACTGAAGGAGGCTGCAAAGTCATCCACGATATGTCTCCATTCTTCCTCAGGCCTACTCCAATGCCGATCAAACAGGTAATATACAAACTGCATCTCAGTTAAGAAAATTAAAGGAATCTGCCTAACTAAAAACATGTCCAATCAACAGAAGAACCCTAAATGAAAATCATGTCAAAAAGAGAAGGATACAATTGCTTGCTTTGCAACCACCAAATCAGAACTACCACGTAGAAAGAGGATGTCCACAGCAGCTCGAAGACTTTCAAATGGATAACATCCTGCAATTCCCTCTATTTTAGAACGAAAAAAGGACAAGGCTCCGTTCTTCTGCAAAAATGCAAAATCTGACTCTTCTCTTATCTCCTCATCATATGCCTGCTCTATCTCAAGATTTGCTAGTGCATCTTCAATGAAAAGAGAAGCACCCTGTCCAGTGGAGCCGGCTGAGTGATCTAACACATCAGGCGGTGGCCATGCACGCGCAATTGCGGCTGATTTCCTTTCACGGACAAGATTACACCAGGATGTGAAATCAGGGTGACGACACCTCACATGTTCCAAGAATTGGTGCCTTATACACCACGTTGTGATCTCAAGATGCTGAAAATTTAGAACAAATGTTATGGAAAATATTGATTACTGCAAGACTTGGAAAGCGTATATTTTCTTAATTTGTCCAGTGAAATGCTAAAATGAATATTTTAATGAAAATAATGACATACTAATATAAAGTATTAAAAGACAAAAGGTGCACATAGCAACATTGACACCAGAAGTTCAGATCAGTGCAATGATCAAATGACAGTGTTTTAAATTCTTACAAATTCCAAACTCCATCTGCTATTATTCTTTATTTAGTGGGTTTTCAAGATTGTAGGTTCCGAGACCTTGCTTAAAAGATGCTAAAATATGGTGAAACATTCGCTTAACTGAATCAAACCTGCTTTGTCTTCAATATACTCTCTTGAAGGTGGTGCAAGTCATGGAGCTGTGCTGAAAGACGACCCTTGAAAGATGACTCCAAAACTTCAAGTACGCTGGATAAGCCGGCCAGATGTACAGAAAACTTTAGAAGCGAACTTAACCTATTTTTCATCTCTTCTATCTCAAGATAATCTGATAAAAACAGTTAGGGAACACCCAACACTCATTGTATAGACAAAATACCAAAATAGCATAGTTCTCAAAGCATTTCACAAGATTTTCAAGGATACATATACGTTGAAGTTCTATTGCCATGTTTTTAAATGTCCGCTTGACCCAATCCTTGACAACCTTCTCATCCAGCAACAAAGCAGTGACAGCATCACTGGAAACAGCAGTTTCATCCATACATATATCTGTAACATCTGTTGTTTTTCTGTTATAGGAAACATGAATTTCTAACAAACAACCAAGGCAGCTGTATTCGGGGCATGTTATAAAAATATAAACAAACCAATAAGCCCTACAAGGCTAAAACTTGACCACAAAAACAGCAAAAGGATACAATGACAAACCAAAGAAACCAAGTTATTCTCCAAGGCTACATCAAAAAAAGAATAAAGACGTTGAACATCAGCAGTCAGTTGATTATCTCTATCTTCTTTATCTTGAAACCTCTCATCGCATCTTCTAGAAATGAGGCCAGCATCTATGCACTCATCATAAAGGCGAAGGCGAAGGCGAAGTCTATTGTTACCACTTTTTGTCAAAGGGATTCTACAAATTGGACAAAGATCACAACGTTGGCTACACTCCGCACATAGCAAGGCATGTCCACACGAGTTCAACGCATACTGTACATAACGTCCACAGCTTCTTAAGTCTCTAGTTGCTCGACAGTACTCAATCTTCGCCTCATTGAATAACTCACTAAGGTCAATAGATGCCAAGTGTTCCAAAGCTTCCTGAAATTTAAATTAGAACCTAATATAATTTCCCATAGTCTAAATCTCCGATAAACAGTACTCTCAAGCTATATAATAATTTATTCTATCATTAGATATTAATAAGCTATAAATCCACTTCAACTTAATTTAAAAAAAAAAAAAAACTAATAATTGAACCTAAAACCCTAGTATTTGCAACAACAAAAAAAGTTTCTAAAAGCCAATTCTATGCAAGCAAATGTGAACTTAATTTCCTTATTACAGTAACATTACAAGGCAGCAAAAAAAGTTAAACTTTTTTTTTTAAGTAAAACCTCAAGAAACGTAAAGACCTAGGGTTTTTGCAGTTGACAGTTAGGGAAAGGTACCTGAACGGCTCGGCTACTGAAGTTGGGTTGAAGAGGAGGAGGTGGTGATCTAACGGTGCGGCCGTTACTTGCGGAACTATAAGGGAAAATCGGACCGTTGATTTCGTGTTTCTCCATTTAGTTTTCAGTTTTGGGAAGGATTTGCCTGGGAAAATGAAAAGCGAGTAAAGTTTGAGAGTGTGTTCAAGGGCTTAGGGCTAATTGAGCTGAAATTTAAACGTATAAAAATAAAAATAAAAATTACGTTTTTGAGGGACAGGATTTTTTTGTTTTGTTTTGTTTTTTGAATTGGAGATGTAAATGCTAATTTGGTGTTTCCGCGGAGAAAAAATTGGGTTTGGGTCGGGTGGGCCAAGTAGCCCAAGCTCAGTATTTTTTGGTTATATATTATCAATAATTGGATCACGCCCACAAAGAAAGACCAACTTTTTATTATTATTTATATAGTAATAATCTGCCTTTAAGAACCAAAAAAAAAGACTTACTAATTTAATTGACATTATAGTATTTTTGTTGTTATGATTTGGAATTGCTTTTGTTTTAGAACTATAAAAATAAAATTCATCAAAATAAATAAAATCAATTTAAATTGGGAGAGTTATTTAAAAAAAAAAATCAAATTGAAATTCAAACTGGAATCTTTACCTTAGAGGTGTCCATGGGACGGGCCAGATCGGGTTTGGACCCATCCATGTATGGTATCAACATTATGTTTACTGGTCCAAGCCTGGTCCGACCCAAAATATGGGTCTCAAATTTTGTCCAAATTCGTCCATATTTGTAAATAGATAGCCCAAACCCGTTTAGACCCGCTCATATTATTTTTTTCTAAATTAAAAAAAAAAAAATTATTATTTCATCTTTAGTAATTTTATATATTTTATATTTTATTAAGTTTTTAAACATAGACAACTTAACATATTTTTAATGATTACACTATAATATTATACATATTTTATATTTATATGACATAAATTACATAATATATATAAATAAAAATAATATATTATTTAATTAGAAAACGGGCTGGGTCAGGCCGGGCTCGAGTCTTGAATGTTGGAACCAAAACCCGATCTATATTTTAAACGGGCCTTATTTTTTTTGTCTAAACCTATTTTTCGAGCTTAATATTTTTATGCAAACCCTCTCAAATATAGGCAAGCCTTCTGATTTGGACGGATAACCCGACCCTTTGATAGGTCTTCTTACCTTCCTTAATCCCCTATTTTTAATACAAAATAAAATAAAAAAATCCTATATCATTGATTTTTTTTTTTTTTTTTAAAAACGATACATTATTTATAAGAAAAGAAGAATTTGACAAGTAAAAGAAAATACGTAAAGAATGTTAGGTTGATCTCCATCCTTAGTTGACGAAATTGACGAGAAATGACTGATATGATGATATTGGAAGTACATTTAATTAAAAATCGAATTATTCCTTCGATTTAATAAATTTAATTAGATCAAATTTTGAGATAGAGTTTTATAATTTAATTTGATTCAGTCTAATTCGAATTTTTATTTAATTAAATTAATTATGAAAAATACATAAATATTAATATAAAATAAATAAATGTTTTTATATAAATTATAGTTTTATATTAATATAAAAAATTATTTAAATTAATTATAAAAAAAAAAAATAGTGTATGCATGTTACAAACGGTGATCAGAACATAAAGGAAGTTAAGGTGAGAAAATAAAAAGTTTATAATTTTAACTTGTTTGATGGGTAAAGCTTGGAATCTCCGTAATGCCGTGGTGGAAAAGCCAATGCCAATGTCAAGAAAAATACACTTATATTTTTAATTTTTCATCATCGTAATTTGTAAAATCACTTTCATCCCGAAACTCCTTTTACTACCACTTTTATACCTTAATTAATGTGGATCATAATTTTATTACTTTAAATTACTTAAATGTGAATTTTTCCTTTCTTAGTTCCTACAAAGGGAAACTTGGAGAACATAGACTTATATTGCCCAAATATACATGACATATACTTTTACATATTATTTTTCCACATTAATAGCAGGTTTGATTCTAGCATTGAATATATCAACAAATAAAAATATTCATCAATATATAATGAAAATTACATTAATGAGAATATACGTCGAAATATCTTCGATTGGATATGATCAAACATGTAGATTTCTTCTTACGAATTTAAATTATTCTTACTTACTTTTTTGTTAGGTGTATTATACATAAAAATGTAAATTAACTTAGGGTGACATTGAAGAAAAAACTTACTTTATAGAGCCCAACTTAACTATAAGAATTGTTTTTAATGAATTTAGAAAATGGCATTTTCTAATTACCGAATATATTACACATTGATGTTGGGGGGACAAAACTTGAGAAAAATGACCATGGGATTGGTGATAGAAATTTAATTATATATGATTTGTTCCTAAGCATCTATCTAATCATATCATTCTTACCAATTAATACCCATACACAATTAACCATTGTCAACTATTTAGTGCATTTTGGATAATTTTTGGGTCCAAACGCACTAATCCCCTATTTGGATAACAGGGATGGCACGATGAAACTCTTTCCATTGTGCCATAGCTTCGGGGAGCAATGGAGTTTTTTTTATTTTTTTTATTTTGTTACCTTTTTTATTTTTGTTTAAGATTATTTATTTATTTAAAATGATAAACAAATATATAATAAATAATTCTTTTATTTTACCAAATTTTTTAAAATTTATATTTTATTTTACTAAAATTTTTAAAATTCATTTTTATTTAAAAAAGTTAATTATTTTATTTATTAATTTTTATTTAATAAATTTTAACTTATGTATTCATTTAACATAATAAATAAAATTATAAATTTATGTAATTATTAGTTAATTAATTAAAATATTTATTTAAATATATAAAATAATATAAGTTTAATTTTTAAATTTAAAACATAATTAAAAAATATTTAAAGATAATTTATCAAGACATTCTTATATTAATGTCCTTAATGGTCATTTTTATTTTCATCTCAACGTCACCGTTGCTTTTGTATCCAAACGCATATCTCATCATTAATTTTAATCTCACCGCTACAGTATTTAATATCACCGTTACAGTAACTAATCTCACCGCCACCACTGTTTTCAATCTCACCAGAACCAATCTTACTGACTATTCAAATGGATCCTAAGAAATTATAATCGCAAGATTAAATTTGATGCTAATATAAAGTAAATTAATACCATAATTTATTAAGTTTATCTTTAATACATTAATAGTAATTTTGTTTTTAATTTCATAAACAAAATTAAAAAGCTGTTACATATCATATTTGTTTTTTAAAATTATTTATTTTATTTAAAAAAATATATCTTAGTACCTGTTATTCTAATGATATCGTTTCTAAAATTTAAAAATTTCGTTGACGTGAATGATGGTGGATGGGACAAATTCTCTAATTTATTTACTTGTTTAAAAGCCATTTAAAACAACTTCTAAAAAGAAAAAAAAGCATTTAAATCAACCGCTCTGATTTCACCGTTGAAGTGTCCCCCATGGACCTCTAGGTAAAGTCCATAAATCAGACGCTTAACATTAAGGTACACCCACTCATTTAAGTCAAACGTCACGAAACCGTCAAAAGTACAACACCAGCATAGCATTTTCCTTCCAGTACATAAATGCAAATAAATAAAAGATCAAGGCCAAAATCGTCATAACAAAAAACCCCCGGGTGATCCCGCTTTTGTATAAGTGACCTACGCAAAAACTTTTTTTTCTTCCTCATCGGATAATCTTCCTTTGCTCCGCCACTTCCTCCACCGTGCGCTCTCTCAGTTTGTTAGCTTTTACGTAGCGTCGTCGTTTATGTATAATTGTTTTTTTTTTTTTTTTTCTTTCTTGGTTTTCGTTTTATTGTTTTGATGGAAACTGCACCAGTAAAGTCACAACCTTTACACAACTTCAACTTTCCGTTTTTAAAATGGGGGACCCACGGAGGTGGTAGTTCTTCTAACGCCACCTCCGACCACCACGTTTCTCCTGAATCCGACTCGGACCATGATGGTCTGCGTCCGATGCGTGTTGGGTCACGCTCCACCCGCATTCACCGCTTATCCTTCCCTCCCCCACCAAAACCCATCAAACAAAGCCACCGCGAAGAAGAAGAAAAACAACGAGAAGAAGAAGAGTCGTTAAAGCCGCGAAAAAATGAAGCTGACGAAGAAGAAGTGGAGGAGACGATGCAGAGACCGTGGAATTTGAGGCCGAGGAAGGTGGTGGTGGAGACGTCGACGTCGACCGCGCTAGCGACAGCGGTGGTGGAAAAGATGAGTGAAACGGCGGCGCCGAAGTCGATGAGATTAAGGGGTTTGGCTGAAAATGGAGGGGTTGTAGAAAAGAAAGAAAAAAGGAAGTTTTGGATAGCTTTATCAAGGGAAGAAATTGAAGAAGATATCTTTGTGATGACAGGATCAAGGCCCGCCAGAAGGCCCAAGAAAAGGCCCAAAAATATTCAGAAACAGCTTGATGTAAGAGCAAATCTTTCTGGGTTTTGACTTTTGATTTATGTTTTCGATTTTGTGATGAATATTTAACCTGTTTCTTTTTTTTTTTTTGGGGGTTGGGGGTTTTTTAGAATGTTTTTCCTGGGTTATGGTTGGTTGGTACATCGGCTGATTCTTACCGTGTTGCTGATGCTCCTGTTAAGGTTCTTTTGCTTTATCTAAATTTTCATGTAAACTTTATTGTTTTTAGGAATTTTTTAACTGATAACTGAAATTTCTTCAACTTGTTTATCTGCAGAAATAGATCTCCTTTTAGATTCTCAACAGATTACCAGATACAAAGGTTGCCTCTAAATTTCCTAAATTTTGTGTGTCATAAACTTTTAATGTTGTAATGTTTTTACTTTTTTTGGGAGTTTTTCGGTTATTTTCTTATGTCTGCAGCTGAAATAATTTGATGAACGTGTTTGCAGGGGATGGTAATGGTGTTAGGGAATTTGGAAACCTGGGAGCTTTGTAGGGTATGGCACATTGAGACCTCAATTTTTTTGAGGTATAATGAAAACATGATGTTTGTAAAGAAAAAAAAAAGTATGAGAAATTATATTTAATTTTTTTTATGTTTTTATTTCGTGTTGCTCAAAGATTAGAGTAGGGATAGAGTTTTAGTGGGTTTATAACTTGTTGGTAGAATGGTCGTCTTTTAAGGCATCAAAGATGAACAGAAATATGGATGAAATAGAGAGAATTTCTTTCAAGGGCTCTTTTCATTTCAGTATGCTGAATTGGTATTCCGATTCTTGGATATTTTGTTATTTTTGGTTTTGTAAATTTTCTAATCAGTTGATTGCTTATAATGTTTGACAGGCTTCCCTACATCGGTGGGGGGCAGAGTTTGAAGCTGTGTAGTTAATTTGCAAATCCCTAATCCGATACTTGATTTATTATTGAAGGCACTGCATTCTTCCTTCATCTGATAGAGCACTTTCTCTATTCATATGAGCTTCATCAAGATTCAAGAGGAGCACCTGATAAGGTTTAATTTAATTGATTACGCATTTTTTTACTATTGTTTTCAACTTTTCATCACCCCATATGATATAATATGGTTGTAGCTGTAGTAGTCACTAAATTTTCTTTTACAAAAATTTGAGATCTTAGCATAGGGAACTTTTTTTTGGGTGCTGTTTATGCATTATGATTTTGCAAAATTTCATGGCAGTTCACAAGAGTAATTCTTTATCTGACTTAACAACTTGCATGACTTGAGTTTGAAGACTTTGTGAGCTTGTGCTTCAATTGTAGGATCTCTTAGGTGCTTCTAAGACGATAATATTCCTGGTAATGACTATGGAGACTTCGGTTTTAGTACCCACAGGCGTTTTAATATCATCTCAAATTCTCAATTGTCTGTCTTGAAAGTTAAGAGTATATAGGCTTTCATAATTTATGAAAACTGCATTTTCAAGAAAAATGTAGGATCTTTTTGTTCTTGTCCATTTCCTTGAGTGTCATCTTTTATAAATAATCAAATCCCCCTCCCCCCCCCCCCCCAAAAAAAAAAAAAAATTTGCAGTCTCATTTTTCTTGAAAATGCAGTTTTCAAAACTTTTTGCTGCTTAACTGCTTGCTGAAGTATTGAGTAGTCAGTGCCAAATATGAGTGGAAATGAGATTTTCCTAATCCATTATCATTTACCTGTTGTTATAGTTGTAAGATCTTAATACTTTTACTCTCCTTTTCTTTTTGTATGATTTGCCTCTGAATTATTCTGTGAAACTTTTATAGCCAAAGCAAATATAATTCTGTTATATATTTTTGCTCATTTTTTTTTTCTCTTTTCTCTTTTTGATTTTGTTACTGGCACCTCTCTTATAAAGTTTTATCTGATTGAATCTATTTCAATAAACCTGGCATCTTTGCTGTTTTTGCATGAAAAAATTATAAGTTTATAGTGATACAACAATCTATTTAGAAGATTATTTATATCTTAGTGTGGGATGATTATCCTTTTCTTTCCAAGATTGACTTATTTCCTACATTTTGTAAAAAATAATTGTAAGTGAAGTATTAAACTATCTATTTCAACTTTTTTTTTTCCTCTTCAAAAGGAGATGAACAGAAAACTTAGGCCATGAAAGTGAGGGTTGGCCTTTCATGCTGATATAACCTTGAAAAAAAAATACCCTTTGTGTTAAATTGGTATTGGGGGGTGTTGGCAGATATTTCAATTTTTGCCAATGATTTATTTTCAATCTTTTCTTACCCCAGTCAACTGCAATTTAGTTGAATCTTTCTTATTTTGAGCTCCAACTCTCTTCATAGTTTCTTTTTCTGATGCATTAATTAATTACGGTTATTGCTTTTGAATGGTCAATCGCTTAATAAAAAACAATGGTCTCTCTTTGGGGGCAATCATGGTTGAATTTGGGCCAAAAGCCAGGACCTTTTCGGTTTAGCTCTTAATTTTAGATTTAGGTTTCTAATAATCCAAAATTACTGCATATAAAGTTGAATTTTTTTTTGTTCTGATAGTTCAAGAAATGATGATTTCGTGGCAACATTTTAGTTATATATTAGCAACAATAGGCGCCATTAGCTCATGGTTTCAACTTTCATGAAGTAAATATGAAGCTTTGGTCAGTTAGTGAGACTGTTACAGGTTATCGGAGGAGGTCGGAAAAGCGCAAGAGGGAGCTGGGCGCAGGAAGCTGCTCTCTCTACGGTGGTTCAGGCAGTGTTTCCTCCTCCTCTCATGCCTAGGCTAAGAAGATAATGGACCAAGAGCAAGAAATTATGGTCTTTTTCTTTATTTGCAATTATTACCACAAAAGTTATGGGATGACAAATGTGAGTTTTCCTTGTGAAGACGACAATCGGCCAAAAGTTGGGCTCTTCTCTTAACTTTTAACATTAAGGCCTTTTAAAATTAAGGTTTTTTATTTTTGGCACACTTTTTGAAGTCAAAATTTGTTCTAGATAAAAAAAAATTGATTTTTGTTGTTGAAATCATGGTTTGAAAAATCAAACCAAAAAGCTAAAAAATATAGCTTTAGCTTTTGAATAAAATGATTTTATTATTTTCACAGTTTTACACTTTTATTATTTTAAATATATATTTTTTTTGACATTTTAATTTCTTATAACATTTTTTCACAGTAATATTAAATAATTAAAAATTTTTAAATTACAGTTTTTTATCATATTTTTTAAATATATTTTTTTCAACTTAAGTTTTTCTCAACAAAAGTTTTTTTCAAGCAAACTAGTCCTAAAACTCGGTCCAAATTCCAAGTTTTCTTAGTTCCCTCCCTCTCTATACAAGCAAAAGAGGTACAAGTTTGAAGTCAGCTTAATTATTCCAAGTTTCTGTCAACTTTTAGGCTTTTGCTTGGTTTGTTTATTATAAATCCGTCAAATGCAGTGACTGTATATTAGAGAAAAAAAAGGGTGCTACTAATATATGACTAAACATGGTTGGTAAATTTCACTTTCAGCATTTAATATTCTTTAATAACAACTCTGAAGTAAACAAATACAAAAGTTTAAAACTGCAATAAGTTTGTGTGTAAGTGGATTTGTCCTCAAAAGTTTTTTTTGGATAGTTGGAAATGGTGAAACTCATTATAGTTGGACTTTATAATAGTAATATTTACTTTTTTTTTTTTTTTTCTGGATTTATATTATTGGGCTCATTTAAGGTTGGGAAAGGGAGGTCAAGGGCTCGGCCTTCTAATGAAATGTTTAAAGGGAAATCACCTTAAAGAAAATCTCATAACCCAATAATATTTTGTGGGAACAGTGAAGCTAGAACAACCTCGTGGATTCCTTTGAATATTAAAGCTAAAGCAAAAGCAAAAGAAAGAAAGAAAGAAAAAATGCGTTTGAAAATTTAAATATTAAATGATGAATTTAAATTTTAAAAATAGCGTAAATTATGTAATAAAACACATGTAAATGTAATATTGATAATTATTTTTCAAATTCATAGATTTGTTGGATGTTTATTTAGAGGTGAATTTGAAACACCTATAACTATTTGTGAATTTGAAATTCATGTTTTTATACCTTTCAAATATATTATCATATTGAATCTTAACTAATTTATATATAATTTATGCATTTCATTCTCACAATTTATATAGCAAATGAAATTCAAATTCAGATCTAAATTTTTAAATTTATATTTCCAAATATAGCATGATAGTTTGATTCCATATAAGTGAACTGCACAAGTTAGGAATAGGTTTTAGTCTTAAAAAGTAGATTCGTACTGTTCTCAAATGTAATAGATGGAGGAAAAAAACAAACCCTGAGACATTGAAGCCCTAGCAGAAACCTTTAGGAATGATTTTTCTTTGTACGAAAGATATTATATACATTTTAGGAATAGAGAAAAGGGTTACAGATGTTAAGATTCGAACTTAAATTTGGTAAATGTCACTTGTTAAAGATGACTGCATAAATCAACTTAACTAAATCTGAGTTCTTTAGAAATGATTTTTCAGCCATCAAATCTCAAACACCTGAAGCATCCAGGATTGATTTTGGCATTGTTTCAAGCACTTTTTTGGGCTAAAATTTGCATCAATATATATATATATATATATATATATATATATATACCTGCCTGCACCACGTGCATGTGCACTGCTGGGTTTGATTTCAAAGTAGTCCTTTATAAGGTTAATGTATTTCCATGCACGTGCATATGCCATTTCTCTCTAAAATTTCTTTGTGTGATTTCAGAAGAATTTCAGCTCTTTATATCAACAAAAGGGCATCATTGAAAAGAATATATATATAAAAAAAAGGGTTCTTGGTTTGTTTTAAAAGCCATTTTAGGGAAGTAATAATGCACATTAATTATAGTGAAAATGGTAAATTAATGCAGGAAAAAGGAATCCCAGGAAAATAATGCTAGTTATTTCTAAAGGTTCCAATTTCTTGTCCCTAAAAAAGGAAAAAATTGTACTTGCTTCTGTAAAATCAAAAAGTGGAGACAAAGACATTTCTGCAGAGCATGTGCTTTCTTTAGATACTAAAATGCCTTCCATGTTTCAAGCTATTTCTCTTATTTGTTTGAAGACAATTAAACTAAAAAAACATTTCAATTTCCAAATGTTCTTTAACATATATATTATTGGAGCCTCTTTGATGGTGATCCAAATTTTACACCTAAAACTTATTTATCACCATATGATCAAGTTCAACAAGTTTGCATGTGATCAGAGTCTTATTATATTAAAATAGAAATTATTATCTAATAGATCGTCAATAAATTTTTTTTTTTAATTTCATAAGTGAATTTAAAAGTGTAAAATTGTTTATTTTAAGAAGTTTATATTTAATGCATTATAGTGTATGAATAAAACTAAAAGTGATCAAATTTTTAAAAAATAAATATTAAAAAATTTGTTTAGATTTAATTAAATTAAATTAAGTTAAATTATTAGAATTTTTCTCACCCACCTCCTATCTCTTATTAACAATATGTCATATTGTAATTTATTGATAGTAGCACACTTAAACACTATCAATTCATCAAACATAGATTTTTATTTAAGGTAGTTTTTTTTTTTTTTTAAAGAAAATTGTATTCACAAGTGGTCATATATTAGATAAAACTTATTATTTGTAAATCCGTCAACAATTGGTAGAAATTCTCACACCTTAAAATAATGAGGCCTGAAGGATCATCCCTGTAAATGACAAATGGCTTGAAGCTTAAATAACGAATCATTAGTTTATTACCACAATTCACCACAAGAAAAAAAGGGGAAAAAAAAAAAAGAAGAAAGAATCATAAATTAAAGTACAAGAAAAGAAGTGAAAAGTTAACAATATTTCATTAAAGGTAAAAAAAAAAATCATAAAATTTTGGGTATCTTAATCTAAACTATCAATGTCTCTAAAAAAAATATTTTGATAACAAATATTCTAAGAGTACTCTTTAATTAAAGTTACTATATTTAGTAATATTTTTTTTAATGTATTAAAAATTATGAATAAAATTATCAATTATTACATTTAATACAATATTATTACTATAAATAATATATTAATTAATTTAAAGATATTTGTTAGCAAAATTCTTAAAAATTGAGAAGACAATGTTATGCTAGCATGAAGCCTTTTTGTTCAAAAAAGTGACATTGAGAAAAAAAAAAAAAAAAAAAGCCAGAATAACACTGTCTTCTCTATTTTTAATAAATACAAGTAGATCATGTTCTTCCCAAAATTGAGCTTCTTATTTTATTCCAATCCCATACGGGAACATCCTCACTTGGAAAGATAGCAAAAAATAAAGGATTATTTACAACCAAGCAAATATTTTTGTTGCTCCAAATCATTATTAATGCGGAGTATCTATTTAGTGGATTTACATTAAAATGGAAACAACTTTAAGAAGTTAAGAACATAATTAGTTAAGTTGAAGCTAATAATAATGTCTGTTGATAACAAATGTCTTAAAATATTTTTTAAAATTATTATATTAAGTATGTTAATTTTTTAAAGCATTAAAATTTATCAAATTAACTATTAATTAGTATATTTAATATCAAATATTATTATAAATAATAACTTAATTAATTTTAATAAATATCTTTAAAATACTTGTTCGCAAAGTTTAAAAATAATTAATCTAAACATATACTATCAATTTCTTTTATAAATGATTAAATCATCATGTGCCAATGCCATCATATTTTTTTGTAATTCCCAATTATATTGCAAATCCACCGACCAAACATGCTTCCCACTTAAAATCCTCCAAAACTATTTAGATTCTTTTGAAATTCCAAGTGGTACCCTTAACGCCGCACGTGAATGCTTATTTTAAAAATTGTAGATAAAGGATATTTATGTCAATATCTTCAATCCGTACATCTAACACGTGCATTCCAACTCGAGTTTTAACATCGATAAACCGATTTAAATAGGTGATTTGCTTAGCCGTTAATCACATGGTGATCAGCTCACCCGGTCAAATTGGACGACATGTAGGACCCACTAAATGCCTTAAACAAGAATAATTAAAATATATATATATATACTAAAAAGAAACAAAGCTGGCTTTACAGTATAAAGTATAACCCACTTTCTTATTGAGGGATTCACATGCACGTGTGAGAATCACATGATCAACGGCCAGGATTCGTTTTGGTGATCATCAGACGGGTGGGAGAAGTTCGAACGTCTGGCCACCGAGAGAGCGGGTAAAAGAAGATGGAGAGGAAAGGGAGAGAAGGGTATAAATGGAAAATGGGGGAAATAATGAGGCAAATGATTTTAGGTTTGACCGTTGACCGGGGATCCAGCAAATGAGAGGTAACTTTGACGGATAGTGCACGTGTGGGTAAACAAATACACGTGTGCTTGGTCAGTTGCATGAACATTCGTGCGCCACGTGGAATCCACATGAGTGGTAATAAAGGGAGGCGCAACTTGCCGAGGAAACCCGAACAGAGGTTAATATTTTTAGCTCTTTTGGGAGCTCAGTAAGAAGTAGAACTATTATCGTTACTTCATTTAATTTGATTTGATAAATTTAATTCGTATTGAGTTGAATTTAAATAAAATATTTAATAATTTGAATAATTTTAGTTCAGTCCGAATTATTATTTATTAAATAAAAATTATTATTTTATTTAAATTAAATTATAAAATATATATAAATATTAATATAAAATAAAATAAATTTTTAATATTTTTAAACAGTGAAACGGGTTTATATGGATCGATACGGATCCGGCTCAAATGGGTTTGAGTAAAAGAAAAAAATATTTTTCGGACCTCGGTCCAGCCCGGGCCATGGATAGGTTTAGTAAGAAGGCTTATGTTTGTTTGTTTTTTATTTATTATTATGATATGATATTTTATGTTTTACGAAATACAAAGTTATAATTTTTAAAGAATGTTACTAAAGAGTGTTTTAAATTAATAAATAAATATAAAATTTTAATAATTTTTAAAATACATATAAATAGTTTTATTTATTAATAAATGTTATTATGTAAATTTATATATTGATAATGTATTAATTAAATATAAATTTTGATTTTTTAATTAAGTAATAATTTAACGTCGAATCAGCATCTAACTTTGCATAAACTTTAGGGTAATGATTATACTTATTATTTAAGCAAAGTAAAATATCTTTCAAAATTCTAACCACTAAATCTTGTTTCCGATGCAATTAGTGATATCAATTTATTTTTCAATTCTATCATGAATCTTCTAATCATGAAATTATTAATTAAACTAAATATTCCTTAAAAAAAATTGTCTCTAAAGTACAACAATTGTTAATGATGATGCTTATATATAATAATTTATTTGGAAGTTTACTATAGATTACTTTACAAATTAAAATTATTCAAACCCAGCCACTTGCACGAGAGGGCAACCAAAAACACGTGCCATGAATAAGGGTTTGATTCCTGAATTTAAGGTTTGACGAGACAATTCAACCCATCTTCTTTTTTTTTTTTTTTTTTTGGATAAGTGATTCAACCCATCTTCTCTAAAGTCTAAATGTTAAGCATAGAAATAATAAATGTGTGAAACTTAATTTGGTGTACCATCAAAATCACAAAGTGGCATGGACTGATCATATAATTAACATTGAATAAAATAAATTATTATTAATTAATTTAAAGTATATGAAATTTGGTATCTGATAAATTGTGTCTTAAAAATAAACCAATTTATATATATATATATGAGGAGGGATCCACTTGCACTATATATATATGAGACAGGATTCACTTACACTAGTGTAAAATTAAATTAATTTTACACATTTTCGTAATTTTTTATACGATTTATATTTTAACAAACCGACCGTTGGTTTTAACAATATAATTGTACTCGTCGTACACGTAAAGTTTCGAATCGATTCGATATCTTTATCATATCGATCGAGAATGCTGTCTTTTTTAATATATATTTAACGGTTGAAAGTTTTTTATATCGAATAAATAGTTAGATATTTTTAATTTACTCTAAACTCGACTTGCATGATTTACGTGAATAGAACATGAAATACGACGGTTGAACTAAATTAATATAAATCATATAAAAAGTTACGAAAATGTGTAAAACTAATATAATTTTATACTAGTGTAAATGGATCATTCTTTTATATATATATATATATTATCAAAATTTAAGTGATCTCTCAATATATTAATAATAATAATAATAATAAATGCAACATTTATTATGAATCAGGAAGAAAATGGAAATTATCTTCATCTATTTTGAATAATGGATGACAAACCCTCGAAGGAATGAGAGCCTTGCCTTTGAATTTAGATCTTTATAATGAACAATGGGGGGTACTGCCTACTGGCTAGCTAGTTGGTAACGAAAGATCAAACAACCGAAAGATTGAGATTCTATACGATGAGGACATGACTAAGCCAAAGTAAAAAAGTCTAATCAAAAGAGTTGTAATAAAGTGAGGGGACCAATAAAAACATTAATATATATATATATCTGAAATTAATTCAACCACAAAACAAATCATTGAACAATTTAACATTGGATCGATTGCATTAAAAAATAAAAGGACAAGGACAACGTTAATGTAACCAAATGTTGTGATCTCAACTCAAGTTGACTGAGAACAACAATCTGGGAGAGGTCTTGTTCACGTGAGAATCACATGGTACAGATTGAAAGAGTCTTGCGAGATAGGGAAAGGAGTGGGCATAGGGTTCCCCCATTGACAAGATTGTTGGATAATGAAAATACCATTTATATATGGATGGTTTAAGTGTCTTTGATCATTTGTGCAAATTGGAGGGCTATACACATCAAAAGAAAAAGAAAAAAAATGACTTGGAGTTTTAAATATTTCACTTTGATATAAAAAGAATTTCATATGTAACAATCTCTTAACCGATTTGTGAAATTAAAAAAAAAAAATTACCTTTCAATATATAAAAACGAGTTCTTAAACAAAATCCAATAGTGTGGTTCATTTAGCATTTAAAGTACATTTGATATCAAATGACATGTATCTCTCATTTAAAAAGTTTGATTTAATTTTTTAAATTTAAAAAATAATAATGACACTTTTACATAGAATTGGACGGATTATCTATCAAATAATGATTCAATCCAAAGACTATTGTTTGTGAATCACTTAATGTGAAATTATGCATAAAAAACTCTCTTACAAGATCAACTATCGGACAATGATTAAACGTTGAAAGTTTTTTTTTCTTTTTTTTTTTTTTTTTTTTTTTCTTTCTTTCTATTTATTTTTGACACTCGATCAACTATCAGATAGTTTTGGAACAAATCATTTCATGTTTAAATTGTTTCAAATTCGAATATTGTTTTATCAAATCATTTTGACTTCATTTCATTTTCGAGTTTGAGTAGGATTTAGGTTTGGATTAATCGGATAAATTTTTAGATTTGATGGATGATGTATCTATTTTAATATATTTTTTGAGTTTAAATCGAGTTTGAGTTAGATCATTTTAAATTTGAATCATTTTAAATTTTTTTGGATTTAGGTCTTTTACTTTTTTATTAAAATTTGATTTAAATAGATTTGATTTTTTTCAGACAAATTTTGAGTATGAGTTAATTTTGCCGACTTCTTGTACTATGTTTGTGCATGTCTTATAGTGAAAAACTATGCATGCAATAGAGTGAGAAAGGAAAAGCAATTATTAATAACAGAAAATATTAAAAAAATTTGAAAAATGTGAAAATGAAAGGAAGGGTTAGGACTTGGGAACAAGGCAAAGAGGAACCAACATCACGTGCATGTCACATTGTCGAATGAGCCTCATACGAGCAAAGACCAAAGCAAGGAGAAGAGAAAAAATTTATATAAAATGATTATTTTACGTTAATATATATTTTTTATTTAAATAATTATACATAATCAAATTTTTTTAAAAAATTAATTATTTATTATAAAAATTATTAATAAATTATTAAAATAAATATTTATTATTTAATTATTATATATAATATATAATAAATAATTAACTTTTTAAAAAATTTAATTACATGATTTAAATAAAAAATATATATTTTAATGTAAAGTAATCATTTTATATAATTTTTTCTCGGATAAGAGAAAAGGACCAAACAGGCGAAGAAGAGGGTCCTAAACCTTTTTTTTTAAACGACGACGGATATTGTCGGATAGTATATAGTATAAATTATTGGAGGGTCCTTAGTAATAGGGGACACGTGGGGACAGCTTTCACGCACTCTAGTAGGGACACCCTCAATCATAACCCGACATAATGTCAAGGTCTCCCCTCCTTTCTAGGTCCCACTTTCATTAATTCAATCACCACACACACTCTTCTCTCAGCCGTCTGATGCATTTGGAGGATCTGATTTAGGGTTTTGATTGTCTGATGCTTTCCTTTTATTTTTTGGGTGTCATAGTTTCCTTAAAACAGTATCCATTGAGTCATTAGTTCCGGGAAGGTCACGGATTTTTTTCCCAACTCCACACTAATAATTGATTATTTAAGGCAATCTCTTTTTTTATTTATGATTTAATGGCTTACCATATTTAACTTTGGTCCTTTTTCCAATTTTCATTTTCATCATTTTTTTTTTATATTTTGACATCTCATATTAATATCACCATCACCATAACAAAATAGCAATAATAATATTCCAAAAAAACAATGAAGATGTTTTAATCCTTTTAAATATGTCAATCCTTGTGAAATAAAAAATTATTAATATATTAAATAATATTTTTTTAATAAATGATAATTGAAATTAAAAGTTTAACATTCAAAAATATTTCATCTTTAATTTTTTTTTACTACAACATTATAATTATTCAATCACATTTAAAAATTACGTAAGAGTCCATCACTTATAAATGTGAACACCACATAATATTTTAATTAATCTTACATAATTATAAATATTAATTGATTAATTATATTATAATTATTATAGATGATATGCTCTCTCAATATTCTGTTAATAAATGACACAATTGTTGATTGTTTCTTATAACCTATGATAACTTTCCATCTTTTTTTCTAAACAATTTGATATTATCAATTATACTTAATGAAGTTGATTAAATCTATGGGTGTTTAAAAAAAAATTTTGCTAACGCGTGTTTTTAGGACAATTTTTAAAATTAGTTAATATACTATTTATAATAATAACATTGTATTAAATGTAAAAGTTGATAACTTTATTCATCATTTTCAATGTATTGAGTGAATATATTAATATATTTAGTAACCTTAAAAAATGTCCTTAGGACATTAGTTAACAAAATCTTTTAAAAAAATATAGCACTTTCAAAATTAAATACATTTCATGGTTTTGGTATAAGATTAATTAGTGAATCTATAAATAGGAGAAAAAAAAAAAAAAAACAAGTAATTTGTAGCATGAATATAGGCAAAGGAAGGATATTGGCATTCAAAGTCTATAGTAGGGGCCCAGAGCTAAGCTAGTATTGACAATTATTATGTCTCTTAGTGAAACATGTACATGTATTAAATAAAAGTGATCATGTGGTTATTATTGAAACAAAAGGTTAGGTTTCTCACTGTTGGAAAACAATATTTGCCATTGATTGCATAGACAACAATTGACATGATTCTACTATTCCCTAAAATTGTCTTTAAAAAAGTCAAAAACAAATGATGACCCCATCTTACCATTTAACCATTGCCTTCTTTTGCATCATAATACTTTGATTATGGTATAGTTTTTGTTCCTTATGAGATATAGTCTAATTACCTTATTCTTTATCAACTTTAGCATAACCCAATTCATAACAATAGAAGCATTTTTTATTTGTCATCATGGTCAATTTCATGTTAGTTAGTTCTGTTTTTTTATTAAAAAAAAAATACAAAATAAATCTTTAATACTTGAAAATTTTAAAATTTGAATTATGATTACTAAAATTAAAAGTCTAACATCCTATTAATAAACCAGAGTTAACCTTAAAAAAATTTGGATGTGATTAACGGATGTTTATAAATATCAATTAAGGATGATTTAATTATTATTTATATTTAATATATTATTTTTATTAAATTAAAAAAATTCATTAATTATATATTTTTAATTTTTTAAAATTTATATTTATATTTTTATAAAAATCAATTGAGATAATTACAATTTTAGTCCTAAAACATAAGTTTCTTTTTCATTTCAATCCTAAAACTTTTAGATGTAGATATTTAGTCCTAAAAGTTATCAATGTGTTAAAAGAGAGTCTTTTAGTCGCTCTCCGAACAGAAACGCTAACTGAAAATTTATATAAAAAACTTATGTGGCATATAATGAATCACATGTGAAACTTACGTATCATTTCATTAATTTGTAAAATATTAAAAAAATTATTTGCCAAAAGAAAAAAAATAGTTTCAAATAACAGATAAATTTTTTTTACTTCATTTCATTAAAGATTGTTGGTTTAGTAAAAAAAAAATAGAAACTGTTACTTTAATGAGAGAAAAGAAAAGTAAAAAAAAAATGAAGTAGTGATTTTCTAATTTTTATAAAAAAAAATTTTAATTTTTTTTTAATATTTTATAAATTATTAAAATGACAGCCAACTAAATTCTCTTTTAATATTTCCATTTGAATAATAATTAAAAATTTAATTTTTAATATATTAATAATTTTTAAGATTAGATTTTTACGTCTAAAAGGCCTGAAATAAAAAAAAAAAAATTATGTTTTAGACTAAAATTATAATTACCTTAAATCAATTTAATCAGTGTGACTAAAAAGTTTATCTGTTTGGTCCAATCATCACCAATTCACCATCCACTCATGATGTGATGGTTGTCAAAAGCATCAATGCATTGGTTCCCAATTATATACAGTATAAGATAACATGGCCCCCACAAAATGGGGTTTGATCAGGAAAGTTGATTAGGATGTGAGGTGGAATCAAGGCCGTTGGTTGAGAGGCAGGAAGGGCATGGAGAGTGAGGTGTTCAGGTGGGTTCTGGCCCACTGGGTTTGAATGCAGAAGATTTCACGGATCAATTGTTTTATTGCATTTTCTGGTTGGGATTCGGAAGACAAATAATGAGAGGAAATCTGGTTGCATTTAATTTTTGGTTGTTTTTTTTGGGCTGCCAAATGTATTCAGCATTAATTATTAGTATAATAATATTATTTTTTCAACATTCTTTTTTTCTTTTTTTTTCTTTTTTTTTCTAGGTTTCTTTTGTTAATGACCTTTTTCCCAATTATGTTAAGATTGAAGAGATAACGTAGATTATTATCATGAAAAGTAAAATAGAGGAAAAAAGTATGTAGGTTACGTATGTCTTCGTATTTAAAAGTAATAAAACGCTTCTTGTTATTTTGACTTAAGAAAAAAATTATATTTGATGATTTTTAGTGTATAATTCATGCATTGTTTACTTGTCCACGGATCGGGTAGCCCATTCGTCCGACTCATATTAGATCGGATTTGGATAAGGTATTTAGTAATTCGACCGGCTCGTCTCGAGCCGAATTACTATTTATTAAATAAAATTATTTAAATTTAATTATAAAAAATATATAAATATTAATATAAAATTAATTTTTTAATACGGGTCAGCCCTGGCTCGGCCCGAATGGGCTTGGGCAAGAAGAAAAAAATATTTTTCGAACAACGGCCCGGCCTGGCCCATGGATAAGTCCACAATAAATCATATTATGTCATTTTATTAATAAATAAATATAAATTTTTAATTTAAAAAAATAAATATAAATAATTTTATTTATTAATATGTAACATAATATGATTCAATGTATAGATTTATACATCAATAGTAAATTAAATATAAACTTAAAAAAATTGATTATCGTGCAATTAAAGCAAGCGTTTTTTAAATTTTCTAAATTTAGACTAGTCAAAGTTGTGAATCATGCCTAATGATGCATTGTTTGTCAAAAATATAATTGGTCACCAAAGCATACTAAATGCCACTCACTATTAAAATGTTGCATGAAATGGAACTTAATCCAAGTTTGGTTGTAGATTAGGTAAGCAAGTGCAAACCCCTCCTCTTTCAATACATTTTAGAAAATTATTATTGTATCTTTCTCCTTGCATAATTTACTCAATGCTAGCTTAGAACCAATAAATTATCATCAATTTCATTCGAAAATTTTGTTTCTCCTTTCACTTTTTGCATCATTGAATACAGATTTAAGATTTAAGAATTGATCCCATAATTAATGAAAAAATTATGTTAAAATTTCGTCATAACTTTTCAACTAATAAAGTGAGTCAAAGTATAATAGGTAGATAATAAAATGGAGTAAATTTTGAGAGTGTAACTAAAATTATGCTTTTACAGTTTTACTAATTAGGAAATATTAATCCGTATTTAATGATATTAATTAAGATGATATTTATAGAAAAAAATGAATAATTAATTTATTATTATTTTTAAGTTAGTAAAAATAATATATTAAATATATATATTTTAAAAAATGATAATTAAATAATTCTTAACTTATGTATGTAGACATTCATTAACAAAATTCTTACTAATTTATATAATAAAAAGGATACTTTGTCAATAGCACATTTAAGAAAGCTTTTTACTAATATAGGAAAAAGGGTTAAATTACTTGAAAAGTTTATGTACTATAATATCTGATGCAAATTAGTCACTTTACTATAATATTGAGTAATTTAGTCTTATATTTTTAAAATTGAAGCAAAAAGGTAAAATCATTAACTAGTGTAACGAAAACTGTTAAAAAAACTGGCGTGACATTTAACTTTGTTTTTATTTGATGATATGGCATCAATAGAATATATTATTTTAAGCTGACGTGGACAAAATAACAAACTAAGTTGGTAAAAAAAATTTGATGTGGTATTTTTGTCAACTTAATTTGTTATTTTATCCACTTCATCTTAAAATAATATATTTTATTAGTGTCACATCAACATTTGACATCCACGTCATCAAATAAACACAAAATTAAATGTCACATTAATTTTTTTAATAATTTATATTATACTAATTAGTGATTTTATTTTTTTTTTAATTTTAAAAACATGAGAACTAAATTATTTAATTTTATAATAAAAAATTAATTTACATAAATTTTCTTAAATTTACGAAAAAGGGAACTTTGTAAATAGCACATTTAAGTGGTTCTTGGAGGGAAAAAAACTCCCATATAATCAATCAGTTATATTTTGTTAAGAAACAGTGAGCAAAGTACTTAGCAAACAGCTGAAACCAAGCAAAAAGGAAAAAGTTTTGCCATTTACCATAGTTAATGGTTAAAAGTAACAGTAGAAAACAAAGGAGCAGACGTAGGTAGTATTTTGGGGGAGCAAAAGCCATGATTGAGATAATTGGCCTCCTGACAACAAGCCATGATTGAACTTATAAACCACTCTTTCTTAACCTCTGTTTTCTATATAATCTCCTTTCCCCCCCCCCCTTCTTACATACCCATCAGCTTTCAACTCTTTCTCTCTCTTAAACTCCCAAAAGACCAATCTTTTACTTCCCTTTCTCTCATCCTTGTTCACACCAGAGAATCTTTAAGCTACTATACAAGAAAAGTGTGTTTGGCAAAAGAGAAAATAAAGATTATGGAAAAAGAAGATCTGGGTTTGGGTCTGAGCTTGAGTTTCCCTCAGAATCGCCACTCTTTACAGCTAAATCTAAGGCCTTCTCTGGTTCCTCCCTCTGCTAATTATTCTTGCTCTTCTCCTTCTGGTTTAACCCTTCAGAAACCCTCATGGAACAATTCCTCTGCTCCTTCAGGTATGTTTCTTGTGCCACTTCTCTTCTGTCTTTGCATGGGACATCACCTTTCAGATCTCTTTTTATTTTTTTTTCCCGAGAACCAAACGAAGCTTAAACGAATCAAGTTCTTCCTTTTCTTTTTAATGTTTCAGTATCATTTTTCCCTTGTAAATATTCAATCCAACCCCAAAAAAATTTATTACTTTCTTTGTTGCTTTTTTCATGTTTGGAGTAGCTTTTTTGACAATCGTTTTCACTTGCACTTTTTCTCATGTTCACATGCAAAAGCCTCTAAATCTGATACTTTTTCTCTAGATCTCAGCCTGAAAATTCAGTTTTTTTTGCCTCATTATTCAGATAAAGTTTCCGACCTTTTTATACGAGAATGGTCTCTTTGCATGCAGATCTTAACTCGGAATCTTTCCGGGCCGACACTAGATCATTTCTCAAAGGAATCGACATGAACAGATTGCCATCAACGGTCGATTGTGAAGAAGAAGCTGGAGTTTCATCTCCAAACAGCACGATATCATGTGTGAGTGGAAAAAGGAGCGAAAGAGAAGGCAACGGAGATGAGCTTGAGATTGAAAGAGATTGTTCTCGTGGCATCAGCGACGAAGAGGATGGTGACAGTTCGAGAAAAAAGCTTAGACTTTCCAAAGATCAGTCTGCTATTCTTGAGGAAAGCTTTAAAGAACACAACACTCTCAACCCAGTAAGTAATTTGAAGAGAAACTTGCAGATGAAAATTACTGTTTGGTTGCTAAGAAAAGTGTTGAAAAAGTCAAAATGGAAAATTTAGTCTAATGGGTCATTGAGTTTGACTCGTTTGAGGGTGTAATGTAAGAGAACTATATATTTTCTTAGTAACCAAACAGAAAATACTTGGAGTGTATTTTGGTAATTATACTGATAAACCGATGACTGTTACTACTTTTGCAGAAGCAAAAGTTGGGCTTGGCTAAGCAGCTGGGATTGCGACCCAGACAAGTAGAAGTGTGGTTTCAAAACAGAAGGGCAAGGTAAGAGATTTCCTTTCCTACCATTTTGACCTTTTGATGTAACATTATTTACTAAATATAGGACTGGAAATTCTTTTTGCAGGACCAAGCTGAAGCAAACCGAGGTTGACTGTGAGTTCCTAAAGAGATGCTACGAGAATCTGACGGAGGAAAACAGGCGGTTGCAGAAAGAAGTTCAGGAGCTGAGAGCACTGAAACTTTCCCCGCAGTTCTACATGAAAATGACCCCACCAACCACCCTCACCATGTGCACATCATGTGAGAGAGTGGCGGTCCCACCAAACCCATCATCCACCGTTGATCCACGGTCCCATCACAGGCCCTTCCCCATTAACCTTTGGGCTCCGGCTGCCCCCATCCCACGTGGACCGTTCGATGCACTTCGTCCTCGATCGTAATTATAAACCGATGTACAAGGGCAGTTTGGTCAATGGGAAAGAATCACGTGTACGGAGTCTTACTCTTAGGTCTAAAGATATGGTGGTTAGAATGTGATTTTGGTGGGTCTTCATGTTTTGTATTATTGGACCCAATCCAACCAAGTTTTACATATTTAATTAGTTTAATTAATTAATTTAATTTTTGGTGTTAATTAGTGATGCTAATTACATCTTCCTCCTTCAATTTGGCCGGTGGAAGAGAACTTTGGTTGTAAAGTGCAATGTCTAATTATTAAATTTTGACTAAGCTTTTAAAGCAAATCTTGTGTTCCAAATTCCAATTTCAAGTTACCAGGAATCTTTTTTGTATTTTCCTTTATAATTTAGAGTTTTGGGATTGTGTGGGGACTATTACACCTTTATAATTTAGAGTTTTGGGGTTGTGTGGGGACAATTAAACCTATATTTAAGTAAGGTTTTGTATTTTAATTGTGAACATCGTCCTAATTTTACGGGTCTTTGTCAAGCATTTGAACTAGAGTTGTCCATCTCCGAATGAAACCCGTACTTATGAGATTTCTTTTGGGATAAAATTATGAGATTTTTGGATAAAAAGAAAAAATACATCGCAAATTAAGTATTTGTCTTCACATATATGATTTATATTTGATGCATTAACGATGTATAAATTTATACATTGATAGTACATTTTACGATGCTATTTGTTAGGCTAGTGGTTAGGAGTTAAAAGTTAGAGTTAGAGATTAGTAGTTGGTTTTTTAATGAAGTGTTAGTGTAAAATTCACTGTCAGTGTATAAACTTATACACTGATAGTGTATCAAATACAAACCCATATATATATATATATTATAACTGAAATTTGTATTTGATGCACTGTCAGTGTATCTTGCGATGTCACCTGTCGGGTTAGGGTTAGAGTTAGAGGTTAGTGATTAAGGTTAATAGTTAATTTTTTAATGAGGTAACAATATAAAATTAACTGTTAATATATAAACTTATACATTGATAATACTTCAAAAATATTAACCATATAACAGATTTTCAAATGTAAAATTGAGGTGTTACACATGCCATCTTCCTTTTCTAAGAATTCTGGAACGTTGAAACCATATATTCTTTCTGATTATGGCCAACGCAACAAGATCTGTTAGGTATCAGCAATTAATTCCTTGCTCCTCTAAATACAGTGGATTGTCTTGAAATATCTTCGGTACTACCGTATCGTATACTTCTTTTTTAGGAGTATAAATGACGACGAACGATTCGTAAATCGTTTAATTTTTATTTGTTTATATTTATTTATTAAGTTAAATAAATAATTATGAACATGATTTTAAGATTCGTTTAATAAACGAATCGAACACGAATAAAGTTTGTTTAGTTTATTTATGTTCACGAACAAACTCGTTTATAAATCGTTTCAAATCCGTTTAATAGATTGTTTAAAACTCGTTTATTGTTCGATTATAATATAATTAATAATATTTTTATTTTATTTACTTATAATATAATTAATATTATTTAATAACTTAAATTTAATAATTTAATAATAAATTTAATTTAATTATGTTTGTATTTTATTATTTTATATTTAATAATAATTTAAAATTGATTGATTTGTTTGTTTATTAAAATTGTTTAGATTTGTTTGTTTATTGTTCATAAACATAATTTTAATTGTTCGCGAACATGTTCGATTATATGTTCATGAACATAATTTTAATTGTTTGCGAACATGTTCGATTATATGTTCATGAACATGTTCATTTAATGTTCACGAATAAATTCATTTAATTTAAATGAATTTGTTTGTGAACATTAAATAAACGAACACGAACACACTTAATTTTAAACGAATAGAGATTGAATACAATTTTAAAATTCTTAACGAATATGAACCGAATACAAATAAACTCAAAACTAAATAAATGAACACGAACAAAAATCTATTCGTTAAAGTCCGATTCATTTAAAGCCCTACATTCTTTTGTTCTTTTTGGATAGAGAGCAAATCTCAATGCAATAAAAGTTGTTTCTAGTTTTTTTTTTTGGTTACGAAAATGGAACTACTATAGATTTTCTAGTCACGTAAAAGCTCTTTAGATCTAGTAGGTAAAGCTTCTTACCCCTAGTTAGTCCTAGTAGATCTCTTTGCGGGCTGAGTTATTTGTCTAGTTCAATTTAGATTAGATCGGATTTAAAATATAACTTTTTATAATTCAAGTCAACTCGATTCAAATTATTATTTAAATTTAATTATAAAAATAATTTTTATTATTTTAATATATTTCAAATAATAAAAACCAATTTTTGATTCGAATTTGTACAAATTTTTTTTTTAATATTCGGACCTGACCTGATTCGGTCTAGCCATGGACTCGATTCCCTATTTTGTCTTTGCACACATGCTTCCCATGAATAGATTGTGGGTTCGGAGACGCATTCATATACCTAGAATAGGTCTTAGTGGGCCTTGAATTTTGAAATCTAGGGCACAGGGCACTAGATAATGTTTTCTCGGTGTGATCATAAGAGTTGGCATAATTTTAGATCGTTTTGATTTTCCTTGATTCAACAGAGATTTGAGTGCCCTTCGAAATGTGAATGCCCCAAGTTGAAGGAATTTTTTGTCATCAATCTATTGTGACTATTGGCTGTAGAATATGCCGTAGAATAAAATTTATGGCTCTACACTCTTGTTCAAGAAAAGCAAATTTGTATGGGCACAAGTGGTTATGGAAAGTTGGAAACACCCATTGTTGTTGCAGGAACTATAGAACTGAATATTCATTTTCACAAGCACCTGGACTGCAAAAAAGTTCAGGCTCCATAAAAATGTATTCTCCATTCCATTTCCACAAAGAGAAGTTGCTCTCTGAAAAGACCTTATACGATCCATATTCCCCATTTGCTAGAACTCTTAGGTATTCGTTACACCTTACAAATGAGGTGATGAATTTGAAGTTTGAACCCTATCCTGCCAAAAGGTTTGGGCTATGGTCCCTTAGGGATAACAATCAGGTCTTCAAGTTCCGATGCTTTATAGATTTTATATGGGATTTCTCTGGGTTTGACAGGTCCATTAAGAAAGGAAAACCCACTTTAGCAGAAGTGTCGTTCACTTTTTCTTGTTCACTGAGATGCATTTGGGTTAATTCGGCCGACTGTTCTAATGCTTAAAGCCTTAAACCCACATTAAAACTCGTCCGACTAGAATTTTCAGAAGCCTTCTAAGCTCGTTTTTGGCAGTCCATGCTGTTATGTAAACTGTAAAAGTTATCTAAATAATTATATAAGCTTCGAATTCTTTGCTTGAACTTTGAAAGAATATATGCTTTGCTTAGATTTGAGACAAGTTAGGTATTATGATGGAAACAGAGAAGAAAAAACTTTCAAGAGTATAGGTTGGTACTCATTCTGCTTGATGTGCATCATCCAGCAGTATTGGGTTTGGTTTCCACTCTTGATGAAATAAAATATGTTAGCAGATTTCGAAAAGAGTTGCTGTTTCAAAATTTTATGTGAATAACTTCTTCTGATTAGATGAAGTAATAAAAACAATGCAACTCGAAACAGGACAGCTTTTGAATTTGTCACAAATCTTTCCATGCAACAGAAGCTAGCCGTAAATGAGTTGTGCTAATATGCCAATAAATTTTTTTTTGACACAAAGGAGGTCGTTGTTGAGGATAGGGGAAGGGATTACAGATACTGAAATTCGAAACTCAAACCTCTTGAATATCACTTTTTAAAAGTAGTTGCATGAATCAACTTAACTAAGTTTCAGATTAATACGCGAATAAATATTGGCTTAGGAAGATCAAGCTTGGTTTAGAGGAGAGGATGGGAGAGGATAAGCCAGATTTATTAACTGGAGCATAATAGAAACCTATGTTACACGGATTTAGGGAGAGTATCGAATACAGGTACGTGTCCAACATAGGTATGCTCAATTTTTTTTTTTTTTTTTTTTTTTTTTTTATTTTTTTATGTTTTTCCATATATATGGAAGATCATACCCTCATACACATGTTCGAATATATGTCGGATACAAGTGTCGGACACAGATACTTTAAAGAAAATTAAAAATCCGGGTAACATAGATAGAAACAGCTTCAAGGATAAGTGATTCTTAGCAGCTTATTTCTAATTGCCTTCTCAAGGGGTTTCAAGGATAAAAATCCAAGGGGGGCACTTGTAAGTGAACAAGACACCTGTCTTTCAAAAATCAACATATATTCTTTACTCTTAATTGGTCTCTTTTAAGTTCTATGATCATCAGCTGGTTGAGCAGCTGAAAATCTGAATTCAGACTAGGTCAAATGCATTGAAAAAAAAAATATATTTTTCCTATTCAATTACAACAATGCAGGAGATATAATAACCAACAAGTTGAAGAGCAGTCGATTCTTCAATGCAGTTGCTGGTTACATATAAGTAAAACCTAGACTGTCTCTGTATACCATGACCTTAAATTCAAAAAGGCCATTAAATCAAGTAAATATAGAAGCAGAAGAAAATTGGAAAAAAAAAAAAGTGTAAAAACCTAATAGAAATTCAGCCTGTGAAAACTCTAAAGCTTGATGTCTCTTCAACTTTACCTTGTAGAGTTTCTCTTCATCTGGCCACTTGATCTCTTAATAGAATCAATCCTCTGAAGCCTGATCTGCTCTCTTATTTTGGCTATGAACTCATCTGCCTTCTTATCCACATCAGAACCTCCATCTATGCCACTGCTTCGACTAGCTTCCTCATTGTTTGGACTTCTTTCGATGCTCGAAACAAAGGAAGTTTCACCAACTTCATCGTCCTCACTGTCTGAGTCATCATCTGTAGTTTCGACCACCAATTTTTCAACATATTCTTGTTTATCTTCCTGTGGAAATTCCATGAAAGTTGGCTTTGGCATAAAACTGACACTTTCCCTGTTCAGCTTCTCAGTCCTCAATGTTGTTTGATCAAACCTCACTGTTTTGCCATTGAACCCATTTTGAATTTCACCTGGCCGAGTTGTCTTAACTGACTTTCCCTTGGACAAACCATCAAGATAGTCCCTTTGTTTCCCCATAAATGCATCTCCCTTGTTTCCATTCATGTCATTTGGTTTGCTTGCAAAGTTCCAAGGCAAATCCTTATCAAAGGAAACCTCATCATCAGTCAAGGAAGAAATTGGTTTCAATGATGATGATTTGTGAATCATTGGTGGTGGAGGAGGAGGTGGTGGAGGTGGGGGAGGAGACCTGTAAATGCTCTTTTTCCTCACTAAATCCTCTGCACTCTTAGCTTGTACTTCCGTTGACAAAGAAGGAGAAGGAGATAACTTCTTTGGCGAAGATAGAGGTGGTGAATGGGACAACTTTGGTGAAGAAGACATGAAACTTGAACGAGACAAACGAGTAGTTTGGGACCTAAATGACCGAGATTCAAGCCTATTGAATTCGGAATCAATATCTTCTTTCACTTCCATTCTTCCAGATTTTGAGCGCCATGGAATTGGTGAAGGAAGAACAACATTATTCTCATTCAATTTCTCCTCCAACATTTCTTGACCCAATCCTCCCAATTCCCCATTTGTATCTTTATTTGAAAACCTTTTGGAACTCAAACTAGAATTAGACCTACTGAGAGAGCTAGAATTTGCACTATTTTCCCTACTTGTCTCAAGATTATTCGCCTTCAAAACACGAGATTTCAATCTTCTAACAGGCAAAAGCAAAGGCTTTTCCGAAATTCTAGAACTAGAACTTCTCTGTTCATCAAGAAAAGCTTGTTCTTTAGCTACAATAACAGGAGGTTCATTCCTATAGTATAGGCTACTCCAAGTCTGGACCTTGCTTTCATCAGACCCGGATAAGTTTTCAGCTTCATCATCAAAAACTGATGAAACCTGAAGGAATCTAGACACGAAAGACTGTACATTATCAAACTTGGATTGGTTGTTATTATTTTCTTTCTCAGTTTCATCATTCCGACGGCTAAAAAGCCCGTAAGAGACTGCTATGCCAACAAATAGAAGGTGCAGAAGCTCCCAGCTTCTGTTGAGTAGAGTTTGGTTGATGAATTCAGGTGCTTGTGAGGGAAAAACTGGGATTATAACCAAGAAAATTATGACTATGAGAGCTTTGTAAAGGAAATGTGTATAGTACTTACTCGGGTTTGCTTGGTTTTGTTCTCTTACTAGTTGCTGCTCTTTGGTGTAGGAGCCTGTATCTGCCATTGAAGAAGAGAAAAAGAAAGAAAGAGAGAGGAAGTTTTTGTTTTGGTTGAGCTTTGTTTGTGCCAAAGAATATGGAGATGAAGAAGGTGATGAAAAGAAGACTTAGGGCTGGGTTAAGGAAAAGTGGAGAAAGAGGAAAGGCAGAGAGAGAGAGTGGAAGAGAGAGTTTGTGGGAGAAATGAGCATATTTGAAGCTAAGCTTTGGTTGCTTTGCCTTTTTAAGTTCTTAACGGTTCTTTTAACAAATGACATGAATAACCCCTTTCTTTATTTCTGATAGGTCGTGAAAACTTGGATTTCAAAAAATGGATTTAGATTCAAAAATAGTGTAAATTATAAATAAAACACATGTAAAAGTATTATTAATAATTATGTTTTAAATTCGTGAATTTGTTGGATGCCTATTTAGTGGTGAATTTGAAATATGAAATTCATGTTTTTATATCTTTCAAATATATAATCATATTGAGTTTTAACTAATTTATACATAATGTATATATTTCATTCTTACAATTTATATAACAAATGAAATCCAAATCCAAATTTTCAAATTCATATTCCCACATTAGTGCTTTTCTTTTATTTTATCAGATATATTATCCTGAGGTATAGCCTTTTCTTGACTCAATTTTCTTCTGGTGCTTTTCTTTAATTTCTCCATTTTTCTTCTCTGCTTTTTAGATAATGGCGGTTGGATTAATGGAGTTGGGCTGAAATAATGAACATTGAACAGCTAAAAGTAAGAAAATTAAGTTGCCTTACATATGACTAATGAGTAGTGATTCTGTTATTCTAGTCTTTGCAATGAGTTCTTACACGGTCTAGTTGTAAAAGATGCTAGACATGTCATGTTTCTTTAGCAAGTGAAAAACCAGGATCTTACTTTGAGCTTGGTGACTCATGATTCAAAAAAAAAAGGAGATGAATCTAGGTGGAAATGCAATCTCAAATGGTTAAGATCAGACTTTGCTCAATCTAAAACACTTGCTTTGATAAATTTATCCATTCCTTTTTACTACTTTATATCAGCATTAGGTAAAAGCTGGGAAAAAGTATGGTCCAGTTGTCCAGTAAGAGCTGGTGCAAGCTAAATCACACCCATCAAAAATAACTTCGTGAAGTTTCTTCAAGTTATATATATTCTTGTGAAAGGTTACCTAATCAATATTCTGATTGACAACCTTGCATGACTGAACTATATATATATATATATATATATATATATACTGAGAAATGCTTTGTTAATGTAGTAATTAAGCCATGGGAAAAGAAAAGAAAAAAAAAGAAGCCTCAGCCATGTATTTCAGAATATGCAGAATTAGCGGGAAAAACAAAGAAAAAAGAATCTGAGTGGGGAGTGGGGGATCAGGAATAAGGCAAGGGGCAAATGGGTTGCGTCTGGATTGCCACGATTCTTCTTTTGGACTGCGTACGCTAGGTTTTTTGTGGAGGTCACAAGAAAACTGATGAGTTAGAAAAGGAGTGTTTGCAATTTTAACAGAAACCTGATAATTTGTGTATTTATATCGTATTTGTGTTATTTTTTCGTGTCATAAGCGTGTTTAAGATATTATATATTTATATAAAACTTTGACATGTTAATAATTTGTGTTATATAAATTTTGACATATTCGTATCGTATTTTAATTATTTTTTTCGTATTGTGTAATTGTATCATGTCCAAAACTACCGATTTAGGAAAAGGGAATGCTCTTCTTAGTCTGTGTACTCACTCCATTCTTTACATTCTGCATTGATTCATTCTATTCCTATATCTGAAACCTGATATTTAGATGCTCTTAAGGGCCACGCAGTGGCTTTGGATATACTTTAATTTAGTAATAAACATTCTTTAAATTAAATGAAAAGTGAACAAGTAAGAAGAAGAAACTGATCTTCCCTAGCTAGTCATTTCGTCATCATTATTTCATCAGCATACTTGGAAGATTGGAACAATCTTATATTCAAAACTTTTTTTATTGACCACGAAAGTTAAAGGTTTCATACTATTTTAATTATAATAATATATATTCCTCCCTTGATTTATTCGATAGATCATGCATTTCGCTATTGAGGAAATGCTTTTTACTTATTAATTTGTTCTAGTACTGATTTTTTAGCAGATAAAAAGCTTTGTTATCTTATATATATATATAATACAAATCTTTGTTTTTAAAAGAGAACAAAAAAAAAAAAGTTATTTAAAGAAAATTCCTGGGGGTTTTCTATTTTATTTTGTATATCTTGGAAATGGGACAAGAGAAATCTCAGACAGAGATTGACCAATGATTCTGTCCAAATAACAGAACAACTCTAAGCAACAATATATTCTTACTGTGTGAAGCTAAGAACTTGGTTCAACTATTTTGTCCATTTTTTTGTTTCATCTATGTTATCCGAATTCAGATAAGTATATGAATATTTGTTCGACACGAGTATATTTAATCTTTTATAATTTTTTGTCATATATTTGGAGAATCATACATCGTATCTATATTTGAATATGTGTCGAACACAAATATTTGATATATACTTTAAAGAAAATGAACCGTTTGGATAATATAGGTTTTCATATTAGTTTTTCTTGCATATATTATTCTGTCAACATTTTTGGCTGAATAGATCAAGAGAGAAGCTGAGTCATAAATTTAGTGGAATTGATCAGTGTAATTTTGTACAATTAGCTGGTTTTGTTTGATGGGGATGTTAATGGTGGCAACGTGGGCGTGGTTCCTGGAATACTCTGGTTCCTCTAAACAGATAATATAATTTATTTTCTTGTTAGATTTGAAGTCATTTTCAGTTCATCAAGTCTAGACAATTACTACAAGGTTTAGTTTAGCAAAAAGAAGTTTAAAAGGGATTTTGATAGCTGTTTGAACTAAAAATAAATTAGCAGACTCTTTTCCATACTCTGTAAAGCATGAAAAGAATGACTAATTCTCAATACTTTTGCTAGCTATCACTTTTTCTAGCAAAATAAAAAAAAAATCAAAATAAAGCATAAACCAATATCTATCATTCATGGATTTGTAGTCAACCTCATCCAATGCTAACAACCATGAACAAAATTCTACTAACTGATTACTTAAAGAAAAAATTATCCTGGAACAATGTTAGCCTTTTCAATATAAAGTATAAACAAATTGTTACTTTGAGAATAATACATGCAATTCCATGTGTTGGTTGAGTCATGCACCACCCTTCATACATGCTTCAAAAGATTTGAATTAGATTTGATAATATTGGACACGACACGATTACAGGACACAAATACGATACGAAAAAAATAATTAAAAACACTATACAAACACAACATAAAAAAATAACACGAACACGACACGAATGTTTAAAATTTATATAATACAAATTATTAACGTATCAAAATTTATATAATTATAAAATATTTTAAATACGATTATGATATTATAAAATATAAAAATACACGAATTGTCGGATCTAATTTTGAACACCCCAGCAGCCCATGTGAAGAGAGCGTGAAAGTGCTGCCCAATCCCATGTATGTTAAATAATAATAGGGCCAATGATAAATTCTCATTAACTGAAGAAGGGTGATAAGGTATCATTCTTTTCTCCAATTTGTGGCCGAAAGTGAACTACTTTGGAAAGATTTGTAGACAATGGATCTGATTCCCTATGCCTTTTTGGTCACACACAAAAAAAAAAAAAAAAAAAAAACAATTTTCAATTCACAAAACCATACCAGTTCTTTCACTCCCCCGCTTCGTTTCACTCTCAATTCACCCAAAGCCAATCAAAGTTTTCACTTTTCAATTCAGCATAGCCTCTTCTGCAGATTAATTCTGCACTCATTTACAGAAAATAAAAAAACAGAGCAACGTAAAGAAAACCCTAGCTTTAGTCAATGCCAAACTGGGCTCTAATTGTGTCTGTGAATTGTTAGGAAGATGCTCTTTTGATAAATCTCAAATGGGTCAGAGGTTTTTTACATGGGCAGGTCCTCAATCAAATTATAGGCATAGTTCTTACATGTATAGCAAAGCTTGTGAATTTTTGAAAATTAAGCAAAACCGGTTTCGTATTTTGGACGTATTGAAGCTTACAAGGTGGAAAAGTGTTTGGTTAATATAAAAATGTTTAAGGTTGTTTTGAATTTGTATAGAGAAGCTATGAATGCTGATGATGCTTTGTTGGTATTGAGGAAAATGCCTGAATTTAATTTACCTGCAGATACTACTACTTACAATGTGGTTATTAGGTTGTTTTGTGAGAAATGATTGATCTTTCGTAGAATGATGGTCATGCAAGAAATTATGGAGGAAAAAATTGCATTGCCCGCAGCCATACGGAGCAGAGCTTTTCACGTATGGCACAAAAGGCTTTATGATCTTCTTCCAGGCTGTTTTTTTTTTTAGATGAAAAAGTGTTAAAAGGATACCAATGAGTGAAATGCCGAATAAGACCCTGATCGGTTTTCAGATGAAATGGTGGGCTGTGAGATGCATTCGACATGCATATTAAAATGATGAGTGACGCAGAGATAGCTGAAACCGGAGCTCTCCATGAAACAAACGTTAAATGTATAGGAATAAAGCTTGAGGACAAGAGGGCAAGGGTGAAAGAAATGTTCAATCTGCTGTGGAAGCCTAGCACACTCGTAATGAAGAAAAAAGTCACAGTAGCCGCAACCAAAGCACGGCCCAGATATGGTTTTCCAACATCCATCGCAGATAACTTGTGCATTACCCTCCTGGATGAATGACAAAGTATGTTTATGGAGGAAATGTTCAATATTCATCTCTCTTTGTTTCTATTCTGCAAATATGAAACCGAATCCTTGTGCTCGCAGACAGCTTGTTGGAAACAGTATGTATTTATGATGAAGGCTGTTGTAGAGATTGTGTTTGAAGGAGGGAAACAGTAAATTTTACCTGTATTATGCTTGTTTCAGAAACCATATGGCTTATAAATAACACAATATTCATCTAATGATGCTAATAATTCAGGTTTATCCTTACAAGTGCAATTCATATAATGCAGTTCAGATTTCCACCACAATTATGATATATGCCCAACCTTTGTGTTGATAAGAGGTTGGCAGAATTTTTCTGGCAATATTACATTGGTTCTCTTTAATTTCCACGTGTAGATGATCTTTACTGACCTCTGAATCAAAAATAAAGATATGATTAATCTTCTGCAAGTCCAAGTAATTCCTTAATAAAGCTTTGGACAGACGGAGGCCAGTAGTAGGATGATGATCCATCAAGTTTGAGTTCGGATGATGCTTTGTCCTGCAACCAAGGCACCGCTTGTTTCCTCTTGCGCCTTAGCTTGACCCTGTGATGAGATCCATGGACTTTGGCATAACTACTTTGATTGCTATCCACCATTGATGCTGCTTGATCCTTCAAGTAAGGTACAACATGTTTTTTCATGTCTTCTCTGGAGATTCCAAGGTGACCTCCTGAGACATTAATGTAGTGGACCCTTCCAGCATCATCTAAGGTTTTTAAACCAATCCAGTCCTCGGTGTAAAGCTTTGTCTGTATAGATAATGACAATATTATTGACATGTAAAGCAAACTAAGCTCCCAATTAAACTAGAAAATTCATGAGCAGATTGTACAACATTGATCTTGCCACATTTTGTTGCTAGCCTTGATGAGTATTGGGTTGTAATTCAAATTCATACATCAACAACATATAATTTAGTATGAGGTACTCTGACTTTCTCCATGTTAGAATCAGAATTTATATTGCTGTATGTTATCTTTGAGAAATTAGATAACAAAGATGTTTGATTGCCAGCAATGTCTTCTATGAATTGCATCCAAGTCCTAAGAACAATCTAAAAGTTATCAAAACTCAATGCCAAAGGTCACATCTATTGGCGCACATGTAATAACTTTTCAACAATTTTCTTCCCTTCAAATTAAAAATCGTGCTTTAAAAATGGTTTAAAGACTCTAAGTCTAAACAGCAATACTTGTTGAGAAACTGAAGAAAGTATGCCATCACACTATTTTCAGCTGCGTCTAAGAGGATTCTTTCTTCTTTCCCACTGAACATTCTCTTTCTCTTTTCTAATACATAAATCCTAATGGCCACACCAGTTAATCTTAAATCACAGTATGTCACTCCAGAATACAGTGGCTGTTTCTATCATGAGAACAAGAAGAGGGTATTTTGGTGGGTCCTTTGAGAATTTAAGCTTTGTTAGTTCAATGATGGTCATGATCATCTTAGATGTGAATTAGAACAGATATGCAGGGTTACATATTATAAGAGCTTAGATATAGATAATTTTCAACAATAACTTAAAAAGCAAGATGAACTTTCAGAGGGGAGCTATTTTCATATATAAGAACAAAGAATAGGTAAATTTCAATCATAATTAAAAAAATGAACTTTTGTGGGGAAAAATACTGTACCTCTTGAGGACGAATGATGGGCTTGAAGGCCCCATCTGGGTAATATCCAAACCAAGAGGTTTCCTTTGGTATCAAAACAGTGTCATGCTCAAACTGTTTGAGTAGAAGATGAGCAAGATTAGCAGATAAATTTGCATATGGTGAGAGAATTAAAGAAAGGAAAAAAAAGAAAAGAAAAGAAAAATGAAGCTAGTGGACCAATCTAGGTTTGATTGAAAAGCTAAAAGGCGTTCTTTCCAGCTTACCATGATAAGTACCAAGTTTTGCAAGCGAGTGAACCTCTCCTTATAAGTGGAATTCCTTTCATCAGGGAGTTCATTGTTAAGCTTTGGAAGAAATCTACATTTTCCCAAATAATGAAGTATATCCTGGATATTAAAAGGTGATTTGAAACTTAAGACATGATTCATGATTGTATAAATTTTTATCACTTGAAACAATATCTAAAAGCAATTATTAAACACATAAGAGATCTTTGGATCGTGAAGTATCGGACTCCTATATAATTTGAAGAGTCATAGCTGTACAATCACTTCAACCAGTTCATAATAAGAGATCATGCAGTACAAAACCCTCAAACATTCCATCTAATTTTCCAGGCAGCAGTGTATACTACTCACGTTTGGTAATTTTAGATAACCACTTGGAGCCAAATGAGCCTGCAAAATGCCAATCACATACCTGAAATTAGTAAAAGCAAGAATGTATCCGATTAATATTAAAAGGTAGATTGTTCCTCAAAAGCATGAAGAAAGATGAGTGTATGAGTTAACGAGCTTCAAGGAGATGTATACTTGGATATAGTCGGTATATATCTCTGACTTGATTAGCTTGTCCGCAATCAGGCACAGGAAACCAGACTGCAATAGCACAAGAATCACTTCAACAACTTACACTACAGCTCCAGATAGGATTAAAGGAGTTACAAATAGACTAGACCCGTTATCTACCATGTCATTTTATCAATCCTACCAGTAAAATTATTTTATAGTACTTTTAGCTCAAGACAGATTTATGTTGAAAAATACTTTTCAAGACATCGCGATGCATTGCATATTGCTCAATGGTTTCCTAATGCATAGATAACAGAGGAAAGCCTCCGAACTAGAGTTAGAAAGCAAGCATTGAAAACACACAGTTGGTTGTTTTGCACACAGTCAATCAACTCAGCTCTTTTAGTTTGAACCTGTTAGGAAGCAAGATCCTTAGTATCCCTTGATTTTAATGATGAATCTAGATAACCAGCTCCTCAATCTTGTAAATATTATGTGCAAGACTCAATTTGAATGCAATAATAAAAGGGAAATGTTAACCAGTGTCTAGTGGCACTGGTTAAAGTGATATACATAGAAAAAAAGTATAATTAATGCATTACTTTTTTTTGAATTCAGTAAAAGTAATGTTAAATGCAAAAAGCTTTCCCAAAATGGCAAATAAATAATTCTTATAGGCACCAGTTAAGCGGACACATAATAAAATTAATGCTTTGGCCACATACTAAACTGGAGTTCCATAAGATATACTCAGTTTCAAAGAATTGACATATGAAACAGTGGACATGCAGTATTTCCCAGGAAATGGGACTGGAAGGGCATTAGTTTCTCACAGCAAGAGTGGTGTCATCTTATAATCATATAAAGATCTTACAAACAGCCTTTATACAAGCCAAATCTTTTTTATTTAATCTCTAAATCTGAAATATTTCAAAGAGTAGCGGGACACTTACACCACAAAGAGGAACAGAGGCAGTACCAGCATGAGGCCCTCCTAAAGAGATAAAATTCTTTACCTGTTTCATCATTCAGAGGCAGAAAATTGTCCAGACAATTCAGTTCATATGAAAAAATAATTCCTAGAATATTCAACATAGAGTCCAGTCCTGACTATTGAGTAAATCCCAGCATTTAATACATAGAAAAAGGGAAGAGTGAAATAGTTCCAAAAGTCAAGGGCATAATTAAGATAGTTAGCTAACAAACAGGGACAAAAGTGCTCTCAGATCACCCAAATATGGCTGACCATTGAAATCATGATGATTTGGGGAAAAAAAAAGGTTGTAAATAAAGAGAGCACAAAACAGGTAATTAATGGTGGTGTAAAGATTCCATGTACATGATCAAGAAGTTAATCTTTCCATTTTACATAAACCAACTAGCTAATCTTTTGAGAAAAAGATAGAGCAAGAAGTTTTAGGGTAAGCCGGCTCTTACCTGAGGTGCACCATCACAATACTCTACAACACCCCGCCCTATCAAGTTACCCTGTTAAACCAAGTAAATGTTTGAGAATGACAATCCATATAAGGAAGTTGCCTCAATATCAAACAGAAGAAATAACCAAAAGACTGACACAGATTTGACATACATTTTCTTCTATTTATTTGTTACTTTTTTCCTGATTCTTATTACAGGTTAAAGAAAAGGCAGGAAAAATCAAATCAACTGAATGGGCAAGGTATGAGCATTAACATGTAAGCTCTAAGTTTCTAATACCAATTCCCCTACTCAATGTGATGATACAATATAAAAAGGTTTATGCGGTTCTAAATACAGTCCTCATGATCAAGAGATCTGAAATTGAGAATTCATTAGATGCTGCAAAGAAAAAAAAAAAATACACCAGAACTAGCAGGATGAGAATGGTGTTGAAAGGAAAATAGGAAGTACAAATGAAAGTAAAGACCCAGTGGATTGAGGAAGGAGGAAATCTATGTTATCCGGACTCTTCATTTTCCTTAAAGTACCCTTGTTCAACACCTGTATTCGACACATATTCGGACATGGATATGTCGGTATGATCTTTCACATTTATGGAAAAACTTCGAAAAAATTGAGTATACCTATGTTGGACCCATAACCATATTTGACACTCAACCCGAGTCCGGGTAACATAGGAGGAAATAGCAATATGTAAATTCTAGCAAAAGCTATTCTCTTAAATGGAACTATCAATGAACAATGAAGTATTTGTGCATCAATGAGTCAATTGAATTGGAAAAACTTAAGTGGTGCGATAAACTAACTTCAATTGTTCTAACGTCATTCTTTTACATGAAAGCAATCACAATAATTCTAAATAAAAATTACCTGGGAGAGACCAACTATGTTGTAACCCTTACTCAGTTCTTTCATTTGCTTCACCTGTTGATAAGATACTGGAGTTGTCAAAGGGAAGATAAACTCCAAAATCCAGACCAACAAAGAAAACCAAGAATTACCAAGAAAGATTTATCACCTTCTTACAAACCACAGCTGTCTGTAAACAAGCAACAAAATTTGTTACAGAAGAAACCAGACAATAATAAATGTCTAATCCGAAATGAAAGTTACTTAATGGAATCTCTTCATGTTGTAAAATTTTCCGGTTTTACCTGTTCTTCCAGAGGCATAAACCAGGAGTCCCATGTCCCATCTCCAATTTCTCTGCATGATTGAAAAGGAAAATCAAGTCAATGTGTAAAAAGGAAGGCAAGGAAAAGAAAGAAAGCTGAAGAAGCATACAAGCAATATCCTTTAGAACCAGAAAAGTTGGTGAGAAGTTCAGTGAACTGTTTGACTCCACGATTGGAACACTGATCTCCAATCCCTGAAAAAAAAAAACCCAGAAAACTTTAAAGTTGATATAGGAACAGAATGATTGGAAATGAAAAAGAAAACAATTACCATGGAGAACAATGAAGGGAATCGAATGAGAAAATGGGGTGATTGTAAATACAAGAAAAGAAATAAAGGCAATGAATTTAGAAGGAAAAGCCATGAAATTTTTTCTATTTCTGAGATAATTTTTTTTTTCTGTTTTTATAATTTGGGTATTGGTTCCAGGAACTTTCTAGGGAAGTTGTTTGTTGGAAGTTGGAAGAAAGGTTGGAGCCTGGAGGCTTGTGATTGGTGAAAATAAGGCGACAAACACGGACTCATGAATCTGATGGGACGCATTTATTTGTCGGAGGTGTGCAGTGTCATGATTGCTTCTTGAATTCACCAATCAGAGACATGGATTGCTTTTGTTGTTGTAGCTTGTGGACTTACTTCCCCTGTGAACGAGTCTATCTTCTCTTTGTGAGGAGTGCTACTAATTCAATTACTGCTGTATTTCCTTCGGTCTAGATCTGTCTCTAGATTAGATTATTCATCGTATTCGATAAAATTTAATTTGGATTAGGTTGAATTTAAATAAAAATATTTATAATTCGAATTAATTCGGTTTGGATTATTTTTTATTTAAATTAAAATATTAATATAAATATAAAAATAATATTTTATATAAAATAAAATAAAATTTCAAACACGATTTGGATCGAATTTAAAAAATAAATAAATAAATTATTTCGAGCTCATCCTGATTCGTAAACACCTTTGAGTATTCTTTTCAGAAAATTTTTATTCCATTTTGCCTTTGTTAACTAGCTAGATTCATGACCTTAATTAGCAAAAACATAAGATTCAGACTCATTCAAGCTGGTAGGAATCTACTAAATGTAGACTGAAATTGGAATCAAATTTATACCCTTAATTAGCAAAAACAAAAGCTATTACTCCTTTTATTTTTTTTATAAATAATTTGGCCAACAATGATGTAATTTGTTGATTAATCCAACTTATTTGTTGGATTGGAAGGATGGAGCATCAAACTTTGCTTGCCGTAAGAGTTGGATCATAACTGAAATCATGGAAGAAAGGATAGAGACAGCTTTATTGTTCATTTTGCTTTATGTCATCAAATTATCCACCGTTAATGTAATAAATGTATAGTCAACCGCAATTATTAGAATAATATTAAGATTAAAATCAAATTTGTAAAAACAATATTGCTACCAAAAAAATTAAAATGCTCAATTTCTTAAATCGAAAACCATATTCTCATATGAAAATGTGTTGCTTCCGCCATTAATTAGCTGAACCTGGATCAGTTGAATACTTATATTGGTGCATGTACCGTTCAACTTGAAGTGTTTCTAATTGATCGCTTATTGGCTTTATCTTTGCTCTTAAATCTTCTAATTTTCTTGTCATTGCTTTCAATTGTTCTTCTAGTTGCTTACTCTTTGATTCTAAAGGCTCCCGCTGCAGTCTAAGCTTTTCAATCTCTTCGTCTAGCTTTGAAAGAGTTGAATCTATTGCAGAAATCTTCTTTTCTTCAACATAAATTTCTTCACCATGCAAGGTAATCTGATCTTCATAATCAGCTTGTAATGGTGGCAATACCTGTTTAGCAAATAGCAAGTAATTAATAAGACAATTTTTTTTTTTAGAATATGCTGAAATTTGAAAAATGTTTACATACCTTATCCATAACACATCTAATTTCAGCAATAAATTTAAATTCTCCACAATAATAAACCCAATCTCGTTTATATCTTTTTCCTTCACAAACGATCACAGTAAAATTCATCATCTGAATTGTAAGCATCTTTAGCTGAGTTCTATTCAAATTGGAAAGGAGCTTTGGTAAGACTTAAAAGAATGAATATGGCATTTATGATCTATAGTTTTGGGTATTGATGGATGGCAATGAATGCATGTTGAAAGTTACACAACACACATCGAAGGACAAAGTTACCGCAATTTTCATGACAAATGTGGCAAGCAAATCCTACTACTCTGCCAACTATTCTTAAGATTGAGTTACACTGGGCTAAAGAGTAAACTCAAAGATAAGTCCTTAATCACAACTATTCTTAAGATTGCTTGAAATGCTCTCATTTATCATGTATGGAGAGAACAAAACAACCGTATAAACTCAGCTCCCTCCTATGCAAGTTCTGGGAAGTATTAAGGAGGAAGTTAACTTCAGATTAGCAGGGATGAAAGGAATCAAAACTGACATTGTAAATAGACAACTATACTTAGCATGGGGACTAAACAGAATCTTGTTTTCAAATTGAATTTTTCTTTTTGATTCTCCCTTTTGTAATTAATACACTTGAATCACTGTATTCTAGCTGGTTGAGCTAGAGGTATTCTTGTAGCAGTTATTACTGCTCTTTTGGATATATAAACAAATTGCTTATAAAAAAAAAATGTGGCAAGCAAGATTGTTTGCATTGTCAAAGAGAGCGAGAAGGTGACGATGAGCGGTGTACTTAACGAGGGGTATGTGGCTAACACACTCAATATGAAGGTTAAAATCACATTTCCAACATCGATAGGCTAGAAGAAATCCTATGTTTCTCCGACTTTTTATTTTTTTTGAAGTATCCGTGTCCGACACTCGTGTCCGATACATATCTGGACATGTGTATGGGGATATGATCCTCTAAATACATGAAAATCTTGAAAAAAATTGAACATACCCGTGTCGGACACATACCTGTGTCAGACACTCACACCCGAGTCCGAGTACCATAGAAGAAATCTGTCAAACTTCTTGCAGCATGCACCACAGGGAGCTGTCTCTTTGTGAGGAAGGAATGAGAGGGTGTTTGGTATGAGAGAAATGTCGAATCTCTGGAGGTTGAGGTGCTAATTCAATGGCATATGATTTATGTAAAAAGAAGGTGCATCTGGTGCAACCAAAAATGGGTTTTGGAGTAGTACTCAACCAGTTTCCTCCACACGCTTTACATCGAACTTGGCTGCAATCCTTGGGTTCTTGATGAAGTAATTTTAGTGGATGTTGATGGGTGAAATGTTGAATTTCCTTTGCTTTTTTGGAATATGCAGTAGGAAGTAAGGCGCATTTGCCATCCAAATAGAAATTACACTTTTCACAACGGAAAGAGAAGCCTAAGCATTCTTCATCACGGCCACGACAACGATAGTGTGCGGTTGTGACTACGGTGAGGAGACATGGCCGGTGAAACGAGTGGTTGAATAACTGTCGTGGAACTTCCATTATGCATGATTTATGGCAGTACAAGTTACATTTCTTGCAAATATAAGCAGAACCAGAGCGGAGCTCCCCACATACATCACAGCAATTACTTTTGCCATCTTCCTTGTAACTATCAACAAGTTTTAATGGATGCCTATGGGTGAAATGTTGAGTTGTTTTTCGGAAGTCACTGTAGCATCCCGAGATAAAGTTACTGTAGCAAATCGGTACTGTAGCACAAAACTACAATCGGTATCGAAGGTCAAAAATCAACAAAGTGGTATCAGAGCTAGACGGTCAGGGACCGGAGTACGCATATCGGAGAAAGACAGTCTGGGACTGTGAAGATTATTGGTCTAGGACCAAGACGATCGAGGATCGTAGTTCGTGGAGACGTGGAAATTCTGCCGGTACACGGTCAGGGACTGTGAAAATTAAGTGAACGAGAATCAAATTTGAGGTAAGTGCAGGCACTCTCAAGACACTATGGCAGATATTTCTAATTCCGCTAGCAACATTGAGAAGCTCAATGAAAACAATTACAATACGTGGAGCATCCGGATGCAATATTACATGCTCGGGCAAGATTTATGGGATATTGTTAACGGTGAAGCTTCAACACCACCAACTGATGCCGGAGAACTAAGAAAATGGAAGATCAAAGCCGGTAAGGCCATGTACGTGTTATCAGTCACTGTTGAGGATGGTTTATTACAACGCATCAAGGATGCAAAGACACCGAAGGAAGCCTGGGACACACTCACAATGCTGTTCGCGAGGAAAAATGATGCTAGGCTCCAACAATTGGAGAATGAACTCCTGTCAATCTCGCAGCAAAATATGTCGGTAAGCGAATATTTCTCTAAAGTTAAAACTCTTTGTGATGAAATTTCAAAATTAGATCCAGAAAATGCCATTACCGAAACGAGGATGAGAAGAATTATCATCCATGGCTTGCGACCTGAATACAACGGGATTGTTACTGCAACCCGTGGTTGGAGCAAAGAACCAACTTTAACTGAGTTGGAAAATATCCTAGCCAATCAAGAGACTTTAGATAAACAAATGTCTAAAGTCTCGATAAAAGATGACGAGAAAGCACTCTTTAGTAATAAAAGAGGCTTTAATAAAAGAAGCAAAGTTGTTACAAAGCCAGGCGTGGAAGAAAATAAATTTCGAAGGCAAGAAACATGGCCAAAGCAAGGGGGAAGGAGCTTTCGGCAAGAGGGAGCCCAGCATGTTCGAGAAAGAGACAAAAATGAAAATAGGTATCATCGTCAAAACAATCAGTGTTACAACTGTGGAAAATCTGGTCACTTTGCTCGAGACTGTCGGTTTAAGCAAGTCCAAGGCAACGCGGCAACCTCGTCACGAGAAGAGAATAATAGCGAAGAAGAGTGGGATTTTCAAGCATCAATTGCTATTGAAGAATGCGAAGAACTTGCAGCTGCTTGCATCACCGAGTCAGAAGAAGAGTGTTCACTCGCATCGGTGAGTAAATTAATCGACTATAATAATGATTGGATAGTTGATTCTGGATGCTCAAATCACATGACTGGAGATAAGGAGAAGTTGACTAATACCTCAACATACAAAGGAGAACGAGTTGTGGTAACTGCAAATAATTCAAGGTTACCTATTACTCACATCGGCCAAACAACTATTGTGCCACGATTTAGTCCACACCAAATCGAGCTGCAAAACGTATTCCATGTGCCAGGTATGAAGAAAAATCTGCTATCGGTTTCACAACTCACTGCCTCAGGAAATTATGTCGTGTTTGGTCCAAATGATGTGAAAGTATATCCAAACTTAAAGCCAACAAGTACACCAATAATGGAAGGGAAGCGTCTGGAGTCAGTCTACGTTATGTCCGCTCAGACTGCATATGTGGACAAGACAAGAAAGAATGAAACAGCTGACTTGTGGCATGCAAGGCTTGGGCACGTGAGTTATCTCAAGTTAAAGGTAATGATGAAAAAGTCTATGCTCAAAGGTCTTCCTCAATTAGACATTCAAGAGGACACAGTATGTGCCGGGTGCCAATATGGGAAAGCTCACCAGCTGCCATACAAGGAGTCAAAGTTTAGAGCTAAGGAGCCTCTTCAGCTAATTCACTCAGACGTGTTCGGGAAGATAAAACAACCTTCTGTCAGTGGCTGCCAATACATGATAACTTTCATTGATGATTTTTCAAGGTACGTCTGGATTGATTTTATGAAAGAAAAATCAGAGGCACTTACTAAATTTATAGAGTTCAAAGAAAAGGTGGAAAAAAAAGTAGGCCGAAAGATACAATGCCTACGCACAGATAACGGGGGAGAATACACATCCAAGGAGTTTTCAGAATTCTTATAGGAATGCAAGATACGCCGACAATTGACATGTCCGAACACTCCACAACAAAATGGAGTTGCCGAGAGAAAGAATCGGCATTTGGCTGAGATATGTCGAAGCATGTTACATGCGAAGAATGTGCCACCTCGTTTTTGGGCAGAATGTTTGAAGACTGCAGCTCACGTGACTAATAGGCTTCCACAAGCAAGGCTTGGTTTTATCTCACCCTTTGAGAAACTATGGAACATCAAACCCACGGTGAGTCACTTTCGAGTATTTGGTTGCGTATGTTATGTATTTGTACCTGATCATCTACGTAGCAAATTCGACAAAAAGGCAATTCGTTGCATATTTGTGGGATATGACGATCAAAGAAAAGGGTGGAGATGTTGTGATCCAACGAGTGGCAGATGCTATGTATCTAGAAATGTTGTGTTCGATGAAGCTTCGTCATGGTGGTCACCACAAGCAGTGTTGTTGCCAGACTCAAAAGAAATTGAAGAAAAACTTCAAGAAAATATGGAGGAACAATTTGAGCAGACTCAACCAAGTGACGAGTATTCAGAAAAGGCTCTTGATGAGGAAAAGTCATTTCGAGAAAATGAGTTCGATGAAAGAGATTCTCAGCCACTTCTGCGCAGGTCATCACGACAACGCAAACCAAATCTTAAGTATGCTAATGCTGCTCTAATTGAAGAAATAGAGCCAACAACTTATGAAGAGGCATCTGAGAAATTGGAGTGGAGAAAAGCCATGGAAGAAGAAGTTCAAGCCCTGAAACAAAACGAGACATGGGAGTTGGTGCCAAAGCCGAAGAAGATTGAACCCATCTCATGTAAATGGGTTTATAAAATAAAGACTCGACCCGATGGATCGATAGAAAGGTATAAGGCTCGATTGGTGGCTCGCGGATTCTCTCAAAAGTATGGGGTGGACTATGATGAGACCTTTAGTCCGGTTGCAAAGATTACAACAGTACGAGTATTACTTGCCCTTGCAGCAAGCAAATCTTGGAAGTTATGGCAAATGGATGTGAAAAATGCCTTCTTGCACGGAGAGCTAGATCGAGAGATTTATATGGAGCAGCCCGAAGGATTCACAAGTAAAGTTCATCCGGATTATGTGTGTAAGTTGAAAAAGGCACTCTACGGATTAAAACAAGCACCGAGAGCATGGTACGGTAAAATTGCCGAATTCCTAATACAAAGTGGTTACTCAGTTGCAGCAGCAGATTCGAACTTGTTCGTGAAAGAAAAAGGAGGTAAGTTGGCAATAGTCTTGGTTTACGTGGATGATCTAATCATCACCGGAGACAACGAAGAAGAAATCAAACAAACTAGAAGCAATCTCTCAGTACGTTTTCAAATGAAAGAGCTTGGAGAGCTGAATCACTTTCTTGGGCTAGAAGTAATCCGTACCAAAGAAGGAATATTCTTATGTCAACACAAGTATGCAAAAGATCTTATACACAAATTCAGGATGACTGATTGCAAGTCGATATCTACGCCTATGGAAGCCAATGCAAGACTCTGTAGTGAAGAAGGCAAAGAATTGGAAGACTCAACAAGTTATAGGCAACTAGTGGGTAGTCTAATCTACCTTACATTAACAAGACCCGACATTGCATTCGCTGTTGGAGTAGCTAGCCGATTCATGGAGAAACCAAGGAAACCTCACTTAGATGCGGTTCGACGAATCTTGAGGTACGTAAAAGGAACTATTGATTTTGGACTTCTATACAAAAAGGGAGTTCCGTGCCAAGTTATAGGATATTGTGATGCCGATTATGGTGGAGATCATGATACAAGACGATCAACAACTGGCTACATGTTTAGCCTTGGATCCGGCATAATCTCTTGGTGTAGCAAAAGACAACCTACGGTATCATTGTCAACTACAGAAGCAGAATATAGAGCAGCAGCTATGGCAGCACAAGAAAGCACGTGGTTGATACAGCTGTTAAAGGACTTGCACCAACCGATTGACTCTCCAGTACAACTCTATTGCGATAATCAGTCAGCAATAAGCTTAGCTGAAAATCCAGTCTTTCATGCCAGAACCAAGCACGTAGAAATACATTATCACTTTGTACGTGAAAAAGTACTTCAACGGGATGTTGAACTGAAATACATCAAGACTGAAGAACAAGTAGCTGACTTGTTTACCAAGGGACTTAGCGGTGCAAAATTCGATGAGCTCAGAAGACAACTTGGCATGACTACCAAAGCGAGCATCAAGAGAGAGTAGTCGTTGAGGGGGAGTGTTGAAAGTTACACCAACTCCTCTCTCTTATCTCTAGAATCATCTCTATCTTTCTTCTACTCAAGTTTTCTAGATTTCTCTTCTTTGTTCTTTCTCTAGATTTTTCTTTAGAATTTCTCCTTAGTCTTCTAGTTCCAGAAATCTCTTCAGTTTTTTTTAAATTGAATAATCAAAGTCTTAGCTATCTAGAGAATTCTAAGTTGGCTACAACACCAACTTGAAGAACTATAAATAGAGATGTGTGTTGTGTGATAGTAGTGTGGTGTGTAGAGAGAAAAAGAAAGAAAAAGATTTGAGTGAAAGCTTGTGTGAGGTTGTCTCTATTGTTAGTTGCTGTTCACACCAATTGTATTTGGTCTTTTCTCATATTAATAAAAGAGTTGTTTTTCGGAAGTCACTGTAGCATCCCGAGATAAAGTTACTGTAGCAAATCGGTACTGTAGCACAAAACTACAATTGGTACCGAGAGTCAAAAATCAACATGTTGTATCAGATAGGCACCTGGACCTGGAGACTTCACAGTCGGAAGCAAGGCGCATTTGGCATCTAATCTGAAACGACACTTTTCGCAAGGTCAAGCTTGAGCGAGGTTTATGATCATCACAACCAGCAAAGGCATACAATGTGTGGATATGTGAACAAAATAAGAGGACATGGATGGAAGAAGTGATTAACCTTTCGTGGAATGGTCGCCATGCAAGTATTATGAAGGAAAAAGTTGCATATTTGGCAACCATAGGTTGAATGAAAGCAGAGGTTTTCACATATGGCGCAGCCAACTTTATCTGCCTTGTTTAGATCAATAGGTTTCAATGGATGCCGATGAGTGAAATGTAGAATGGTTTGGTCATCCTCAGCATCTTCAGACTCCATGGGAGGCTTGAGGACACAATCCACATGCATTTGGAAATTGCATTTGTATTTACAAATGTAGCGGAAGCCATTGCCCCGATTGAAACAAGCGTAACAATAGTAGCCATCGACTGATGAAATGTTGAGGACAAGCGGGCATGGGTGGAAGAAATTTTGAACAGTTGGTTGCAGCTCGAAACAAGATTTGTGAAGGAAAAACATACATTTGGTGCAACCGTAGGTGGTGCCAGATAAACGTTCCTTGCATCCATTGCATAAAACTTGTTGATTTCCTTTCCTGATGAGGGACAATGGGTGTTTATGGAGGAAATGTTGAATCTACATTTCTTTTTACTTTGTTTTTTGATTTGCTGCAGAGAAAGCAAATCCTTTTTCCTTTTGGAAAAAATTAAAATAAAAAAGAACCCAATTCTGTTCCCTTCCCTGTCTATTCCATTGTTAAGCCCCATCCTTAATTAATCAAACTATATAGGAGAAGCTTATACATGAATTTGGACATTTTGCCTTTTATCTGGCTTGGCTTTGGAGTTGGATAAATACTTGGCTTGATTTGTGGGTTTTCATAATTTATATTATGATCATAAAGATACAGCCAATCTGTCATGATACTTTGATAAAAGGAAAGAAAATGAGCATCCAGTTCGTACTTTGAAAAGTGCATATTGAAAAGAGAAAAAGGAAAATGTTTCCAAAACGAGATCCAATCCAACCCCGTTTGGTCAAGGAAAAAAGATTCAATCCAGCCTGCATTTGGGTACCAATCCAAACCCATGAAATATAACAGCATAGCTTTACTAACTAAAAGGCCCAAACCAAGTTAGACCCAACTTCTAAAGACCAGAACTAAATCCAATACAGAACTTCTTTTGGACATTTTGTCAAACACTCGTGGGCTCAAACGAGACAATACCCAAAAATCTTCTGACAGGAAGGACACAGAGATGTCTACATGTACTGGGTAAAACAGCATTCCCTTCTGTTATCATCTCCATTTCACAATCTTAGACATTAAAAAAGCTTGCACATGTCAAAAGCATTTATAGCAGAGGATGCTTTATTTGGATGGGCTACAATAAAATGTTGGCAAAGCATTATTTATAGAAGAAATATGTTTAGATGTGAAGCTGGGGACAGTCTTTGGATTATCCTGGAAATTAAAGAAAAAGACCAGTTTGGAGAAAGAAACACGAGGAACTGGCTGGTTTCTTTACCGACCTTAGTAAATAACTGGTTTCATCTAGACAGACACAAAAAAACACAGATCCTAACATAAAACCAAGTCAACTTTGCTTCTTTTGGCAAGTGTACTTTTCCTTTATGTTGCTCCGACTCTTCATTTTTCTTTAAGTATCCGTGTCCAACACATATCCGACATGAGTATGGAGATATGATTCTCCAAGTACCCTCCAAATACATGAAAATCTTAGAAAAAAATTGAACATATCTATGTCCAAAACTCACACTCGAGTCTGAGTAACATAGTTTTACTGGTTTACATTGTAAATTTCACTTAAAGTGCTAACTGGTTAAGCTAACTTCAGCTTGGAACATTGCTCTCAATTATATAAACAATGGGCTTAAATCCATTTCATCCAAAGCAATGCAGATTCATGTGTTCACAACATCACCCCCTTCTGGCCATACAAGCAATAACACAATATTCAAACTTTCAGCTTCAACTAAACCTCGAAGCAAATAGAAATCTTATATTGGATGCACAAAAAAAGCCAGAATATAATAATTTTCTGACAAGGAGATGAAGGAAATATAAATGGTACAGAATCTAATATTTGGCCAGGATGCACAACATTCAAAAAGTGATAACATTACAAAAACATGGGAATTCTTTCAAATCTACTAGCATCTAGTAACAACCCATGTCTGTAAGGGTTATAATGTAACAAATCTAAATCTTTGCACCGTAGAAAAGGAATATGTTGAAGCATGATCAAACATTTTAGAATAAAAATGAAGTCAAGAGCATCATCATTGTACCTTGAAGATATCTGACATACTCTCTGATGCATTTGGGAACATACGCTGGAAGAACAAATAAAGACCCACAAAAGAAACGATTATAGTTGGATGAAAAATCATAGGAGTTCTTTGGCAAGCCTCACTGGCTTTTCTTTGAGAAATGCAACATCACTATTTGGTATAATCAGCAGATGATGATCTGCATCCTCTTCCTCACTCTCTGCTGTTAAAGATGTTACAGCAGAATCTGATCTCTCATCATCTGCATTGGAAAAAATATCTTGATCAAAAATATGAAAAGGCAATCCGACCAGAAAACAAAATATAAACATAAGCATCTATGTTACTCGGACTCGGGTATGTGTTCGACACGGATATGTTCAATATTTTCTAAGTTTTTCCATGCATTTGGAGGGTTATATTTCCATACCCATGTCCAGATATGTGTCAGATACGGGTACTTCAAGAAAAATGAAGAATTGGAGCAACATAGATAAGCATGCATAGCCCCACAGAATAATTCCTTTTAGATCAATCATTGATGATTTATCCCATTAACAATTTTGCACATGGTTATTACAGCCAAGTTAGCAGAACAGCTCCACTGTTCTCAGGATCCAGAAAACTATTTGCAAATGCATTGTCAGAATTCATAATGGAAGTTACCAAGCTTCTGAACCATTCAGAAGCCAATAATAAATTCATCCATTACAGCAGTACGGATTAATAAGCATAAATTTGGTAAAACTTGTAAAAGGAATGATATACTTTGAGACATGGTGGCCAGAAGAAGCTTACCAGAATATGCTGGATGATCAGGAAGATGTCGAACTGCATTAACCTGAATGCTTTCTGGAAGTAGACAGTTGCAAAATGAACCTGAAACTTCCATAAACCTCATTGATCAGATAAAATAATTGCACGGACTACAAAAACCGCAGTTTCATATCCTAGAAGTGTTAGTCGCTATTTCATCCAATCCTTCAAAAAGAAATTATAGACATTCAAATAATGATTGGAACCATCCCACCTCCACGCCAGACAATCAGGAGCTAGAATTAAGGCAATTATTTAACAATGAGAGATGCTTTTATAACCATGCCATATGAATATGCAATCTACCGCCACTAGAAGCCATCTTGTAAAGTACTTAAGTACAATACAGCTTCTTGGATGACAAGAACATGAAAGCAGGCAGTTTTCTCACCTAGTCGAGCCAGCCTATTTACCCATCCAGGAATAGGCTTTCCAGTTAGCTGCAGGCACACTTCATCAGTGAAATGGTTGCAATTCTTAGCAATCAAATGATATGTGTCCCCATGGTATTTTTGCGAAAGCTGTTCCATAAATAACCGAAATTCTGAACGAGACATGTTAGTGCTGCCCAATAACACTGATCGTCTAAAGATGAAACCAGGACAACTTCTTGGTTCCAATTCAAATACCCCACTTGTAGCGTACTCATGTGCTCCAAAGCCATACTCCAAACCATATACTGATTAGCAAATAAGGCACAATAGGTTAACGCCACAGAATATTTGAAAATAAAAAGGCAGAAGAAAATCAAAGATTAACATTTTCTTTTAATAAAAAACTAATCAACATAAGCTAGGGCCATGGACAAACTTTATTAAAATATTGATAACAGCAAACTGAAACTAACTAATGCCATAAAAGTAAATATTTACGTTACTCTAAATTGGAATTAACTTGCATAACTTGTTTAGAGACATTAATGAACCATTAGATCCCCTTTTTTTTCTTTCTATATTTTCCTTTTAATGAACCACATCATATCTTGCCATGCCTGTATGTCAAAAGCTATGTATCAAGTAACTAAGAGTTGTGCCAGAATCTAGCAATGCCAATCAACTAAATGCTCAAGACAAAATTATCTACATCCCAGCAGCAAAACAAAAGTTCACACAGCAAAAAAAAGAACTAACAAATTAACATAAAGGAGAAATGCTACCTTCAATACACGAGTGGAATATACCAAGCCCGAACCAGTAAAGGTAGTTATTTATAGGTGTGAGATCATATACATTGAGATACAACAAAGCGCGATTGCTTCCCCCGTTACTCTGCCCCTTTGTCACACTCGAATTTGATGGAAACAACCGCATTGTTCCCTTAAAACCTAACTTTGATTCTTCAATCTATATCACAAGCTCCTCATCATCCTCTGCATTAAACCAAGAAAACGAATATATGGAATGTACCAATAAGGAGTCAAAATTCACTTAGTATACAAATAATTCTCTACTACTTAGCATAATACCATAAAACTAGAAATTCAAGCAGATAAACCCAGAAAGAAGAAATTCCCAATAACCAATTTTGGTTACAAAGCAAAACAAATGAAAAGTAACAGCTTTTGAGTGTTGGGATTTTTCCAATTTGAGCAAAATCAAGAGGCCAAGTAATTAACTTTCCCCTAAAATTAGCTAACTAAAGTTTTCGAATAAACATAGTGAAAAACAGCAATAAACCCAAGAAAAACAAATGGCGAACAAGAAATGAAAGCATAACAAAATCTTAGGGAAATAAGGTTGAAGCTTTGTAGCTTACCTAAGAAGAGGAGACCAAGAGAGCTTAAAGGTGACAGCTTTTGGGGCAGAGATCAAAGAAAGAAAGAGAGTTTTTTTCAGCTAACTTAATTCAAACAACTCTCTTGTTTCTCTTTAGAAAGAGAAAAAAGAAGATGCATGAATCAATGAAGCTTTTTCACAAATAAAGTGCAGTTCAAGATCAATTTGTTTGGGTATAAAAAGTATAAGAATTTCATGTTTTTAAAAAACAATTTTTTTTTGGTTCTGTTGTTGTGTGTGGAGATATTAAGGAGTAATTGTTTAACTTAAGTACCCAAAAAAATGAGTAATTGTTTTAAGAGAAATTATAAAAAAAAAAAAAAAATTGGACAAACGGTTGGGATTAAGAATTTAGAATCATTGCCTGTCTTTAATCTAAGCTATTAATCGTTCTTTGCCTTTTGATCTCTTTTTCTTTGCTTTAAGGTTTTCAGAGTTTTTAGTCAAAATTTTGATGATTTATTTAATTTATTGGGTCAAGGTGTAAACTTTAAAGGAAGCTTTTTTTTTTATATTAAAAATAGGCATTTTCATAAAGAATTCAACTTTGTCTAAAGTAAAAAAATAAAAAAAATTACTGTCACTCAAGAGTCAAGACCTTGTAATTCTTTTTTTTTTTTTTCTTTTGAAAATATTGTTGAGTAATTAAATTTTAGATTGGTTGTTTTGAGAAAGATTATTATGTTTATAATTTCTTTTTAGAAAAAAAAAATATATATTTGATTTTTCTGTCAATGTGAATACATTTGTATTGAATAGCTCAAAATAAGTGAACATGGCTGTCCAAATGTAGTCATGTAGGGAAAGGCTCCATAAAAGAGGGAAAATAAATATTTTTATATTTTAAATTTATGTACATTAATTAAATTCATCTATGTTTCAAAAAAGTCATATAAGTTTCACCTTATTTTCTACTAGTTTTTATTGAAAATTTTGGATAACAAACAAGTACAAAAAATTATGCTAAAATCGAAAAGTGAAAAATAAAAATATCGATATGATATATATATATTTGAAAAATATTAATCAATGTTTAATAATATTAGTTAAAAAAATATTTCAAAAAATAAAATTATAATTAATATATCATATTTTAAATTTAATAAAAATAATATATTAATTAATTTTTAATTAATATCTATAAACAAAAATTAATCAGACTCTATAAAATATATATAATACAAATTTTTTTTTTTTAAATTAAACTTTCCACTTTCTAAGCTAAAATAATGGTCCTTTTTCTTGTAATTCAATGTAAAATGGTACTAAAAAATTGTCATTAAAATGACATAAAATATAAGCTATATATTTTGGCCAACATTACAGAAATTTGGATTGGACATGTGACATGACAGCTGCCAAAACTTCACTTTACTTTAGAAAAGTTGGGACACAAGATTTTGGACAGATACTTATCAACTACCAACCATGTTTAATTCTGCCAACAGAAAAATAATTATTTAAAGTTAGTTATTTAACCTAACATACTCTTTTAATGCATACCTCTGCCAATAAATGTGGAACCGATTTAATCGAGCGAACAAAAGGTATTAATTTCGATTTATTTGATTTTGATATTAATTGGTTAAATTTTACTTATTTAATTAATTTGATCGGTTATTGATATTCATAATTGATAATGGATGGCATAAGATCAGCAATATCCTGAAATTGCTATTGGTTTTCGGAATTGATATAGGATTTCATCTTGCTAAACCACAAACAATTTGCTGTGCCATAATTGCTTAATTGCCTATTAATATTTCTTAATATATTGAAATCTAATATTCAGATCAATAACTCTCTGATAGCATGGAGGACGAATATGAACTTTGTTTTCATTGATTTTGCAACTAAACTAAAGGGTTAGTCCAAAGATGTGAAATTGCTAGGTCAGGCTGAGAAACATTTTTCACTGAAAAAAGTTTACTCAAGGTCAAGGTGATGAAAATGGCCTGAAGATGTTAGTGTAAGGGTCAGCCCAATAGTTAACATTTCATCAGCTAAAAGCCCATTCAGACATTCAAGGACCATTGAGGAACATTAATGGTAGGATAGACAATTATAAGAAGAAGAAGAAGAAGAAGGAAATAACAGTATTATAGTATGGCAAACTTGTGATTTTGTGAAGTGTAAATGATGATATTTTAGCATTAAAGGCTCTTATTTATAGCTCATATAGAAACATTAAGAACATCAGTTTCATTTTGGACATTAATGGGCGCCGCTCGAAATGGGTTGGTGAGCGAGTAAGAAGAAAACAAAAACAAGAAGGCAAAACATGAAGATGAGCAATGAAATTCGAAGTGCCGTTGAGACTTGAGTTGAGAGTACCCTTCTCAGACTGTGTAATGTGGGTTAACATCGATATCCAAACCTCTCAACTTAGCAAAGGACTCGACTCTGCCTTTCAGGGTATGAAGTTCTCTTAATCTGTGCATATAACATAAGAAACAAACAATGGAAATTAGTTTCATTTCAACATCTGAAATATATAATAATTCTTATAATTCTTAAACAGGGCTCTGTTTGAGTATAAATCTTATAATTCTTTCAACAAATTAACTGAGTAAACATACCTTGCAATCTCTGCACGCCTTCTTGCTTCTTCTGCCATGACACTGATGTCCCTAAAAGTGTGATTTTCTGTGAAGATCTTTGACTTCGAGGTAGACTGTAGGCCATGGAGTGTTCTCTGTTCAGTAGCCCATGCAGCCTCACGAGCTTCCTTACCAAAGTCCTTTTGAGTATTGAATGCCGTCTGAGAATAAATAAATAGCCAAAGCTCATACTTAGCAACTATGCAAGATCGTATATCAAGTTATATCAACCTCAACCATGTGGGAACTTATTTGTAGGAGATAAACCAGATATTATAATTCAATTTGAAACAATGAATTTTTTTGAGGAAAGCGTTGAGTATTTACTCTTTGGTTAAGCACAAGATCCCAGGCTCTACCACTGAGTGCATATCGAACTGCAAACTTGATAGGATCAAGCAGTAAATAGGTTAAAATGTTGTAAATCCAAATAACACCTGACCATCCCCAGCCAATAGCTTTGATTCCAGCCAAATCCCATGTTACTTGAGCAGAAATAACAGTTGCTACCTGTATATAAATGAAGCAATTCATTGGTTAATAACTGAAGATCAACAAATCATCTAATCATATTTGGAAATTATGACAGTAAATGTGCACCAGACTCAATGTCGTCATGGTGATAACGAAATCATTCCATTTTCATGTATAATACTGTAAAATAAAAAACGGTTTTGACTTACAAGTTGAGCAATGATGAAAGCAATAACAAGAAGAAGACCAGGTCTTTCCATGAATGACCATCCTTGGGAGCGAGTCACAAATATCAAAGCCTGGCTGATGGTGCTAACTTGGAGGTACACTGCAGATGATAACAGTGCATTCAAATTCTCTCTCTCACTCTTTTCTGTAAGATTAAAGTTCTTATTGTATAAGCTTCTTACGCCAAATTTATCCTGAGGTACAAAGGAGAGAGAAAGAGTTAATACAATGTGCCTTTAATTCTATATAGTCTTCATCTTTACAAAAGAATATGCATTTACCGGAAAGAAATCAGTTTCATAGGCTGCCCAGAAGAATATAACGGTCATTAAGGCCAGGTAGGTGCCTAAGACAATCCCAGTAGCAAAAATTTCTTTGAGATTCCAAGAGTCAGGAACTGGTGATGGCTTCACCCTGTCTTTCGATATTGTCATAATGGTACCTGGAAAGAACAAAAACATCATCAATCAGTAAATAGCAAAGAAGAAAAAGGATTAGGAATTCATGTTATTAGAAACATTAGTATAGATGAATGCTAATAACTTATGTTACTCTGACTCTTCATTTTTCTTGAGTACTTGTGTCCGACACACGTGTCTGATTCATATCTGGACATGGGGTATGGGGATATGATTCTCCAAGAACCCTCCAAATGTATGAAAATCTTGGAAAAATTGAAACTTACCCGTGTTGGACCCTCGTACCCGAGTCCAGAGTAACATAGCTAATGACTGCCATATGCAAGACGAGATATCCAACAAGAAGAATATCCACTTACCATCATTAAGAATGGCAATGATTAGGACCATGAAAGGAGGGAAATTCAGCCTCCAGATTACAGTGAGAAGCATAAACCCCAACTGCAAGATGAAAACCATTTTCCAGTTAGAACTTAAAACAGATGGTTTATTCCCGATCAGAAGGGAAAATGGCCAAAAACATATTGAAAACTCACCACTATACGTATTGTGATAGATACTGCATATATCTGGAAAAAAAAAAGGAGAATACAAAGTGAAAAACTTGATAGCTTTGATGTTAATTCCACTTCCTTGCATATAAAATGAAAAATTCTCTTTTTACCGTGTAATTCTTCATCCTTTGAAAGATTGCACGGCTGGTTAGAACAGCACTAATGATGACACTGAGACCAGGTTCTGTCAAAACAATATCTGAAGCACTTCGAGCTGCATCTGTGGAATCTGCTACAGCAATCCCTATGTCTGCTTTCTTCAATGCAGGTGCATCATTGACCCCATCACCCGTCATTCCAACTATGTGTTTCTTAGCTTGTAGTCTTCTCACAATCTCAAACTTGTGCTCTACATTCAATATGGAATCAGATACATGGAATGATATGCAAAGCATATTTAATTATAGAGCTCAGAAATTATAGCAAATATATATTTACCAGGAAAAACTCCAGCAAACCCATCAGCATTCTCAATAAGTTCATCAAGTGGTAAAGCTCCAATTGCTTCATTCTTATTGTCACCAAGCAGAGATGATGAAGGATACATGTTTGTGCCCATTCCAAGTCTTCTTCCTGTTTCTTTACCAATTGCCAGTTGGTCACCTGGAACAAGATCCCAATACCCAACATTATGATGCCAATATTGACCACAAAGAGATCATACTCCAGAAGAGTCATTCTATGGAAGGGAAGGAAAAAAGGTTATAATTTGCAGACCTGTTATCATCTTAACACTGACACCAAGATCCAGGGCTCTTCGAATGGTCTCAGCACTGTCATGGCGGGGCGGATCAAATAGAGGCAGAAGACCAACAAATTCCCATGGTCCTCCAGCACTATCTTTATTACCAGCAGGAACTTCCTATATATAAAATAATTGCACTGCTACCATTAGTTCAATGAAGGAGTGATATTCAAAGATAATTATAGTGATAATATGTAAAAGCTTTGATACCTGTCGAGCAACTCCAAGGGATCGAAGTCCACGCTCAGCAAATTTATCAATTATGGAGTGAACTTTCTTTCCAATATCTGATTTATTCCAGGCCAGATTGAGCATCTACAAGTTGCATATAAAGGGGCCAATAACTTAATGAGTTTCAGACAACCTTACATGATGCTGCAGTGTCATAAAACAGAAACTTCAGTTTATTATTGGTTTGGTTTGTACCTGCTCTGGTGCACCTTTGCTGACTCTATGCATCTTACCAGCTTCATCAAAGTAAGTAAGGGCTGTTCTCTTGTCAGTTGGATTAAAGGGAAGGAAGTGAACCTCTGTGATTCCAGCTCGTGCCTTTCGATAGTCAACAGAATAAACTCAACTTAATAGAGATAAATACATGTGGAGAATATAAGAAATTGTAATGAGATTTCCCATAACCAAAGATGTAACCCACGAATTACGATCTTAGGCAGCCTTAGGGCGAAACTGTAGAAACTATATATTTTTTTAATTAAATAAGATATGCTACCTCCTTAGGATCAGCCAACATTGCAACAATTGCAGCATCTATAGCGTCTTGATTCTCCAATCTTGAAGCTCTTGCCGCCATCAAAACAACCATATCCTTGTCAACGTTGTTGACAAAAACCTATGATGAAGTAGATCAATTTAAGTTTCAACATTGTAGTTGGAATTGATAGATCTTAAAGTGCCAGTTCTTTCAAATAAAGCCTCAAGCACAAACAAGTAGAAAAAAATTGGAAAAAATGCTGTATATCATCAGGGAAAAAAACAGATTGAAGAGGATTTTCGAACAGAATATCAATCATATATTTATAAGAGCCACTCATAAACTATTAGAACTTATATACATGTTTGCATGCATGTTGCTAAACATTTTTTGTTTAATGTGAAGTTTGAACCTTGAAGAAATATATGCCTTAAGCACTAACACCCTTATAGTTACTTGCTGTGTCAACAAAATAAAGAGATCAAAACTAAGGGATGGTAGCGGGTCAGATATCTGCATTTTTTTGTAATATCCGAATTCGAATCCGCATTAAATCAGAATTAAATAATATTATTCGTCGAATCCGTTAAATATCCAAATTCAATAAGTCAATTTTTTTTTTAAATAAAAATATAAAATCAAACAAAAAATAATTTTAAATTCAAAATAAACGGATAATGGATTCGGATTCTGATATCCGAATCCGTTATCCGTATAAGTAATGCTGATTCGAATAATAAATATCCGAGATTTTATATCCGCATCCGCTCCAAATCCGTTACGGATAGTAATTATAATATCCGAATCTGAATTTTATCCGAATCCGTAGAAAAAAAATTAAATAATTACGAATATCTGAATCCGCACTATCCATTACCATCCCTAATTCAAAACTCTTACCTCTATCAAATTTTTGTCCACTGTAAGTTTGTTAAGAGTCAATGTGCCTGTTTTATCACTGCAAAGCACATCCATTCCTGCCATTTCCTCAATAGCAGTCATTCTCTTTGTTATGGCACCCTGTTCAGAAGTTGAGTGAAATATTTAAGTTGATCTTTTACTGCAATTAAGGAAAAGGCAGACTAAATAAATAAATAAAAACTTATAGATTTTGAACCTGCTGAGATAAGCGATGAGAGCCAATCGCCATAGTGACTGAAAGCACGGTTGGCATAGCAATTGGGATACCACCAATAAGTATAACGAGCAAGTTATCTATACCAGTTCGATAAGCCCTATTTTGAGCGCCATATATAACAATGAGTTCAATCACCATCCCAATGGCAATGGAGCATATACAGAAGTTTCCAATTGAAGTTAAGACCTGAAAATTAAACTATCAGTCAGCACGACGCCTCATAATTATGGCATGATTATTAGCAATTTCAAAACTTTAAAATGCAATGGTCTCTCCATGTAGGTAACTTCAGAATATATTTGATGTAAGGACACTATTATAAAGTTATTCAGTTTTCTAAATTGTAAAACTCAGACACTTAAAAAAAAAAAAAATTCTATATAAAGAAATTTGAAAGATGAACCTGTTGAAAGTGCCCAACATGTGTTGTGGTTTCCACAAGATGAGCTGCCTTCCCAAAGAAAGTGTGTACACCAGTTGCAATAACAACTGCTTCAATTTCGCCTTGTTTACATGTTGAGCCTGAGTAAACTCCACCGCCAGGATGTTTTGTCACTGGGAGCGACTCTCCTGTAAGAGCTGACTGCAAAAAAGATAAAAAAAAAAAAGAAAGAAAAGAAATACATATTACTTAAACCATAGGTTAGAATCAGCAACAATCGACTTTAGCAAATCAATGTTCTTGAAAACTCTTGACCTGGTAATGTCTAGTTATCTAAAAAATATAAAGAGAGCATACTAGATTTATAGCTCAAAATTGTTCATCAATAGTTGGTTAAATAGAGAAAAGAAATTCAAAGTTCTATCACAGAGTAAGAGTGTTTGATTTCCTAAAATTACTCCTATAATGACCTCTTTTAGAGCGTTTCCTTGCACTTTGATGTTATGTTAAAGTTCATCACCGATTCAAACTATGTATTAGCTATAAAAAGGCAGGGGAATGTAAATGCAGCCTGGAACCTGATCGATTTTAAGAGGATCTCCTTGAAGTAAACGAGCATCAGCAGGAATAATGTCTCCAAGTTTGATACTGATAACATCTCCAGGAACCAACACAGAAGCATCTTCCTCACTCCATTTCCCATCACGTAAAACCTGATTAAGCCAATTAAATTCCAATCAAGAATGTACCCAAAATAAGGAAAAAGAAAAAGTTTGATACTTCATGGTGGATAACAAGGAGAAAATTAAGAATGCATAATAAGCTAGATAGCCATTGGGAAAAACCTTTGCTTTTGGAGCCAATCGAGCCATAAGGGCTGCAGCAGCATTTCCAGCATTGTTTTCCTCTAAAAAACTGATTGTTGAATTGATAACAAGCAGTGCTAGAATACCAATAAAATCATGGTAATCTACATCCTTTCCCTGCAAAGAGAGAGGGCTTCAGCAATCGATTCTGAACTATGTTGCTTCGACTTTTCATTTTTCTTGAAGTACCCGTGTCCGACGCATATCCGGACATGGGTACGGGGATATGATGCTCTAAGGATCCTCCAAATACATGAAAATCTTGAAAAAAATTGAATATACCCGTTTCGGACACATAACCATGTCTGATATTCACATCCGAATCCAAGTAACATAGATTCTGAAATCAAGGTCAGTGCAAACTAATTTCCTTACCCCTCCTTGCGCAAGAGAGATGGCCATAATAGCAGCTGCTTCCATAACCCATGAGAGAGGGTTCCACATAAATCCCAAAAATGTGAGTATTTTATTTTCCTGTGACCAGAACTCAGCTTGATTAAAGATATTTCAGTTCTGAAAATTAATTAGGCCAAGATTTACAACAAAAAAGAAGATTAATTTACCTTTTTCTCTTTAAGTTTGTTGTAACCAAAAAGCTCCAACCGCTGCTGGACCTCATCAGAGGTTAAACCTTCTTCTGTGCATTTCAACTTTTCAAAAACCTCTGCAACTGGGATGTTCTCCTGAAAGAAGCAACCCCGAAAATCTAAGCACAATATTTGCTATCAAATATTAAAACCAGAGAAACAAAAAAATAAAAAATGTACCAGATCAACAATCTCCTTGCTAATAGCTTCAAGGGCAACAGCTGTTTTGTCCATGTCCATTTGCAGTTCTCTTTTTTCAGCTTCCTCAACCTTCCTCAAAGCAAAGATAGGTAATCTGCCAAATAAAGGAACATTCCATATGATCACTTCACATCTTTCAATTCTAAAAGAAAACAAAGGAACAAATTTATCCTGCCATTAGATGTCGCTTGTCATTCATTATGTCTATAAAGAAAATCCTCCATTTTAACTGCTTGTTATTGGTTTCACGTCGTGAAGATTTTAGATTTTCATATCTTTATGGCATTTTCCTTGCAAGAACGTTGTAGAATCATATAGATGAACAGCCAAAATTCACATGCAAATCACAAGTCTACAACCAAAAACTATGATATGAACATTTGGAGAACCACACCTCAAAAACTAACTATTGAATTGAGGTGGAAGAGTCTAGATCCATATAAACCACACAAGGAAATCCTTTGTGGTCCAATGTGTGATCGTAACAAACTACTTTCATGTTATAAAATCATGAAACATATATTGCATCCAACATATCATTTCAAAGAAAAACACAAGATTCTTGGGTTTTTTTTATGTGTTTTAAGAAAACTATGCCTTAGAAAACCAAGTTATGTCAAGTTAAGAGTATACTATATACCCAACAATTAAACTTAAATTGCAAAAACATATTTTAGATAATAACTACATGATCACCCATAAAGATATTAATAATCAAAACCAACGATAGGTTTTAAACAAAAACCCACATTTTGAAAAACTAGTACCTTTGCTTTCTTTTACATGAAACCACTCAAAGATGGAATTAAGCCAGAGAATTGCAAGAGGGAGTAATGTTTGACAAAACAAGAAATGCGTTTGGTATATATAGAAGTTAACACCAAAGAAACAAGATACTATGCAATCGAATAGAAAAAAAGGTAAATAATAGCCAAAAGGTGAAGACAAAAGCATGGCTTCTGCAACTCCGTCGCCAGCATTTGCATAGCAAAGTAAACTAGTTGTTTCCAAAGACACGAGGGTGATGACTTTGAGATAATAATGATTATTAGATGTATATATCTTTGACATATATGACAACTGCTTTAACTCATGTTTGCCACAAATTAAGAGCTTTGCTTACAAACAGCAAGTATTGAACTCTTGTCTTTATTAGTATAACATGCCTTCCATGGCAAAGATCACATATTTGATACCAAGTCAAAACATGCATTTCTCAAAATTCAGGGTTATATGATCAAATTATACCCTTTTTCCAACTTAAGTATTGTATCAAAATTGTTTAAAATTATTGATAAAAATATGGGCATAAGAGAGATGTTAACTGTCTTTTGTTTTTTGGTTTTTAATAGTTACAGACTAAGTAGTATTTTAATAGAATTTGATATACGATGGTAACAACGTCTCCGTACGCAATTTGACATTGGAAAAATCATTTTTTATGTTGCAATTGAAATGAGATTATGAGATTCCAGATTTGACATACAAAAACAACGAGCAGTGAAATTATATTCGGCAGAGTGGGGTTAATTAGCTGGCTGTTATAAAGCTAATTTGTCACTGGCTTTGTTGCCCATTTGCCACAAGCCTATTGGCTGGCTTCTCGGAAAATGTCTGAGCTTATGATTTTGACGTGTGATCTTTTTTTGGCTGCTTACGAGAGAAATGTGACATGAAAAATAATGGGTAATTGAACCATATGGATGAAAATTTTTCAAAACTTTTATAAGGGAAAGAAAAACATAATTAATTTGGTAACTATACAAATCCTTTTTTTTTATTCTTCTAATTTTGATTTTTTTTTTTTTAAAACAAAAGAAGGAAATAGATTCTTGATTGCATGAGGCGAACAAACCACATAAAGATAAATTGGGCAAGTGAAAGTACACATACATACATACTTCATACTTGTACCTTTTGTCTCATTATACAGATTTATTCTTACTTACTAATAGATATAATAATTTTAAATAGTACACAACATTAAAAAATAACATAAATACAATAACGTATCAAAATTTATATAACAAAATTATTAATTAGTCAAAAAATATATAAATATATAATATTTTAAACACGATTATAATATATAAAAATAACACGAATATAATAAAAATATACGAATTGTAAATCTACTTTCTTACTGAACTTGATTTTTCGTTCCATTTAGGCATCTTCAGTTTTTAAGAGAATTTTAATGCATAAAAAAAAAAAAAAAAAAAAAAACAGTCCCATACAAAACTCTTTTTTGACCAAAAAGTAATTAAAAAATACACTACACTAGCATGAGTAGCTGACATTTTTTTTTTTGAAAATGTTTTAGAAGATGGTTTTAATAATGTAATTTTGTAAAAATTGGATTTAATTTTTTATAATTTATATACTACCATAAACTATATAAATAACTCGATTTTTTTATGACAAAATCAGATTTAATTATTCTTTAGTTGTTGATTTTTGTTTTTTTGTTTTTTTGTTTTTTTTTGCTTTTCATAAATATATAGATTACAAAGAGTTTAAATCACGCAAACATATTTAAGTAAATTTAAGGATAACAAAGAGATGTGAGTGGATTCGAACCACCAATCTCTCAAAGCCCAATTCCGATTTGATCATTTGAGCGCTCTACCATTTTTGAGCTTACAGAGCTTTACTTCCAAGTTCCAATCAGAGTAATAAGAACAAAAAATAAGAAATAGAAAATAGAAGATTTATACAACTGAAATTTACCCTTTTTTATTCTTTAAAAACCAAAAACTAAAAGAAAATTACATTCTTTAACCCCACAATACTGACTAGATTATATGATATCCTCCTCAACTTGCAAGCGAAGCGAATTATCTTAGAAGCATTAAGCAACTGCTGCAATGAATTTGGTTATTAGAATTCAGTAGGCTCCAAAGCTGTCATTCTCCAACAGCGGGATGTAGATGAAACCTGGAAAATTGCCCCTTGGCTAAACAAATTCTTCACTCCATAAACCTTGAAATAATCCTCAATGAGAACATGCGCCCCCAAGATGTTTAACATGGTTGAGAAATCCAAAAGATTCTTCCAGTACCCTCTCACACGGACTCCATCAAAATCTTACAGCAAAACAGTAAAATGATGTAGCCCAAACAAGGGCTTAAAGAACATTATTGACCAGCACAAGTAAATTCACTAACTCAACATATAATATTGTGTCCTACTACAACTAAGATAGGAATTAGGACATATATACTATATAAAAATTTTATATATATTCTGAATGAAACTGGTTTCAGATAGTTGGATAATGTAAATAATAAAGGAGAAACAGCAAGCCATTTCCTAAGCATTTCACATTTAAGGAGTGAGGACCATCATAGAAGTGGAAATGCTAAGTCAAGGTCTAAGAACAATGAGTAGATTTTTCTGATCATATACCCATATTTAACTGACATGCAAACTTTTAATGAAGACTTTGTGTTGCCAAACTATTGTTGTTTGATAGGATGCTTTGTGATAAAGCTACTAGCATAATCAGTGCACGTTGAAAACGAATTTGGATAAACGACTGTTCCATCGATTTTTCCAATTAGACTGAAAGGGGAATCTCAGTAAATTATGCAAAATATACCTTTTGGTATTCTTGATTTGTAAGTAGATCAATGGCTTGGTGACCATGAGCCTCTCCGATTATGATGATGATGTTGATCGTGAATCCAACCCCGTATGGTGCAGAGTAGTGCGCATAAAGAATGGGAAAAGGAAAGGAGAAAAAACAGGGATAAAGCACAGCAGAGGGGAGAACCCGAGCAATTCCCGTGTGAAACTCCCCTGAAACACAAAAAAGAAAAATTTATTGTTTGGGTGATTTTAGGGGTGTAATTTAGTCGAGCCGAGCTTAAGCTGTAAGAAGAAGCTCGAGTTGAAATTTGAAGTTTGAAAATAAACTCGAACTCAATCAAATTTCATTTTTAAAGCTCGAGTTCGATAAAGATTGAACTACTCGAACAAACTCGATTAAACTCATTTATTTAATAAAAAATAACTCAATTCTCATGCTCGATTTCAAACTCGATTATCGATTATTTGTATTCGAACGAATTCGAATTGAAATTTTTTAATATTAATTTAAAATAAAAATATATATTAAAAATAAAAATAAAAAAAAAAACCCGATTAAGAAAGCGAACTACTTGAGTCAAATATTAAGATATTCGAATTCGGTTCGTTCAATAGTTTAAACTCGACTCGAGAATGATCAAGTCGAATTCAAAAAAATTTCGAATCGAACCTGAATAATTACGAGCATAAATATCTCATTTACACCCTAGGTACCTTGTGGCAATGGCCGGTGATGGACAAAAGATAGATCAAGATTCAAGACTCAGCCCATTGCAACATCAGGCATCTTTGCCCCGTTATCTTACACATCCATTAAAATCCCACGTCGCTTTATATAAGAGTAAATAACCTTAAGCTTCAGAGTTCAGCCGCCTCAAATTCGTATTCATCAATAGATATTGGATTCTGATAGCGAACCAATCAACGATCTTTAAACATTTTCTCCTTCTTATGATTTCTGTAAAAGTAATAATAATAATAACTTATTTCGAATTATGCAGACGGGAAGCTAAGCCATAGATCCAACGGATGGAATCTCTCCTCAACATCTGAAACCAAATCTGGTCTCGAAAGGTAGATCGTGAAGCAGAATCCAAGGAGGAGCAACCATGGGAAATAGATCTGCGAAAAACAAAAAGGATGACGAAAAGAGAAAAGAAGGAAAGACGGGGTTTCCATGATTCCAAATATTCTTTTCGACGAGAATCAGAAAACCGAATTTAATAGGGTTGTTTGAGAATGGACGGCAGGAAACGAAAGATAATTAATAGGATGAAGGGTTAATATGATTCCACGTGGCTAATTAAAGAAAGTTCTGGGGGTTACAAGGAAAAGTAAAAGCCCCAATCACCGTTATTGGGAAATCAAGTCCAAAATATCTTCAATTTTTTTTATGTTTTTAAAGCCCAAAAGATCTTTGGCCTTTTTTTTAGCCCAAGAGTGTGGCTTAGTTTGAATAATAAATTAGCGTCTATAATCCTCCATACCATCTATACTAATATTAATATTAAAATGAGTGATTAAGTTGATGTTACGAGTTAAAAAGATATCAATTCAGTTAAGAAAATTATCAAAAAAACCAAAATTTAAATAATAGCAAAAAAAAAAAAAAAAAGGGCATTTATATCTTTTAAAATTTTTAAACTGAGTTTGTATTTTGCAAAACTCCTCCGATGTACATTCACGTAAATTTAATTTTGAAAAAAACAAATTTTTTAAACTTTTCTTTTCTAAATTTTGCCACTACTTTTATTGTTTATATATTTATATTTTTTATTTAGGTTTTTCTTTTTTAATATTGAAAAATATATATCACATATATTTGCATGTGTCGTAAAAGTTAGTTTTCCATAAATTAATAATAATCATGTGAAACTAATAGATTATATTATTATTTATTAATATTATTCAGTGAATAAAAAAATCAGACTTGATCGGCCAGTCGAACCAGTTAAATCGGAAACTAATAGTCCGTCTGCTCCAGTACTATGTATAAAACTGGGCTTTCCTTGAATCGATGAAAAACAGGTTTAACGGGTAAAAAATCAGATAAAATCGGTAAAAAAACAAATTTTTTAAAATTTTGTTTGTAAATGATGAGATTTGAACCTAATCTCTTGGTTTTGTATTAAAAGTCATGTCACTAAACCAAATATATATTCTTATTAATTATTTACTATATTTTTTACTTATTTAACATTAAAATTATTTTATATATATATATATATATATTTAAGAGCATTTTAATCAAATTGGTCGATCTAACAGGTTAAATCGAAAATTAAAAATCTGATCAATTCAACCTCCGGTCTAATTTTTTTAACCTTGATATTATTATAGCGTAGTCAAAACCTGGGCTAAAATCGGGTTATGGCACTGACTTGGGTTTGGAGATCTTTGGGCCTAAAACGGCTAAAATCAAGTTCAAGTGACACAAATTGCATCCACTCTGTTGGATATTAGGTCACTATTATACAATGCAAAGTTTGAAATCGATCAAGACCAGTTATCCGTAAAATATTAAACTTTTAATTTTAATAATTAAAATTTAATTATCGATAATCTCAAATATAAAAAATAAAAAGTTTGAAATCAAACCCCTCGCGAATCTTTGTTCCAATAGAAATTTAGCATATATAATTGTGATCAGAATTATCAAATTTATTTTTAACTTTAGAAGAAAAAAGGATGGGTAGTTTTTTCGGTAACTTACTTGCAAAACAAGTGTTACTCTTTTTTTATCGACCGATAGCAGTGAAGTAATTGTTGCATATAATTATAGGATAAAATTAAATTAAATTGACGTTGAGTAATTATTTCATACAATTTTATTTTTTTGATACTTTTTATAATTGAAAATCCTAAAGCTAATTAAAAAATCACAGTTTTCTATTGAGTCTAAAATATTAATAGTTTTGTTAACGAGTGTTCTTAAAAATACTTTTTAATATTAATTAAAATATTAATAATTTTGTTAATGAGTGTTTTTAATTGGGGGAGCCAATTAAAAGTTTATATATCTCTCTATATATATATTCATTTGAAGTATGTTATTATGTTTTACTAATACAAAACTTATATGCAAATGATATACTAATAAAAAATAACAAACTCATAAAAGTATAAATTTTATCAATTCATAAATAAAAGTATAAGGAAACAAAATATATCAAATAAATAACTTTACTTAAAATTTTGAGCGACATTCTTTTAAAAAAACAAAATTTTCAAAAATTGAATCTGAACTAAGTGTTTCAGCAATCTTTTAATAAGTTTTTAAAGAATAACATGGCTTTCAAAATAATTTACACAATCTTTTAATGAACTATGAGTGAACTTTTTTGATTAATTCGTTTGGCAATTTAAAATTGAAAAAAATATATAAATAAATCAATTGTTAAATAATATATTTTTAATCAAAATAATAAAATAAAATATGCCTTTAAAATAATGAGATTGAAACTTTGAGATTATTATTGACTTTTTTTCATAAATAATTAAGACAAATCAATATAATATTATACTATAACAAAAATTAACAAAAAATATCTCAAGTTTTTGACTGAACTCAAAAATTTTAATATTATACATGTAAATAACAACAAAATTATATAAACATAATTTTTAAAATAACAAACCTTAACAAGAATCTTACTATTTTTTATTTTCTAAGGATGCTAACCGTAGTGACAAAAAACAAGTGGTTTTATAATAAATAAAAAATAAAAAAAATTAGATGCTATCAAATTGTAAAAGGAGATCCTTGCAGTCATTTAGGATGCAAGAGGCAAGTTAAAACCAAAACTGATTAAATTTGAAACAAAAAAAAGAAGACAAGCTATAAGAATAGCAACCCTAGCGGCAAAAGGTAATAAAAGAAAAAATTTTGATTTTTTTTTACTTGATAGAAGTCTTGACGAGAAAGTTAAACTTTAAAAAATTTATTTAAGTTCACACGATCGTGATTTAATATTTATCACGAACCAATTAATTTTAAGAGTTTATAAATAATGATTGTTGGGTAATATAAAAAAAATAACAATGTAATTTTATTTTTTTTAATGTATAAAATTAAATTTTAGATAAAAATAAAAATAAACAAATAATAATTTTATTTTGAATACAAATTTAATTTTATTCTTGGGGGCCAAGGCCCCCTTGGGTTGGTTTTTAAAATACTCTTTATAATAATAATTTTGTATTAAATATAATAATTGATAATTTTATTTATTATTTTTAATTTATTGAATGAATATATTATATTAAATATAAAAATTAATAATTTTATTTTTTATTTTTAATACATTAAATAAAAATATTATTATATATAACAAACCTCAGCAAATTTTTTTTTTTTTTATCCATATTTTAGGATGTAGGACTTAGATGACTTTGACTATTTAGATTAAAGAATAGGAGATTATTTGATCGTGCTTTCTTGTTGCTAATTTTCAGCCCACTGCCAAAATTGTCAAAGCCGGTTATTACTGATCCAATTGGATTACATTTATACTCGTTGTCAATTACTCTTTAAATTTTATATATAGTTAATGACATTCTTTTACATTTTTTTCAAGATAAATCACATGCAAGTTTTCCCAATTCAACTTGTAAAATATTTTTTTATTCAAAACGACGGACCAATAATTTTTCTTCAATAAAAATGGAGATGAGTATTGCAATTTACAATAACTATGACGACTGTTTTTTGTAAGTAATAATTTAGACTATGGATGTATAATTTAAACTTACAAGAATGAAATATTTATATATATACATATATATATATATATATATATATATATATATATATATATAATTGACTAACATACTCAAGTTGATTAGCTCTTAGATGATGTACAGCTTACAATATAATAACGATGGTTATAAAGAATATGAAAAATAGTGATAATAACAATGATTTAAATGGTAGAAAGAACAACTATTATTAAATCATTGAGGATTATATGGTGTTTTGAAGTGATCAATGGATAGTTGTAAACAAACATGGATTTTGATTCATATAGTTATTTTTAAAGATGTAAAGTTCACCAAATTTAAAATTTAAATTATAACGTCTGTAATTTTTTTTTTTTTTTTAATATAAAAAGAGGTTTTTGATTGGTTTTATCGTATGAAGTACTAAATATAATAGAGGGGAGCCGGACTCGAAAAGAAACCATTATTTTGTTGATTCAAACGTGAGCAATAATGATGAGAATTAAGCTCAATGATTAAATCTTTAGCTTAAATATATATGCAAGTAAACCGTTTTGTTGCCTTAGTTAGCATGCGTGTACAATTAATTAATTAGGTTGTATCAACATTCAACATTAGACCTGCTCATGGCCACCACTCGATTTTTTTATTTTCTTTGCCCAAGCCTGGCCCTGGGTCAGGCCAACCCAGTAGGCTCAAATGCACTGTTCATCGGATTAAAAAAAATTTATTTATTTTTTTTAATATTTTTATAATTAAAATTAAATAAAAATAATATTATTATAATAAAAAATACTGTTCCGGGTCGAGCCTAAACAAAAAAATCATGTCCAGACCCTACCCAATACGGGCCAGGCCTGCCAAGCTAGACGGACTGCCCGATCCATGAGCAGGTCTACTCAACATCCATTAACTACTTATATTTGAATTCAACTAAAAAAAAAAAAACCATCATTCAAACTTGAACTTTCACCCCAAAATTAAACCCTTAGGTAGTGTTTGATATCACTTGTAAGATCATCGTGGTAATTTAATTATCATAATGATAAGATTACCAAAGTGATTTGATCACTAGTAATTTTATATTAAACTACAATGTTTAGTATTACAAGAAAAAAAATATCATCGAGTATAAAATATCCAAAATAACCTTTCCAAAAAAATATATATATTTTTTTCTTATATGGACTTTTTTCACTTTTTTTTTTTTTAAAATTCTAATTTTTGCTTTTCAAAAAATATTTATGGATAAAAATACACAAAACTTATACCATAATAAGGATAGAATACAAAAAATATTAGACAACAAAGCGACCAAGTTTAGAGGTTAACGCTAAAGATTAGGTAGCAGTTTTTCACACGTGTTTTTTCTCTATTATCAGGGCAAATTAGTAATAAAATAATATAAAAAAAATTACTACCCCATGGTGATAAAACTTTCCCATCTTTTTGGATGAGAATTAGATCACTCTTTAAGAAAGTGATCTTATTACCCTAGTGATTTAAAATTACTGCCACGTAGGGTTTTTAAATTACTAACAAACAGAGTGATGTAATTACTGAATGCAAATCACCCTCATTTTTAAGATGATCACCCCATACCAAACACCCCCTTAATCTATTTCACAATTAACATATATAGTTTAAAAAATGATTGAAATGTTCAAGATTAATAGAATCATTTGCAGCATATATATCAATTAAGAAATAAGTATTAAAAAAACAAAAACTCAACTTTAATAAGTTACTCAAATTCGGTATCAGTTGATCAACTAGCTAGGAATAGGAAGTAGCTAAAAACTACCGATTGATCGAGAACAAGTCGCAATTAGCTTCATTTACTAATTAAAAGTTGCATATATACATATATATATATATATACATATATATATATATGTATATATGCAACTTTTAATTAGTAAATGAAGCTAATTGCGACTTGTTCTCGATCAATCGGTAGTTTTTAATCAAATTCATTTCATGTGATAAAAAATTTACTCATAAACTTGAGAACTTTCAGCTCATGTGGTATTATATATAATATTCATCCATTAATTCATAATAAATAAAAAAATTAGACATGTTTAAGGGTAGAACTACTCGTTTGATAAAGTGAACCCGACCCAAATTACTATTTAATCAATAACAATTATTTTTTATTTAAATTTAATTATGAAAATATATCAATATTAATATAAAAATAAAAATAAAATTTTAATATATTTTAAATAGAGAAACGGGTTTTTCGAGTCCGACAAATTGAATCGTTTGTACTTTAGGCAAATAAATTTTTTTTTGTTATCCGAACTTGATTGATCCATGGACAACTCTAAAGGGAATAAGTGAAAATTAATTCTAAAATTGTTGAATTATATAACGAAAATTAATAACTCTCTTATATATAATAAAGTTTAGCCATCTTACAAAAAAAAATGATAAATGATAAAAGTTGGTGATCATGAAATGAAATTAAGAAATAAAAGTTTTATCCCAAAAAAAAAAAAGAAAATGAGACATTTTCTGAAGCAAGGTGGGAGTGGAGAGTCAATAATAACGGTACACTTGCAAATGCTGACATAGTAAGAAGCAAGTAGAGCTTCTATTATTGAATGTTGAAAATTGAAAATTGAAACATCACAGTCTAGATTTTTTTTTTTTTTTGCAAAAATAAGAATAGAGATGAATTATTTTTCATTATTTAAAAATATTAGTCTATACAATTACTTTTACATTCAAATCCAATTTTTCAAAATTTTTTGCTTGTTTTAAAAATAATAGAGATGAATTAAATAAGTGAATAAAAATTTGCAAAATTAAGGGTGGATTAAGATTTTTTTTTTTAAAAAGTAGTAGACGTAATAATCGAATGTGGATATTGTATGCTATCTGAAGTTAATTAAAGGATTAACTTACTCATAATTTTGAAACTCATAATTTTGAAAATAAGGATCCGTTTTTATGCAATGTCGGTGGAGTTTAAAAGCTACACCAACAAAATTAAAAAAATTGATAATTATTTTTTATTATATTATTTTTTAATATTTTTTATTATACTTTATAAATATATATTATCGTACTAAATCCGTTAATAAAATTTTAAATTTTCATTTACGATGAATCATATAATAATTTTTTAAAATAAATCACGGATTGATTTTATATGTTTGAATAGATTCAAGCCAAATTTATCAAGATTCACACATCTGTAGTATAGAAACAAAATCATTTTATTTAAGTAAATTGAAATTGAATCCATTCAAAATCCCCCCCAAATTCTAAAAACAATTGAAACAATATATATACAAGTATGCAACCCAAAAAAAATATCCACGTCATCCGCCACTTCAAACTGGCAAAACACTCTCGTCAATCGTCATCATATAACCATAACTTGGCGAAAGCCTAACGACGGATGTGGAGATAACGGCGATAATAGTGGCATGTTAAAAATCCCCTTCATGTCATTATCCCAATCCAAAAACGCTGTCCAATTTGACGGCGTCAAAGGCACTTCACCGTTATCTCTCGCTTTCGTCACGTCATCATTTTCTCTCTTCACTGCCTTTACTTGTCTCTCTTCCCCTACGCCGTCGTCTCTACTCCGTTTCCTCTCTCCGTCGACGGCGGGTTCATCCAACCTCCCAGCTGCGAGAGGGAAGTTAAGAATCGCTTTTGAGCCACGTAGCTTAAAAGCGGCTCGGTCGTAAGCCTTTGCGGCTTCGATGGCCGTGTCAAAGGTTCCCAACCAGATCCGAGAACCTCTTCGGGTCGGATCTCGGATCTCAGCCGCGAACTTCCCCCACGGCCTTTGTCGGACTCCTCTGTAATGCTTCTTGTCTTCGGACTTTGAATTCTTCGGCTCTGCCTTAGTTAATTCCGGTTTGCCGAACTGAACCCACTCCACTTTATGTGGTAACGAGATTTTTAGCGACGGTTTTCGATTCTGAGAGCTCGAATTCAAAGAAACTTGAGGTTTTACCGCTGAAAGTTCAGCGATTTGAGGTTTCACTTCAAATGCGTTCGAAGAGAGGGGCTTAGGTGTCGTGAGATCGATAATTTGAGGTTTCGACTCAAATTCGAAAACATCACTTCCGTTAGACTCGAACCCTGGGAAATTGGGAGAGAATTTAAAGAAATCATCATCATCAAGGCAATTAAAATTGGATACTGTAAGACATGAATCAGAGCTCGAAGTTTGGGAGTAAAGAGACTCAGATTGAGAGGTCGAAACTTGAGGTTTTGCTTCATTTATCCATTGACTTTCACTGGAAAAACTCCCCAATCCCACAGGAGAAAGTTCATCAAGTAAATATTGTTTGATATATTGAAGCGCGCTTGAAACTTCACTGCTAGTTTCCATAACCGAAAACTGAAAAGAAAAAAAAATTAAAGAATTTTTGAGAGCTCAAAAAATGAAGCAAAAGATTTTATAATTTGTGGGTTTGAATTGAAAGAAGAAATGATTTTCAAATTGTTTGCTTGAGAGTGGAAGGGGAGAGTGGAAAGGTATTTATAAGATAAAATGAATGTTGAATTTGTTGACTTTTCAACGGGAGCTTCGACGATGGAAGAAGGAAGCAACGTGCGTGCAAAATTAGGTGTGTGCAGACGTCTATACGGGTCGGGCTCAGTATTAGTTATATTTGATAATTAATGTATTGGTATTGTATTTATATATTTTTTGTGTTATAATTGTGTTTAAAATATTTTATATTATTATAAATTTTGATTTGTTAATAATTTGTGTTATATAGATTTTGATATATTTTTGTATTTGTATTATATTCATATTTTTTGTGTTGTGTTGTGTCGTGTTTTACATCTTATTTTAGTTTTTTTTTTGTGTCGTATTTAATATTTTCAAATCTAGTATTAACGGCATTTATGGATATTTAAGTTCGGCTCAATCTGATTATTCATGCATTATTATTTATTTAAGTTTCATCAAATTTTTACATAAAAATTCTAATTCAACTCGTTCCCTTTTAATATTTATGATCATATAACATTTAATTCATATATAAAAATATAATTATCAGACTGAATCGAGTCTGGGCATTAATTAGTCTGAGGCCCGATCCATTTTGAAATGGATTTTATTTTTTATCCTAACTCTTTTTCGTGTTTAATATTTTTATTCAAACTCGGCCAAATATTGAATTAATTGACTTTCGAGATTGAATGAATATCCGGACTCATAGATAAATTTATGTAACTTAGTGGAATATTTCACCATCGGATTCATTGAAAAAGTAAGTCAAATCGAGGATCAGACGGCTAGTGCGTGGTTGAGGTAATTTAATTTGCTAAGTACTATTTATGTTTTGTCTCCTTCAATTTGTTGCTTTCTTGTTGCGTTGCATTTCTTGGCAGGTTCCCAACCCAAAAAGGTTGTGCTTTGGATAAAATATTTTGACAAAGTTTGAAAATACTTACTGACTTTAATAATGAATTATATTGAAGGGATAAGGAATAAGGAGTAAAAAGACAAAATGCTTAGATGATGATTTGGTCAGCTGATGTAGCGGTAAACATGGATTAAGATGGCAGCTAAATATATTCATTCATTCATGTTTAAATTTCTAGAATGTTAATAGTATTGATTATTGCTATTTTACGTGCAAGCAAAGAGAAGGTTTTTCAGGTCATTGGAAATGCAATCTTTCTTCTTTTTTGTTTATTAGGTAATACATACAAGCCAATTCACCATCTGGATTGAGGGTTTTTTTTTCCAAAAAAACCTTTAAGCTTGGGTAGTCTATTCTAGTTCAAGATCAAGATATATCATGGGTTTCAAAAAGGGTTAATATTGGTATTTATAAATCACTCACCAAATAGGATTGTTAGAGACTTGAATCCTGATACTTACCATGACGTTAATGAATACTCAACCAACCCATGTTGGAGGAAAGAAACTAAAGCTTATAAAGTTTCTTGATCATTTTCTGAATTCCCTTAAATTTCATCGTGGAGGAGTAGCATATAAAGATTAAAATATGTTATCCGAATTCGAATATGAGTTTCGTTGAATACGGATATGTTCAACTAAAATTATAAAATTTCTCGATCATTTTCCGAATTGCCTTAAATTTCATCCAGGACCAAGAGTAGTGTATAAGGATTAAATTATGGTGGCCGGACAACCCTAATAATAACATAATATTCAAAATGAAGACAATCATAATCGCTTACAAAATCAAGTAAAATCACAAAAGAAAAATGGGTTTTGTTTGTTATTGCTATGAAATAATAAATATTTCCCCCCCCCCCCTTCTTTGGTGTTTGTTGGTATTCTTTTGGCTAGGTCATATATCCAAACATCAAGCCTTGTTCTGGGATCATCTCATTAATTTATGTAATTAAACTTTGATGGAATACGTAGTATGGCCAATGAATAAATATTTAGGTGAGAGAAATAGTCAATTTGCAGAGTCGCGCGTATTACTGGTTCAAGGTCTTTCCGCCTAGTCTCAGACTCTCAACCACTCTTAATTATTTTATACAAGATATAAGGTAAAAACATGCATGTGCTTAGAAAAACGTCCGATCGAGAGCTCTTTTTCAAATCTATATATGGATTCATGGAAGCTTAAACCGAATCTTAAGAATATTATTTTACCACTTCTTAAAGTTAAATAAATAGTGAAATCACTTACTGCGCTGAAATGATCATGATGGTTTAATTAGTCATTCTTAAAGACTTGGGAGATTTATACTAATAGTGATATATACTAAAAAATCTAGAAGCATTTATCTTGTCTAAGACAAGTATGAAACATGCATTTTCTCTATTAATTCCTTTTTACAATTGACGTGTTTTTATCAATGATAAGTACTCCTTTTGATTTTAATTACTTACTAAGTCTAAGATTAGATGTGTCCAAGAATCGAATTATGCATTCGATCCAATAGACTCAATTCGAATTAGATCGAGTTTGATATAGGATTCTCTAATCCAGACCGGTCCGGATTACTATTTAATCAATAAAAAATATTTTTATTTAAATTACTTATGAAAATACATAAATATTAATATAAATATATTTTAATATTTTTAAATAGTCAAAACAAACTTTTCGAGCTCGACGGATTGAATCTTGAACAAGTAAAATATTTTACTCTCCAGACCGACCCATGGATAGACACAATTTATTATAAATTTTTTATTCTTTTTTATGCCGATTAACAAATGGTATAATCTATTTTGCATGGATTCAGGTTCAAATGTTATAAACATGAGGATCAGGCAGGTTCAAGTTGCACAAGTTCCTTAAGCCATTGAAAAACACAAGAACGAAAAACTTGTTCATGGAGAATTAGATTTTGCAATCATCTTTTATCAACAAAAAAAAAATGATTTTGCAATCATATGATCCAATGGTATCTTTTCTTCTTTTAATTTGATGCTTTTAAATCTTGGAAATCATTTTATTTGTTTAATAGGGAAATTTGCTCAAAGTTTTGATGACATCTAAACTGATCAAACGTGTGCCTTGCCTTCTTTGACTCAGTTTGGGGAAAGTTTTCTTTCATTATTATTGCTCTATTAAGACTTTAATAATATGTAGGCATAGAATTAGGTGATGCTGTCCTTGATATATTGAATGAAAAACCTTAATTTCAAGCATACTTTTTACTAGGTCATACATTACTGTTTTAACATTTATTTTCCCAGATCTTAAACTAGATTTCTTAGGTCTAAAATCCTCTTTCAAATGTAATTTTGTGGATTGTTCTTCACTTATATCAAACGTCCATAAAAGTGTAAAAAAAAAAATAAAAATCAATGAGCTTATAGCTCAGTGGGATTGGAGTCGGCTGTAGGATTGAGGGTCTCGAGTTTGAATCTCAATCATAATCCAAAGACAAAAAAAAAAAAATTCATGCAATATCTCGTGCTACATTTTTTTCTGACTTCTAGTTTTTCTCATTATAATGCTCGAACCTCGTTTTTTGTTGATAGTGAAAAGGGTTTTTGTTTTCTCTTTCTCTTGGATTCAAATTTCCATTTACTCCTAGGCCATTTGACTTAAACTTTGTCTGACAGTTGGACGTGAAGAAAATGCTACTCTCTTATTAGTAAACAACGATTACTTAATCTGGATTTCATGAATAATGTCGAACTTTGGTTTCTTCATGAAGCCCAGCATGCTTGGGGTAACAAATATTAGAAAGACAAAAGTCAACCTTGCTAAGTTTACTTTAGTGGTAAAATGAAACTAAATCATGACTAGTTTTATTTTGCTCAGCAAATTAACTTAATTTTAGTGTGTGGGAAACTTCCCTGAATTATTTTGGCAGATTATAGCTCAATTTTTTATGTTGGTTGCAAACAATTTCAAAAGCAAATATTGATAATACACAAATATCGACTTGTGCAAGCATTTTTCTGCTCTTTGATCTATTTAGTCGTACGAATTTTTTGAGTAAGAGGACTAGAGGAGCATATGAGCACTAGATAGAACCTACTCGGATGAAAGTCGGATACGAGTATGTATCTGACAGAGTATGCTTAATTTTTTTTAAAGTTTTTTTATATATTTAAAATATTATACTTTCATACGCATATCCAAATGTGTCGATGTTGAATACGATTACTTTAGAAAAAATGAAGAATCCGGATACTATAGAATAAAACTGCTCAAGTAATGGAAACAGGATATAATGTTCTAAAGAGCAGCAAAACTGTAGAGCATTTATGGAAAATCCAGAAGCGATGAGGTTATAGGTTGAGATATATGGAAACATTTTTTAGGTTGTACGAAGAATGTATAGTTAATAATACTATATTCAAGAATCAAAGAGAGAAACAAAAAAGAAAAAAAAAAATTTGCAATGAGCTTATGATCATAAACGTGAATTAAAATAACAGAATTTGATGCTAGCTTTTGGATCATTATAAGCTTATCCTTAATCTTCTTTTATTAGAATCAAGCCCACTTCATCTTCTCCATGTCTTCAATGCAGATTAGGTGCTTTGGAAACACTGAGATGCAGAAGCCAGTGTACCAAGTTTGCAAGGAAGGAAAGCAGTCATGGAAAAGGTTGATCTTGAGCCCTTAAGGCAGTAGCTTTTCATTGATATTCCTTTGCACCCTGGCTAGTAGATTCAAATTCTTACCAAAAGCAGCCCATAGGATTAGGGAGGGCAATGGAACGGAGGGGGGACGGAGATTGTCTTATCCACTTTCGCCGCACTCTTGCATAGATGTTGAAAATCTCTACCTCCATGGACGTTGGTTACATCCAAAATCGCTCTATGGTGCTCCACTTTGTTACACCCAAATTTTATTAATTATTTTTAATTTAATATTGTAAAAAATAATATTATAATTTATTCATTAACATAATTTTAGTATATAAAATTCTTCAATATACATATATATATATATTAAAAGTATATATATATATAAAATATTAGTATATATATCTACTATATATACTAAAAATATAAAAGAAAATATAAAATATTTAAGAGGTAAGATAGTAATTTCAAAAGTCGGGACGGGACGGAGTAGAGCAGAGCAAGCATTTATCAAAATCACCCCGCTCCACCTCGTCCCCGCTTTTAAAAAAAAAACTCTCCATTCGAAGCAAATCGGTACGAAATTCATCAGTCGGATAGAATTTTGCTAGGATTGCAAATTATGATCATTTTTGTCTTTCCTTTTTTCTGCTTTGAAATTTATGGCATTGTCATTAGTCTTCTGACACCCAATTGTGTGGGTGGCCTTTTGGGTTTGCATATAACTGCTTTGGGCCTAGAGGCATTTAGTCCTGGAGTTATATTTTGTTGCAAAATAAATAATTGAAATGAAAAAGATCGTTGGGACTGCAATCTGCAATGCATACTTAAAAAGAATGGTCTTACTTGATGAATCTGGAGCTTCCAGAATCTCCATCTCATCTGAAACAAAGGCATATATTGAGAAAGTGCGAAGACTGACCTTGGGCCTTGCGATTGTAGGAGCAATTTTGCTTTAAGGTTCAACAAAGGAATACATCTGCCTAACTGCAGCTGCCTGCCTGATAAAATCATAGAAATACAAGCTTCAAATTATGTTTTGAAGCAAGTGTAGCAGATGCTGTTTATTCAAAAGGAAACTTGAGGGAAATTGCTCCCTAGTTGCAAGCCAAGCATTAATTTATACAGTTGCTTTTACATCCTCTGAAGTCTGAAATTGGCAAGTAAATGCTCAAAATCATGATGATATCTCTGGGAAATTCTCCTTTTAAGACTACGATATCTTTGGCATTGCATTGCCATTGGTTAATCAAAATATAAAACAAAGCCATAGATTTTCTGTATCCTTATCATGCTTCAAAATCCGGTGACAGGATATCAAAATTTATTGTGGGGGTTGTTTTCTTAGATAAAAGATCTGATCTTCTGAAATATAATGAAAAACCCAAATCAAATCTTCCGGATTCTGAAAAGAATGAGAACAAATGGACATGCCTTATTGAAATAGTATGAGTTTTAAGAATCAAATTTACCAGTTTGTCATGCACAAAAATTTCTGCAGAATTATCAGCAACATTAATGGATGACTTCAATCAATCTAACATCCTCCACAAGTTTTATTGCTTTGTTAAAGACAAAGGGAAAAGGAAATGGAAAGGAAAGGAAAGGCAAAAAAAATGCAAAACATGAATGGAATAACTTCCATATTCACTAAATTGACAACATAAATAACTAAGATTGAAAGAATGTGGTACACAATCCAGTTAATGTGCTTGTCAGAAAATTTGTGTGTATAGTCACATCCTGAAAAGCATTCCAAGTAGCTCAGATGTCAATTCTTTGATCCATCATTTATTTGTTGCTTTCTATATGAAACTGTTTCTAGTAACCCAACTCCATCAAACTCTTCAATCCACTCCTGGACTCTTGAAAATCAGTTGAAAAGTGCATAAAACATTAGTTTTACTTTCACATTAATCTTTCACACCATTCTCAGTCCTTGTTACATGCATCATACTTCATATAATTTTCTTGTTTGACTGTCAAATTCTACTATGATTTAAACATTTTATTTTTTGGTTTTTGAAGCTGCAAGAAAAACTAAGAATCTAATAATCTATCAATAGATCACACTCACTTAAAATTGTTGGCATGATTTAAGCATATTTTGTCAATAAAACATGAAAACCATTAGACTGTTGGCCCCCAGATCCAATTTTGTTCATTCAAATCAAACTGTGATATCTAACTAATTGGTTCTAAGATTAAGCAAGGAATTCAAATCTGTTTTAAACACCCCAAAAGAGATTTTCATATCTACCCAAACATATTTCATAATCACCCCCTTACCCAAAAAAAAAGTTAAAAGTAAAATCCTGACATCTGACATATTTGAACAATCTTCAACTTAGACTAGGGCATATGTACTTTATTAAAAAAAAAAAAAAAACCATGGCTAGCCAAATTGCTTTTAAGGAAGAAAACAGAGTTGGAATATCAAAGGCAAAGAGTTGAGTTGAAGGGGAAAAGTAGTAGCAGAATATATAAAATTTATAAAAGTAAAACAGGATAAATGCTGCAGGGAGATAAAAACACATGGATGAGAGTTGTTTTTGTCGTGGATGGCCTGTCCAAGGACCGAATAATCTACTCGACTTATATATATTGGTTGGGTTTGAGTAAGATTTTTTTTCTTTGCACAAGTTCGGATCAACTTAATTCGGATTGATCCGGTTCGATCCAAATTATTATTTATTAATTAAAATATATTTTTATTTAAATTTAATTATAAAATATATATATATAAATTAATATAAAAATAATATTTTAATAATTTATAAACAATAAAACAAATTTACGAATCGATTTAAACTTGTGTAAGGAAAAAAAAAATTGACTGTTACCCGACCCGATTCATGTACAAATCTATCGGTGACTAGCTATAACTTGATATTCTCTTCATTGTTCTTCAAACAAAAACTGTCAACTTCCATTTTATTGATGGTTGGAATGTCATTTTCAAAAACGAATAAGGACTAAATAAGAACATAAGTCTCTCTCTCCCCTTAATTTTACGTTTTTTTTATACGTTATGGATTAATCATTCACATTCTATTTTTTAATGGATTTTGTTAACAAGAGTATTTCAATAACACAAAATTAAAGTGTTTTTTATAATAATATTTTTATATTAAATATAATAATTAATTATTGTATATATTATCAAGTTAAGACACTACTTTATACTATGATAATCTTTAAAAGTATCTTAAAAATATTTGTTAGAGAAATCTTTGATTTTTTTTTTAAAGCTTGTCCTTCTGTTTGTCCCCTAACAATTTTAAAGCATCATCTAGAAAGTTGTAACCTCTTTCAATAACCCTGTTGTAGCATTTTATATATAATTTCTGATAATCTATATTTTGCCGTGAATAAAAAATTAGACTGGATCGATTGGTCGATTGAATCGAAAATTGATGATCTGTTCGATCCAGTATTATATATAAAATTGAGCTTTTTTTGAATTGGTGAAAACCGGTTTAACTGAATAAAATCGGTAAAAAAAAAATATATATTTTTTAATTTTTTTTGAAAGTGTTGAGATTTGAACCTTTAATATTTTGGTTTTATATTAAAGTTTATACCACTAAACCAAATACATATTTTTATTAATTATTTATTATATTTATTACTTATTTAATATTAAAATTTTTTTTTATATATTTAAAAATATTTTAATTAAATCGGTCAATCCAACCAATTCAATCGATTAGAGCGAAAATCAAAAGTCTAACTGATTCAACCTTTGATTCGATTTTTGTAACCTTGATATTTTGGCTTATTCAACCCTTCCTTTTTTTTTTAATTCTATTAAACCAAAATTATTATATCTCTTAAAAAAAAATTGGGTCATGCACATGCAACTAGATCATCATGTTGATAACGATAAAATATATATAATAAACTATATAAATCAGGATTATCATCTTTGTCATCACTTATCATCAAGGTTTGAGAGTTGAAATTCAGAAAATTAGCATCAAAATTTTGATAATAATATAATAAAGGAGAGAACAGATTCCATACGTGTGTTTTAAGTTGGGATTATTAAAGTTGGATTTGCCTCCAAACACATGATTTTGAATTAATTGTAAATAAAAAAGTATTACTCCTATTAAAAATGTAATATATTTGGGTTTAATCTAAATGGTTTATTTATTATTTTTAAGTGACAAGTTTTTATAAAATTAAAATTTTATTCTAAACATTTACAATTTCTGTTCTCTCTTTTCTCTTTAATCTTCAACTTTCCTTATAAAAGATATATATAATGCATCTGTTAAGATTGTCAATTCTGTTACATCCAATTTAAACTTAAACCAAATGATTCATTCATTCTTTTTAACAGATGAATTTATGCAAAGTTAAAATTTAATTCCAATACTTGTAATTATCCTTCTATTTCTTTAGGTTATGAACTTCTTTATTTATATATATATGAATTATTATTCTATATACTGACAGTGAAACTTTTTAATTTTGTATCATGAAAACAAAAATATTAGTTGATTTGATTAGTACATTGAGATTAATTTATTCAAAATGTAATGAAAGATAAATACATTAATTTGAAATATTGGATTTAAAATCTCATTTTATGCCTTGAATACAATTTTTTTTTTCATTCAATAATATATGGTTTGAGACTTGAGAGATTCATTGAATATATCCTTCTTCTTTTTTTCTTTGTCTTTAAACCACTGTTTGGCTTTACCTATGTGCTAATGCTATGCCTAGAATGTGATGTTTCAAACTTATAGGATGCAAAATATATGAGAAATTATTTTATTTATTATCGGTAAAATTTTTAAATTTCAGAAATGTATTAGTAGAATGACATATGTATATTAAAAAATAAAAAAATAATAATAATTTAAAAAAGTGAAATATATGCATGGTAATCTTTTAATCTCTTTTATATAATTAAAAAATTTAATCACTAATATATAAAAAACGAACTCTCTATATATATAATTCTAAAGAAAGAAAAGCTTGATTTCAAAATTAATATAAAAACAAGAAAAGAGTGAGACTTGGGTCACTTAGCAGACAAATCAATTCTTTAGTTTTAAATCTTTCAATACATACGTAGGTACTAGGTAGTACCATAAATTATGCTGTAGCTAGAAATATTGTAACACACGACCATTCCCATTCAAGTCAAGGTTAAAGGTTTTATTTTTTAACCTAATAACCAAATCATTTACACCTGAAAATATATAAGTAATCAAACGGTCCTTAAATTCTTATTAAAATCCATATATTAATTAAAAAAATTAATTGATTTTTCATTAATTCGTTGCCTAGCTAGGGTTATAGTTAAACCTATTCAACGGTCGAATTGCGGCTCGAATTTTTTTTATTTTTTTATCCAAATTCGGATCGGATCCAAAAACTCATCATATCATTATTCAAAATAATATTAAAATATATTTTTTTAAAATTTTATATTAATATTTATAATTAAATTTAAATAAAAATATTTTTTATTAATAAATAATAATTCGAATCGAACCGAATCGAATCAGCTCAAATTAAAAAAAAAAAAATGATGTCCTAGCTCATATAATATACAAGAAAGGCATAATTTTTCAATCCATATAAAGTCTATCACATCAAAGTCAAGGCCTCCATTCTTCTTTTCTTTTAAAAGTAAAGTTCTCTTTCATTAATACTAGATGTATTAATTACGTAGTTTGCAAATTGAAAATAGATTGATTGCGGCTAAGATCAAAGTGTAAATATATAGTTAATTAGTCTTTAATATTGTGCTAATCATTATTATAAACCCTACTATTATATGAAAAAGAATATGCAACTTGATTTTAAAAAATTTAAAGAATTTATAATTAATTAAGGCCAACAATTTTGATTGGAATTCCGTTCAACAACAAATTCTTGATATAAAAAAATAATTTCATGTAGGAAAATAAAGCATAGGAAGGAACCATGCAGCCTCGTATTACGTACGTGTAGAAAAACTATTATTTTTCTTATTTTCTTCGAAATTTTATAAGATTATTATATATTTTCTAAGACAAAGAAGGATGCAGTTTTGGTCGTTTTGAGACAAAATTTGGAGACTCCAGCATAGGTTTTTTTTATCCAAATATAGTTGATTTTAATTTTATTTATTGAAATATTGTTTGTTTCAAATTATTTTTTAAAATTCGTTTTTTTTAATCAGTTGAAAAATCGTCATGGCCCATGGCGATTTCCCAACGGTAAATTTTTTATTTTTTTTAAAACAAAATTGAAAAATCGTCATAGGCCATAGCGATTTTTCAATTTAATTTTAATTTTATTTTTATTTTTTACCTTGAAAAATCACCACCGTCGATGACGATTTCCCAAGAGAATTCTTCACAAATTATGAAGAATTCCCTTGGGAAATCGCCACCGTATATATATATATATTTTTAAGTATTTTTTTAATATATATATATTTTTTATTCTTTTAAAATATGGATTGAACCCATGTATGGTATCAACACCACATTTACTTGTCCAAGTCCGGCCCGGCCCGAAATATGGGCCTCAAATTTTGTCCAAACCCGTTTAAGCCCATCCATATTATTTTTTTCTATTTTTTTGAATAATATATATTTATTATTTAATTTTGAATAATTTTATATTTTTTTCTTTTATTAAGTTGTTAAACATGTACAACTTAACATATTTTTTTAATATTTACATTATAATATTATATATATTTAATTTTTATATGACATAAATTATATAATATATATAATTATAAATAATATATTATTTAATTAGAAAATCGGCCGGGCAAAGCCGGACTCGAGCTTTGAATTTTGGAGCCAAGGCTCTGTCCATATTTTAAACGGGCCTAATTTTTTTTGCCCAAATCCATTTTTCGGGCCTAATATTTTTGTCCAAGCCCTCCCAAATATGGGCGATCCTTCGGGCTTGGACGGGTAGCCCAGCCTTTGGACAAGTTTAAATGGTGGTAAGGACCGTGGCTACCCGTCCAAGCCCATTTAAAAAATTAGGCCCGTTTAAAATATGGGCGGGGCCTTGGCTCCAACATTCAAGACCCTAGCCTGGCCTAGCTCGTTTTCTAATTAAATAATATATTATTTATATTTATATATATTATGTAATTTATGTCATATAAAAATTAAATATATATAATATTATAGTGTAAACATTAAAAAAATATGTTAAGTTGTACATGTTTAACAACTTAATAAAAGAAAAAAATATAAAATTATTAAAGATTAAATAATAAATATATATATTAAAAAAATTAGAAAAAAAATAATATGGGCAGGCCTAAACGGGTTTGGACAAAATTTGAGGCCCATATTTCGGGTCGGGCCGGACATGGACAAGCAAATGTGGTGTTAATACCATACATAGGTCCGGTCCATATTTTAAAAGAATAAATATATATATATATATTAAAAGAATAAAAAAAAGAAACAAACTTACGATAACAAATAAATAAATATATATATATATATATATATATATATGAACCTTGGGAAATCGCCACCGTGGGTGACGATTTCCCAAGATAAAAAATTTAAAAAAAATTTAAAATTAAGTTGGAAAATCGTTATAGGCCATGACGATTTCCCAACTTTGTTTTTAAAAAATAAAATAGAATTTACCTTTCGAAAATCGTCATGGCCCATGGCGATTTCTCAACTGGTTAAAAAAATGAATTTTGGGAAATAATTTAAAACCAACGGTATTTCGATAAATAAAAATAAAAACAGCAGTATTAAGATAAAAAAAACCCTTCAACATAGCGGTCGAAACCGCACGTGGTGATGGTTGGCACGTTCTGATCAAGTACAATTTATATTATTTCAATTTCGAAATATGTTTGATACGAATATATATTCAATATAGATTTATTTAATTTTTAAAGAAAAATCATATATTTCAAAGATTATACCCTATACATAGGCGAATTGAGGGGGCCTGGTAAGGGCTTAGCCCTCCAAAATTCATGAAAATCCAATTAGAAATAATCTTTCTTAACTAAGAAAAAAAAAATTCTAATTTGACCCCTCAATATTTTTAATTTTGACAACTTCTTTGCTAATTAATACATGAATATAATTAAACTGTTAAATTTGTCGATTTTAAATTTTATCATAATTAATTTGATTCTCTTTAATATTTTACTTAATTAAATATTATTATACATAATATTTACTTCTTTAAATTAAGAAAATTTCTTCTCAATTAATCAAAAAAAAATTCTGATATCAATTATAGTATGTCAATTAATATTTTCTTTTTTGGTAGTAATAAAAAAAATAATTTAAAAAAGTTGAACTATTATAATCTTTATACAAAAATAATTACATAGTAAATTTTTTTTATATTTTCTTTTTTTTTAATTCTTTCAATTTTTATGAGAATTACATTAATAAATCAAAATTACTGTCTCATACGTTATTTTTATTTTTACATTAATTATTTTTATATTGAGCAGCCCCAAAATAAAATTTTTGGTTTCACCTCTGTCCTATATTCATATTCAAATATGTGTTGAATATAAATATTTTTAAAAAATAAAAAATAAAAAATTTGAATAACATGTAAGTTTTTTTTTAATGCCAAATTTTTCTTCAGTCAAAGTCATATATGACCAATCTTGGTCAATTTCAATGGATCTATTTCTTTGTTTGATGATGTGGCTGGCCGTTGCTTAAGGGAAACAAGGATTTTCCTTTCTTAGTGTTAGTTTAGATTGCTAATGAAAAAAATTTGGATTAAAAAAAGTTTATTTAAAAGGTGTGGTTTAAAATTTTTTAAGTGTTTGATATTGTTGTGAAAAAGTGTTGTGAGAAATTGAAATATAAAAAAAAAAATATATGTTTAAAATAATAAAAATATAAAAATGTGAGAATAATAAAGTCATTTTATTCAAAAGTCGACTTCTAAAGCTCAAAAACTCTATTTTTCTTACTTTTTGGTTTGGATTGTCAAACTATGATTTCAACTACAAAAACCAAATTTTTTTTTACCGATTTTAACATTGTGTTTGCAATGAAATGCAACTTTTGATCTCAAAAATTGTACCAACAATAATATTAAACGGTGGCTTAGACCAATATGGATATGGCCTGTCAGATACCTGGGGGTACCATTAGTCACTAGAAGATTAACCATGACAGACTGTGAGCCACTTTTGGAGAAGGTGACAGCAAGGGTTAGAGGATGGGCAACAAAGTTCTTGTCTTACGCTGGAAGGCTTCAGCTTATCCAATCAGTTCTGTTTCACCTGCAGAACTTCTGGTGCAGACATTTTGTTCTGCCCAAGCAGTGCATAAGGAAGTTGATGCAGCTATGCTCAAGCTTCTTATGGAAAGGGAAGGAAGGCCAAGCTAAGGGAGCTAAAGTTAGTTGGAAGTCTATTTGCCTGCCAAAATCAGAAGGGGGACTTGGTGTAAAGGACACTGTCACTTGGAATCAGGCATGTATTCTAAGGAATTTTTGGGCTGTACTGATTGAAGCAGGCTCCCTATGGATAGCCTGGATCAAGACTTATGTGTTGAAGGATAGAGATCCATGGCACATCTCTATCCAGAGTGGGAGCAGTTGGAATTGGAGGAAGATCATGCACTTGAGAGAGGTGGCTGCCAGAATAGTTCTCACAACTGCTGATGGAAGCTGCAAATGGCCTTTCCCTGAGGGAAAGTACAAAGTGTCAGCAGTGTGGAACAAGATCAGACCTTCAGCTGGGAAAGTGGCTTGGTATAAGTTGGTATGGTGTAATTTTAATATCCCTAGGCATTCTATGCTCTCCTGGATGGCAATCCTAAATAGATTGGCAACAAAGGATAGACTTATCTCCTGGGGAATGGCAGTGGATGATAAATGTTTGCTGTGCAAACAAGAGAGGGAAACCAGGGATCATCTATTCTTCACTTGCTCCTACTCGAAACAGATATGGCAGAGAGTGATGGTTCTTTGTAGGTTAAAAAGGCAGGTTGCATGTTGGAATGTAGAGCTTCAATGGGCCTCTGTCAACCTCAGAGGTAAAGCTCTAATCACAACAATATTGAGGCTAGCTTGGAACGCAGTTATCTACCTAGTTTGGAAGGAAAGAAACAATCGTTTGTTCAACTCAACTGAGCAAAAGGAGGAGCACCTCACTGAGCAAGTGAGAGACATGATCTCGACCAGGTTAAGTGATCTTAGGAAGATTAAAAGAGATTCAGTTAATACGTTTTTATGTAATTCTTGGAGGTTAAATGCAGACATGTTTGTCTAATGGCATTGGTTTTCTGATTTATTTAGCTAGGCTAAGCTAGCTTTGTAACATGTAGCAGCACTGCTGCTTTCTTGGATAAATGAAAATCTACTTATCAAAAAAAAAAAAAAATATGGATATGGTAGCTGGCTTGGCCAATTACACTCTAACATTTTTCTATTTTAAGCTTGGTTGATTATAAAGGAGATTTGTTATAAGATGCTTTCGTTCAAAGCCTAAAACTCAACTAATATTAAGTCCATATTAGAAGAAATTAGCTTAGATATTTTCAATTAATATATATGATCAAATGTTAAATATACATTCCATAATAAACCTATATAAATAAAGCATATATGGTTTAACACATATTATTTATCCTTCTAGTAAAAGTTCAATATACAGGAACAAAATTCCTAAAAAAAGACGAGTGAAAAAATTAGGCTAAAATACTAAAAAAATTCTAAATTATTCCAGTTTAATTAAATAAATTTTTATATTTTTATTGTACTTAACTCAAATAAACTTTTATCATTTGATTTATATCCAAATAAAATTTTATTTCAAATAAAAGGTTAATTAATGTTAAAGATTTATTTATGTATAAACTAAAAGTTAATTTTTTTTTTGTTATTTTAGTTAAAAAATTAAAAAAATAATATTAACCAATGTCTAGTGAGTTAATGGCACTAGTTAAGATGATATTCATAAAAAATATAATTAATATATCATTTTTTTAATTTAATAAAATTACTGTATTAAATAAAAAACTAAAATAATAATTAATTAATCTTTAATGGATGTCTAACTGTCTATAAACACCAGTTAACGAGATAAAATTAAATCTCACCCAGTGATTAAAAAACCATACCGGATCGATCGGTCCGATCGGTTGAACCGGAAATCGGTGATCAGTCTTGTCCGATTGACATATTAAAATCGGATTTTTGTCGAACCGATAAAGAACCGATTCAACAAATAAAAAACCGGATTGAACGGGTAAAAAATCAATTTTATATGTATTTTTATTTTTTTTCAAAATTTTATTTGTAATTAATAAGATTTGAATCTTTAACCTCTTAGTATTAGATTAAAAATCATACCATTAAGCCAATTTTATTTTTTTATTAATTATTAACTATATTTAATATTTATTTTGTGTTTAAATATTTAAAAAAAGTGTTTTATCGAACCGACCGATTCAACTAATTGAATCGATTGTCAAAAATAAAAAATTTAACCGATTCGACTTTCGATCAGATTTTTTTAACATTGATCTCGCCTTCCTCTTATTCACTCACTTCTATGGAAAAGAAAGTTAAAAGAATTAATCTCACAAGTTATTATAGTATACTAACACTCATAACCAAACATAAATACATGAGGGGTAAAAGTAGACTGGAGTTGCCCATATCTTCAGATTCTTGGCACTTGGCAGTGGAAAAAGCCAAACACGTGTATAGATCAATAATGCAAATAAATTTATAAAACACTGCCAACTTTATACTCTAAAATATAATTATAATTATAATTAATTAATGCCGCAACATGAGGGAAATCCAATTAAAAATCATTAATCATATATATATGCATGCAGCAGCCAATGTCCAATTAAATCCTAATTAAAAAAAGAAGCAAAGTTAAAGTAAAACAAAAATCAAAATCTCAAAGTGCAATCCAAGTAGATTTTCAAAAGGCAAAAGGCATATATTTAGATCATTAGTGATATGTTAATTTATTTAATTAATACTAATAACCATTAATTAAAAAATCAAACAAGATCGGTTGGTCGAATCGGTTAAATCAGAAATTGATGGTCAGTCCGGTCCGAAAAATATATTAGAACCGGATTTGTATCGAACCAATAAAGAATCGGTTCAACCGGTTAAAAATCGAATTGAACCGATAAAAAATCGATTTTATATGTATTTTTTAAAAAGAATTTATTTATAATTAATAAAATTTGAACCTCTAATCTCTTAATATTAAATTAACGACCATTAAGCAAATTCATTTTTTTTGTTAATTATTAACTATATTTAATATATATTTAGTGTTTATTTAGTGTTTAAATATTTAAAAAAGGAGTTTTATCGAATCGATCGATCCAATCGATTGGACCGAAAATCGGAGGCCTGATCGGTTCGACTTTCGATCCAATTTTTTTAACATTGCTAATAACTAAGAAAGGGATTAAGATTAAAGAGAGAGTGTTTAGTTAAGTAGTGTAGTACTAAAAACTAGACTGGCTAATATGTGTATTTATATCGTGTTTATATTATTTTTTTGTGTAATAATTATGTTTAAAGTATTATATATTCATATGAATTTTGACTCGTTAATAATTTATGCTATATAAATTTTCGACAAATTCATATATTTGTGTCATATTCATTTTTATCATATTTTAATTATTTTTTATATCATATTTATATCGTATAATTACATCGTGTTCAAAATTATCAAACCTATTAAAAACTCACCTTCCTTGAAGGAACATAAAGGAAAAGAGAAAAAAAAAGGAAGTATTGACTTTACGCAAGACTTATCCAAAGGTTGTTATCATCATTTATAATTATTTTTTGAATTTATTTTATACTGATAATAAATTATTTGATATCACCTATTAAAATATATAATTATTTGTATTTATTTATATTTTTAATTTTTTTAAAATTATTTATTTATTAATAAGGTGTTATCATATGATTCATTAATCGTGTATATATTTATACACTAATAATGTATTAAATATAAACTCTTATTTTTTTTAATTATTATTTTAGTACATGTCTAGGACCAGTGTATCCGTTTTGGACAAGAAAAAAAAGTCTCAATCTTGTCTTTTTATACTAATATGTTTCCTTCACTACTTTTTGTTAGAAAATATTAATTTTCCTTTACTACTTTTATGAGCCTTTTATTATTTCTTTTGAGAAAGGAACAAATGATAATGTAAATTGTACTGGCTGTTGATATTGCAAATTATTGGATTTAAATTTTTAACTTTATCTACCCTTGAAAAAAAAAAAAAACCTCTAGCTAGCTACTCAATCTTACTTTTTTAATTTAAAAGTTGAAATTAAATTTATCAATTTGTGTATTCATATCATAATTATATTATTTTTTGTGTTATAATCGTATTTAAAATGTTATATATTTACATAAATTTTGACACGTAATAATTTATTTTATATAAATTTTGATACGTTCGTATATTCGTGTCATATTATATTTTGTATCGTATTTTAATTATTTTTTTATATTATATTCGTATCGGATCCAATGAAAAATTATTGGTTTCATCATGTAAATTGATATTTAATGATTTTTTATATTATTCATAAAAAATAAAAATAAAAGTTTTTTTTTCTTTTTTGAAACCATTAAAGAGGAGATCAGATTCAAGTTGGTAGGCTTAAAAAACATAGAACTTGATAATGTAAATGCTAACCTCTGTTCTGAATGGGGCTTAAGCAACTCTAGTTTTCTTTTATTGATGTAAAGCTAGCTGAGTAGCTAGTTTTCAGTTTTGATGTAGCAGAAATATCCTCTACTTCTTGGATATATAAAATGACACTTATCCAAAAAAAAAAATAATAAAAGTTTTAAGAAGAATATAGAAACTACATAATTCATAATGCCCATATGAAATATAATGGTTTGGAAAAATAAAAGGTGAAGAACATTATTACATCAAGAAGAAAATGAAAGAGAAAACAAAAAAGATAATTTGGAAAATTAAAAGAAAAGAAAAGGAAATTTCAATTTTAATGAATTCTAGTCGGCCACTAAAGAACAAGTGGGCAAACATTTTGCTGCTGTCAACTGGATGACGTCATCCTCTCTCACAATTTGGAAGCACCATTAATCAAAATATTAATCACGTGTCTTAAATGAACTTTCAAAGAAACTCATTCCCTAAAGTATTAAGAAAAAATTACAAAACAATAATTAAAAAAAAATAATGAAAATCCCACCATCATTATTAACTAATAAAAACTTAAACAAATCCAAACCGAAAAAATCCGCCGACTCAAAATGCATGTATCTATTTTTCCTATATAAACCCAATTTCCCTTTGAAATCCAATGATTCAGACTCCTCAATTCTCAGAATTCCTCTCTAATTTTTCTTCTTTCCTAAAACAAAAGTAAGCCAAAGCTGAAATTTGAATTTTCAGTTTAGAAAAGTTAACAATTTTCGTTATGGAAATGTACCCAAGTACGAAAGATTCCGATTTAGTGATGCTGGACTCAATTCGGCGACACTTACTCGGCGACCCATCAGACCTCCGACTCACTACTTCAAATGATTGTACCAACGCGGCTCCCCCTATGTTTTGCAGGAGCTCCAGCTTTAGCCGCTTGTACCCTTGTTTGACTGATACCTGGGGTGATCTCCCACTCAAAGAAAACGATTCTGAAGACATGCTTGTTTTCGGATTCCTTCGAGATGCTTTAACCGTCGGCTGGGCCCCATCCGATAACTGTTCCACGATTTTCCCGCCGATTAAACCGGAACCCCAAGAGATTTTAATGGAGACACCGGTGAAACAGGTTGATTTGGCGGCGAAGACGGCGGTTCCCGCGGTGGTTCCGGCCAAAGGGAAGCATTACAGGGGAGTTAGGCAAAGGCCGTGGGGGAAGTTCGCGGCTGAGATTAGGGACCCGGCTAAAAATGGGGCTCGGGTTTGGTTAGGTACTTTTGAGACAGCTGAGGATGCGGCTTTGGCTTATGATAGAGCGGCTTATAGGATGCGTGGCTCAAGGGCTTTGTTGAATTTTCCATTGAGGGTGAATTCCGGGGAGCCTGACCCGGTTAGGGTAACGTCAAAGAGGGCGTCACCGGAGCCGTCTACGACTTCGTTCTCTGCCTCAGAGAATGGGTCGCCGAAAAGGAGGAGAAAGGTGGCTGCCTCGGCTCCGGTTGTGGCTTAAGCCGGGTTAGATATGGGTTCTGAGCGGAAGTTAAGTATCAAGTTGGATCGTATACATGGGGCGAACAGCTATTAGTCACTTATGCTGACGTGGCAGTACGAACATCCCCTCAGTTTCATGGAAGTTTTGTTGAATGGGATTTTTTTTTTTTTTTTTCTTCTTAAAAATGGTGTTAACAATGTGCTTATAATAGGCACATTCTAAAGGAAAATGTGAATATTACCTTCAATTTTTCTCAATTATTTTATTTTTTATTTAATGGGGAACTTAGCTCCTTGGCATTCTTGCATGAAATGCAACTTTTATTTAGTATATATAAACCAATAATAATTTTGTCAAATTATGACAAACAAGAATTATTTCAACTACCGTCATTGATTTTAGAATGTATTAAAAATATATATTCTTTTAAAAATAAAATATGTGATAATTTTTTAATTTATTTATAGAATTAAAAAACTTTAATGTTAGTGTATAAAAAATGAACTCTTATGACAAATTCAATGATAAGTAGTTTGTTTAAAAAGTGTATATTTACCGCAAAACTAAATGTAGGAAATGATAAATGAAAGAAAAATCAGGATGCCAAAGAAAAATATTAATAGTTGTAATTTCAAAACCAATTATTATGTGTTTGTATCTTTATTCTTGATTTATAATTTAAATATGTTACTCATGATATATATAAAAAAAAATAAAGATTTTTTAATAATTTTTTTAAAAATAAGGCATTTTGGTCTATTTTCTACAAAGGAAAATAACCTTTCATGTTTAGAAATGCATTGTTATTATAACTAATAGTGTGTTTAGAAGCATTCTGTGTAGATTATGAGACACCGCTTTTAATAAAAAAAAAATCAAAGAGGTTGATGGATATTCTTCTAGTGCTTAAAATGGGCCAAAGGAAGGGCGTATTAAAGCTTATCTCCAAAGGATTAAATTGAAGCACCATCTCCCATGTCCATATCTTTCTTTTATTTTATTTTTTCTTTTCTTTTCTTGGGTCCATCTTACTCATTCTCTTTTTTTTTTTAAATTGATAATTTCGGATATAATATGATTACACGACACAAAAAAATATATAAATATACGAACGTATCAAAATCTATATAACACGAATTATTCACATGTCAAAATTTATATAAATATATAATATTTTAAATACGATTATGATATAAAATAATACGAACACGGTATACGTAAATTACCAAATTTACTTTATTTGGTGAGAAACTTTTTTCAAATATAATTCAAAATTCTGTGGGACTTTTTTTAAAAAAAAATTTGAACAATAATTTTGGTAACCTTAATGAAGTTTAACTCTCTAAATTCAACTTAAAAATATAAGGGAAATGCAAAATGCTTCACGAATTTAATGCAACAAACTTTTAAATTTGACGAATTTGCACCTTTTGAGATGAGGAAATAGTTGTAAACATTAGTGATTTTGAAATCAAATTTCAAAATTTACTTATTGTTAATATTTCCTCTAACCTTAAAATAAAAAAAAAAGCACTAATTAATAGTATTTGAACATTTAACTCAATAATTGATGTATTATTTTTTCTTGTTTCAAAAAGCATGTTTTGAATCTCATCTTTTCCAAATAAAAACATTATTTAATAGATTTACGCAATAAAATATAAGAAAATGCTAGTTAAAATAATATTTTTAAAAAGTACAATTAATAAATTATTATTTTTAATTAATACAAAAAATATTTTTAAAATTAAAATTAAATAATCTTTAATAGATATTTATAAACATTAATTAACCGAACCTAAAATGTATAATAGTTAACGATTATTATTACATGTATAAACGCAATAAAATGTAATTGAAATTTGATATTTCTCGGAGTTAGCAAGACTTTATGAACTAAGTAATAATTAATGATGCCAAAAGGGTCTCAATTTTTAGTGTAAAACAAAGGCGAAGTCATAAAAACACTAGTATGTATTTAATAATGGATTTTGTTAACGAGTGTCCTAAGGGCACTCTTTAAGGTTACTAAATATAATAATTTCTTTATTCAATGCATTGAAAATGATGAATAAATTTGTTAATTTTTGCATTTAATACAAAATTATTACTATAAATAATATATTAACTAACCTTAAAGAGTGCCCTAAGGGCACTCGTTAGCAAAACCCTTTAATAATTTATGTTCACATATATCTCGTGTAGCAATGACATAAAAAAAAAAAGCCAAAAAAAACCTATATATTAGAAAATACTAAACAGCTTATTGGAGATAGAGAAGAAGAATAAGATCGCGTCAACCTCAAGGAAAAATGACGCACACGAGCACGGTTAAAGACAACTTCAATGGTCAATGACAAAACGGACGCACAGGAGCGTGGTTAAAGATAATTTCGAGAGTTCAGACAGAAAATATCGGGATCGCAATGGATAGTGCGAATTTGAATATTTATAATTATTCAATTTTTTTTATGGATTTGAATAAAATACGGATTCAAATATTATAATTACTATCCGCAGCAGATGCGGATATGAAATCTCAAATATCCATTATCCGAATTTGCATTATTTATGCGGATAACAAATTTAGATATTCGAATTCGCTTACTTTTGCGGATTCGAATTCGGATATCTGAATCCATTATCCGTTTATTTGAATTTAAAATTAATCTTCTTTTTCTTTTTATTTAAAATTCTTTTTGACTTATTGAATTCGAATATTTAGCGGATTCGGATATCCGACGGATAATATTATTTAATTCGGATTTAGATAGTAATATGCGGATAATAAACAGATTCGGATTTTAAAATAATTTTACGGATTCGAATATTACAAAAAAAAATAGATATCCGATCAGTATGTAAAGATATTTGAATTCGAATATTTCAAAAATAGTAATTATCAATTACACTATGTTATCTATATAATAGCTTTTTGACATTGAAAATTTGACTTTTGATTTTGTTCACATTTCAAACTTTTGTTCTAACTTCTAAGCCATTCAATGAAAAAAAAAAAATTAATGCTTTCACATTGAGTTTCAATTCAAAAACATGAAACAATAAACAAAACATCTTTGTACTTGTAGGAAGATTTGTGTTTATTTTTGCTAAATTGCTGACCTACTAGATTGTTCATGATGAAAAATACTATTAACAATGTTTAGATTTGGTCATTTTTGTGAAATCAATTTTTGGTATGAACTGAAAATTGCTTAGGTAAAGGAATATTCGAACTTTTCTACATGGATTTAATTACATGAAAATATGTTGATTTAAGGTTCATTGAGAACTTAGAATTTAAGAACAAAGTTTATTACAACCTTTTCAAGTTGAAAATTTGAGCAAGAACAAATTTTTATGAGGTGAAGGAAGTATCAATCCCCCATTATCAAATTTTACAAGCTATTAGTTTTTGTTTTGTTGGGCCTTGTCTCTATTTATCAAACCCCCACATCTCCCACCCAAAAGAATAGCTTAAGAATGCACAATCCTTATAAGCAAAATTCTACATTGATTATTATAATTTGGAAAATTAAATATGCTACAAAAGCATTGAAATGGTTTAATAATTAGACCTACTCATGGGCGGGTCGAGTTGGACTGCACCTCGAATTTGTTTTCTTCTAAACTTATCCAAACCCGACCCGTCGACCCGTTTCATTGTTTAAATAATATTATAAAAATTAAAAAGTTTACTTTTACTTTTACTTTTAATATTAATATTAATATTAATATATTTTATACTTAAATTTAAATAAAGAATATTTTTTTATTATATAAACAGTAATTAGAATCGGACCGAACTAAAATGAAAAATCTCTACTCAAGTTCGATTCAATATGAGTAGTGTTTATCGGACCGAGCGGGCTACCCGATCCTTCAACAAATCTCCTAAGATAATGGGAAAAAAATAGGGAGCAATGGGTATTATAATGGGCCTTTGATAATGGGAAAAGAAAGATAATATTGCTACAAAAGAATGCATGCAGGCACACACGTTTCTGTAGTTTACTTTCTTTTTACAGGCCTGCATTTTGGGGATTTTTTACTTGGGAAGCCAGTTATTTATTTTCTAGGCTTTCCTTGGGCTATTTTTGTCTACTCATATGTGCTAGTTGGCCTTCTAATCATGAGGATGAGGTAGTGAAGTCTGAATCCTTGCAGAAGAAAAGATTTTTAGTCATTCCTTTTTCCATTTGAAGATTGTGAGGATGACCTAACTATTGATAATTTTTACTTTTCCTCCAAAACATAATAAGCAGCTAATATTATTACCTTTCCTCCAAATCATCAAATAGGATTGTTTGCTACATGGCAACAGATACATCTGTTTGGGCTAAGTTGCCCTCATGCAAAGATAAAAGGCATATAGAGAGATATGCTTTTGATTATGTCACTGTAACTTAACATTTAGAATCTAGATTAGTTTGTAGGAAATTGATGAAAATACTTGCCATCTTAAAATGCACCCGCCACTTTCTTAGAAAGTGTAATAACATTGAAGTTGAGTGACTCGGGATTTTTCTGGATCATGCCCTTTATGACTTTCGCCGCATCCTGTTGTAAGAGAAAATAATAGCAATTAGTCCTAATCATTAAGAACATAATGCAAATGTTTATCACCTCAAATTAAGGAAAATAGGTGGGAGAATGCTGAAACCTGACATTCACACACTAGGCTCAGAGAGCCAGCAAAGTCCAATCACAAGGGTGAAACAATCTTCTAATGCAAAACGTTTTGCTTAGCACAAACAAACACAAAAAAAACAGACCTATTCTACCAGTTGGAACTCCCCAAAACCACCTTCTTAAAAGCTAAAATATTTCTTGTAAAATGTCTTTTTGACAGCCAAATAATATATGTGAAAAGGGAAATCATAAGAAATATAGAGTTTTAAGTTTTTAACTGCCAGCACAAACCTGCAATAAGCTACTTGGTGAGGAAGCACCATGCGATATTGGTCCTGACTTTCTTCCATCAAGCTCATAAAGTTCCCCTACATTAATGAGAAGAAAAATAATTAAGACCATAGCACCAAAAACAACTACATTTAAGATATTTCAAAAGCATCTCTGATGACCAAAGCAATAGAGATTGTCTTTTCCTTTCATTTTTCTTTTGTTATATTCTGAAATGAGAGAGAGAGCATGTACCATCAACACATGTGAAGCAGATAAAATGAGTGTCCACATTGTCTGAAGCCTGTCAAGGAAAATTGGTAAGACAGAACAAAAGAAATGGGATTAGACCAGAAAAATATTATTAGCACTCAGTATTGCAAAGACTCATCAATAAAGTAGCTCAGCCTTGCTATACCATATTGCTCAAATAAAACCTTGATGTGCCATATTTTGGAGATCTGTATCCTACCCTAACTTCAAGATGTTCTAGTTTTACATTAACGGAATCAAGTAGAAAAAAAATTACTTATAATAGATTTACCTCTGTTTCACCAGCTGTAGCTGCTACAGAGTGAGCAACTTCCATTTCTGTTTCTTTCTCAAGAAATGCTGCACGCTATAAAGCATACAACAATTTGAAATCAGCAATGACGAATTACAAAACATGCAGGCCAAAGCACACACACACATGTGCATGCAGAGAGAGAGAGAGAGAGAGAAGAAGTAGAACCTCCAATGGATCCTTGCTTGCAGTAGATTTAAAAAACCTATCTAAAAATGATCCCTCTTCTGAAAAAGACAAGGAAAAAAATAGTTATTGGATGTGTTTCACAAAATAGGCTAATAACTACCTAATACCCTTTAGTTCAATGCTCAAAGGAAGCATGATCCTAATACTGCATAGTTTGCTAAAGAATATCAAAATGAAATTCAGTTCCTCATTTTAAGACAGGAAAAGGGAAAGAATTAAAAACCTACTCATGGATACAGCATATGTCTTAATTATCATTCTCCCAATGACAGCACGTAAGCTGACATGTGATAATTAAACCGACACACGTAAAAGTTATCACACATTACAACGTATGCCATGTGAACATGTCTAACATGGATATCAAAATAAGCATTACTAATCAATAGATGATGAATATTAGACCCAACTTACGAAGCTTGATTTCTGAAGTGATATTTCCAACACCGTGAAGAAGCCCTATTGTTCCACAAGCATTTCCCACAGTTTGTTTCATGAAATAAACTTTACTGCTAGCATCCTACAGTCAAAACAAAAATGAGAACGATTTTCAATTGGATCATACAAAGTTAGAATTTTCATTTTATTCTGCATCTATTCATTTAGTTTCAGGAAAGTTAAAAAGGGGAATAAAAAATTTTCAACTTAATTTTGCGTTCTCTTAATAGTGCTTTTCCCTTTTCAATTCTACTCCTTGTACTTGGTTATTTGATGAGCTCCATCATAAAATAGAGTTGTTAGTCTCATCCACCAAGTAAATTCAAAGTTATGAATGCTAACCACAAAATATACAAATTTCTGGTTCACAAGTAGGATATCTGTAGAACCTAAGAGATCTTTTGCACCAAGAAGAGATCATAATCATCTAGCAATCATAAGGCAGAACTACACAAGTTCGCACAGTTTAAGTTATAACTGTTTTTATGGTCTAAACTCTAAACATTTCCGATCAATCTTGACAACAGTCTGATGCAAAACACAAAGCTAGAATATGATATTAGATTAAAAAAAAAAAAACAGCATTGGACTTACTCTTTTCTCATTATCCTGCTGCAATCTCTCTTCTTCGGTCTGAAAACATTCAAACCATTGAAACAGACAACTTGTTTTAATTTATGTGTATCAGTGAAGTTAATTTTCAAGATACAGCCCGAATAGGCGACTACTAATGCAGGAAAGAACTAAAGTTTTCAGTTGAACACACCTGAGAAGTTATTGGAAAAAGAAAAAGCACAGCAAGAACAGGCTGTGGAACCATTGCTAGGAGTTCATCCTCCAAGCCGTAAACATCACAGCACTCTGCCTCATCCTCTGGAAGACCCAGACCCCAAAGAAACTGCAGAATACCATTATTACCAATTTCAAGGAATTAAAAATATATATTACTATTAGCAAAGACTCATAGCAATCAATTTGTTAGAGCTTATTATAAATGCAAATTCAATTTTCTTCAAAAAAAGAAAAACTAAAACCCTAACTCTCTATTCGGTTGCCGCAAATTTTTCCATGAAAAACGTTTTTTTTTTTTTGTATGTTTCCTCTCTGTTCTTTTCCCATCTTTTCTCGGTAACCAAACATTAAAAAATGGGAAAAAAAATGAAAAATGAAAAGCACCTGGTTCATGACATCGGGGTTAGCTTCGAGAGGAAGCCACCTCTTAGCAGAAGGACTTTCGTCTGAAGTTGCCATTTTGCTTTCTTTGCTTTTGCTTTTGCTAGGAATGGGATTTTAATATTTTTGATAAATAGGGTTTCAGGTTGGAGATTCGTAGAGAACTGGAAAATGAGTCGGTCTGGTTTATTCCTTGCTTTATATATAGGTTTTGGCTGGGTTTTAAATCTGATGAAGCAGACAATAAAGATGAAATTTGTTTTTTACCGCAACGTCAAACTGAAACACCGCAGTGAATAATAATAGGTAAGGTAACTCAAATAGTCCCCCTTTACTTGGGCTCTTGATGGGCCCATTATAATCTGAAGCCCAAATAGTTATAAGAGAAGGCCTAAGCGTCCGCCCATTTTCTAGGACTGTTAGTTAAGTCTAAACTATTGTTGCTCTTTTTATTTATGTATTTATATATAAAAGATATATCCGAGAAAATGTTGAAATTCGAACTTTGAATTTGTTAGATACCATATTTTAACATGAATCAACTGAACTAAATTTCAAATTCGTTGCTCTTCCTTTTTCCAATTTTTTATGAAGTTGGTTAAAAAATTAAAACTCCTTTTAGTTAGGGTTCTTCACTCTTCACTCTTCAACTATACAAGTTACTACAATGATAGTTTTAAGGCAGAAAATAAACAAATTCAAACCAAACAAGCCATTAATTTGTCATAAGAATATACTTAGGCTCCCTTTAGATGCAAGGTGGAAAGGGATTTCCCATAATGTTTAAAAGACATTCCAAGAAAAGTAATTAATCCAACAAAAGTACTTAGGAAAAAAAAAAAAAAAAAAACCACGAACAAAGGGGATGATACATGTTTTGTGGGTTTTAAGTTTTAACCTATTTTGACTCCAAAAAGCTTAACCCCATTATTTTTCTCCACTCCTCTAATCCCATCAACATATGCACCAATTCCTTGTCCAACAATGTAATTTTCTGCAACATTTCGACGTATATCGATCATGTAAAACTTTCTCCTTTCTCCTGCCTGATCTACATAGTCACATCCATAAAAGATGACAGTGTCTCTAGGATTCAAGTTATTCATTGAAACAAAGTGTCTCCAGCCTCTAGTAAACAAAAAGGCCTTGATACTACCCCAATATGAATAGCGGAAAGTCCAGGAACTATAATATTTGTCATAAAAAGTTAAATCAATCGAGCCACTTCCCATTTGACCTCCATTTAAATTGTTTCCGAGTGGGGGCAAGTACTGCAATGCATATTCCTTTGGGATGTGAAACCCTTTGATGTGAGTAACATCTGTTTGTGTCAGCTCCTTCTGAAATAACAACTGATATGAGATTCCCTTTGCATTTATTAGGCCGCCGCCGGGGCCGGATATACTTTTCCTTGCCGGAGATTGCTGTGAAAGGAAACTGGTGAAGTGAGATGAATACGTCTTATCTTTGATCATAGAGAGAATCTCCTCATCTGAGTACCAATTCTGGAATAATTTCTCCTGAGCTGTGTAAAATTTCCAAGGTAAGTTGAGGGGGGAATCACTTCTCTGCAACTTGAGAGCTGCTCTACTATAAGCAATTGCTGCTTCCTCTTCCATTTGATATGTTCCAAGCCAGTGTGCTCTGTAATTGAAGGAGATTCTTGCACCCCATTTATGATTTTCTAGTGGAAGCACCCCTTTGAATCTTGACGACTTCCTGCTGCTGCCACTGCCACTGCCGCTGCATTTGCTTCTAACTCTGTACTGTGAATTCTTCTGATATGGGATGATTTTTTTGTTTGAGTTTGATCTTCCTACCATTATTTTTCTTGAGTCTGATCTTTGAAATGAAAACAGACCGAGAGACAAGGGGTTGATGGTGAAAAAACTATTGGGCTCCTGCCATTTATAAATAGAAATCACTTTCGAGAACAGCAACTTCTACAAGTCCAGCACACAAAGGGATAGTTATGGTAACTATACGGATATGTGTCCGACACGGGTATGTTTAATTTTTTCTAAGTTTTTACATGTATTTGGAGGGTTCTTGGAGGGTCATATCCGCATACTCATGTCCAGATATGCGTCGAACGGATATTTTAAGAAAAATGAAGAGTCGGAGAAATAGTGTAACTATAGACTGGAAAACTCATCAAAGGTGATTCTGTTATGGTAGTTATCACTGACTTTCCAATCATGAACTTCAGACATTAACAAGAATGGAAAGTACAAAACAAGTTGAGACTATACTCTGTTTCTGAAATGATCTTTCACAAGACATTGTAATTGGAAACACAGAAGAGTTATTACAGGGTTGTCACTGAGCTGTCCTTGGCTTTTTCAGTATTGACAAGCTAAATTAAAGAGCTACCCATTGTTATCTGAATCACTTCATTCATGTATAATTATCAAAATTCTCAACCAGAGAATAAAGGACAGAGTTACTACTTAATGACTTGTAGCTTTCAATTCTTGAAGCCAAAGTTGGTGCTGATACTACAAACATGACAATTTTGTAAACCACATTTATGATGAAAGCTAAAAATACCTTACCTGGCATGATGTGATAAAACAGTAGAACTGGAACTTCAGACTAGGAATGGTAATAGAGCGGGATGAGAGCTGGGATTGTCTTATCCATTTCCGTTTCACTCTTTATCCACTTCCGTTTCACTCTTACATGAATGTTGAAAACATCTATTTCCATGAATGTCGATTACATCCATAACCGCTTCCCGTTACTTCAGTTCACCCCATTTTTTTACTAATTATTTTAAATTTAATATAGTAAAAAAATATTATAATGTATTTATGAACATAATTTGAGTATATATAATTCTTTAGTATAATATATATATATAAAGTATATATATAATATTAGTATATATATCTAATATATACTAAAAATATAAAAAAGATATATACATATTTTAAGGGATAAAATAGTAATTTTAAAAGACGGGGTGGGCAGTGCGAAACAAACATTTATCAAAACCGTCCCCGTCCCGCTCCATCCCGGCCCACTTTTTTTAAAAAAAAATTCCCTACTCGGAACGGATCAGTATGAAATATGTAAAATGAATCAAATTTTGTCATCCTGCTTCAGTCACTTCATATGTTCATTTCCTTCTTTTGAAACAAAACAAGTTGTCAATAATAACATTGCCATATTAACTGCTATAGCCTATAGGATCATCTTCAGCATTTATCAATATTACAGTCTATTGCACACTATACCAAAATGAGTATCTTGTTTATAATACTAGCAGTATTCTTCTCTCTTTTTTCTTCTAAATTCTAGTTGTTTATAATCAGGCCATATATGTAGGACTCTAAAGTCTAAAGCTTTTGCTGGAGCTTTTATCTACTTTTACACCTATTTTTAACAAAATAAAATTTGGGTTTGAAAAATGGAGATTTAGATCTTTGAAACAACTACCATAAAGAACAAGGATGCTTATAAAATTCCAACAACCACAGAATTGACTTTGGCATACAAAGTTAATGTAATTTATTTTTGTCATTTTAATTACTATAAAGAGTTCATCCAACATACAGACTTCTCAAAGGTCAAAAACTTAAAACAAATTGAAAACTGTTATCAGTAATAAACTTGTCTAGAAGCAGTTATTTAGTAAGAGTCTGGGTCTTTGTTATTCACCAGTATATCTCGGCTTCCGTTTTTCGGCAAATGCTGCTAAGCCTTCCAAGCGATCCTTTGTATTCAAAAGCTGTTCATAGCACTCTTCTTCTAAATCCAAAGCCGAAACCATATCTCTCTCAAGCCCTTCGTTGATAGCCCTTTTTGCCATCCTTATTGCTATTGGACCCTGTTAAGAATATGTTCATTCAAATATTCAATCATTTGTATAGGGTAACAATTAACAAAGTTCTTTTTTTCCAATAAAATGAGAGGTCAGCATCATTACTGAACACACTTTGGCCATCAATGCAAACCAAAGAGATCATTTGGCCAGTAGTTACAATTCTAAAGTTAAAGAGATGCTCTGCACTCTTCTTTAAATTAAGGGAAAATCTATGTTACTCGGACTCGGGTGTGAGTGTCGGACACGGGTATGTTTAAATTTTTCCAAGATTTTCATGTATTTGGAGGGTTCTTGGAGGATCATATCCCCATAACCATATCCGGATAAACGTCGGATATGGGTACTTAAAGAAAAATGAAGAGTCGAAGCAGCATAGGGGAAAATGATCAAATTTACCACTCTACTATATTGGGGGCTCTTATTTACCACTCTACAACATTTTTTTTTGATGCAATTCTAGTCACCTATGGATAGAAATAGAAAATTCGTTCAAGATTCTTTTTCTTTCTGTTATATATAACATGAAAAATATGTGTATTATTTAAGTAAAATGTGGTCGGATTAAACTATTACTGGGATTAACCGATTAAGTAGCAGTAGCACTAAAAACTTGAGCTACACCACTTTAAAGCCTATGGTTTTTTTTCCCCTTTTTAAGATGAATTATTAAGTAAAATGTGGTAGAACAATTCAAATATCAAGAATGAATAATGAAGACTCCATACAAATATTGGTTTTATTCAAGAAAAATTTTGTGCTATACAATCTTCATTTCACATCAATATTACATATAATATTCATATGCAACGTCAAAGAATAGAACAAGAAGAAAAGTAAATATTTACATCACAGTAGCTGAATATTTTCCTAGCAAAAGACTATAGTAGGACTCAATTACATTTAAAACAGAATTGGATGAAAACAAGATAAAACACCAGTTCCTACTTTTTGAAGAAAGCTTTAGTGAAATTTGATTTGTCAAACTTCAATATGAATGTCAAAATAAAAAGAATGGAGATAGCAAAAGGTATTTGGGGAAGAAAATAGAAGAGAATTTATTATACTTTACACATTCTTATAAACCAATTTATCTAATTTGTACTTTTTTATATTTATATTTTCTTTGATGGCATTTCTTAAAAATAAAAATACACATATTATCCATATAACAGAAAAAAAATCTTGGATGGAATATTCTATTTCCATCCATAGGTGATTAGAATTGCACCAAAAAATATAGTAGAGTGGTAAAATTGTACCCAAAAAAAAAAAAGTAGAGTGGTAAATATGGAGCTCCCAATATAGTAGAATGGTAACAAAGGAGGGCACTTGGTGGAACAAAATTAGAGTATCAGCAATCTGGCAACAGAGTGAAAACAATAAAATCCTCGATGTAATAACACATTAGAGCTGCAGTCTTTGCATTTATGATTAAACTTTACTAAAATTCATGGATGTTAATATGAACGAACTTAGAAAAAGAAAATACCACATGAATTTCCAAGCAAGAAAATTTTGAAGATGCATAAATTTTACCTTCTGGTTTATTTCCCGAGCAATTTCTAAAGCTTTGGGATGAGCTTCACCAGCAGGAACACAGTAATTGACAAGACCTGCAATATCACAGACATTTGTTCAGTACTAGAGTGGGACAGGTAGAAAACAGCTTATTGGTATGCATACCCATAGACATTGCATCCCTGCCACCAATTCTTCGACCAGTAAAGATAAGTTCCTTTGCTATTGATTTTCCAACCAATCTAGGAAGTCTTTGAGTCCCACCTGCACTGTTAAATACAGGGCCAATGAGCTACCACCTTCAGATTTTACTCAATAAAACCTGATCAAGTAATAAATATAATGTAGAATACTGAAACAAGATTTAGCACATACCCAGGAATTATGGCAAGTCCTGTTTCAGGCAAGCCCAATAATGCAATTTCCCCTAAGCAATTATTGAGGAGAATCCATTAAAAACAATTTTAAGGAAAAAAAGAAAGACCATGTAACCAGACACTTTAGAAGAAAATAAAGGCAATTATGAAATGATTAAAAATATAAGACTACCGCAGATCCTAAAATCACATGACAGAGCCATTTCAAGTCCTCCACCCAATGCTGCACCTTCAATAACAGCAATACTAGGAATTTGAAGTTCCTGAACTAAATAAATAGTAGTCCATGTAAGCACCCAATCTAAAATAAGGCCATTCCAAAGTACGCGGCAAAAACTATAACAGCATTAGTTAAGAAGAACACTTAAAAAACGTAAGGGAATCATCCAGTTAATAGTAAAAGTGTTAATCTTGCAAGCAACACTTTATGCAACAATGTTAAAAGATCGAACCCCGGACACTGCTTTAGGAAGAACAATATAGAGAAATGAGACAATTTGTTTTACGAGCACATCAAGGACACCTGACATATACTTCCGTGTATTTCAATGTTTGAAAATGTATATATCTATAGTTAGTGTTAAATTGTCCAATACCAGCCCAAGGAAAAATAAAAGCCTAACAATGTGTGGTTGCAATTGTGTGGTTTAATGTGTGGTTGTAGTTGTGTGATTTAAATGTGTGGTTGCAATTGTGTGGTTTAATGTGTGGTTGTAGTTGTGTGATTTAAATGTGTGGTTGTTATTAAACAACAATGGGTGGTTGTAATTTATTTAGATTTTATATTTGTGTGGCTTGTGTTTGTCTTGGTATTGTATAAATACCCCCTCCCTTGCATTTGTAAATCATCAAGTAGTAAGCTTCAATAAGCAATAAAAGTTCTAAGTTTTCCTAAGGAGTTCTTCTCTAAAGAGTGTAGTCTAGAGTGAAGTGTGAGCATTTGTGAGTTTTCCTAAAATCTAAACTTTCTTCTTTGAGTGGTAAAATTAGAGTTATCTACTCTAAGTTTTTCCCAACAATTGGTATCAGAGCTAGGTTGTGAGTTACTACCATAGTTACTATTCACACGTGTCACTATATACTTTTATAGTGATTGTTAACATATACGAGATTTATTCAAGTATATGGTATACGATACTATTCACGTATACGGTACTGTTCACGGTGAAATAGTTATTCAGGTACTATTTTTGGTTTGAGCGTTCTTGAGTCGTGAGGAGTTTGTACTCTACAAGTTTGTGTCTCAAAATCAAGCTTGTTCGGTATTGTTAGAGTCTTGCCGACACGATGGGTGATCTTCAAGTAGTTGGAGGAATCAAGAAGCTCAATCACAAAAATTACAACACGTGGAAGACGTGTATGATGTCTTACCTACAAGGTCAAGACCTTTGGGAAGTCGTTGGTGGTAGTTAAGTTACGAAGCCCGAGCAAGAAGATGCTCAAGGAACCTTGCGCAAATGGAAGATTAAAGTGGGTAAAGCCATGTTTGCCTTTAAGACCACAGTTGAAGAAGAAATGTTGGAACACATACAAAAGCTAGAAACGCCAAAAGAAGCGTGGGATACTTTAGATGCACTCTTTTCGAGAAAGAATGACACAAGACTTCAACTTCTTGAGAATGAATTGTTATCAGTTGCACAACGAGATATACCGATTGCTCAATACTTTCACAAGGTAAAAACGTTATGCCGTGAAATTTCTGATTTAGATCCTACAGCTACTATTGGAAATACCAGGGTAAAAAGAATAATTATCCATGGTTTGAGGCCCGAATATCGCAGCTTCGTTGCCGCTATACAAGGATGGTCAACTCAACCATCACTTGTAGAGTTTGAAAATTTGCTTGTTGGTCAAGAATCTATGGCCAAGCAAATGGGAGGGGTCTCGTTGAAAAGTGAAGAGGAAGCACTCTACACCAACAAAAGCAAAGGCAAATTCAAACAGCACGTCGGTGGTGGATCTAAAAAGTATGGTGACAAGACAAAAAGTCATCAAGGAGAAGGGAGCTCTCGTCCAGGGGGAGCTTCAAAGAATCGTAGCAACAATAAAAGATTTGAAGGTAACTGTTACAACTGTGACAAGAAAGGTCATATGGCAAAAGATTGTTGGTTTAACAAAAGGCCCGCTGAGAGCAATGCTGCTACTTCTAGTACAAAGGAGAAAAGCGAAGATGATTGGGAGGCTGAAGCATTTTTTTCTATGGAAGAGGAAGAGTTAGCTCTCACAGTAACAACGGCTGACCGAATTGACTATGAGAATGACTGGATTGTCGATTCAGGTTGCTCAAATCACATGACAGGCGATAAACAGAAGTTGCAGAACCTGTCAGAATACAAGGGAAATCGCATTGTTGTGACAGCTGATAATTCAAGATTACCGATTACTCACATCGGTAAGACGGTAGTACCACCTCGATATAGTCATAATCAGGTACTACTAGAAGATGTTTACCATGTCCAAGGCATGAAGAAAAATTTGCTTTCAGTGGCACAATTAACATCGTCAGGTCACCATATTCTGTTTGGTCCAAGAGATGTGAAGGTATATCGTGATCTCAAAATCTCAGGACAGCCGATGATGGAAGGACGACGTCTGGAGTCAGTCTACGTGATGTCAGCAGAGTCAGCATATGTAGACAAGACAAGAAGGAGCGATACAGCAGATTTATGGCACATGCGGTTAGGTCATGTTAGTTATTCTAAGCTAAGTATGATGATGAAGAAGTCGATGCTTAAGGGACTTTCTCAGCTTGACATAAGAACAGACACAGTTTGTGCAGGATGCCAATATGGTAAAGCACACCAATTGCCATACGAGGAGTCAAAGTTTAAAGCAAAAGAACCATTAGAGTTAGTTCACTCTGATGTATTTGGGCCCGTTAAGCAACCATCAATTAGTGGAATGCGGTACATGGTGACGTTTATTGATGATTTCTCCAGGTATGTGTGGGTTTTCTTTATGAAAGAAAAGTCTGACACTTTCTCAAAGTTTAAAGAGTTCAAAGAGATAGTTGAAGGAGAAGTGGGAAAGAAGATATGTTGCTTGCGCACAGACAATGGAGGAGAATATAGCTCAGGCGAATTCTCTCAATACCTACGAGAATGCAACATACGTCATCAGTATACTTGTGTCAATACACCACAACAGAATGGTGTAGCAGAGAGAAAGAATCGGTATCTTGCAGAAATTTGTCGGAGTATGCTGCATGCAAAGAATGTACCCGGAAGATTTTGGGCCGAAGCTATGAGAACCGCAGCCCATGTGATCAACAAACTTCCTCAACCAAGGTTAGATTTGTTTCACCCTTTGAGAAATTGTGGAAAATGAAACCTTCAGTCAGCTACTTTCGAGTATTTGGTTGTGTATGTTATGTATTTGTTCCTGATCATTTACGTAGCAAGTTTGATAAGAAAGCAACTAGGTGTATCTTTGTGGGATACGACAACCAAAGGAAAGGGTGGAAATGTTGTGATCCTACGAGTGGAAGATGTTACACTTCACGCAATGTGGTATTCGATGAAGCATCTTCCTGGTGGTCCTTAGAAAAGGAGGTGTTGTCAGATTCAAAAGAATTTGAAGACATGCTACAACAGAAAATGGGAGAGTATATTGTCCAACTTCAATCAACTTCAGACGAAGTAGAAGACCTATGCGATGATGACGATGACGAGCAAGTGTTAGTCCAGAGTCCTTGGCAAGCTGGTGTGTATCAACCAGATGTTAGATCGAGTGAAGTGGAAGAACCATCTCCACAATCACAAATCCGAAGAACAACAAGAGCACGGAAGCCAAATCCCAAATATGCTAATGCAGCCATAGTGGAAGAACCAATTGCAACAGAACCTGAGACGTTTGAAGAAGCATCACAGAGTTCTGAGTGGATTATGGCTATGAAAGAAGAGATCACTGCGCTTGAGCAGAATCAGACTTGGGATCTAGTGCCAAAACCAAGAGATATGAAACCCATATCCTGCAAGTGGGTTTACAAGATAAAACATCGTCCAGATGGGTCGATTGAAAGGTACAAGGCACGGTTGGTGGCTCGTGGTTTCTCTCAGAAGTATGAGCTAGACTATGATGAAACGTTTAGTCCGGTGGCAAGACTTACAACCGTACGAGTCCTACTTGCCCTTGCAGCCAACAAAGACTGGAACTTGTGGCAGATGGATGTGAAGAATGCATTCCTTCATGGAGAGCTAGATCGGGAAATCTACATGATTCAACCATTGGGATTTCAAAACCAAAATCATCCTGAGCATGTGTGTAAGCTGCGAAAGGCACTTTACGGATTGAAACAAGCACCTAGAGCATGGTATGGTAAGATTGCTGAATTTTTAACTCATAGTGGTTATTCAGTGACACCTGCAGATTCCAGCTTGTTTGTCAAAGCTAATGGAGGAAAGCTAGCTATCGTATTGATATATGTGGATGATTTAATCATAACTAGTGATTATGAGGCAGAAATTCTTCAAACCAAGGAGAATTTATCAGTTCGTTTCCAAATGAAAGAACTTGGACAACTCAAGCAATTTCTTGGTCTAGAGGTTGATCACATACAAGAACGAATATTTCTCTGTCAACAAAAATATTATAAAGATTTGCTAAAAAGGTTTGGAATGCTCGAAAGCAAGTCAATTTCAACACCGATGGAACCAAATGGCAAGATGTGTGCAAGGCAAAGACTTGGAAGATGCAACTATGTATCGACAATTGGTAGGTAGCCTGATCTACTTAACCTTGACTCGACCTGACATTTCTTATACAGTTGGTGTGATGAGTCGGTATATGCAAAATCCGAAGAAGCCTCATTTAGAAGCAGTTCGACGAATACTGAGATATGTGAAAAGTACAATAGATTATGGTCTTTTGTACAAGAAAGGTGAAGACTGTAAGTTAGTTGGTTATTGTGATGCTGACTATGCAGGAGATCATGACACCAGGAGATCAACAACTGGGTACATGTTTAAACTTGGTTCTGGAACAATTTCTTGGTGCAGTAAAAGACAACCAACGGTATCATTGTCAACTACCGAAGCTGAGTATCGAGCAGCAACAATGGCAGCTCAAGAGTGTACGTGGCTGATACAACTAATGAATGATCTACATCAACTAGTAGATTATGCAGTTCCGTTGTATTGCGACAACCAGTCAGCAATTCGTTTGGCAGAAAATCTAGTCTTTCACGCAAGAACCAAACATATAGAAGTGCATTATCACTTTATCAGAGAAAAGGTTCTACAAGAAGAGATTGAGATGAAGCAGATCAAGACAGATGATCAAATGGCAGATTTATTCACAAAAGGTTTGAGTATCAACAAATTTGAAATGTTTCGTCGTCAACTCAACATGGTGCAAAGAGGAAGAGCTGGTATTGAGGGGGAGTGTTAAATTGTCCAATACCAGCCCAAGGAAAAATAAAAGCCTAACAATGTGTGGTTGCAATTGTATGGTTTAATGTGTGATTGTAGTTGTGTGATTTAAATGTGTGGTTGCAATTGTGTGGTTTAATGTGTGGTTGTAGTTGTGTGATTTAAATGTGTGGTTGTTATTAAACAACAATGGGTGGTTGTAATTTATTTAGATTTTATATTTGTGTGGCTTGTGTTTGTCTTGGTATTGTATAAATACCCCCTCCCTTGCATTTGTAAATCATCAAGTAGTAAGCTTCAATAAGCAATAAAAGTTCTAAGTTTTCCTAAGGAGTTCTTCTCTAAAGAGTGTAGTCTAGAGTGAAGTGTGAGCATTTGTGAGTTTTCCTAAAATCTAAACTTTCTTCTTTGAGTGGTAAAATTAGAGTTATCTACTCTAAGTTTTTCTCAACAGTTAGTTTAATTGTTACAAATATATAAATGCTCATATAATTTCAATATCAATGTGACAACAATGCAATCAACCATCACAAAACATGTTGGTGAATAAGGAATAACCTCTATTAACGAGAAAGTGGATCGCAAGTAGTTGACATAAGAATGAACCTCAGAAGCAGTCATCTTCTTTTGTTCCTGCCAATCAAAGGCCGGGCAAACGACAAGATTAGCATCTAACTGACAACATATGAAACTCACAATATCTTACTTAACACAAGCTTGACCCTTTATTATCACATTTCCAAGCAGGAAATTTCCCCTCATTACTTCTAATAACCACAATATCAGTTGAAATGAAGTCAAATTTTCACTTTCCAAAGAAAAAATAAAACTTTAACTTTCAGAAGCCAAAAGAACAAATAGTAGTAAAAGTAACAACTAGAAGAAAGCAAATTTCACCTTTAAATCAGCGCCAGCGCAGAAAACCTTGGGAACTGAGCTAGAGATCATAACTACATGAGCTGAGGAATCTCGATCGATAGCTTCGAAGGCATGGCGTAAGCCTCTCAACATATCATTCCCAATTGCATTTTTCGCTTCAGGCCTATCCAAATTGACCTCAATAATTCCTGTTAATTACACTTAAAAAAATTGAGCTTTTAAACATTACTTAAACAGGAAATAAAATAAAGCTAAAAAAAAAGTGGGGAATTTCTTAAAAGGAAAATAATACCGGAATCGGAGTCGGAGAGACGGTGGAGCTTGACGGATTCGGATAAAGAGGGTTCCAAAATCAGAGTTCTGAGTGTTTGGAACCGAGAGTTACGAGAAGGAAAGATGGAACGTTTCGATCTTTTGACGCTGTGTTGCCCCAGCGATCTAGTTAGTGCGGTTAATACTGCCATTTTTTGCCCCTTTCTGCTTTGTTTCTTATCAGAAGCAAAATTTGCATCGTCAAGCGGTAGAGTGGGGGAGTTTCGTCAATTGGAGTCTCATCAGAATCTCACTCTCAGCCGTTACTTCGTGTCGCAATAGTCAATGAAACGGTCATGGCCATGAAACGCAACGCTTCAATTCAATCCATTGGAATGAAATGCAAATTTTAATAAATTAAATTATTTACAATATGCCAATGAGTAAGCTCACACAAACTAACAAATAAATATCACATTTTTCTGATTATTAAAAATGTATGAGAGGGTTAGTTCAATTGGCAAGAGTAGAAAAAAATTCTTGCTATTCCGGATTCGATTTTTGAAAAAGAATATTTTTATAATAAAATTTTAAATGCATCAAATTAATATTAAAAAAATACATATTTTTTAAAATCGTTTGAGACAAAAATTAGATATCACTTGCTTTTACAATAAAATTACAAACTCTGTTTGTTTGTTTTTTTTTTCTTTCTTTTAACTAGAAAAAACAAAAACATTTAATTTAATTTATTTACCTCAAGTAAATTTGTTCTATTTATTATTATTATTTTTTTGGGCTAAAATGGGAAATCTAACACAACAGTAGCTGGGCTTGTGGTATGGATCTTGGATTTAGGGAAAAGAACAGGGTACATTGGGCTAAGAATCAGTTTGGCCCAATCTGGGCGCTATAGATCTTGGATTTCCTGCTGCTTTAAATTGATTTATAAATTTGATTAATCGGTATTTATATGCATTGCTTATAAATTATTTAATTATTATTTTAAATTATTTTTTTTTGCATTACATTATTTTTATCGAATTTAAAAAAAAATTAATGCATTAATGATATTTTTTTCTTAAATATCATTTTAAAAAATATTATTTATTTATTAACCCATTCGTAATTTAATAGACATGGACCATTGATATTATTCTATCTTTTTGACAAGGAAAAGAAAACACGACAACAAAGGGTAAAAGAAGAGAAGTACACTTTCTGCAAGTTGAAGAATAATTTTCCCTTAACCTTGATCTTGATTAAGAGTATACTTGTACAAAGATTATATAATTCGTTTGATTCGGCAGGCTTAGCCTCGAGTTAGACAGAGTTTGGTACAGAATATATTAAATTTGGATCGATCAAGTCCATCCCAAGTTATTATTTAATAAATAAAAAATATTTAAATTTAATTATAAAAATATAGAATTTTTTTTATATGTTTTAATATGTTTTGAGCAATAATTTGAGTTTTTTGAATTTGACAAGTCGAGTTGAACTTTGTACAAGTAAAATTTTTTATTATCCAAATTGGACCAAACAGATCTATTATTGAAGACATATACAACATAGATCATATACGAAACCATAGATGATACAGAAAATTCTTTTCCACCCTAATTTTCTTGGCGTATTTTTTGTGACTTTTTTTTCTTTCGTATTATTGCACTTCTGAAGATACGAAGGAACCAAGAAACTAGCTAAAATAAAAAAATAAAAAATAAAAGAGTAGAAGCCAGTTATTGCGGATTTATTCCAAGTCATGTGTAGAAAATAGAAATTATATATGGTCTTTACTCGTCTCTGGGATTAGTTCGCAATTCATAAAAATGCTGCTGCTACGCTACCTTTAATATATTGGCAAAAAATATTTTAAAACCCACGGTCTGCACACGAACTTTTGGAATTATATCTTCCATTTTAGTTGACCAAAACCTTTATATTTTACTGAAAAATAATCAGTTTCAATTGCTAAATGCTAAAGATATGAATTCTTTTTCTTTATCGGCCGAGTTTCAAATTTTATAAAAATATTTTGAGAATAAAATTTTAAATATTTAGATTGATATAAAAGAATTTATTAAAAAAAATATAAATTTTAAGATTTTCTTGATTTATTTTTATGCCAAAGAATTTAATTAACTTGAAACCTTAAAAACATGTACAGATGATTTGGACGTGTACGAATATTCCCAAAAAAAAAAAAAATTCAACACATACATTTCGCTCGTATTTTCTAAAACCTAACCTAACCTGAATTTGATATTCTCATCACTGATTTTCACACGTAAAGTTATAGAAAAGAGCTATAGCTTTCAGTTTATAGAGTACAATTTAATACAAAATTACTAACTTTTTTTTTCTTTTTCTAACACCTACTAATTTATGAATTTTTTTTTATATCAAACAAATTAAGTTTAGTTGATAAAGAAAGTCCCTCTGCTGCTTCGTCTCGTGTACGTGTGGGTCATGAATGCATACAATATTAGTCAATTTCCTAATTTTTTGAGTTATAAATTTTGCTTATTGTCTTCGATCGCTGGTCGGTGGTCTGGTCTCTCTGTTGAAAATGATAAGAGTTTTTGGCCCCCATTTTTCATCTCCTAACTCTACATTATCGTTTGTATATGTATTTATATATATTTAAAGATTTCAACTTTCAAGAGTTTTAAGAAATAAATGCAATTTTAGTTTCTAAACATGATAATTAGCGTATGTATGTTGTGTTATATATATATATTGTGTTAGTTGTGTTAACATAAATACAATACAAATAATTAAATGTGTTAAAATTTTAAACACTAATATAATACGTGTATTAAATGTATCGTGTTAATCGTATTTAAATATATCACGTCATATTTATTATATTATTATCATATTTATTAAGCTTGTCGTACTTTCTTATCATGTTTAAGATTATCAAATACCTTGTTTAACATTGTAAACGTTGACAAAAATGTCCCAATATAATCAAGTTCCATCATTGATCACTTTAAAGTTTAAAGAATTGGCCAGTGGCTAACTGCCAATAACGTATAAATAAGTATGATTTTGGAGCTATATATTCTTCATTTCCACGGCTTATTACTTTCCTCATCATCCACTTTAAAACAGATTTATGAGTAGAATCAAAGTTATCAAAAAATGGATTAATTTCTTAATTAATAATTAAGAAGCATTAAGAATAGAGAAAGGGATTAGCTAAGGCAATAATTCATTAAAGAAAATTTTATAAGATATTTAAAGTAGGAAACTGAAGTGTGAGATACGTAAAAGACTTATATATACATATAGATGTGCATAAACACATGGTTGTATGTGAATTAGAAGACATGAGAGAGCTGTGACTCAATGACTTGAAAATCTCTCTTTGGCTCAAATTAACTCTCTTTAAAGTCAACTATAGTATAGCTACTTCCAAAATTGTTTGTTGATGAGCTTCAAGGAAGAAACTATGGAAGAAAAAAGGGTTTAAAGGGCTTGAAAACTCATCATATATGTTACACGTGCATTAAATTTTACTAAAATTACAAACATTACTAATGATATAGATAGAAGAAAAAATTAGATGTTAGATTTCGTTTTTAACGTGTCAATTGAGAAAAGAAATCACTATTAAATCAAGCGGATATACGAGAAATTATCTGATACATTATTAGTGAGGTTTTTAGATTTTATAAACAGGTTAGCAAGATGATATATACCCTTTAAGTTATATTTAAAAAGAAATGAGACATATGACAGATTCTTAATCTCGTTTGTGAAGTTATAAAATTTCACTTCTAATGTATCAAATACAAACTCTCTCTCTCTATATATATATATATATATTGAAAAATGTGCATATAATTTTTATTTTTTTTAGTGCAGCTTTTTCAATCTCATCAATGGAGAAATTAAGCAAATGCAAATGAATGATGAAAAGCACTAAACTTAATTTTTATAGTGCTTTTTGTCTATCAACCATATATAGGAAATGATGAAACGATAAACACGCATCCTCTTCGGTAGACCTGGTAATTCGTATATCCGTATTGTATTTATGTATTTTGTCGTGTCATAATCGTGTTTAAGATATTGTATATTTATATAAACTTTGATACGTTAATAATTCGTATTATATAGATTTTGAGACATTAATGTATTCGTGTCATATTCATATTATTTTTTCGTGTCGTGTCATGTAATTGTGTCATGTCCAATATTTACAGGTCTACTCCTCGGTGCCAAAGATCTTTTCTTTTTCATTGGTAATTACTAATTGGTTGATCGGAGATTCTCGATGCATATATAATGACAATATGTCAAGTAGTGCAAAAAGAGAAAAGGAGAGGCCAATCCCATTGTAAAAAGAACTTTTTCAACATGTTGTAGGGTTCAAAAACATCTATCAGATTCGATTCCATCGTCTTATAAAGCGTATACGAGAATCGGATATTTCCTATTAAAACCTTAAAAAGGTTTCAACTTCCCTAACTAACGTTTCATTCTCATCAGGCCCTACATTTTTCACCTTCCTTTAACAATATTGTCTATGAAATTCGTAGATTGTGTGCCAAGGATATATATTTTATGGTCGCCTCCCACGAATGAACCCTAATTTTTCCATGATTCCATTCAAAATGGAAAACTAGAAAAAGTGATATATATGAACTTTTTTCCACTTATTTTGTACAATGAAAGATGATTTATTGATCACTAATTTATACTATTTGATTAGACGATTATGGAGCGACAATGGGTTTAAACTTTTAGGAGTTTGTAGTGCAGTTTGAATGGCCTACAACATCTCGCACCAGCAACAAGACCCTTCACTTTTTTAGTGACACTGGATTAATGGATGGATTAGGGTTATAATTAACTTTTCAGAAGTGATTGGATTTGGACCCCCTCTCCTTTTGTATCAAAATAATTGAAATTTGTAGTTTTTTTTATTAATTAATATGTATTATAACATGAAAAATTAACTTGGAAAAACTTACCACCAAAAACAGTTCAAAGTTGATGACTACTTGTTATTTGCTTTACCTTTTTAGTACTGAGAAGGAACCTTCATAATTTAAAACGTTTTACAATATTGGGAATGAAAGTTCAACTGATCCACCAAGCCAGACCAAAGCCGACATAAATTGCCAACCTATATAAAATATATATAATATTTGTCTATAACACAATATTATTGACCATTAATCAAACAACAGAAAAATTATTTAAGTTAATTTGGTGTACCATTAAGTGGATGGTTTTGGTCTTAATTTGATTCAAATAGTTTAACATGCTTCATGCCAATGGCATTCCATTCTGGCATAGGGCTCTTCTCTTGTGTGGGATTGGGAGAATGAAACCTCATGAGCAGGGATTTAAATAGCGATAGCAACGCGATGTTATGATCGTTATTTAATGATTTTGATTTTTTTCGTTGTCGATATTTATTGCAATTGATCGCGATAACATTAATTACGTTCGTAATCGCGATAAACGCAATATAATCAAAAATACGTCTGCGACCATAATTTAAATCCCTACTCATGAGTACTGCATTTGGGGGGTCATCGTCGCTTAATTCAAGATAAATTGAGTTTGGAATATGTTCATCCCTAGCTATTATATATCAACGAAAAGATTGTTGTTAGAAAATAAATTTAAAAAAAAAACTTGTTCACATCTGACGGTGTCCTAACACGTACACGGTAGTACACTATGATTTACCGTTAAAGTCAACCCAGCAACCAACGTAAAAATCCAAGGGTCCTTTCAGTCAATTCAACTCCAAAAAAAAAGTTAACTTCTTTTTTTTTGGATAAGTAAGTAAAATAAAATAAAAAGTAAACTTCCTTTCTCATTGATCGCAGACTTTTCTTGAACCCAGTTAGAGAGCTCAAAGGGGTTAAACAGAAATCGTCAATCTAATTTCTCCATCTCCTCCCTGTAACACCCATTAACCCATAAAACATCTCATATTTTCAGTATTGCCATTGTAAGACAATAAGGTACTTTATGTAATTATGAAATGAAGTGTGGGTATTCATTGGAAACGTTGGTCTATAAATATTATATTTGATCTGTTCTGTTCGATCCCACTCGGTCTTTACTTTGCTGTTTAAGGCTAAAAGCTCTCTCTTTTCTGTTCATTGACTTTTTCTTTGCTCTTTTCTCTCTTTTCCTGTTCGTTGTCTCCATGCAGATCGGCATCGGCTCGACTCTTCCCGCTCAAAACTTGCACGTCTTCCAAGCCAGACGGGCAAGCTTTAAGTGCCAGCAATCACCTCTAAACCCTTTAACAAAACCCCATCCATCTTCTCAAAAGCCTGTTTCTTCAGCATCTTCCACTGAGTTGACTCGGCAACACCTTTCAACCTCGAAAAACTCCTCCAGAAAACAAACCAAGCCGACCCAGAACAAGTTACCAAAGCACCCATTAATGGATCAATCGAAAACAAAGGTAAGGGTTTACTCGAAGGGCTTAATCTTTCCAGGATTTGGCCTGCAAAGAAAGCCGCCGAAGAGATGTCTCCACGTCATTTAAATAGGCTTCAAAGGCTTTTATTGAAAACCATGGAATATTCACCCAGGAACAACCTTGCTTCTCGTTGGAGAGAGTACCATGGCTGCAATGATTGGTCAGGATTGCTTGATCCGCTCGACGAAAATCTAAGGCGAGAAGTGGTTAGATATGGGGAATTTGTTCAAGCTGCTTACCATGGTTTTCATTCCAATCCTGCCATGTCAACCGACAAGGCTCCCTTACCAAGGCACGTAGCTTTGCCTGATAGGTCTTACAAGGTGACCAAGAGTCTTTACGCCACCTCCTCTATCGGGTTGCCGAAATGGGTGGACGACGTGGCTCCCAATCTTGGGTGGATGACCCAACGGTCTAGTTGGATCGGGTTCGTAGCGGTTTGTGATGACAAGAAGGAGATTCAACGAATGGGAAGGAGGGATATTGTCATTGCCTTACGCGGAACCGCTACGTGCCTGGAATGGGCTGAAAACGTTAGAGCCCAACTGGTTCAAATCCCTGAATCGGATGACCCAACCCAAAAGGTTGAATGTGGATTCTTAAGCTTGCACAAAACACCCGGTGCTCACGTGCCTAGCTTGGCTGAATCAGTGGTTGAAGAAGTGCAAAGGTTGATCGAGACGTACAAGGGCGAAACCCTTAGCATTACAATCACGGGGCATAGCCTTGGTGCGGCACTATCTCTTTTAGTTGCCGATGAAATAAGTTCATCTGCGCCTCATGAAGTGCCTCCGATTGCAGTATTTTCTTTCGGAGGGCCCCGAGTAGGTAACAAAGGCTTCGTCGATCGGCTCAATGAAAAAAATGTTAAAGTTTTACGAATTGTGAACAATCAAGACTTAATCACTAGGGTTCCAGGCGTATTCATGGGCGAAGGATCAGTACAACAACAACAACAACAAGATGAACAGTTAGAAGAACAAAGGAATGAAGGTTTTGCAAGAGTGTTCAATAACAATAATAATAATAATCCATGGGCATACTCCCATGTCGGAACAGAACTAAGGGTCGATACGAAGATGTCGCCTTATCTAAAGCCGAATGCTGACGTGGCATGTTGTCATGATTTGGAGGCATACCTACACTTGGTGGATGGATTCTTGTCAACGAATTGCCCCTTTAGGTCAAATGCCAAGAGAAGCTTAGTGAGGTTGGTTCATGATCAAAGATCAAATGTGAAACAATTGTATACTCACAAGGCCTTGAGTTTGAACCTTGAAAGGGATAGGCTTAGCTTCCCTATGCCTAGTTGTTTGCCTAGTCCATCTAGATAAGCTAAGCATATATTATCAATAGCAAATTAAAAAGTAAATGAAAAAAAGTTTAAAAATGAAAAAGCTTAAGGTGCCCATATAATCCATATTAATTATATGTTTCTTTGGTAATTTTTATTTCTTTTAGTATCAAAGTCTAGAGTTCCAAAGGTAGAAAATTGTCCTGTCTAGGATATTCCTTTGACAAAAGAAAATTTTTACGTTCTTAACTCTAATTAAGGCAAAATCATCTTCGAAATGGCCAAGAAATTAATGAATTTATTTATTTTCTTATTAATTAATATAATTAAATCGATGTTGATCATTTATGAGAATGAAGCATTAACCTAACGTAAGAAATAGTATTGTCTTAAGATGGTTGTTAAAATGTTAAATTATGAAGTCAATGCTCCTCAACCTCTTTAAGTCGAATATAAGCTACCTGCTACTTTCCTTGTTAGTAGAAAGAAGAAACTAGTAAAATTTTATTTCCCTTGGTATTTTAACTTGTGCTTACGCATGTGAGTCAAGGTTTTTGATTAAAATTAATAGTCATAGAAAATAAATATTAATAATATTTGTTTTATTGATTACTTATCTATATTAACAAAGAGCCTCATTTCCCTAGCTTGTAAAAGAATTGGTCCAATAACATCATAAAGATAATGTACAAAACTAGGTGCATGTATGTTCATGCCAATTTGTTTTCAACATATATAGTTTTAACCAATTAATTATACCAAAGAGTTTGATACTCAAATTTCCTTCTATGATTATTCTAAGCTTTTCCAATTTATTGTAAAGATATATATATATCTTCTTAAAAAAAATACGACGAATTAAGATCCAGTTCATTATTTTTCAATACACTCATCATTACTAATTACATACGTAGAAACCATTTATTAATTATGAAAATTGTACTTGTAAATAATGATTAAAGATATATTAAAAAATAATAAACTGAAAAATAATAGAGAAGAGTCGGACCCATATATGAAATGATCATTATAAACATAAAAAATAAAATCTCCTATCTTACAATTAAAGTTACATGAACGTATAAATGCACGTATAATCAATTTATTTTGTACACTTTCTACCAATATATTATTACAGTATTTAAAACCAAAAACACAGGATTTCAGATTAAGGCTGTTGAATAAGTACTAGAATATTGGAATTTTGAAGAAGTACTAGATAATGTCTGTGCTTCGTTGCGGAATGTTATCGGATTTGAATTAATATGTTGTAGTAAATTTGAAAGATAAAAAAAAGAGTAGTAAAGATAATAATTTTAAAAAATAATAATTTTTATTCTTATACGACACCTCGTATAAAATTCAAAGTTATTTAAATATGGTCAATTACATCCGATAATTTCAAACACAACATAATTATACGATACGAACATAATATGGAAAAAATAATTAAAACATGACATGATACAAAAATGAAATGAACAGGACACACATACACAAGCGTGTCAAAATCTACATAAAACAAATTATTAACGTGTCAAAATGTATATAAATATATAATACCTTGAATACGATTATAATAGAAAAAATAACACGAACATGATGACGCGTGACACAAATTTGTGAGTTATTTGAATAGTGTCAATTAGACTTGGTAATTTCGGACAAACATGATTATACGACTCGGATACAACATGAAAAAAAATAATTAAAACACGACACATAAAATAGCATGAAAACGAGACAAACACACGAATGTGTCAAAATCTACATAAAACGAATTATTAACGTGTAAAAGTTTATATAAATTTATAATATTTTAAACACATGACAAAATAACACGAATATGTTACGGACATACAATTTTTATCTAAATTGAATCATTATAATAAATTATGCAAAATAGGGGATGAATTGAAACACGACACGAACATACAAAATTTTCTCTAAATTGGATCACCATGACAAACAATGCAAAATATTTGGAGACACGACACAAACACACAAAATTTTCTCTATATTTGATTACCATGATAAACTATGCAAAATATTTGGATGAATTGAAACACGACACGAACACATGAAAAAAAATAATTAAAATACGGCACGACACGAAAATAATATGAACACAACACAAATACACGAACGTGTCAAAATCAACATAAAATAAATTATTAACATGTAAAAATCTATATAATTTATAATACTTTGAACACACAAAAGAATAACACGAACACGAAAAATAATATGAACACGAACTAATATCTGAACGTGTCAAAATCTACATAAAATGAGTTATTAACATGTAAAAATTAAATAAATTCATAATATTTTGAACATATAAAAAAATAAAACGAACACAATACGAATATGCGAACATGTCAAAATCTACATAAAACGAATTATCAACGTGTAAAAATTATATAAATTTATAATATTTTGAACACATAAAAATAATACGAATACAAAAATGACACGAACAAATAATTTTTTCTCCATTTCCTTTTATTTATTTTTTTATTTATTTTTTCTTTCTTTCCTTCTTAATAAAAAAAATTAAAAATACTCAAACTAACCCCCATCCCCTTAATACCTTTACTTACTTGTCAACTATCCCTTAATCTTTAATTTTCAATTCTCATTGAATTTGGGATAGCTTTTAATTATTGAAATAGATTAGGGGAGCTAAAGAGGATAGACAAGGCTAAAATGCTTTCTATTATGCCTCTTTGTTTGGCAGATTTTTTTTGTCCTAAAAAATAAAGAAACTAAGTACAAACTATAGATAATATAAAACTATTATATATATATATATATATATATATATATATTTTTTCAAAATTTAGCCTATCACGATCAGTCAAAGGTTTTCTCCAATTTTGATACAAGGTTGAAAGGGCGAGAAGATATGAAACTTTTTGCTAATTAATATAATTGTTGGAATGAGCCAAAAATATTATAAAAGATTGTGTGCAGATAATGTTATTTAATTAAGATTTGGATAATGATATGTAAATTAAATGCGGATAATTTACGGATTTGAATTTTAAATCAATTTTGCGGATTCGAATTCGGATAGTAAAAAAAATGCAAATATCCGATCCAGTATCATCTATATCAAACGCGAATGAAATTTTCATGCATTAAATATTGTTAGCACTTTTCCCATTTAAAAAAAAATGTCTATATTTGTTGGTACATTAAAATTTCTAAATTCCTTTCTCAATTTCTTATTTCTTAAGAATTTCATTATTCATTCAAATATAAAATAAATAAAAAAATTCAACTTTTTTGGGTTCAAAAAATGTTTGTTTATTTAATAAACTACCCACCAATCCTTTTAACGAGATTTGGAGTTTCCTAATTAGATTCCAAAAATACAGTGAAAGAAAACAAACAAAATGCACAAGTCTTAAAATGAACTCGCCCACACATTAACAAAACCAATAAGGCTTTTAAGATTAGGTTTAGCCTCACTCTCTTTTCTCTGCCGCCCTCCCCTGGCTAGGGTTTTCCCCTCCCCTATTTATAAAACTTTTTTTCTCTCCCTATTTTCTTACCTCCCAAACACCCAAATTAGATATTTTCCTTCTTCACTTATATTCACTTCCATGGCTTTAACCATACACTAGGGCTCTCTTGGTTGCTGTTTCTTTTTTGTAAGTTAAAAAAGAAAAAGCTAAGGTTTTCAATATTATTTCTTCTTTGAGTTAACAAATGGCAACCAAGAACCCTTTTGATCTCTTGGATGATGATACTGAAGACCCAAGTTTGCTTATTGCTGCTGCTGAGCAGCAAAAGCTTGAAAAGCCTAAAAAAGCTCACGCTTCGGCTCCAGCTCAAACTCAGCCGGATAAGGCTGCTAAGCTCCCCACCAAGCCACCTCCTCCTGCTCAAGCTGGTAACTTTTGTTTCTTTTTTTTATTATTATTTATTTATTGGTTTTTGGTTGTCTGATTTGTTTTGGAGATAGCATACAAAAAAGGAGTAAAATTTGTGGGTTTTAATTTCTTGTATTGTTTCAGTAGTTTGGTGGAGTATCTTTGTTGGGATTGGTTGTTGGATTGATGCATGGTTGTTTATTCGATTGGAAATGAAGTAAAATAAAAGAAATTTGTGAAATTTATTAGTTTTATCTGTCATTAGAGCAATTCTTTTGGTCAAGTCTATTGCTTTGAGTTGTACCTTTTTATATGGATAAGTGGGTTTTGTGTAATTTTTGTTACATGGTATTACTGAAAATGAGGCAAAACGTTAGAAATTAGTGAACTTTATTTCTATTTGTCTTTATCAATTCCATCCATTTCTCATGTAAAGTTTAAACTTTATTTTGAACTTAACTTTAATGATTCATATGGATATTCTGGCTTTTATTGCTTAACTTTGCCTTAGATTTTTGTGTACCTTTTCAGTGGTTTATTGACAATCACTCTTAATATTGAAGTGTGGTGTGCTTACTCATTTATCCTGCATTTTTTTTTCCATGTTTGCCTTGTTATGTAGTGAGAGAGGCAAAGAATGAGCCTGGACGTGGAGGAGGCCGTGGTACTGGACGTGGTCGTGGACGTGGTGGCAGTGGGTTCAATCGTGATTCCAATTTTAGTGACAATTCCAATGGATTTTCAGGAGGGTACAGACCCTCTGAAGAGGGAGAAGGAGGTAAGCAAGCTGAAAGGCGTGGCTATGGTGGGCCTCGAGGTTCTTTCCGTGGGGGTCGTGGTGGTGGTTTTAACTATGGAGACCTTTTCAGTGGTTTATTGACAATCACTCTTAATATTGAAGTGTGGTGTGCTTACTCATTTATCCTGCATATTTTTTTTTTCCATGTTTGCCTTGTTATGTAGTGAGAGAGGCAAAGAATGATCCTGGACGTGGAGGAGGCCGTGGTACTGGACGTGGTCGTGGACGCGGTGGCAGTGGGTTCAATCGTGATTCCAATTTTAGTGACAACTCCAATGGATTTTCAGGAGGGTACAGACCCTCTGAAGAGGGAGAAGTAGGTAAGCAAGCTGAAAAGCGTGGCTATGGTGGGCCTCGAGGTTCTTTCCGTGGGGGTCGTGGTGGTGGTTTTAACTATGGAGAATCTGGAGAAGAGGAACGCCCTCACAGGCAGTATGATCGTCGTAGTGGTACTGGACGTGGGTTAGTATTTTACTTTATTTGAATTTCCATTTTCGGTTGTGTGATTTGTTATATAATTTCACTATTGATTTCTGTTTTCTTTAACCATTTATCACATCATTTATCTATCTTTATGCATTACCAGGAATGAATTCAAACGTGATGGTGCTGGACGTGGTAATTGGGGTAGTCCTACTGATGAAGTTGCTCTGTGAGTATCTTTTTTGCCAATCTCTTAAGCTGTATGCACGACAAAGTTCCTTAGATGGTATGCTTTATACATATATATTTTTTGCCTGATGCAAGCTCATCTGTTTATATATCTGCTATTTTGGCCAAAATAAGAGAGACTGAAGAAAATGTCCCTGAGAATGAAAAGAATGTGAGCACTGAGAAGCAGTCTGGAGAGGAAGATGCTGTGGATGCCAGCAAGGAGAACGCTGCAAATGAAGCTGAGGAGAAGGAGCCTGAAAATAAGGTAGCTTTTTTTTATCACAGTTAGGGTCTTTGTTTCCTAGAGATATGGGTAGAGGATAACAAAATTATTTTTGGTGATTTCCCCAATTTTGGTACTAGTTTAATTAGTGATAAGGGAGTAAATAGAATGTCTTGTGATAATTCTTGAACTGATTATTTGTCTATTAAAACTTTTTTCTATATTGGGCAATGTGTCTAGTAAACATTACTTTCATTACTAGTTCTAATAGTTTCAAAGTACATAGCATCAGTGGTCAAATTGTAGCCTATTTATACTAATTAAATACTCTTTAACTAGGTAATATTTGTTAGATGGATTGATGTTGTTTCTGAAATATTGGATGAATTTCATCTTCAATAATTATGAGTGGTGAAACAGGCCATGCTTCCTCTTTGGATGATGGAATTAACTTTAGGATGACCAAACAATCAACTTAGTTTGGATTTGCCTGGTTTTAACTTGTCTTGTTTGATGTTAATGTTCTAATTTTGATTGTGTACTTCTTCCTCCATCTATATTAGGAGATGACTTTAGAAGAATATGAGAAGATTCTTGAGGAGAAGAGGAAAGCTTTGCTTGCCCTCAAGACTGAAGAAAGGAAAGTTGATGTCAAAGTGTTTGAGTCCATGCAACAACTTTCAAATAAGAAGAGCAATGATGACATCTTTATCAAACTGGTAAGATTTCTAAACTTTATTCTTTTGTTATATATAGTTTCATCTATTTAATTTATGCCTGTATATTGACTTAGCCTTTGATTATCAGGGTTCTGAAAAGGACAAGCGCAAAGATACTGATAAAGAAGAAAAAGTCAAAAAGGTTTGCATATTTTTCTCACATGATGTTGTTGATTAGCTGCTTCTTTTGGATGGATGTGGGTCTTGCATTTGGCATTTATCTTTTTCTTGGATGCAATCCTACCTTTCTAACTTTCTTACTTGGTTGTTCTTTATGCATATGCTTTGCATGGAACCAAGATTTCCTTGCTAGTTTGACTCGTATAGTGATTTGTTTTGTTTAATAAAATATGAATGCATCTCTTGGCTTTGTTGCCTAATTATGTAGAATATGTTTCTTCCTTTTCTAAATGAATCTTAGGTTGATTTGCTTATGGACTATGGAGTATAGTTCTTTTACCATTAGTGGCAATGCTGTGAGTTTAAACTAATTTGGTAATTAATGGTAACTGATTTAGGCCATGCCTAGTTCCCCTTTGGTTTGACAGCATAATGGCTGTTCAGCAACAATGCAAATGAATCTGCAAAATCATTCGAGGATCAATAGTTGTCTTCAATACAAATTAACTTCAGTAAGTTTGTATTTTTAGTTGTGACAACTCGAAAAAATGTCTTTGTCTCTTTAAGCAGAACATTTTAAGTTCCAACCTAAAGCTTTTGTTTGTCATCACACATTTTCTTCACCTCTTTGTAAATGTTTCTTATTGTCTTGTAATTTGCATAATTATGTGAATCTTCCAATTTTTCATTACCTGATGAATATGGGTGAAGTATCTTCGTATTAAGTTGTCCTGTCTTATCACTGTTATCGGTGTTGAGGATGTGGTTGTAGCATTATATTCTTCCCCTTAATGAAATTCTGCATGAATGTTGTTTTGGCGTAGTCTGTCAGCATCAATGAATTCCTGAAGCCAGCTGAAGGGGAGAGGTACTATGGGCCCGGGCGTGGTCGAGGCCGTGGCCGCGGTCCCAGAGGTGGATATGGAGGCAACGCAGCTAGCAATGTGTCAGCCCCCTCAATAGAAGATCCTGGGCACTTCCCCACTTTGGGTGGCAAGTGAGATCCCTGGCTGCAATCTACACAATGGTTTGTCACTTGCTTGAAAATTCAATTGTGATCTATCCAATGGACTCAGGAGTCAAAAAGAGGTTTTTCAAGAGGAATGATGATTTCCTTTATTAGAAACCGTTTAATGTTTTTGAGTGTAAATTTTAGATAATTTGCCCATGGATCTACAGACTTATGGTCCTTTCCTGACAGACATGCATGCATGCATATCTCTTCTTTTTTTTCATTCTATTTCTTTTTTGGGTTAAAATTAGAGCACATGGGGGGCAACTGTTATGACAGAGAAGTAGTGGCATCAGTTTTGGTTCGGTGTAGGTTAAAAGATTGTTTAGTTGGTCCTGTCTGAAAGATTGCATTCATGTTATTTTTATGTTTTTAATCTCTATTTATTGATATGATTTGATGCTTACATGAAGAATGGACGAGTTTTCTTTCATTTTGACAAAAAAGCGGAAAACATATCCCATGACCCATTCCCAGTGATACTCTCGAGTGGACTGGAGAGAGCAACTTTTTTTCTTTCATTTTCATTCAAGCTAGATAAGCTAACGGGAATCTTATTTTTTAAGAATAATTATATGAATTAATTGAGATAAACTCGGGATTCAAGAAAATGACAAAGTTTGGATATTGAATCTTCAAACTAATTTTTAACAATGCTATTGTAATTTGTAAGCATATCATTAGAGCTTGTAAAAAACATCCTGGCCCTAAGAAAAAAGATTTGCAGGAATAAGAAACATGGGGAAAATCTTTCCTGGAAAGAACATAAATGATTGTCTCTCTCTCTCTCTCTCCCCCTTCCAATTGAGGACAGATTCGACAGATACACAATGGTAACAGAGAGGAAACCAAGGACCATTATTGGTTTCATGTTAGAGAGCAGGACATCTCTAAAAAAACATAAAATCAAGGCGATAATATCCTACATTACATAAGCTGAAAGCATTTAAGGGTGGATCTGATCATAGCAAAATTACTGCTGCCAAGTCGGATAGTTTTGAATTGTCCAAGGTTAGATGAGAGTGAGAAGACTGAGATCCACCCAATGTAACAGTCATTGGCAAAACTTAACCCAGCTCCTCAATTTACTTCTTATTCAATCAATCAACTGAAATGAGAGACCGATAAATCAAACTAATGTTACATATTGCCATCACTATGAATATATTACAAAAATCAAACGAGCTGCAGTTATTGCCATCGAAATTTAGCAAATACATATGTTTCATGTTTGTCAACTCAGACTATTACTTTTAGCACTTCTATCTCTAGTATGTGTTCTAAACTCCCTTAATTTATAGCTCCTTGACACCATACCTGATTATCACCTTTGATTGCTTAGAAGGGGTTGGGATCCTGTGGCTGCAAGGAAAAAGTAGAGATCAGACAAGTCCAAAATGATACCATGTTGGAAAAGATTTCACACACATGCAAGGACCAGCAACACTGACTTGATTGAAGCAAAAATAGGCTATGTTACTCGGATTCGGGTGTGTGTGTCGGACTCGGGTGTGACTGTCGGACACAGATATATTCAATTTTTTTTAAAGATTTCCATATATTTAGGGTCCTTGGAAGATCATATCCCCATATCCATGTCCGAATATATGTCGGACACGGATACTTTAAGAGAAATGAAAAGTCGGAAAAACATAGAAAATGCATCCTCTAGCATGAAAAGTAACAGACTTTGAACCAATTAAAGATAAAACTTTCCCACATATTATCGTCCGAAACAGAAATTCCATAAATAATACACGAGTTACCAATTGGAAAGTGCTTAAGTTTCTTTATGATCTGCCTGGTAGTCTTTGAAATCACAAAATGCATTTTACTTAAATCCTAAGGTTTAGTTACTATAACAGTTCCAATTTAGTGGATAGTATTTCACCCTCAAATACTACTATAGAAAAGATGACTACATCTAATTTTAGAGAAATTTAAAAATTGTAATACTCAGTATGCATCTTGCAAAGCATGATCGGTGCAATAAAATTGCTACCATATTTACCTTCAAGAGTTTGCTGTCCATGAGATGATGGAATTGGTTTTTGAGTTCTCTCAGTAATTTCAGCTATAACCAAATGTGATAAAAGAAGTGCTGCAATAAGAGCACCGATCATTAGCATTATGAAAACTGCATCCCACCCTTTTGTCGAGAGAAACCCGGTGATAAGAGGGCCAAGAGCAGCACCAACTGATCCGGTGCCGTCAATTATGGCAGTCACTGTTGCTAATGCCCGAGAATCCCCTCTGAGAGAACTGTGTGTACCAAGGTCTGCAGAAACTGCAGTCGTGATAAGCGCATATGGCCCATTTACAAACAAGCCAGCAATCATCATAAGTAAAATGTTGGTGGTACTTGAAATATTTCCATATGTGCGGTATAAGAGCATGGAAGGTATTGCAGCAAACATGAAGCTGGCTGCCGTAGTAGCCCGGGCATTAAGTTTATCCGATATGTAGCCAGCAAGGATCCCACCAAAAATACCCCCTACATCAAACAAGGTAGAGAGATTTCCGGCCGATTTCACAGACACATACTCCCCACCAATTTCTGGAAAACAATGGAATCAAAACAGACAGGAAAACATTTTGCAGATGCATAAGAAAGAATTTAATGGTCTCGGATTCTAAAAAATAGCAGGTTCATACAGGTCTAGGAAAACAGGAAATAAATCTCTTCAGATAGATAGTTGACTACTTAAGTCAAATTTTGTGCATATGATGTATTGAATCCACACACACAAAAAAAAAAGGCACAATATCTTTACTGCTATTATAAAGCAGTTGGACTTTGATGCTGAATATTATATATATATATATATATATATATATATATATATATATATATATATATAAAGCACAATATCTTTACTGTTATGCGTCTTTAATAGAATCCCATGCTCCAGCAACAAATAGGCGTCAGGAAAACATAGAATAGATAAGTGATATATATATATATATATATATATATATATATATATAACACTGAGAGACCCAGTTGTTAACTGAGTTCAACTACCTTCATAAGCATGATTTTATAAATGATTGATGCAATTTGCATATTTTATTTTATATAAAAAGAAACCAAAATGAAAACAAACAAGATATGTAAAAATAGAAAGAACAGCAAACCTACTTCAAATTCATATGAGTTATACTCTATGTTACTCGGACTCGGATGTGAGTGTTGGACACGGGTATGTCCAATTTTTTCCAAGATTTCCATGTATTTGGAGAGTCCTTGGAAAATCATATCCCCATACCAATATCTGGATATGCGTCGGACACGGGTACTTCAAGAAAAATGAAGAGTCGGAGCAACATAGGTTATATCAAAGGTAGAATAACAGAGAGATTAGATACTTTACCTATTTATCAATTTTACAACTGTATATTGAACAGAATCAATATAGAGCCAATTAAACAAATTTTGACACCAAATCAATCCTATGTGCTGATGTCTCAAATAAGGAAAATCTATGCGAGCTCATTGTGGACTTCCAAATACCCTATACAGCTCTTTGCACCAAAATTAACATCTGATTCTAAATTGGTTTTAATTCCCTTTTAAAGCTAGCATAAACTTAATCATTTATAAAGTTGCAATCTCATCTAATATTGTCACTCAAAAGTCTACAATACAGCAGATTCATCAACTAATATAACAAGATTTTCGAGAAAAAAGATGCCTATTAGGCTCCGGGTTGCTTTAACTTCCATCTTGTCAATCAAGCAATACGGAAAGCTTCGAAACAAGAAAAAATACCTGTCTGACTCAAATAAAACGGTAACCAGTATAAAAATGTATAGGCCACGAGCTTTGAGAAGAAGAGGCATAATGAAAATGGAATCACCCCTGGTATCAAACAAGCTTCAAAAAGTCCAATACCTTTCCTGCTCCCTGACCCTTTTTCGAGGCTAGAATTTTTTTCTACATCCACTGCAGCTCCCTTCTGAATCCGAGCCTCCTCGTCACGAGACACTGAGCCTAGCTTCGGAGATGAAGCATTTGCACCACCAAAACCGATATCCTCTGGATAAGCAGGCAGGAATAAATAAACTAGTACCCCTGCTGAAGCAATTAATGCTCCTGGGGCAATAAAAGACCATCCCCAACCATAATCCAAAACAGCAGCAGCAAGAAGAGATCCACTAATATTCCCAACTGAAGTATGGGCATTCCAAACACCCATTATCAAACCCCTCTTCCTTTTTCCAAACCAATTTCCAATCACAGCCACAACCGAAGGCCAACCGGTAGCTTGAAATAACCCAGCAACCATTTGCATCACAAGGTAAAACCAAAAGACATGAACGTTCCAAAAGTATCCCATCCCAAAAAGCCCCACAAAAATGCCACTCCCAATCATCCCAACTGTCAAGAACAACCTAAGATCTAAAGTATCACCTAAATGCCCTGCAACATACATTCCCAAAGAGTAACAAGCCAGAAAAGCAACATCAATTTCACCCAATTTTGATTTACCATCAGTTCCATTAAAAGGATACCAACCCTTGCTTTTTTTCACCCTATTTCTATAAAAACTCACAAATTCTTCCTCCTTGATGAAGACATTTCCAACAGGCCAAGGGTTTCCCTCTGAAGCTTTCATGGAGTCAGGATACAAAACGCTCTTAACTATGCTACTAGGTTTCCTAGAGGCGTGATAGCCAGCATATGCTATGAAGGTAATCAACAAAACCATGTATCTATATGATTTTAGGCTCCAATCTTTACCTCTAACACTTCTGATAAGCAAAATCCCAGGTGGGGTGTTCCTCATCATATCTGAATTCCTTGACATCTTTCACAAACACACAAATTTAACCACTGAAAACCAAAAGAAAAAAAAAAAAAAAAAAAAAGCCAGCTTTTTACCAATCTTTCATAAGCAATATAATCACAAAATCCCAATGTTCAAACATCCTTAAAAACCGAACCGTTCATTACAAAAAAACACAATGTGATTAACTTCATGGACATAAAAAATAAAAATAAAAAAACTTTACCTCACAAAAACAAACCCTTTAATAATATAATACGATAGCTAACCTTGATTCATACAAACAAAACTTTTTAACTGGTACGTACAGAGAGAGAAAGAGAGAAAATTTGGTTTTTCTTTAGGGGAAGATAGAGAGAATGGTGAGAGGGAGTGCGAGGTTGTCGGGAGAGAGACAAAGGAGACAAGAGTTTGTATCAGAACTGGAGACACGTGCTACTTTTCTGGAGCTTCAACTGGAAACATACATATCTAAGCACCACGTAGGCGATCAAGATAGTCATAGGGTGACCGGGGTTCAAAGCAAAGGGAGAGTTTTTGAAAGGCTACGTGATTGCCACGTTGCTGGAAGAAGTATTGCTGTACTGTAGCAAATAGGTAGCTTCTTCTAAAAACCAGAAAAAGAAGGAACTATAAACTGGATCAGATTTTGGGTTTAAATAGCTTATGTAAACATTTTGAATGCAAATTTTGGATTCATTTGATTTGCTTAATCGGTATTTATAGATAAAATTAATTTTTTATTATATTAATAAATATTTTATATTTAATATATTATTTTTATTAAATTTAAAAAATAATAATATATTAATTAAAATTTTATTTTTATATATATTATTTTAATCAATATTATTAGATATTGATTAACATTTTTTTTTTATTTTTTTATAAAAAAATGGTATTAATTTGTTTCATCTAAACTTGAATATTTTATTTTTATTAAATTTAAAAAATAATAATATATTAATTAAAATTTTATTTTTATATATATTATTTTAATCAATATTATCAGATATTGATTAATATTTTTTAATTTTTTATAAAAAAATGATATTAATTTGTTTCATCTAGAACTATCCAATCTTTGATATTTTAGAACATCTAAACTTGATGATTAAATTCATATGGAAAAATAATATATTACGTGAAAAATAATAATTTTATTTTTCAAAAATCGCGAACCTACATTGAATAAATGGAGTAAGGGAGTATTGGTGTAATATTGACGTGGCAATATTGTATTGGTTCACGTGACGCAGCGGCAGCTGAAGATTTTTTCCTTGGTGACAAAGCGATGTTTTTTGCAAAGAACAAATTTAGATCTCTTTGCCTTGTTCGTCATTGGGAAGCTAAAAGTCAACCAATGAAGCCCCGAATTTTCCAGAGCATTTGCCCTTTTCATTTCCTTGATTGCCCCACACGTATAGGAAGGGATTGACATATTTCATTTTCCAACATCTGCCATAATTATTAAAATGGAAATATTAATCAATGTTTATAGCATTGATTAAGATATTATATATATATATATAAGAAGAGTTTTATTAATGAATATTTTTAGAATTTTTTTAAGATGAATTAATATATTATTTATAATAATAATATTATATTAATTGTAAAAATTGATAATTTTATTAGTCATTTTTAATACATTAGATAAATATATTATCATATATAATAATCTTAAAAAATATCCTTAGAGTACTTGTTAGCAAAATTTATATAAAAAAAAATATAATTAATGTATTAAATTTTTTTTTGAATTTAATAAAAATAATGTATTAAATGTAAAAAAAAATTAAAATGATAAATAAATAATCATTAATCAGTATCTATAAATATCAGTTAAACGAACCCTTATTAAAATTATAAATTTCTAATCGCCTTTATTTTTCTTCTAATTTTTTCAGATTAGAAATTTTATACTGATGATTAGTTTCAATTCTAAATATAAAAAATATATATATATACCAATTAAATATAAAATTTACGAGTTGGGAGAAATTCGTATAATAAATTGAGAAACGAAGGGCTTTTTAGTAACTTAACTATCTAGAAATTTCCAAGACATTATCCAATCAGGCCCTATAAAATACCGCGATCCACCCACCTCGTCAATACAATCCAATTCGAGACAGTTTCTTTTCATTTTTCTCTGCGAACTTTCTTGCAATATCTGTTATTTTCTCTTTCAACAAACAATGGACGGGTTCTCTTCGTTCTTCGATTCTCAATCGAGAAGCCACTGGAATTACGATACTCTCAAGAATTTCCGCCAGATCTCTCCGATCGTTCAGACTCATCTCAAGAAGGTAATATTCCCTACAATTAGGGTTTGTGAAGGAAAAATAAGGAAATTATGTTGTTAACACTCTTGCGAATTGTCAATTTTTTTGTTGAATTTTCCCCTAATTTGTTGCATAGGGCTTTGCACAATGATTTTTTGGTTGATCCCTTGGATTGAATTTTTTGTGAGTTCTGAGACAGAAGATTAGAGTTCTCATCTTTATGTGGTTCTAATGCTTATTATGATTTTATCTTCAATTTTAAGACTAATTTATCTATTTAATTAGTCTTTGTTTCCAAATTTTGTTTTCTTGATTATATGAGTAAAGGGTTTTTACTTTGCAGGTTTATTTGATTTAAATATGCCCCTAATTTGTTACCTAGGGTTTGCACATTTATTTTTTTGGTTGATCTCTTGGATGGGATCTTTCTTGGGTTCTGAGACTGAAAAAGAATACACTTTTTCATCTTTATGTGGTTCTAATGCTTATTATGATTTTGTCTTTGATTTTAAGATACATTTATCTATTTATTTATTCTTTGTTTGCAAAAAAAATTGTATTCTTGATTATCTGAATATACTGTTTTTAATTTGCAGGTTTATTTGACCCTGTGTTGTGCGCTGGTTGCCTCTGCTGTTGGAGCTTATCTTCATATCATTTGGAACATTGGGGGTTACCTTACAACATTTGCATGCTTTGGAACCATAATTTGGCTCCTCTCTATCCCTCCTTATCAAGAGGTAATGATCTTTCTTGATTTGTCTTAACTAATGATATTCTTTTTTGAATTTAGAACTCATCTTTTGTTTTGGTATTGTAAATTTTGCAGCAAAAGAGGGTTTCTCTTCTGATGGCATCAGCAGTGTTTCAAGGGGCTTCAATTGGTCCTCTGATTGACTTGGCCATTCAGATTGACCCAAGGTATTTTCTCCTACAACTATTAAGTGGGTAACTTGTATATTATTAATAATATATGCAATGTTTGAAAATACTTAGATTTCAAATCAAGTTAAGAATTATATTCATTTTGTGTTACCTTTGGAGCTAAATGAAATTCGACAATTGATATTCAAATCCCTCTAATCTTCTAAAGGTTAGGGGCTTTTCTATAGTGGTGGATGATTATGCTTGATGTCTGTTTTACTTTTACCATTATCTAGACCTATGAATGAATCTCATTTAGGTGGGTGACTTTGTATTTTTTCGTCTTCCTTTCCACTTGATCTGTAAAAAAAGGAAAAGAATTATTTGTACTTATGGTGTTTTTCTCTATTATGACAGTGTTTTGGTAGCTGCATTTGTGGGAACAGCATTGGCCTTTGCATGCTTTTCAGGAGCTGCTATGTTAGCTAGGCGCAGAGAGTACCTTTACCTTGGTGGCTTGCTTTCATCTGGTGTGTCCATGCTTCTCTGGTTGCATTTTGCTTCCTCTATCTTTGGTGGTTCGGCAGCCCTCTTTAAGATTGAGGTGAGTGAATGTTAAAAACTTTCTCTGTTCTTGTAGTACTTGAAAAGATGCCGTTGGCTGTTACTGACATTCCTCTTTGTTTTTGATTGTTCTCACAGATCTACTTTGGGCTCTTGGTGTTTGTGGGCTACATGGTAGTGGACACACAGGACATAATTGAGAAGGCACACTTGGGCGACCTGGACTATGTAAAGCATGCCCTGACCCTTTTCACTGATTTTGTTGCTGTATTTGTCCGCATTCTGATAATCATGGTGAGTCAAGCTAGTAGAATACATGATAAAAGCTGTCTTTTGATTTCTATAATAATAACTGACTTGATGAATATTAATTTGTATTAACATCAAACATACTTGTGTTTCAGTTGAAAAATTCAGCTGAGAAGGGTGAGAAAAGGAAGAAGAAGAAGAGGAGTGACTAGATCTTGAAGCAAGTAGGCTGGGAAAGGTTGCTCATCTAACATGTCGTGGAAAGATGAAAGTCAGTTGTCAACACTAAGTTGTTTTCTTGCTTTTTGTACTAAAACATCATGTTAATATAGCCAAAGGATAGTTCTCAACTGTTTCTACTTCTCCTTGTGGTTTTTGTTTGAAACTTTCGTCAAAATAATGACATGTTAATATTTGCTTTTTCTCAAGGTTGCAATTTATTAATCTCCCTCTCTGCATATGCTACAAAAATTAAATGTGATATTTGAACTATGGTATCTGGTGATTTTGTTTGAATGATGTTTTACACTTTTGACATGTCAGAGGTTAATTTGGTGCAAAGCCTATTTCTGAAATGAGCTATCAATGACTTCCAGAATTGTATTGTAACATGTATTAGACAACGATCTAAATGCTTGGAAATTTTCTCCTCTTTGGGTGAATAATGGAGGAGTTGTCATTGAAGTTCTATCGTGGCTCGTTCAAAGGGCTTTTCTCTTGTTTGCTCCAATTTCTGCTGAGACCTCGTTTGTTGCAGAGTCTATCGTGGTTTAAAGTGTTTTAGCGTGAGAGCGGAATGAACGCAGCCATTAAATTAGTATGCAGTTCATTGTTACGTTTTTCAGGCTTGAACTTACAAGTTGGGCGAAACAGATTTCCAACAAATCTTCCAAAAGAAAAACATTGATTTTTATTTTATAGTTGTTCTATATGATATAATAATAAATTGAGTGAGACAAGGCACAGAGATATATACTTACTTGACTATATACGCTACCAAGTACCGACTACAGACCTAACCCAAGCCGATATAAATTAAAGCCTTCTTTTCTAAACAAACATTGGTCCAAGCCTAACCCTATTAAAAAATTGCAAAATCTATTTGATTAATGCAGATAATGATGATATTGCAAGCCTGAGGCCGCGGTGTGTGAGTGCCCAAGCCCAAATTTAGCCCATCTTGACTCAAAAATAAAAAATGGATGAGTTGAAAATTGAAATGATAGTGAAAGAAACTATTCAGCCTGCTCGTGATTTGGTACGCCCCACCTCGATCGGCATCGATTCAATCTCTCTTCCCTCCTAATCCTGCGTCGCCGCCTGTCTTCTGCCAAGCTGGTTTAAATTGGCGCCTTCCAGGTTAGTTCCTTCCGCCCCTTTCTACTTCTATTGGCTTTTCTTTTTTTATAATTTTTGGGTTTATCATTTCTTTTTCTTTTTAGCAAAAGTTAGGAGTGGGTTAGAGTCAACTTTGAGGATTTATTTTGAGAGTTGTTTCATAAATTCTCTATTAATTTGGTGTTGTTGGAATTAGGTATCTAATTATGTGATTGAATTTCTTTAAAAAAATTATTTTTGAGTTTAGGAAATAGTGGATGCTAAAGGTGAAATAGAGAATGGACAAATTAAGGGAATTTGGAAGAAAAGCATTGTTCTATGTAAGGGTTCTCTCCGGATATGAAGAACGTAGAATTCGAAACTATAGATTGCAGCTCGAGAAACGCCTGCAACAGGTCTTTCTCACTTTCTTTACTCATCCTTTTATTACTCTTTTAGTTTCTCTTCTTTTTTCTTAATTTCTGTAGATTTGTGGATCTAAAGCTATTTGATGGTAACTTTGACATTGAACATTGGAACTGCTTTGCTCTCTTGGAATTTGCAGCTGCTCTTGATCGTGTGTGTGACATCACAAAGTTTTTGAGTATGTTATGATTTGCTTCCTAAAAAATGTAACTGAAAAAGATTTTCTCAGAAATTTATGATTGTGTCAATGGTGAAGAAGCTTTATTTATACAATGAGGTGACTGCATTGAGTTTGTAGTTGAAAAGGGTATGTTCTAATATGCATATAAACTTGGAAAATTTAACTTATATCTGTTCATATTGTCTTGATTTCAACTTGAGGAATTTAACTTGTATCTGTTTATATTGTCTTGTCCCAAAATCCTAATGTTAGCTATCCTTCTCTTTCTTCATTTGTGCAGGCACAAGAAAGGAAAGCAGCCTTAAGAAACATTCCTGAACAGACTGTATTACAAGAGGTTCGCCGTATGGTTGAGGATATGCAAGCTCTAAATAAAAAGCTTGAAGAAACAGTAAGTTTCACTTGCACTTGGAAATGATAATTGACAAGGCAGTGCAAAATTACTGCTTTTGCAGCCTAATATTTTAATATAGTTGGTTTTTAAAATTCTTCTAATATATGTATATTTCAAAATTCAATATTGCCAATTTTCCATTTAGAAACTCTATTGATCAGTGAGGAAAATGAACCAAAGAGTGTCAACTTGTGTGATCTTTCATTGCTCAAGTTGTAAAGGAAGACATCCATTCGTAAGGTTCAGTCTGCTTTTGCTTGGTGATACTTTTTCTTGTAGAATATATGTCGGTAAGCTTGTAACTTGTAAGAAGTTTTGAAGATCGATAAGACAAAAATTTGTTGTATGTTTGGTTGATTTTATCAAAGTTGAAATCCACGAAAGAATGAAGTTATTAAATTATCATGTGTAGTTATTGACAAATTCCTTGCTTGGTCATGTGCCCTTTCATTGCAAGGTTCTTCAGATCCCTACTTTCAGACTTTGATCAACTCAAACTATTGAAACCTCCCATAACAAGTTTAATGATCACTTGGTCTAAATACGCCAAGTGCATTTGCAATCATCTTTCCTTTTCAAGGCACTTGTCATGATGGGAATCCATCCACCATTAGTTTCTGAATTCTAAGGCATTTTTCCGTTCCTATTTCAGAATGATTTACGTTGTTCATTTACAAAATTGTTGTTTACATTCAGGAAGCTGCCATTGAAGAGTACTTCAAACCAATAGACAAGGAAGCTGAGATGATAATGAAAATCCAGCTTGAAGGAGAAGAGAAGACAATGAAAGAGATGGCGGCAACAATGCAAAGACAGGCCTTGCTTGAGAAAATTGCAAATACGCATCAACCAGACACAAAACAAAGTAGCCAGGAGGATGCTACTACCTCCAGCAGCAGTCAAGATGCTCAAATGAGATAATCATCAAATTTGATTACTTGAGCGCTTATATTTTTTGTTTCTCCTCTTTGGGTTTGTTTGTATTGTTCGTATTGAGAGATGAGTTCGAATAATTGAGGCTCTTAGTGAGAAATGTTGAAACCGGCTAAAGGCCGAGTTATATCATAGAGGTTGTTATTATTGCTTAATTGTACCAATGATCTAATTGGATGGATAATTTCCCTTGTCCATTATAGATTATGTTGCAAATGAGTATGAGGTTCATGTGATGAGCTTAATTGTTAAATAAAATTAGTTTCAGTTTAAGTTCACGATTTGGTGACGAGAGGATTCGAAACCTAGACTCGTTATCCAAGTGAACGAAAATTTAGCTATAAATGCCGTCGTTTCCAGAAGTTTATCTTTTATTTATTTATTATCATTCAAAGCCTCACAGGCTCTTCCTTTTATGCTTACCATTACTGCGCGTGTGGGACATCTCCTGATTCCTCTTTGTTTCGCTTCACGCTCCGCCGCAAGTTGTCGATCGAAACCCCCGCAAAATCGAAGCACAAAACTGCCCATTAACAGCCCGCCGCGTGAACCGACATAGGTCTGTTTGAAATCCCACTTCGTGCCGCAAGCGACCCAAATCCACTTCCGTCCCAGATTGATTGCTTATTCGCCTAATCCCTCTTTCTCTCATCCAAGCTTCGTACTTGAGAGGTGCAGTGAGTTCTTTCTCTCCTTTTTTGCTTTTGTTTAAGGGAGAGAAAAAACATTCGTTTTTGTTTCCGTGCTACTGCTATCGATACCTTGCTTAAACTTTTTTTTTCCTTTTTGAAATTGAAGTAATATTGAAAGGAAAACCCTTATTATTTATTGACCAATCAAATATGCCGATTTTGTTGTGGATTTAGTATTTACTAGTTTTCTCTCTTCTGTATTTTGCTTGCTCATTCAATGGAATTCTTTTATGGTGTAAAGTTAAAGAAAATAAAAAAAATAGGGTAATGCAAGCTAGGGATTTGCCCGATTCCAGTAGAAAAATAGGATTTCCTCTTCAATTTGGGGAAGTTCTGCTTCTACGTAAAGTTCATTTTAGTTCCTTGTGTAGAAGCTAAAGAAGTGGGAAATAAAATAAGCTGTGATTGCCAAATTCTCAACAAGATACCTCTTATTTACAAAAGTTAATTTAGGTTTTGTGGCATGATGTGAAAATTACGAGGAAAAATATGTAGTAGTAATTTATAATGGCCATTTCTGACAGGTAGAACAATGCCGAAGGTGAAGACGAACCGTGTAAAATATCCGGAAGGATGGGAACTGATTGAGCCTACGCTTCGCGAACTACAAGCAAAGATGAGAGAAGGTGGGGTTTTTCACTTTTCTGCATCATGTTTATACTCTACTTGATTATTGAATCTCTTATTATCATCTTAATGTGGCGAACTAATTTGTTAATTCTTGGGACAGCTGAGAATGATCCTCATGATGGTAAGAGAAAATGTGAGACATTGTGGCCTATTTTCAAAATTGCACATCAGAAGAGCCGCTATATTTTTGACCTTTACCACAGGAGGAAGGAAATATCTAAGGAATTGTATGAGTTCTGTTTGGACCAAGGCTATGCTGACCGCAATCTTATTGCAAAGTGGAAGAAGGTTTGTCTCTGCTCCTTCCACATCTTAATTCACTTGCATCAAGTGTTCTCCAATCTGACTTTTGACTTATATGACAATTGCATGATATATATATATATATATATATATATATATATATATATATATATGTTGAGGAATCAGATATGGACAAATGTTGGAAAATATAGCCTATGTTACTTGGACTCGGGGTAAGGTTATGTTCATTTTTTTTTCATGTATTTGGAGGATCCTTGGAGGATCATATCCCATACTCATGTCAGGATATGTGTTGGACACGGGTGTCGGACATGAGTACTGCAAGAAAAATGAAGAGTCGGAGCAACATAGTTTGGAACTGATGAGGTCATAGATAATGAGACGAATCAGTTTAGGGCTTCATAATCAAATACTATGAATCAATTTCTAGGATAATTAGGTAAATCGTTTAGGGTTTCATAGACTCGTAGTATTTGATTATTTCATAATAAGGGTTGGTTGTTTTATTCGAAATTTCAGAGGTCATATATTGTGTGCATGTGTGTGTATATATAGATGGACATATACATGTACAAACATTCATATACCACAGACACATTTGTATATTCCCTTTTTCCCTCGTCTCTCTTGCGCTCGATCTTTCCGAATTTTTAATTTAATCTTGTTGTAATAGCTCTTTATGGTTTCTTGTTTTATTTATTGCAGCCAGGTTATGAACGTTTGTGTTGCTTGAAATGCATGCAACCGCGGGATCACAACTTTGCTACAACTTGTGTCTGCCGTGTGCCCAAGCACTTGAGGGAAGAAAAGGTTATTGAATGTGTTCATTGTGGATGCAAAGGCTGTGCAAGCGGAGATTAGATTTGCCTTTTCTTTTGGCCTCTTCTTCTAAGTTAAACAAGTGGAACTTAGACTGTAGTTGCTACCACACTGCTCATAAATTTCTGTAAATTTTCCTTGTGCTGCTGTAGCTCTGAACCTGAATCTTTGCTATGAAGCCTATTTCCTGGATTTAGTTATATTTTTTTTGGCAATTAACGACAGATAAGACAGTGAATTAGCTTGTAGTTGTGCCATTATGAGGCCAGCTTTACGACTTTGCTGAAAGCTGAAAGAGCAATCTGAATTGATTGAGACTTAACGTCTTCGTCGTGGTTGTTTTTCGACTTTCGACCGGAAGATCGTGAGTTAACTATCGAGATTTTGGACTATTCAAACTTATATTGGTTGCAACCTATATCAAAATATATATCTATATATATAAAATATGGGTTTGTATTTGATGTATTGTCAGTGTATAGTTTTATACACCGACAGTGAATCTTACGATGACATATCATTAAAAAATAAACTTTTCACTCTAAAACCCTACGCTTAAACTTTACATCTTAAATCTAATTTTTAACAGGTGGCATTATTTAGTGCATTGTCAGTGTATAGATCTATACATTAACAGTGATTTGATATTTCATTAATAAATAAACTCTAATCTCTAAATTTAACCCTAACTTTTAACAAATCTTTTATATATATATATATATATATATATATATATTCAATTAAAACTTAACGCTGAAACCCAAATTTCGATCAACATAATAGAAACGGACTCCTCAAATGTAAAGCCGAGGGCCCAGCCAAGGTTGAAAAAGAGGCCCATTCTTTGAATGGGAATTCCAGCACAGCCCATAAATTTACTTGGATCAGCCTGTCCTCGGCTCCTTGATATTAATATAATCATTATGCCACTGCTACACAAAGAGGAAGAAAAAGCCATATTCCAAGGGAATCTACTAATCTTGCCATGGAAGGAATCCATTTCCAAATTTTACTTTGCTAATTTGACTTTTAATGCTTTTGTTTGTTTTCCAATCTACCACAATGGAACATAAAATGTGGGAAACCGCTTTCCTTTTTCATTCTTTACAAGAAAAAGTTCAATCACAATTGGGTAAACCCCAAAAACATGCCTAATCCCTTGATTAGTGCATGATCTTAAAGTTAAACATATGGATATGAAATAAATAAAAAAAACGAGTCCTAACTTGTTCTTTGGTCCCATATTTGTCTTATCAATTTGCAAAGCATGATCAAAGATCAGAGCTAAACTTGTTCATGGGTTTGACTGCGACTTAAATTTTTTTTTTATTATTATTATACAAGTTCGTTTTGATTTAGAGTCGAACCGATCCGAAAATCCGTTTCATTGTTTAAAAATATTAAAAACTTATTTATATATTTATATATATATTATAATTAAATTTAAATAAAAAAATATTTTTTTTATTTAATGAATAATAATTTAGATCGGATCGACTTGAATTACCAAAATATTTATTCAGATCCAATCCAATTTGCGTCGGATCGAACAGATTGTCCAACCCTTAAACAGGTCTAGTCAGAGCCCACCATCTAATGTTTGGTTGTTGTTTTTACTAATCTTTTCCATTGAATTCATAATTTACATAACCAAAGCTTATCTCACTTGACTTTTAATCACACACTCATTTAGTCCTAATTGGGTGGTTGGCTTAGTGTTGTCTATATTACCAATTTCATCATTTGCTTGACCTTAGATGCCCCTGCCCATTGCTTAGACCAAATTCAATGGGCTAAGAAAATGAAATCTCAGATTTAAAATTCTAGTTGTTTTTTCTTTTTCAATATCCAGTAATATCAAAGGTGCAAATATTGCTCATCTTATTTCACATTTCAAAGCTTTTATAAGAAGAAGAAAAAAAGATAAATTATCTTATCACCATTAATGAAGATTTTAGATTCCACAAACGGAGTTAACGAGATAATACATATTCCTATGATATATTAAAATAAAATTAATTAAAAAAATTGGACACATGATATATATTTTTAACTTGGTTGTAAAATTAAAAAATTCATCACCAATGTATCGAATACTAACTCAAAAAAAGAAAAAATTATTCGATAGACCGTCAATAGATGAAACAACATTCAACCATAAATTCCTTATTATAATTTATATATATATATAAAACATCACAATCCAATTTTAGAACCCATAACCATATGAATTAAATGGTTCAAAAAGGTTTAAAATAGTAAGAGATTCTTTCATGAAGTGCCAAGTAACATTGACTATACATACCAAAATATTGCATGAGTCATTTTCTACATAATTCAAAGATTTTTGTCCATTTACCCATCACTGTTTAAGGTAATAAAAAAAAATCTGTAGGTAAATGACACATGATATTACTAAGAGATGAATTATTTGAGGGAGAAAAAAAATTGTTAGAAGGAGAATGTGCCAAAAGGAAAAAGCATTATCCTATGAAGAACCAATGCAAAGAGGTACAATAAATCCAAGCTCAAGAATTTGGAGAAAATGTGTGAATAGGATCCCTTGCATTATTGATATTTACAATAAATTTCTAGTGAATTATGGGAATAATTTCAGTTTTAAATCACAATTTAGCTTCATCTTTCACTATTTTTATTGCATATTTTAAATTTTTTTAGACTATATTTGAATAAACGGTGCAATATAATGAAAAATGCTCTTATAGCATTGCCTCATAATCATTTTGTCACTATTTTTTTTTTCAATTACATCGTACTATCCATCCAAACTAGACTTCTTCGCGGGCCGTTGTTCAAAACTTTTTTCTTTCTCTTACTCAAATTCAACATAATTCACAGACTCATTTTATTATTTAAAATATTAAAAATATATAATTTTTATAATTAAATTTAAATAAAATTATTTTTTTTATTAAATGAACAATGATTTAGATAGTCCGAATTGTAAAAAACTCTATTCAGACCCAACCCAATTTAAACTAAACTTATCGGGTTGGATGAGTGATCCGATCATTGGACAAATCTAATCCAATCATACCCTTAATATTATTATTACTGTAGAAATGTCTTAATCCATTCCATGACTCTTCTAAAAATGAATTTTGTAATGAAAGCTTTAGGGGAGCATTGGTTAATGGGGTGATAGGTAGGTGTGGGAGTGGGCATGAACCATGATGCATTATGCAACGACAAAGGCGCTGTCAAATGGGATGGTTTGGTGGCTCCTTCTTCTGCTCAGCTCAGAGGTGGGGTTGCCCATTTGCCATATGCTGCTCCAATACTCACCACTCATAATAATGCTCAATCTTGGGATTTGGGTGTTTCTGTTTTTCAAATATTTTTAGACTTTTTATTAATCAGCATGGATTGTGGTCAACTACACATGGATTGATAACCTGTTCTTTTTAGACCTAAAAAGTCTTATCAAAATCTATGTTATTTAGATTCAAAACGAGTGTCATATAGACATGTTCACGGATCGAATAATATATTCGATTTGATAAGTTCGATTCGTATTAAATCGAGTTTGGATAAAAATTTTAGTGATCCAGATCAGTCCGGTCCGGATCAACGTTAATCTAATAAAAAATAATATTTTTTAAATTTAATTTTAAAAATATATTAAAAAAAATTTTAAAAAAAATATAGTGAACAGTAAATATGAGCCACCGGCCCGGCTTGACCAAGGGTTGGGCCTGGGCAAAAAAATCAAAAAAAATTCCAGTCGCGGCCCTGCCCGACCCATGAGCACCTCTAGTGTCAGATATTAATATATATTCGATACGAATATACTTAATTTTTTTTATATATTTGAAAAATTATACTTTTATATTCATGTCTGAATATGTATAAATATGAATATTAAAAAAAAAAATCTGAATAACATTAACATAGATCAAGGATTTGTGAATTATGAGTCATAGAGCCTACTTATTTTTTTTTTTTTTCAACAATGATTGGCAGTGAAAGGCCATTTGGTTATTTGGTGTAAAGAATAATCAATAAAGAGGTTGGAAATTTTTTAATTGCAAGGTAAATTACCTTATATTTTGACCCTTTTAATTTTCTTTTCTCAAATAACAATTTAGGCTTAATGTAACAATTGGGACCACGACTTAATATTTAAATCTCTATTCTTCTTTTAGATTTCTTCATATGTACAAAAACAATACTATATAAATATAATAGATCAATATAAATATTTAATTATGCATTATCTTGAAAACAAATTAAAAGTATTTTTGAAAGATGATAAAGTGAACTTAAACTAAATCAATGAAGAGTCAACTTGAATTGTTCTAAAACCAAATAAAATAGATTTAATTCATCTTTTTACTAAAATAGATTGGGACCGAACTATGTATGTGCACAATTATGATAACTCTTCGAAAGTTTAGTAGCTAGGTTTCTCTGTTTTCCTATATAATAATGCCAGGGTTTTCACAAATTTTCTTGGGAAATTATTGACAATTTAATAATTTTAAATATGATACGAAAATATAATATGAATATGATACATTTAATAAAAACGAAAACAGTATCATTTGTACATTTATTATGCAGAAAACTAAGATCTTAATCTTATATGAATATATATATATATATATATATATATATAAAAGATGAGGAAAGTGTGGCCAAAACTATAGATTATATGGAAACATGAAACCACCTAATCTATAGATCTGTTTCTCAAATAATTTAGCTCAAAACAGCTCATTAGAGATCCCACTAACTGGCCTGGCCTGGCCTCTACCAATGTCTTAATTTTTGGTGTTATATATTATGCAAATAGTATTCTTAATTTTCACCAAAGACTTCTCTAATAATTACTGACCTTTTTTTTAATCTATTGATTGTATGTAGTTGAATGATTAATTCAATTCAAAATGGTTGTACATGACACATTATAAAAAATGTCTCAAATTTAATTGATGTAAATTTTTTTAATTACAAAAACGCAGTCCCAACATGATAATAACATTTTTATGGTAGAATGCGTAGTATGATTACCTTTTGAACAATTCAATTGACAATCATATATGACTAGCAAAAATAACCTTAAATTCTTTTTTATATAAATGAGGTCAAGACTTAAACAAAAATTAGAAAAAGAAAATTTGTAAGGGCGGTAAACCGAACCCTCAATCTGACTAAAATTTTTTTTTATAGGAAAAGTGAATGAATCATTTGAATTAAATTCGAAATTCAAAATAACCTTGAAATTAACTATATTGTATGATTTTATTATGAATATAACTCAAAGATCTATATATGATTCAAACCAATCATAATTAAATCCAATTTAGATTGTCAATTGATAGAAAGCTTTTAATCAACAAGCTTGAAATTTAAATCCTTATTTTCGACCTTAATTATTGGATAATGTGAACATAGAAAAAATACGTGTTTTCATGTGGTTCATGTAGTTATTTTTATGAGATAACATTTAGGTTGCGTTTGAGAATTTGGATTTCATAAGATGGATTTGGATTTCAAAAATAGTGTACATTGTGAATAAAATACATGTAAAAATAACATTGATAATTATGTTTCAAATGCATGGATTTGTTGGATGCCTATTTAGTGGTGAATTTGAAATACATATAGCTATTTGTGAATTTGAAATTCATGTTTTTATGCCTTTCAAATATATAATTATATTGAGTCTTAATTAATTTATACATAATGTATGCATTTCATTCTCACAATTTATATAACAAATGAAATTCAAATTCAAATCTAAATTTTCAAATTCATGTTTTCAAATATAGCACTAATAAATTTGATATTCAAATTTTAATACATGTAATTTTTTTTCCTATTTTTAGACCGTAACTTTTTTAGTAATATATATATATATATATATATATATTGAGGATAGTCATGGAAAAGGATTTTATGTGATTAACCTCGCTTTTGTAGTGCTAATGACAACACCATAAACGCCAGATTGTAACACTTTTTTGATGTACCACCATCATATTAGCACTTAAAACAGTGGAGTAGTTGGTGAAGGGATTATATGGGAATTTCAGTAAAAAAATAAAAAGGCCAAATAAGGGGCCAATCTGGAAATTTAACATTGCTTTTGCTTTGGGATATCTATTTCCATTATATAAATAATAATAAAAAAAAGAACATTTTTCATCGGTTACACCGGAGAGGTCTCTCTGCCCTCTTAAAGACGGCTTCTGTATTTTTCTTTTTTAAATATATATATATATAAAAAAAAAAAAACTCAATTAAATTAAGGATTGATAGCTTTCTATGTGTCAGCAAATACATATATTATTGACAAATAATGTAATAAAAAATAAAATGTCGAACTCACGAAGAATTATCATTAAATTCGTAAAGTGCTAAAATTAAAACAATTCAATTTTATTCAAACAATTAATTAAATATTGTAAATAAAAGAAAATAATAAACAAAATAAGTAAATTAAAAGATAGATTAAATCAAATGAGAAAAGCCTAGGATTATAATTTTTCGCAACACTTCGCTTGAACATTTCCCACCGTCTTAACTTAATTAATGATCTTGAGTTGTTAACCTAGAGTTTTAATTTATTTATAAGAATTTTCCGATCGTCTTATAAAAATATCCCTCTTAACCAATTAACTATATTCCTATGATAATTGAATTAAAGAGGAACTCATTATACTTAGACTCTAAAGTTGGTTACACATGACACGTAAGTGTATTCCTACCCTACATGCAGATCAATTCATCCTAATAAATGAATATGAAACATGTGTCATTCAATCCATGTCTAACACTAAACTCCCTTTTCCAAGTTGTATCTAGGTTACCACATCAATCTAATTGGTAGCTAAGCAATTAGAAACATTAAGCACAAGACTGAATAAACAACACCAAATATCATTAAATCAATAAAGAGACTAAAATAATCCAAACTACATATTGAATTCCATTACAATCCTAAAAAAATATATTTAGTTCATACTAATTAATAAAAATATAAAATAAAAGAGTTTCACCATCATTAATAATACAATAAAGATAAAGAAGATTATGGATAAGAGAAAACTAAGGGTTGTCAGATCTTCCGTTTTCAATCTTTCAAAATCTCTATTGCTCCTTATAACTTTGTGGTGGCTGCTCTCCTCTTAAGAAAACTAAGTTATTTACAAGCTTCAGATTTGACAGCTAGGGAGAAGTCCTTTATAAAGTCTTAAAGGGTTCCTATTTATAAAACTCTAAAAGCCTGAAGTAGAAAAACTTTGTGAGCAAGTAACAGCTTTCAACTTTGACTTTTCATATATGAATTTATATTCTCCTTATTGCTTTAGGACTCTATAAAAATATAAAAGATATTAAATTAATAACTATATTAAAATAAATAAATAAATAAATAAAAATATTTAATTAATAGTTTAAACTATAAGGACTTAACTACTTTAAAAACACAAAATAAGATAAAATAACTCTATTTCATAGAGTTATCATCACCTTAGTACTACTATTTTACACGTGGCTTTTTATTATATATCAATCACATTTGGACCCACAAAACACATTATTATTTGCTAATATTAATAGGATTATTATTCTGTACACTGACGGTAAACATTTTTAATTTTACAAACGGGGCTTACACCTTTTCGTAACTTTTCATACGATTTATATTTGTACAAATCGATCGTCGGGTTTAACAATATAATCGTACTCGTCGTGCATGTAAAGTTTTGAATCGATCCAATATCTCTATCATATCGATCGAGAATATTGTTTTTTTCAATATATATTTAACTGTTGAAATTTTTTTACGTCGGAACGAATAGTTAAACATTTTTAATTTACTCGAAACTCGACGTGCATGATCTACGCGAATAGAACACGAAATACGACTATCGGATTAAAAAAATATAAATAGTACAAAATGTTACAGAAGGATGTAAGTCCCGCTTGTGGAGTTAAAAATGTCCACCGTCAGTGTACAGGATAATAATCCATATTAATAAGGGTTTGATTAGTGGATGTCATAAATAACTATTAAAAATTATTTAATTATTATTTTAATAATTTTTTTATTTAATACATTATTTTACTTAATTAAAAAAAGTATTGCATTACTTGTAATTTTTTTCTATAAATATCATTTTATTTAGTGACATTAGATTGATTTGTTACTATTTTATATGAATTAATGAGTATTTTTAAAGCATTTGTTAAAATTAATTATATTAAATGTAGTAATTAGTGATTAATTTTATACGTTGAAAATTATAACTTATTTTGTATGATAACTTTAAAAATTACTCTAAACGCATTCGTTTGTAAAATTTATTTTATATATCAATATTAACATTATAATAATTTTAAAGTTTTTGTTGACGAATGTCTTTAGACATTTTTTAAGATTTATTAATATATTATTTATAATAATAATATTTTATTAAATACAATAATTGAAATTTTTTAATTATTTTCATGTATTTAATGAAAATATTATTATATATAATAACCTTAAAAATATTTTTAAATCATTCGTTAGTAAAATTTTAATTTTAATAAAAATAGCTAATATATTTCAATTTTTAAAATGACCTTTCTATCTTCTAAGATAAGAGTATAAAGTCAGAAATTTGAATATTTACTTGATTCGTCATTCGGTTTTTGAAGATTATAACAAATTACAATAAAAGTTACCAATTTTAGTTATAAAATTTATTAGTATTAAAAAATTGATAACTTAAAATATATTACTTGCCTGTCAATAAATAAATAAATTACTTGATTTAATTGTCATTTAATTTTATACAAAAAGAACTGCCTGTAGTTGTAAAATCTTCTTCTTTTATATAATGATTAAATGAAAAATTAAATTATAAATATTTGTAGTACAAACTAGATAATTGTAGTACTAATAGAATTTTTTTTTTTTGTTAAAGTACGAGTGATTACACTGTATATTTGCCTAAAAGGAAGTAAGATATAGTACATAAAAGTAGCGAAAGAGAAGAACCGGTCGATCAAATATTTACTATTTTATATAATTTATGAATTTTGTTAATGAATATTTTTAGATATATTTTAAAATTAATTAATTAATTAATATAATAATAATATTATTATTATATTAAAAATAAAAAAATATAATTTTATTCATATTTTCAATGAATTGAATAAAAATATTATTATATATAATAATTTGAAAAAATATTAGTTAATAAAAACTTTTATTTATTTTTTTAATCTTTATTAGTAATTTCATAAAATATTTTTAACCATTCTTTCACCTTTCTCCTATTCAACTAGCCTTTGAGTTTTTAAGTGTGCTGACTGTCAAAATATGGCATCATTAATGGTTTTTTATAAAACTTCTAATGATATTTTTCTTTTTCAATTCTTAATATAAAGTAAGTATATTGCTTGAGTATAGGCTATAGCCTATATATTACTACTACATAGAAGAATTAATTTCAGCAATGTGATTAAAATACGTGAAAGTCACAAGCAATTTTCAAGTAAAAATTTGGTACTAGTAATTATTTTTCTTATTGAAAATAAATATATGATTGGAACCATCGGAAAAATTTGGTACTGGTTTTTATGAAACGAAATTAAAAAAAAAAAAAAAAAAAGAGTTTGAAATGTACACTCAGTCAACTCAGAGCATATGACCTCTATTATAAATTATAATGTACGTATAAATAAAAGAATTTGGTTAACCAGTAATTATAAGTGCTGATAAAGTTTTTTATTTAATATAAAAAATAATTTATTAAATATCATCTTAATCAATATTATTACACATCAATTAATATTTTTTAAATAAAATATAAAATATATATTATTATATAGTATTATAAAGTCATGGTACTTGGGCATTAGCATGATTTTTTTGGCAAATTGATCTATCCCTCGGGTAAGTTGAAATTAAGATATTGTTACATATTTCATTTATTTTTAATTTTTTTTTATATATTCTAAAGATATATATTATTATATTAACTATTTGTAAAATTTAAAAATTTTATTCTCTAAGTCTAAAAAGATTGATAAATTTCAACCGTCAGATTTGGAACCATGATTTCATATCAGTTGGTTTTGTGTCAAAATCCTTTTGATGAAAAACAACCATTTTATCTAATGGCTAGATTGCCCCTCCCCTCCCTTCCCTTCCCTTCCCTTGCTCACCTTAATTTTCAATAATAGGTGTAATTTTATATTTTTTTCCCCATTTTTATAAAAGAAAATTTTATAAAGAAAATTTTCGACTTTCTTTTTTTTTTCTTTCACGGAATTTGTATTTGGACTTTTGCTTTTTACTAAGAATCACAGCCTTCATTAAAAAAAGAAAGAATCACAGCCTTCATGACTCATTAGATCTAAACTAAAACACAAAGCTAAAGCAAATAATAATTTTCATTAAGTGGGTCCCAATTTGACAATGCTTTTAATTAAATCAGACGGTGTACAATGAATTTTGACAGTGATCTTCACGCTGGACGGTGAAGATTAGGTTCATTATTTTCAAGAAAAATCCCACTTAAAAAGACTTCGATTTTGATATACCAATAATAAATTTTTTTAATTTTATAAATATGTTAAAAATTATCATGTATTTTATTTTTTAAAATATACTTTAAAACATATATAATTCTATTAATATATTTTATAAAATTTAAAAATTTTATTCACGAAATAATTTTTTATTAAAAAATTATGAACATATGTCATCATTACACAAACAAGAATATTAGTACTAATAAATAAATAAATAATATACTTAAATTACCAAAATATACTTAGCAAAAAAAGGGTAGACGCCAAACAAAATCTCTTAGTTTCGTTCTCCTCTTTTTTTTCGTTGTTCGCTTATGGTGACTTTTCTTTTTCTATAACCATAATTTATATTCAAAATTTTATTTTTGTGGGAATTTATATTTTATAGACATCAACAAAGCTGAAAAGTCTATAGTCAACAAGACATATGCAATAATATTCCCATTACCTTACCCTTCTTTGAATTTTTTTTTTAATTTTTTTTACTATTAGTGTACTATTTTTTTTTTTAATATTTTAACATAATAATAAAATTTCTTTTATCAATTTAAAACATCAAAAAAATGTAAATATAATAAATAAGATGAAATAAATGCAAAAGGAAGCTGAACATTTTTACTTGAACATATACAAACACAAAACACAATACTCTTTCTTTCTCTTTCTCTGTCTCTTTCTTCCGATTTCACCTTCTTCTTTTCACCGCCATTTATTAGATTCCTCTTAATTAGTCTTTTCCTTTATTTATTTTTTCTCCAATGGATTGTACAGATTCCTAGCTCAAATACCCATCTCTAAAATTTTTCATTTCTTCTTGATTTTTTGGCTTGTTTTTATTGCTTTTTTTATTTATGTTTTATGGACTGATAAAAGAAAGATATAAAACTCTTCTGGGTAGTTTTCATTTTTTGGCTTCTGCTTTGTTCTGCAAACTAAACTAGCTTTCTGGGTTGTTGCAGAAAAGCCTTTAATACCCATTTGAATATGTGATATAAAGCTTGAAGAAACCAATCAAATTTATATAAAAAGTTTTCAATTTTTAGTCAAAGTTTTTGTCAATAATATTTTTTTCTAATTTTTACTCTTTGTTGTTTTCAAAATTTTTCTTTTTTAACTTATTTTTCTTCCCTTGAGCCAAAGAGAAAGACATGGGCAAGCAAGGGCCTTGCTATCACTGTGGAGTTACAAGTGAGTTCTTGTTTCTCCAGTTAACTTTTTGGATATAAAGTTTAAAGAAAAATGGAAAAGAATTTTGAGTCCTTAGATATATGTAAATTTGTTCAACCTTTTTCTATAAAACAATGTTTTTGCTTTATGATTTTATGTGCTTGGATAAATAATTATATCATGGGAATTTGGAAGGGGAATAACTGTATGCAGAAAAAGGAACAGATTACATGGACAAAGATAATAAATTTTAGAATATATGCTGTTCTTTGTGTTATTCTGTTTGTATATGGATTTAAAACAACAGATGTCCTTTTTCTCAAACCATGTAAAGCTTAGAACTTGAGTTTGTTATTGAATTCAATTGTTTCTTTCAACCTCATTCATTTTCTCAACCTTTTATCTCTTGGGGTTGGTCTTCTTAGACTCTTGTTTAAAGTTCCAACATATCTCACAAAGGAAAGTGAGATTGAATTCTGTTGGATACTGGGGAATTGCTTTGTTGAATTCTGGCCAGTTTCAGATTCAACATTAAATTGGTATTGCTTTCCCATTGCTCCATAGATGTTTATAAGCCTGAATATCAAGTCAAACCTCAGTCCTCCTTTATTCAATTGAAAGGAATGTATTTTCTTGCAACATCATTTTTTTGAATCCTTTATAGGTGCACTTGCCATTGAGTTCTTGATTGATTTCTTGCTCATTTTCTCTTATAAGCTCTTGTTTAAACTTCAATGCTAATGAGCAAGTACTCTCATGTTTGCTCTCAACATTTTTTTGGTCTTTGTTGATAAGAATTGTCGACCTCCATTGGACTGGAATTCTAATGTGAACCACTTTTCCTGAACTGCACTCATATTCATTTTAAACCATTGTTTTAATATATATTTTTTTCTGTTCTGGATAACATTCAATTCTATTTTGAAGTTCATTGTTTTGCCTCTTAAGCCTTCAAACACTTCAACCTCATAAGTATCATTGCATTTAAACATTCTGAATGACTTCTGAGTGTTAAATTCATTGCACCATTCTTCAAATTTTGAAGTGTTTTATAGTCTTAGAACTTGGTTTGTTTGCACCAATTACTGCAACTCAAGTTATTTCATCTGTATTATTTTGCTGGTCATTGATATGAGTGTTAAATTTGTGTCAAGTACAAGTGTTAATGGAAGCTCCATTATCCTTGTTTGCCTCGGTGGAGGCAAGAGCATCAATCCTGAATTTGTTTTAGGAATTGCTTCCAACATCAAGCACCTAAAAATGGTGTTGTCAAATGTCAACTTTTGAGGACAAATGCAAGTTCCTCTTGACCTTGGTTCTTACTCTAGTCTGTCCTTGATAGGCTAAAGATGTCTATCCTATTGGCCATAATTTGAAGAAGATTTATTTGATGGTGTTTTTATCTTTGAACTTGGCCAAGAATATACTAATCTCTTTGATGCACTCTTTTTTCTCCCCTCAAGTTTTTGTCCCTTAAAAAAAAGAGTAAAATTTGGCTAATGGCTCTTGCCATAATCATATCACAGTTATAATATCTCTTTATCCTTAATTAGTCTATACTTACTAACAATGATGCATTGTGATAGGCACTCCTCTTTGGCGCAATGGACCTCCTGAGAAGCCAGTATTGTGCAATGCATGTGGGTCGCGGTGGAGGACTAAAGGGACCCTTGCAAATTATACCCCACTTCACGCCCGGGTTGAACCTGATGATTATGAGGATCATAGGGCTTCCAGAGTGAAGAGCATATCTATAAATAAGGACAAAGAAACTAAACTGCTGAAAAGAAAACTAAATCATGACACAGCAGTTGTTGCCCCTGATTACAACCACGGTTTCCGTAGGTTTGTGGATGAAGATACTAGTAATAGATCAAGTTCTGGATCAGCCATATCTAATTCTGAAAGCTGTGCCCAGTTTGGCAGTGCAGATGCTAGTGACTTGACAGGTTGGACACGATGCCATCAGTGTTCCTCATCGCTGTTTTGACTTCATGAGAATAAATTACATATTTTTTTGTCACGAAAGGAAAGAGACCTAGTGGATCATATGCTACATTCAACTGAATATCTCAGTCCATCTTGCGAACTCATTAGAGATTCATGAGTGCCATCCTTGGCATAATTGGAAATGATTCTGGAAAATGGTTGTATATCTTCCTAAAAGTATAATCATTCTGGTTAACATTTCATGATGCACACACTTTGCTAATGTTTTTTCCAAATGAGCAACTGAAGTTGAAAAGGTTTATCATATCTTTGAGATCACTAAATTAAAACTGTAGTTGTTGTTGGAAACAATGTTTTTGACAACGCGGTTCAGATTATACCTTTTTCTGTTATATTAAATCTTCTCCTTTAGTGGTTCATCTTGATTGTTTTAATCTGCATCCTCAGATTTTATCTTCATTGCCAAATTGATCTTGGCTGATGCCAGTGGCTTCATTCTAGCTGCATGTTTGTACTTTCAAAATGATCTGAAATACTCATTTAAATTGTCTTCTCTTTTATCTTTCTCCAGGGCCTGCTCAATCTAACGTGTGGGACTCAATGGTACCTTCTAAGAAAAGAACCTGCATAAATCGTCCAAAGCAATCTCCAGTTGAGAAACTTACAAAAGATTTATATACTATTTTACATGAACAACAGTCTTCATATTTCTCTGGATCTTCTGAGGAGGATTTGCTTCTTGAGAGTGAAACACCCATGGTTTCTGTTGAGATTGGACATGGAAGTGTTCTAATTAGACATCCTAGCTCAATAGCTCGAGAAGAGGAATCGGAAGCTAGCTCCCTTTCAGTTGAAAACAAACAATATTCAATGAACGAGGCTTATTCACATTCTTCAAGCTTCCCTGGATATAATGGTATCAAGGCCAGCAAATTTTCAGGACATGCAATTGAAAAGGCTAAGAACCTTGCTGGACAAGGGATGCAGCACGAGCAACTTAAGAGGTAAATCTTTCCACTATAATATTTTACAAATTGCAACAGAATCTGCCAGTTATGAAACTAGCATTGGTGTGGACAGTGTGGTTTTTTAACTCGGATATTATGAAATTTTACCATGACCACTCAGAAAGGTTAAGATAAATATATTTGTGGGAGTAGGAAGGTACTTTTCCTACAACAATACTAGGCGTGGAATTTATCTCCAAAAGCTCCAAGTAGTAATATCTTTGACCCTGCAGTCTTTCTGGAAGACTTTTTAGTATCTAGTGTCATCATGGCTCATGAGTCATGGGCCATAAGATAAGCTTATAGCTGCTGTGGAATGGGAGGAGAAATTGGAGAATGGTGCTTTCAAGTTGATTAATATTTCTTTTTTCTATTTCACATTTGGCAGGGACAAGGCTCAACATGAAAAATCACTAATGCTGGAAAGTCATAATTCACCACTTTGTAACATAGATTTGAATGTAAGTTCCCTTGTTTCATTTTTCTTAGGGAAAAATCTTTATAACTCAATTCTAGAGCTGCTATATTGTAAAAAAAAATCTCAATTGAGCACTAGGAACCTGTAATTTTGTATGCATTTAGTGACTCTGGATGTTTCACAAATCTTTCACATGATTCCTCCATCTTAACCAAAAGGTTGAATTACCATGAAAAATTCACATCACAGCACATATGTTCATTCTCCATTATGTGATGAGATATTTTTGTGTGGAGCAGGATATTCTCAACTTTGAGGAGTTTGTGAAACACTTAACAAATGAGGAGCAGCAACAGTTGTTGCAGTATCTACCTCCACTTGACATTGCCAAACTCCCTGATAGGTATCTCTTTTTCTCTTTTATCAAGAGGGGGGAAATAACATCTTTCTAGTTCATGGTTTGTGTATAATGGAATGAATTCACTGATAATAATCCTGTTTTTATTTCAATAGTATCTGAAGCATATATAGTTGAAATTAGATAATCGAGGAAAAGAAAAAGGGGGAAAAACCAGTAATGTTATTATTTATCTAACGAGACGACCACTAGTTGAAACATGATTGGAATCACTGATAGTTTTCCTTGCAACTGCAGCCTCAAAAGCATGTTTGAAAGCCCTCAATTCAAGGAGAACTTATGTTACTTTCAGCAACTGCTTGAGGAAGGGGTTTTTAATCTCTCTGTCCCAGGGGTGAAAGCTGAAGACTGTAAGACTTTGAAAAGACTTGCATTATTTAGGTTGACGAAATCCCACTGGGTGGAACGCCGTCATGTACTAAAGGTTTGAATTGGTTTCTTAAATATGGACATCTTGACATGAAATTGTTGACAACTTACTTATTTTGCTCACTGGATGCCTAAGTATATTAGCATTTCTTGGCTGCAGAAATGTAAAAGTAGTATTGGAGGCTCCGTGATTGCTAGAGGACCAAATGTCATTGCATTGAATAATTTGGTAATTATGAAGAGATCATGTGACATCCAAAGTCAAAATTTTCCAGGTTCGAATATTTTCTCCGCTGTTATTGCTCTGTATGAAATAAATCTTGTTAAAACTATTTTAAAGATTAGGTGGTGACATTGAATTTTAAAGTGAAAAAATAACCCAACTCTGGTTTAAGGACAAGGAAAAAGTAATAAAACCAGAGTCGGAATATTTATAGAAATCAATCAATAAATTGGGTGAAAGAAATAAAGTTAATAACATGAAGCCGTATGAAGAAAATTTCTCTGTAACTGAATAAGTTTCACCTTTTAAGTCGAGTGCTAATCTTGTGAGCTGTTGTGATTGTTAACATGTTTTTCATTTTCAGAAGCAAGGACGTTAAAGAGCCCCAAAAGGGCGATCATGAAGGCTACGTATGAAAACAAAGAACTCATAGACAATGATGGTTCTTGCTGTAGTCCGAGAAGCCTATTCGCTTTGCCTCCCGATGGTAGCTCTCTCATGCTGGATTCTCTCCATTTTATCGATGAAAGTTCTGACCAAGATTTGCTGCTGGATGTGCCACTCAATGGCTCATTCCCACAGGCAGAACTGCTTCATCCTAATTTAAGTTTTGGGCAACAGGCAAGCACTAGTAGTAGCTCAGCACACTCACATCTTGTCCATCCTTAGCAATGGTTGTTAATTACTAGAAATATAAAGGTCTTCTCCTTCTGCAAGATCCCACATAATTTGCATGCCAAACATCAAAGTCTGTGAATGAGGTTTGATGGTTGCTCTTTTTTCCCCTTGATCTTTTCAAACTTGGAATGCTAAGGGATGAATTTAGGGTGGGTTTTTTTTTTTTTTTTGTATAGGTTGACAACAGATTGTAATATATAGCTCAAAAAAATGCAGAAGAGGTGGTAATTTATGCAAATGTAGTTTTTGCATAGAAACATAACTTTATGTACCCCTTGGTCAATTTGCAGCTTATCCCCTTTGGTTTTGCCTAAAGACTATTCCATTTGAAGACTGGTCATTCTAGAAAATCGATAGAAAACTGAAAACCCACTCTTACAGTTCGCATTTGGTAACATTTTAAACAAAATGCAGGTTTATTCGTATAACATAGAAAGATTGCAAAGATACTATATGAAAGTTAGAATTTGGCTTTCAACCTTCAAGCGTGCTTGAAGTTGTTTATGGATGCCTACAACTCTTCTTAAATATATTGACATCAGATCAAATCTTAAATTGGCTTTCAACCTTTCGTTGTTTCAAATTTCAAAACACAAGTTAATTCGATGCAACCAAATAAGATCAATCCTGTGATAAGACCACCATTCCATGCCTTCCTCGAGGAGGAAATGTCATTTGACTAAAGTCTGGTTTGGAAAGTTCTCAAATTCTTAGACAGTAGATATGAATAATCAATGAAAGAAGACTACGGAAGGCAAAAATCAGACAGGGTAAATTATCCATCTATTCTCACACCAAAAACTATACTACTGCATCTGCCATGTAGTGGCCGACCAAGGGGCTGTTTTGTTGGCCAAGGCAGGGAAACATTTTGCTTTGCATATCCGGAATGACCTACTAAAGTGGGCACCTATTCTTTTTGGTATGACTTGTGAGCTAATGAAAATGAACAATGGAGTGCACTAGACTATGCTTTGATGCAAAATGCAATTTAGTACTACACAATACACATCCCTTAATTGATGGAAGAAAAAGGAGAAAAAGTACCTTTCACCTGTTCCCTTGTTTGATAAATATTATCACAAATCAGGTCCTGAATTTTGATCCACAAGTTAAGGCTTTACTTTAAACAATAAATAATTTCTAAATATGCTTTAATGGTCCCTTTCCATAACCCAACCAACCAATTAGGGCATCAACACATGTGTGCAAAAAGCACAACAGCGGAGGAACGGGGGATTACCGCACACACACATGAGCTAAACAAGCAAAACAATTATAAGCGAACATTTGCAATTAAAGTTAGAAACCTAAAGATCTTTATACACATAACCAAAAGTATTTCCATGCTTTAACATATTTCAAATTTTGCATTTATATACAAGCAAACCATCCATATAAAACATGGATTTGAACTACAAAATATCTAGCCTAGAGTTTTACAAGTTCACATATTCCAATTTACCTGTACATGAAGAACAAAAACGCCTTCATACAATCTCCTTCTGGATCTTTTTGGTTTTTCCTTCCATTCATTTCCTAGTAGAAAACTTCACAAACCCAAAAAGTTTTAACCAGCTAGCATACCAAAAAGACCCAATTACTCTTTCAGTTATCTCTTCACTTTACTTCATACAATCTTCTTGTTTCTCCACTAATTTCCTTCACCATTTCCATTTTGGTTCTCTATGTTTCTTTCTTCAGTATCACATTCAATATCCTTAGTCCAAACATCAAGACTTTTTCCCCTACTACTTCCTTCACCATTGTTATTTTCACTTTACATATTTCTTTCTTCAGTCTCAGAATCAATAACCTCGGTCCAAAAATCAAGCCTTTTTTTTTTTTCCTAAACTGATCAAAATCCTCTACAATCTTCTTATTTCTCCCAGAATCTCCTTCACCACTGTCATTTTCGCTCTCTATGTATCTTTCTTCAGTATAACATTCAATATCCTCACTAGAAACATCAAAGACCTTTTCCCATATTACTTCCTTCACTGATGTTATTTTTACTTTCCACATTTATTTCTTCCTCTCAGAGTCGATAACCTCAGTCGAAAAATCAAGCCTTCTTTTCCTAACACTTCCTTCACCAACTTCAAAATTAAATGCATGATTTTGCTGATTTTCAAGCTCTGATTCTGAATTAGCTCCAGGAGACGGACTAACGTTCTTCAAGTTCCATTTCTTCAACGATTTCAATATCTAAACTTTTTTGGAGTTCCCAAGCGTACACTTGGCGATTCAAAATCCAAACTTTTCAATCTTTTAGATGGAGATTCAGTTGATAATTACCTTTTTGGGGAAAATCCTCTTCTCGAAATCCTAATTTCTTCATATTCCCTCCGAAACGTGCCGTCTGGATTCGAAATAGCTTCAATCCTCAGCGCCGAATCCACTTCCGAAAACCCTAGGTCCGTAATCCGTATCCCTTCCCCCAATCAACGGCCCGCGCCTGCTGTCCGCACTATCAGCATCAACGGCCACGGTTTCTCCGTCCCGATGCCGATCCTTCGGTCATCGTTGCAGTTATCGGAGGAGGTGGAGGTGGACCTGGACTCAGGAGTGTGAAAGATTTCCTGGTCTTCGGGAAGGATATATTAGTCATTTGGTAGTTCTTCTTGCGGTGATTCAGGAGGAGACACCATTGTGATGCCGGTGGAAGCGACCGGTATAGAGGGCGGATTTCGGCAACCCGAGTCGGAGTCATCAGAATCCGACTGGCCAAAAGAAGAGCAGCGACGTAAGCGAGAGTCCTCAGAGGATGAAACCTGGCAAACCTCCATTATCCAACCAAAAGGATCGTCTAGCTCTCGTTGTTTTAGATGAGAGCTGAGCCTTTTTTTTTTAATAGATTTCCCGCCTTTTTTTTTATTGATGTTGATATTGACCGTTGGATGACATGACGCCCTTGTGAATTTGATAGAAGTATTTAAGGTTTAATTCCAACTAATTATTTCTCAAAATATTATGTTCAAGTCCAAACCATATCTATTTCAAAATTATTACATCATCTTTTAAAACTTAATAATCTCTGCTCATGAAAATTTTCACTTATAAATGTGTAAATATATATACAAAAGAATTTAATGATATAAAAATATACAAAATACTTATATAATTATAAAATTATTATTTATCTATGATAAAAAATTGTAAATTTTATAAACAAATAAAAATGTCATCATGTATATTTTTATTATACCATTTTTTAAATTATCATAAAAAAAACTTGTCAACCTATAATCTTTTATACTATTAAAAAATTCTCAATTGAACTAATATCACGAATAAAGTGATATTAACTCAATTAAAAAATTAACATAAAAAAATAAAATAAAAAAGACTTTTACATTTGTTATTTTTTATAAAATACATTTATAAAAACCCACCTTTTAAGAAAACAATTCATCTTTACTCAAATAACTTTTTATTTATCTTAAAAACATATATTCTTTTAATATACACACGAAACACGATAGGTGATCAATTTCTAATATTAATAGAACTTAAAAATTTTACCAACCATGTAATATAAATTTTATAATTATATTTGTACATGTATACATTTATGTATACTAAAAAATATTTAATTAACGAATGTCTATAAACCGAACCCAATAAAATGAAAAAATGTGCATATATCTTATACTATAATGGACTTTACTAATTGAGTGCTCTTAGGTCATTCACACGGCACCGTTTTGTATACTATAAAGAGGAGGGAGGCAAACAGTCATTTGACACGCTACCGTTTTGTAGCAGCTTTCTTCTTTTTGGCAAACATCCTGACCCCGTTAAGAGGCAAAAACAAAACGGTAAACGCACACATTTCTGATTTCTCCCTTCTCTACTACGAGCAAAAAAAAAAACCCTCCATTTCTCTTTTTCTCATGGAAAAAAATCCTTCATTTCAGGATTCAGCTTCCTATCTAAACTTCATACGATCTTCACCGTTGATTTCATTCTAATGCCTGCTCATTCTTCACCAGTAACCGTCCGTTTTTTTCCTCATTCATTTTCTCTTTCGTCTTCTCGTACTTGTTCTATTTCTCGAAGATTTTCGGGTAACCTTTTTTTTCCCCCCTTAGTTTCTCGAGATTTTGATCACTTCAAATCCAAACTTAAGAATCTATTATCGGTTTTCTAGTCTTATCGTTGTGAAGAATTTCTTGCATGCTAAAATAGCCTTTTTGGTTTTTTTCCCCTTAATTTTAATTTATTTTTCCCGTTTTGAAGAATATCGAGTTTGAGTTTCTGAGTCCTGATTGGTTTCCAAGAAAAGTGCAGGAAAACATCATATATATAGAAATACTTGATTATTTTCATTAGGTGCTTGAGAGCTTACGAGAAAATAGATTTATGAACGCATCATTATTTTAATTCCTTGCTTTTTTTGTTACTATTTGGTTGAATACGGAGTTTGAGTTTTCCTTCCTTTCGAAATTACTACTTTTTTTTTCCTCCGTTTCAGTGGGTATGTTCTTCAGTATCGGGGCATAGCTTTAGGTTATTTTCGTGGCTTGATTTGATTGTTGATATAGCCTTTTTTATAATTTTAGAAAATAAATTCTCATGGCCATGAGTTTCATTTTCGTTATTTTCTTTTTTACCTTTATTCATGGTTAGAAATAGAGAATTAGGTATATTGTTTGTTTAATCTTTGAGTTAATTGCAGTCAATGATATTTATGTTGTTTTTTTAGGTTTCTTTTTCTGCAATTTATGATATATGAGTTGTAATGGTGGTTTCCGATAACATGCTGCATAAAGAGACATCAAAGGTTGCAAGTGGTAGTCATTATGAGGGAAGGTTGGGAAGAGTGCCAACTGAAAATGGTGACTTTGCTTATGCAACCAAGTATAAGCAGCGTAAAGTTTCTGCTGTTCGGGACTTTCCACCTGGGTGTGGACGATTGGCTGCACCAATCAATAGACCAAGTGAGCAAGCACAAGGGCAGGTAGTTTCTGAGTCCGAAAACTCAGCATTATTGTCTGATTGGGTAGATAAGGTTGAGTGTGAAAGGAGGTTCTCAACTGACTCTAAACGTGCAACACGTATGGTAATTGAAATTTCTGGTTTGCAGAAGGATTTGCCTCTGGAGAATGTTGCTACTTCCGAAGAGGAGGTGGTTCTACAAAGTGGTGTGAAATCCTATCCTGGTCAGAGCAGTTTGAAGAAGACTTTAGCAAGAAATTATCATCCTCGGAGAGGAGTCACTGTTGTGAGAGACTTCCCTCCATTTTGTGGAAGAAATGCTCCACCTCTTAGTAAGCAGGAGCGCATGAAATGGCTTACCTCTCTAAAGAACAAGCGTTTCAATCTAGAGAAGTTAGTAAATGAAGAAAAACCCTCGGAAAAGACCATATGTACTGATGTGAAACAATTGATAGAGGATGTTCAGGATGTAAATGCTCTAGAAGGTAGTGCTCCTAGACTCTCTACAGAAGAAATTCGATCTAAACCAGAAGAGCCAGCTTCTGAAAAAATGAGGAAGCAAAGAGCTTACGAAGCTTCTTCCGGTGATGATATGAAGGAGAGCATGGAAGATATGATTGAAAATAGCATCAAGTCTTCTTGTGAAACTTTTCCAAATGAATTTGATAGCAAGTCCAAGAAATTTACTGATACAAGGGATGGTTATATTAGAGGTTTGGAGGAAAATCGTATACGTGATATTGTTCTCTATGCAGAGGACAAGGGTTTTGAGAAAAAACTTTCTGATTCATCTGCCTTTGAAGATCAATTGCTGGAGGAGGATCGTGAGAGTCAAGAAGTTTTTCCAGACAGGTCGATTGTGCCAGGCCTCATGGCTTCATCAACTTGTCCTTTGCGGCAAGGGGAAGTCACCTGCAATCCTGACCTGGCTGGTGGTTCATTTAAAAGAAAAAGAAAGAACAACTTCATATTGCTACCACGAGCTAATAAATTTAAAAGAAAAAGAAAGAACAACTTCATATTGCTACCACGAGCTAATACCAAGAAGAATTTGTCTCCCACAAAAGGGGCTCATCAAGGTCTTGGCCAAGTGGTTATTTGGAATAAGAAAGACTCGTTCCAGCAGGATGGGCAATATGCAAATGATAGTTTTGCTCAGAGATCATGTAGTAATGATGTGAGTCTTCCTCCTTGTTCAAGTAGTACGGGTAATGATAATGATGGAATGACTAGTCGGAACAAAGTGAGAGAGACATTACGTCTATTCCAAGCGATCTGTCGGAAGCTCTTACAGGAAGAAGAATCAAAGTTGAAGGGAGAAGGAAAGACTCTTAAGAGGGTGGATTGCCAAGCTGCAAAGATTCTCAAAGAGAAAGGGAAATACGTCAACACTGGCAAACCGATCATTGGACCTGTTCCAGGTGTTGAAGTTGGTGATGAGTTTCAGTACTTTATCGAGCTCAATATTGTTGGCCTTCATCGCCCAAGTCAGGGTGGTATAGATTATGTAAAGCAAGGTGAAAGGACCGTTGCTACTAGTATTATAGCATCGGGGGGCTACGAGGATGACTTGGATAACTCAGATGTCTTGAGTTACATGGGTCAGGGAGGAAATGTGATGCAGAAAGGTAAGCAACCTGAAGACCAGAAGCTTGAAAGAGGAAACTTAGCTTTGGCAAATAGCAGATTTGTGAAGAATCCAGTGAGGGTGATTCGTGGTGAGACAAGGTCTTCTGGTTTGTCAGAAGGTAGAGGTAAGACATATGTTTATGATGGACTCTATTTGGTGGAGGAGTTTAAGCAGGAACCAGGACCACATGGTAAGCTGGTCTATAAATTTAAGCTGGTCAGAATTCCGGGTCAACCAGAGCTTGCTTGGAAAGTTGTAAAGAAATCTAAAGTGCGGGAAGGGCTCTGTGTACATGATATCTCACAAGGGAAGGAGATAATCCCCATTTGTGCTATAAACACCATAGATAGTGAAAAACCTCCACCATTTGTGTATGTAACTCACATGATATACCCTGACTGGTGCCGCCCTATTCATTCCAAAGGTTGTGATTGTATCGATGGATGTTCAGAATCTGGGAAATGTTCCTGTGTGATGAAGAATGGAGGAGAAATCCCATATAACCATAATGGTGCCATTGTTGAAGCTAAACCCCTTGTCTATGAATGTGGTCCTACTTGCAAGTGTTCTGCTTCTTGCTATAATAGAGTCAGCCAACATGGCATAAAATTTCAGCTTGAAACCTTTAAAACAGAATCAAGGGGCTGGGGTGTTAGATCCCTAAATTCTATCCCTTCTGGAAGTTTTATCTGTGAGTATGCTGGAGAGCTCCTCGAAGATAGGGAAGCTGAAGAAAGAACAGGGAATGATGAGTATCTGTTTGATATTGGAAATAACTACAGTGACAGATCCCTCTGGGATGATCTTTCAACCCTAATGCCTGATGCACATTCAAGTTTTCGCCAAGTTGTGCAGGACAGTGGTTTCACCATTGATGCAGCACGGTTTGGCAATGTAGGGAGATTCATAAACCATAGTTGTTCACCTAATTTGTATGCACAAAATGTCCTTTATGATCATGACGACAAGAGAATCCCACACATAATGCTCTTTGCCGCTGAGAATATCCCTCCTTTGCAAGAGTTGACTTACCATTACAATTATATGATAGATCAGGTTCGCTACGAGAATGGTGAAATAAAGAAGAAAGTTTGCTACTGTGGCTCTTCAGAGTGCACTGGTAGGCTGTATTAAGGCAGGCCACTAAGAACTGTTTGGATTCCTGAAGAAGCACTGACCTTTTGCACTGTACGTGTTTTTTCCCCTCGCATATCCTAAACATTTATTAGTTATTTATGCACATAGACATAGTTAAATATGAATATGCAAGGGCTTTGTATATGTGTACATGAATTTAATGTTGTTTTTGGTTTTGATTTATTGCTCATGATCTTTTTTAGTAAACTTATTGTTTATGGATGCTCACACGTGCATGTGTACAAACTCTGATTAATACACAGATCTTATGTGAGAGCATTCATGCGCACACATTTACACCATAATCATTCGTAACACAATCATTCATTGCCATGTCTTTGTCATTTAATGTTAATTCACAGATGTTCTAATCCATGGCAAGTCCTTGTTGTTTCTGTAAATGACACTCATATGACTCGAATGGATTCAAGACTTTAATATGCATCGACTATTTTTGCCTGCTTCATTTGTGAACCATGTGGATTTGGTTCGTGACGATTTAAATGTACATTTCTTCTCACTTACATGGATAGGTTCCTGACATAAAGCTAATAATCTGGCCGTCATTTCTGCATATGGTTCTCTGCTAGAACATCTTTGCTCATGTTAGCAGCAGCTAATGTTTCTGCAGCTTATTTTTGCAGGCATTGCAATAATACCCGTATGCTGCACTATATGCTTCATGTTGCTGTTCAAATTTCGTGCTTGAGAAGATTAGATTAGACCAATGCCCTCCTTGCTTGCTTGGATTAACTTTCTGGAAACGGTTCGATGGTTTTGTTCTTCAAAGCCGTTCCTAGAATTTAACTTTTTGGCAAAATGCTTCTAGGATGCATGTGAGGAAGCTAACTGCATTGTTAATGATGTAGAACTGTATGTGCTGTTTAATGATATTGTAAGTGGCAGTAAATCCGGAAAATAAGTCGAATATAAGGATCCCCATATATATATATATATACATACATATATATATATATATATATATATATATATTATCACATCCGCAGCATGTGATCAACCTGTAACGCCTGTGTTTGGATTGGAGTAGGGGGAGAAAAAGAAAGTAAAACAAGAGAAAATGAGAAACTTTTTTTTTGTTTTCGTTTGTTTGGATTGAAAAAAAAATTAGTGAAGAAAAGTGAGGGGAGTTGAGCACTTCTCACTTAGTCACTTTCGCTCAAATGTTTAACTTTTTAATTACCTCAAATTGAGAAAAATGGAGAGGAGAGGAAAGTCATTTAAAAAAATATATATATAAAATGTTCATATTACTTATTTTACATTCATCAAATTACTTTTTCATTTTTAAATTTATATACTTCACGGAATTAACATTGAAATTTATAGCAATTTTTTTTTCTTATTATTTTTTTTATATTGCAGTTATATTTTTTTAATATATTTTTATTTTATTTTTTATAATTTGATGTGTAATATTTATATTATTATTTTAATTTTTAAAAAAAAGCATAATTGAAAATGTGTATTATAATGTATTTTTTTTTTCTTTTCACACTTTAATCAAATGAGATTAACATTCATTTTCTTAATACATTTTAATTATCCAAATAAGAAAAAGATGAATTCTTTCTTTTCCTTTAAAATTTAACTTTTTTTTTTCTTTATTAATATCTATCCAAACATATTGTTAATCTCTTATTTTATTTTTGAAAATGAATTATGAAAACAAAGTAAGAATAGAAAATTCTAAGCGTAGGCTTAGGGTTTAGGGTTTACAAAGATTTGAGCGGGCCTTGCCCTAAGCCTTTAGCATTAGGCAAGACCGCGATCCCATGATTCAATTGGATAATGAATGGGCCTTAAACTAACAACAGCCCACTTTTATGGACCTATCTTCTCGGCCCGTCGAATATGGCTCTGCAAGGAAAAAGAAAAACCGCAAGGAAAACGATCGAACAGTTTCTGTAAATTTATTAAAAAAAAAGAAAGAAAAGAAAACCAGAAAAGCAGTAAAGAAGCAGAGATGGATTTGAGTGTTCTCAATGAAGCATTGGCCTCCAAATCCTTCTATAAGATCGCTGATTTATGCGACAATCTCATGCTTCAGGTACTTTCTCTTCTTCTAAATTTTTTTATATTATTCTTTTTGTGATGTTTGGTTCATCTAATTTAGATAGTTCAAGTCTTTTTCCCCTTTAGATTTCCCTAAACCCTATCAAAACCCTAATTCGACCTTCTAAAATAAAAATCTTTGGTCTATATTAAAAAAAAAAAAAAAAGGTAGCAGCGGAGGGTGTTGCTTTTCAAGACGAATGGCCTTTCGCAATTCATCTTCTCGGCCACATCTACGTTGATGATATGTAAGTCCATTTGTTCTTTCTTTGATTAATAAATTATGTTTGGATTAATTAATATGTGATTTTTGTTTCTTCAAAAACGTTAAATGTTGATTTCCAAAAATACATAGATTTAGTCTGGGGTTTGATACTTGGACTGGGATGGTTTTGCAGTAATAGTGCAAGGTTTCTTTGGAAATCAATACCTCTGGCAATCAAGGAGAGCCAGCCGGAGTTAGTTGCAGCCTGGAAAATAGGTCAGAAGCTGTGGACAAGGGACTATGCTAGTGTCTATGAGGCTATTCGTGGTTTTGATTGGACTCAAGAAACACAAGTTCTTGTTGCTGCTTTCTCAGGCAAGCTTTCTCTACCATAGCTTTCACTGTTCTTCAAGTAATTAGATAGATAATTAAATATGTATGTGAAAGATGAATCCTGAATTAAATAAATAAAGGAAAAATGTATTATAACAAAAAGTAATATCTAATGCAAACATTATGGTTCAGTACGAAAGCAATGATAGTTGAATGCTTGTTTTGACCAATATGCATGAAATAGAAGGAGCAAAATCATGTAAAAAATTAACTAATAACACTTAATATCATAGAATTTCTATTAATGATTTAGGTAATATAGCAGTTGAGGGGATTATTTTCTGTATGTTTTGTAGAGCTTTACACTAAGAGGATGTTTGAACTGCTGCTATCTGCTTACTCAACAATAAGCATCCAAGATGCAGCTCAATTTCTTGGAATGAGTGAGGAAGATGCCACAAATTGTAAGTACCCACATTGCTTATTATGTTTATGATGTGAAGGTTCTATTGTTTTACTATTTATTTTTAGATGTTCTACATAAGCTTCTTTTATTAACTATAAGTCTTTTAAGTATAAATATAAACATATGAAATTAGAAAGGATATTACATAATGAAGTCTCATTTATATATGTTTAACTGCCTTATTCAAGCTGGAGATGTGTCTGGTTTATATCAATAATAATCAGTGAAAACAATGTCAAAAGTATCTACTGGTTATAGTTTGATTAGAAGTCAACATCTATAGACTTCAAAACCTCTGCCTTACCAAACATTGGAACGTTTGTTCTCCCCATACATGCAAAATCTATAAAACTTGAGACTCTTAACAATTGGGGCAAAGGAAAACTATCTTTTTCAATCCCCTATTACAACTAATACATTGTCTTTAGTTCTTGGCTTTATGAAACACGATTAATGGCCATAAAAAACAAAATTCCCATTGGAAACCCATGATCTTTGCTGTTTATAGGCTTACCCAAGGCTTGGACAGTGGTAAATGGTAATCATCTGGATTACCATCCAAGTCCATTAATTATACTAATAGTTTAACTACTCTTAACTTTCCATGCCCAAGGTTGATACACTCTTCCTCTTTGTTGTGTATAAGGTCAGAAATTATGGTGTTATGGCTTATGTAAGTAGGTCATTGATTTAGTCTGGCAAAACAGGATCATAGACTCTGCAAGATTTCTCCAAGCCTCCAATTTAATCCTTTTTAGGGTTGTTTTAGCTTCGTTTAGTGCTCAGTCTTCTGCATTTGGGCTTTAAAAAAGATCAAAGGTGAAGAATAATATTTGCTCATCATAACTCTTTTGGGGTTTGTTTGTGTTACCTACTCAAGGCTTATAAAATTTTCTTAGCGTTGAGCTAGCTTACAAAGTTTTCTTGGTGTTGAGCTAGCTTTGGGGGTTTGTGTATGCATGTGTTGCATTTGTTTTAGTGGTTGAGGAGGTAGGCTTGGTGAACTGGCTCTTACAAAACCTGTTTTCAGCTGAATGTTCCACAATAGAATTCTTTACTTAAATTTAGTGTGTGCTACTATCCACATTGCTTTTTAGGTTGTTGATACACAACGGTATTGGTTGTATTTATTAATGTCAAGTTGTTTTTGGTTGTCACATGCAGATGTACTCTGGCAAGGTTGGACAGTCGATCCTGCTTCTCAAATGCTAACTGTGAAGAAGCAGGCTATGGTGAGAGAGCAGAAATTAGATCCTGGCAAATTGCAGCGCCTGACCGAATATATCTTCCACCTTGAACATTAAATCTTATTTGTAACTTCTGAGCCTTTGACTGCCTTGTTCAATTGAATTCGTTAAGCAAGTTAATGCCTTTAATTTTTATAAAAAATTTGGGAGCTTCTTCAAACTTCTTCATTCATCTTTGATGTCTTACATGCCCCCGTTTTATGTTTGCAACAGTTTACTGAATATCAAATCTAGGCGTAAAGCAACGTTTCATCCTTCCTATCATTAGCAGATGAGCACTTTTAATTACCTGCAAAATATCAACGGTTAGGATTTCGTGTTTGCCAGCTTGGTACAAGATTACAATGGCCAAGTAACTTGGGTTTGGGTAATATTCCTGAACCTTAATTTTTTTTTGAATTGGTTTGGTCTTATTTGTTGCTCTTTTCAATCCTAGGTTATTAAATCTTAAAATACAGAGAAGTTTCCTTTTGTTATATCATCTAAGGAGATTATCTCAGCAAAGACTTATAATGTAAATAGACTTAAGTACTAAAGTAAAAAAAAAAGTACACCAAGCATAGCATGAGAAAGGGGGAGAAGAAAGGAAAAGAAAACAAAATTTTAATTGCAAATAGTTGGTGTTCAAACAACTAAAAACAGAATTTATTGAACAACCTAAGATACGTAGCCCCAAATAAGCTTGTGCTACAAATGAGACAGCATATCCATGACAATGATTCCCATTCCCATGGCTTTGCTATTGCTCCCCGAACAAAGTACACACAGTTCTCAGCTTCTCTAGTCATCCTTCAACTCAATCTATACTGCTGCAGTAAACATATTAGAGAAGCTAGAAAAAATATTTAAAAAAGTAAGATAAAATTTGACAAAAAATCTGATTTCTCTAAACATGTATTATGTACTTTGTTTTAATTAAACTGATACTTTCACATTTCAGAAAGATAGGCAAGAAAGATTGAGAGAGAAACAGTTTTGAGATAGTAACAGCCATTTTTATTGATGTAATGAGGGAGCTAAACTAACAATTTTGCGCAAAACAAAGCACACCACTATCCAAAATTTCTTCTTCATTCATTCTCAATACAACCCCAGCAAACTTAACCTAACAACAAAAAAGGAAATGCAAGGTGTAAAGCATATATGAAAATATAGTCAAACAAGCAACAATAGCTGATGCACTTTTCCAAAAGTCTCTTATTGCAGATTTTAGGGTGGACAGAAAGAGCAATGTTAGCAAAGGTGGTGAGACCATAAAACAAACGGGCAAATACTTTTCTATTCCAGAACACACTTGTACTAGTTAGGGGCAGAACCTAGAAGGCTAGAACCATTGTGGGTGCAGGAAGTGGAAAGATGGGGCACATGATAGAGATTGAAGAGCTAATGTTTCAATAAAGGCATAACACGTCTATAAAGGTTTATTCCTCTTTCATCCTCCACAGTTACCAATCAAAGCCCTTATACATCAAGAAACGGACAATAAATCATTTCATTTGAGAGGTAGAGATTTCACACAAAATAACGACAACCAGCTACATCATGGTTTATTGCTTGGTGACATATCTAAAAACACTAGAAGCCACATGGGGAGTTAAAATACATCTAAGTATCAATACTTTCTAAAATAATCCATGCTTAAATAGACATGAGATTAATTGGATCCTGCGTTAACAAGTATCCTCAATTTACTAGTCTAAGTTCCATCAAAATTGCGGAATACAAAAAACCTCTAGTGCAAATAATTATGAGTGACATAAAAATAAAGCACAGTTATCTTTTAGATATACTGTCTTCTAAAATATAGCATTTATTGTTACTGAAGAACTAAAAGATTTATAATGTATAACATGCAACGTAATCAATCATACAATTCAAGAGAAAACAAATATTTTACCTGAGCAGTTTTAACAGTCACAAGTACAAGTTTTCCTATGTTCAGATAAGTTGTGCCTTTTTTAGGTCAGAAACAACACCACGGTCTTCAGCACTCCTTTCATTGTATAATACCTGCAGAATATTATTGGAAAACTATAGTACAGCAATGCATGAAAAATAGTACAGAACAAATAACTCCTTCACGTAAAAGAACCTTATCTATGATGCCATATTCAACTGCTTCACTGGGGCTAAAATATTTTGGGCGCCTTATATCTGCTTCAATCTGCTCAGTTGATTTTCCCATGTGTTTTGCATAGAGTTTAACCTTGTGCATAATACATATAAAAAAACATGCAGTTGTATTAGCCCAAATTTGGATGCAAATCCAACAGCAATATATATATATACAGTCTACAGTTTAGTCATAGAAGTCCAAGCAAATACAAAGCTGTTTAAGCAGGACCGTGGTGTTTTGAAATGTAAGTTTGGTGTATAATCAGAATCCTTAACTAAGTAGATTATTTTCTTACCAACTCTGTTTTCACATTCTTTACTTCCTTTCTTGCAATTTCAACATCTGTTGCTTGACCTTGAAATCTAGCAATTGGCTGCAGATTGGTAGAGGAAAAAATAATAAATATAAAACATTCAGGTTAACCGTGTCAAAATTCAAAGCAACATATTCGAAGAATTGATAGTTTAGAGCATCAGAGATCCACTGTCCAACAACCAACCTGCCTTATCATTATTGTAGATGAAGGAAGAGCAGAACGGTTTCCTGTTGCACCAGCAGCTAAAAGTAATGCAGCTTCTCCCCAAGCATTTCCAACACAGAGAGTAAAAATAGGAGGCTTAACATACCTGCAGTGAAAGAAAGTATTCAGAAACTCAAAAAATAAAGCTTGGACGCTGTTATGGAAGGGCAAGGATGTACAGAGGTTTGTAGAATGTTATACATTCAGAAATGTTTCCAAGCTTAAGGCAGGTAGTATCTACTAAGTCTCTAGGAAGAAGAAAATCTGCAAGTAACTAGGCCTCATTAGACCTGCTCACGGGCCGGGCAGCCCGCTTGGCCCGTATTGGGCCGGGTCTGGATAGGGATTTTAGTAATCCGGGCCGGCCCAGCTTGGATTACTGTTCACCGAATAAAAAATATATTATTTTTTAAATTTAATTATAAAAAATTAAAAAAATATTTTTTAAATATAGAAAAACAGTGAATATGGGCCGGCGGCCCGGCCTGGCCCAGGGCCGGGCTTGGGTAAGGAAACTAAAAAAAAATCGGGCTGCGGCCCGGCCCGGTCCTGCCCATGAGCAGCTCTAGGCCTCATCATGACTAAAAGAACATACTGCCTATAGAAATATGGAAGGTATGACATCTAGGCTGAAACTACCACCCTGAATCCAGGAAGAGAATTCAGAATTTCAGATCATTCCAACACTTAATAAACGCATATTTTGTGCAGCTCATAAAACAAGTCACTTGTGAAATAAAGCATGGGTTAAAAAGCGGAAAGGCTAATTACCCCATAACATCATAGATTGCTAAAGCCTCAGTCTCATAACCCAACTTCTCGCCACCCTGAAAAATGTAAAAAATCCTATTAATAGTGTTAAAAAGGGAGCAAACTAATGCAACATTTTGTCTCATCTTTTTAATATCTTAATAATGCAAAAGAAAAAGTAAAAGAGACTACTTTTACTTACTAAGTTCACATTCAATACATTTTAATAAAGACAGGTTCAAAATACTTTCTTAACAAAAGTTTGCATTGCTTATCATTCATTTAGCATCAAATGCCAATTATGATGCCATTAATCACAGCAAATACTACATTTATGTCTCTAGAACACGGTCAACTTCCAATAAGAAAACCATACCTTGGTTGTTCCAGTGGAGTTTATGTACAAGTAAATAGGCTTCTCCGCATCTTCATATTGAAGGTAAAGAAACTCAGCCAATATCAACTCTGTGACAGAAGGAACAAGCGACATTCCCAAGTAAACTATCCGATTCTTGTACAAATACGATGCTAAGTCCGGCGGAGGTTGCTCCCATGCACTTCCCCTCGAAAACGGAATAACCTATCCACGAAATTCGAGGCAAACACCGAAAAATGAATTTATGCAATTGCACCCTTGTCTAATCTCATAATTTATCAAGCTTGACCGTAGATAAGGCAATTCAACTCTCATATAATACTCCAATTTAAATTAAGAACTAAGATTACTATTAATGATAAATTTTCAGCATTCTTATAGAATAAAATTGCCTACTTACCAACTATTAGCACAACTAATGAGCATTTGAAAACCCTAGATAAGTAAAGTAAGGAAATTTAGATTAAATTAAAATGATTTGAAAGTGTACCATGGTGACGACACCTCGTTTGGGCTTGGACCGGGAGAGAGAAGCTGGGTTGAGAGCGTCGGGGCGTAGCTTGAGTCCGGAGAAATCTCCGCAGACGCTTCCGGTGGAGGGATAAGGAGAGAGGAAGTTGGTGGAGAGAGAAGCTCGGAGAGAAGTCGGCGGAGGAGACGTTAGGGTTCGGTTACGGTTTGAGGTTCGTGCGGAGGTTGGTGGTGATAACATTTGCGCGTGGAGCGCGAAGCTGGATGCGGCTGCAGCTGTGGTTGCGACCTCCATTGATGGCTATGGTGCTTCTAGAGAGCAGCGTTTTGGAAGAGAGTTTAGAGAATAGTCGAAAGTCGTAACAAAGAAGAGAGGAAGTGATATTCGAATCAAATCCGATCCGGAATTTAGGAATGGTTCGGGTTAGCCCCGAAATGTTTTCTCTTCTTTTCTTTCGTTTTTTCTTCGGTCAAAGAATTTAGGAAGTCTATTATATTATAGTATTTAGTGTAAATTAATTTTTTTATTATAAAATTGAATAATTCAGTTTTTATATTTTTAAAATTAAAATAAAAAAATAAAATTATTGATTAGTGTAACATAAATTATTAAAAAAGCTGACGTGATATTTAATTTTGTGTTTATTTGATGACGTGAATGTCAAATGCTAACGAAAAATCAATAAAATATATTATTTTAAACTGACGTGGACAAAATAACAAATTAAGTTAACAAAAATACTACATCAAATTATTTTTTACTAATTTAATTTATTATTTTGTCCACATCAACTTAAAATAATATATTTTATTGGTTTCACATCATCAAATAAACACAAGGTTAAATGTCATTTTAACTTTTTTTAACAGTTTTTGTTACATTAGTTAGTGATTTTATTTTTTTAGTTCAATTTTAAAAGTATATTGACTAAATTATTCAATTTTATAATAGAGAGATTAATTTGTATTAGATGATATAGTATTGACTTTTTTTCTTCACAATAAACGCTGCCGTTTGATACGAAGTCTTTCAACTTCTGAGGCTTTCGCCGTTATTCTTGGAAATTTATATCTCAAAAAACATTTACTGATTACATATACTCAAAATATCAAAAATTTCAAGTTGATAGGCTATTTGTTTTTTGTTTTTTTAAATTCCTTTATGAAGAATTTGCTTTAAGGTCAAAAACATCATTTAATGCAAGATTTGCAGTTTGTATAACTCGTTATAAGATGAATATCTCAGATAATACTCTCCGTGCATTGCTAGTGGTTGTTAGGCTAGGCTGCTTTTAGCAGCGAACTTTCCGGCCATGTTCAGTCACCTGATAGTGTTGGGCAGGTGAAAACAACGACCCAACTACTGTAATCAACGGCAGGGAAACCACCACCACTTCCAGGGACGGTTGTCATGGATTCAGGGACGTTCCTTTATTTTTCAATGTATAACAGTGGAACCGTTCATGCTGCTGCAATGCAATCTGTTTAACTGAGTCTTCTCCTCCCAGACGACTTCCTTGGGGCTACTTTGATGATCCTACTGCTTATCTTAATTATTATCCTGCTAAAATATATCAATACAAATTAGCTCACCACATGGCTGTAGTTTTTATCTTGGCGATTCACGAGGGAGAATCTGGCTTTAACGACATTCAAAATTATCGTTTTCTTCAGATTCTTTCAACATAGAATGCATTACAGCGGCATGCGGCTTACTATTAAGTTTGAAGTTTGAACATCATCGTGTATCATGCATTTAATTAGAAATAACAGTTCTTGCTTTCCAGTTCTTTTGCCTGATGAAAGGTCAATCTTTGTGCTTGAGTAACTCAATTGTTTGCTGATTAGGAAACTCTCAGGCAATGTTTGGTGTTGCAAATATTATGATGTTGAAAAATAGCATTTAATTCATTCCATTTTTTGCACTTATCCAGCACTGTGGATACTGATAAAGTAGCATATCTTACAAGCTTCCACCCAAGGGACAAATTTCAGAGTTCAGACTTACAACTAGCAATGAAAGGTGAAGGAGACAAAGCATATGGCATCCAGACACTTATCAACTAGACAATTCCAAACCAAACAAGTAGTGTATCTATGTTTTATTTGGACAAATCTTATATAGATACCACCAAATTAAATTCAACTCTAAAATAAGTAACATAAAAGCAAATACCCTGCATAATATAGTTTCTTCTTCATTTCTCAGGACAGGCAACAAGTACCCTGCTTCCTCGTATTGTATCCACCCGACGTTTAAGCTTTTGGTGTTTAGAAAATGCTGCACAAGGAATTGAATATGCCACTACTGTGGATATGACAATTAAGGATGTGTATAAAGCCTTCGCAACAGTGAAAGCCACGCTTTCCGACGATGGAAAGGTACTATCTAAGGAAGCATAGTAAGCAAAAAGAAGAAGACATGTAGATGTATAGAGAGCTCTCGAAAATGGGAGGTCAATTATAACAACGAGAATCGTCCACACAGACAAATAAAAAGCAGAACTGTTGAGAGTGAAGAAATAGAAAAGATTACCAGGGCTGATGATCATTTGTCCTGCACGGTGTGGTCTTTGGCCTAGGCCTTGCCCAAGGCTGGTGTTATTGGTACCATTGTTTGCGGGTGGTTTATAATCATCTTGCCAATACCCACCAGGAGGGCTAAGTCCAGCCTGGTAGGTGGCTGTTGCAATCAGTATAGCCACCACAAGAATTACCGTACGGCTATCACTAGGATTATTTTGGGGATTAATTCCAAAATATTTGTCTCGTTTTTCAATCAGAGTTAGTTCCTTGCTGAAGTAATCTCCGAGAGTCATATTTGAGGTAAGATCAGACGCTTTTTTTTGCTTTAGCATGATGTAGAATCTTACCCATCTCTGTGTTCTGAATTGATCCTTGAAGGTGAAATATGTCCATAGCTGTCAAACCATTGAAGTTCTTGGCATTCACATTGACATTCTTAACCAACAACTTCACGACCTTCATGATCAAAATAAAGTTTTAAGTATAATTATGTTTTGAAATCATTTATAGCAAATAATGAGCATCTATAAAAGCTTACCTCTGTTTGGTTAGTAGATCTGGCAATATGAAAAGCAGTGTTACCATCCTCATCCTTCAAGTTCAGAATGTCTTCTTTGTTGACTCGTCGAAGCCATCCCTAAAGGACTTTGAAAGATCTGATTGAGCAGTTGTTTATAGCAATGTGTACTGCAGTCTCACAGTGAATTGTGGTGTCTTCAATAGATGATGGACAAGCAGATAAATATTCAGCTAATAGATCAGGATCTTCTGTCTGTGCTAAATAGTGTAAAGGTGTAATCATCCCCTTTGCTTTCACGCGGATAAGCTGACTGTTGATTGTGATTAGTCCTCTCACCATCTTGGTGCAATTATGCTGCAAAGCAAGATGAATAGGACTAAGTCCCATGTGATTTAGCTTCCAAGCAAGTGATGGTTTCAGGTTTGCTACTTCCATGGCAAAATGAGGCTTTCCTGCCCTGGCAGCCACGTGCAAAGGGGTCTCAACGATCGGTATCTGATCGATACGGTCTAGAAGAAATGGATCCTGGGCAAGTTTTGTGTACAATGCATCAATGTCTCCATTTTCTGCTGCCATCCGCAACTGCTCACCCATTCTGCAGGAACTGATGGGGAGAACTTTCACAAGAATGAACCTGGCGATTATATTTGCAAATGTTGACAACTATAGCTAGGAGGTAGTTACCTTCTTATAAAGAGGATTGGCAGCGCAGGTGGCGATATCTCGCTCATTGCTTGTAGAGTAATGCATAAAATGTCAGCAGAGTCGGGTCAAGCGATTGTTAGTATGACATAAAACAACACTATTTATTTGTTAGTATTATCCTAAGATATTGACAGACTTTTTTTCCAGGAAAAATTATTTTAAAAATCATTGATGTGAAACCGGGGAAGGTGTTTACAGAAGGAATTAACAACTCAGATAAGAAGAGCTTACAAGAAGATGAACAACTGGAGATTAGCTTGAGCTGATCACTGTACGGTATTTACTTAACTGGGAAGAGAACAGGTATTTCTGCTTTAGTCATCAAGCAACCTAGTTAACTTACAGCTTCTGAATTCAATTCTAAAATAATTATTGAAGAACACAAACTTTAACCAATTTCTTATTCACTGTTAAATGTAGGAACTATAACCAATTGATAAATCGATTGTCTGGCTGATGTTTAATAGACCGAAATATTCAACAATAAATTTGCAAGTATGCTAGCAGATTCAGTCAATGCAAAGTTAAAGTAAGGTTCCAATCCTAGCAGTAAAACCAAATTCCATGTTGACATCAGTAGTTACAGCATGAACTTGAAAAAGCCCCCATGCTAGGGGTAAATGTATTGACGAAATTGTCTGCTCTTTTTACATCTTTATATAGCATCCCCCAGATTTCTTCTCAGAAAATCTACCCTCCGCTTCAGCCTCTTATGTCGAAGAAATGGCACCAAAGTAATCAGAATAACCATTACTGTGAACAAGTAAGTTACATGCACATATATAATACCTGCAACTATATTTGCTAAACTTTCCTGTGGCCAATAAGGGTAGTTGTGAGCCAGTGAAGACGAATAAGCTAACAAGAAAAAACATGCTGAAACATATAATGTGGTTGAGTAAGGGAGCCCCATTATGATTATTAGAATGGTGGATACGGATGCATAAAAGGCTAAACTATTGAGGGTGAAAAAGAAGAAGATATGCGTCGGCTCCATGATCATAGCTCCTGCTCGATGTGGTCGCTCTCCTTTCCCCAGGTTGGTGGCAGAGAGATTGTAAGTGTTGTTGGCTGAAGGATTGTAGTCATCTTGCCAATATCCACCAGGAGGGCTGAGACCAGCTTGGTAAGTTGCTGTTGCAATCAATATAGCCACCACAAGTATTACATTTCCGATGTTGCTGCGGGATTTCCTTTGATTTTGGCCTTTAAGCCCTAAGTACTTGTCCCTTTTCTCAAGAAGTGAAAGTTCCTGACTAAAGTAATCTGCAAGGCTTATAGTAAAGGTAGCAAGAGATGAAGCCCGTTTTGCTTTGGCACAGCTAAGAACATCCCCAACTTCTTTCTGCTGTAATTCTTGTTGAATGCAGATGTCCATAGCTGTCAATTCTTGGAGATTCTTTGCATTTACATTCACATTTCTAATAATTGACTTCATGACCTGCATAAAGAGAAAGATATAATACAAATAACATGAATAAGAGTTCTTCAAAGTTCAAAGTGAGTTGATAAGGCAGGGAAGGCAGGCGAGCTCTGTATATTGAGCTAATACTATTCTAAGTTATTGATGATGTTTAGCATGTTCCCAGCTGAAATGCTATGCCAAAATAGCATATGCTAGGACAAGGGAGACATTTGCAGGCTACTTAATCAAATGCAGCTACAGCTACCTATGTTACTCGGACTCAGGTGTGAGTATCGGACACGGATATGTTTAATTTTTTTTAAAGATTTTCATGTATTTAGAGGATTTTTGGAAGATCATATCCCAATACCCATGTCCGGATATGCATCGGATACGGATACTTCAAGAAAAAAAGAAGAGTCGGAGCAACATAGACAGCTACTATGACTAATTACAGCTGACCTTAGGTTGATTTGTATATGCTGTAATATGCAAGACAGTGTTACCATCCTCATCCTTCCATTTCAGGATCTCTTCCTTGTTGACACGCTGAAGCCAACCAACCAGGACTTTAACAGCTCTAGACTTATGGTTCTTCGCAGCAACATGGACTGCAGTCTCACATCGAACAGTCAAATCCTCAATGGATTCCGGGCAAACTAATAAAAATTCAGCCAATAGGTCGAGTTCTTCTGTTAGAGCTACATAATGCAAAGGAGTAATCCTTCCCCTTCCTTTTACCCGAATTAGCTCACGATCTATTGCTATAAGCCCTCTCACTGTGTTGATATGCCCATTTTGTAGAGCCAGATGCATGGGGCTAAGGCCAATATGGTTCAGCTTCAGTGCAAGCGATGGCTTCAAAGTAGCAAATTCCAAAGCAAAATGAGTCATCCCAAAGCAGGCAGCAACATGTAAGGGAGTCTCAACAATTGGAATCTGATCGATACGATCCAAAAGGTATGGATCTTGAGCGAGTAAAGCATACAGTGTATCAACATCTCCATCCTCAGCAGCTTTCTTCAATCTGTCATCCATTCTAAGCTCACAAAAGGTAGTTTTTTTGCACCAAATTGTGAATAGGTCAATCTTGAAGATTGAAAAGTGTAGATTAGGTAGGGTGTATTTATAGTTTGGACTGGAAGAAGAAATTGTCAGACTTCACAATCATGGTCAAATAATTTACCTAATATAAAAACTTTGACATTGTCTTTAAGGTATAAGGATAAAATATGATTTTTTTTTCCTTTCTAATTTGTTAATTAAAAAGGATTAAAACACAAGTAACTACCCTATAAATTAAAACTTAGAAGTATATACGTTTGTTAAGAAATAAGTAAAATAAAAATAAATCTTGTACTAATATATAGTACAATTAAAATATAATTATGAATTCATGAGTACATACATGTACTCTCTATTTAAATACTCATATAATCAAAAGGTTAATATCTTAATAATGCCTTAACATGTACGTAAAATGATAGAATTAATAAATAGATTTGACCATAAATAAATAAATAAAGAAAAAAATGAGAAAAAAGGGTCTACTTGATGTTTGAATAATTAATTAGAACTCTTTTTTTTTTTTGTTTTTGTTTGTTGTGATTTTCAACTTATAATTTTAATCAGTCAGGATCAATGTCCATGATTTTCTATATAAATAGGAGTCATTCACATTTGATTTTTTCAAAGCAATAACGAAACGTCGAAAACCATTAATGGAGTTAGTATATGAAAATGAATTTTGTTAACAAGTGTCTTAAGATATTTTTTAAAGTTATTAGATATAGTAATATTTTTATCTAATACATTAAAAATGATGAATAAAATTATCAATTTTTGCATTTAGTACAATATTATTATTATAAATAATATATTAACTAATCTTAAATAATGTTTTAAGAACACTCGTTAACAAAACCCTATGAAAATTAATAGGAACTGTTGATTAGTTGAAATCAATGAGTTTTGATTGGTGTCTATAAACATTAGTTAGGTAAAAATTACATTTTTATTATTTTAAAAAAATATTTTACATTTTTAAAATTAAAAAAATAATACATTAATTATATATTTTTTATTTATATATCATCTTAATTAATGTAATGTTATTAGATATTAATTAACATTTTGTATTAATATATTATTTTTAATTTAATAAAAATAAAATATTAAATATAATTTTTTTAAAATAATAATTAAATAATCGTTGACTTAGTATCTACGAACATTTGTTAACTAAATTATTTTTTTAAAATAATATTTTAATTAATTTAAATCTATATTTATAAACATTCCTGAACTGGACCTAATATTATTTATGAAGTAACTGTAAAATCTAAAATGAAGCCAACCAAACTGGCCAACTTCATTTAATTTTTTTGTAGTCAAAAGTAGGATAGCTGACAGTGACAACCTCAAACACCCCCACCACAAACTAAACTCAGCCATGAACTGAAACTCATCGCTTTATCACTCATCAAAAACCCAAACCTCAAAAATCAAATCAAATCAATGTCCATATCCATGGCCTCATTTTCTCCTCCTCCTCCTCCTCCTACATCCTTCTCTGTCAGACCACATTTCACCCACAAATCCACTCCTTTTCTCCCTCTCAAGAGACCCTTTCTTCTACTTTCCACTCCCAAGTCTTTACCAGACAATAATGGAGCTGGGGTTTCAGCTTCAGTTGCTGCTGTTGAAGACCCAAAATCCAAGCCGAAAGACCCTGTTTTTGAAAAGGCCGTGGAGGGGTCTGCTGGGCCTAACGGGGCGGCTACGACCGCAGCCGCAGAAGTTGAGGTTTTGAGCATGTTTGAGGATCCTAGGTGGATTGGAGGAACTTGGGACTTGAAACAGTTTCAGAAACATGGAAGCACTGACTGGGATGCTGTTATTGATGCTGGTAAGTTTTTTTTTTTTTTTTTTTGAAATTTTCGTTGGTGATTTTTAATTTATAATTGCTTCTTGACAGTTTAATAATTCCATTTTCATGAATGAAGGTAACCAAATCTTGGTTTCTGCCCAAGAAAACAAAATATCATAACAATGACAATTTTTGTGAATTTTCTTTTCCACTTTTCTGCATGCAAACCTGAATTATAATATGGATTAAAATCTTAAATTGTTAATGTAATTGTTTTTTTTTTCTTGGTTGCTCGAAAGGCGTCCTGATTCAACTAATTGAAATACATTTCCTTTGATTCAAACTTAAGCATTTTGTTCTCTTCTTGTTCTTTGATAATAGAGAAGGAAAGAATGGTAGTTCAAAGTGTTACTGAAGAAAAGCTTTCTCTCCAACCGGCAGTTGCCCTTCTTGGGTGGGCACAACTAGGCTGTTTAGGTGAAATGGGAATGCGGTGGTACAAAGAATAGGAAGCAATTATGGTGGTGGAATTCCCAAATAATCGACTGATTGCAGATGCATGAAGTTGATGATTATTGATTCAAAACAGATTACCTTGAAAGACTCTATTTTCTCAAAGTTCTGAAGGGTTAGACATGGATATTTGGTAGTTGTTAGGAGTTATTGATAGTATGAGAAAGAATGGTAGTTCAAAGTGTTACTGAGAAAAGCTTTCTCTCTGACTGCCAATTGCCCATATTGGGTAGCCTAAACCTAGGTTGTTTAGGTGAATATGAATGTGGTACAAGGAATAGTAATACTATTATCATGGTGGACTTCCTGAATAATTGACTGATCACAGATGCATGAAGTGGTTGATTATTGGTTCAAAACAGAAATAGCCTTAAAGGCCGTACATTCTCGAAGTTCTGAAGGTTTAGACATGGATATTTGGTAGTTATTAGGAGTTATATGCTTGTATTAGAGCTTCAGTGCAAGCTCTACTGTCCCATTAAAACTGAATTAATGAAAAATGTTACTGCAACAAACTCTTTCATAAAAAGCCATAAGTTGTTGTCATCTAACTAGAAAAGGATATTCATCAAAAACCCTACTTCGAGCCCACCTCCACCAACAGAAAGGAAAGACAGTGGTTAGTGGCTAGGCCTGAAGATGCAACAGGAATCCTCTTGAGATTAGATGTTGTCAAGGCCCAGGTATAGGTTACTAGCAAGTGTAATTGCCTTGTGATTCTTTCGGCATGTCCCATCTCTGCATTCTTTTGCTCTGCAAAGTTGAACTAAGTGGATTCTTGTGAAAGATCCCGATGTTTACTAAATTCATATATTAGCTTCATGACTGAAAGTCATTAGGGAAAAGGCAGCTATAGGTTATTGGTGTCAGCCTCGTGCTTTTACTAAACAGTAAATGTTTGTTTGCATGTCTTATTTCTGTTTGATTTCAAGGAGGGTGGATCAGATTGAGACATATATCAATATATATGCTATATTTGACATTCTAGTCTAATATTTCCTGTTGATTCTTTGATTCCTTTGTTTGTAACAAATTTCCTCGAACTCCTTCTCAGAGGTCCGGAGGAGAAAATGGCTTCAGGACAATCCGGAAACTACCAGTAATGATGACCCTATAGTGTTTGACACATCCATCATACCTTGGTGGGTATGGATGAAGAGGTTCCATCTACCTGAAGCTGAATTGCTTAATGGTTTGTGCAAATCTATATTATTCTCTTTCTTGACAGAGATCAACTATGTTGCTCCGACTCTTTATTTTTCTTGAAGTACCCGTTTCCGACCCATATTTGGACATGAGTATGAGGATATGATCTTCCAAAACCCTTCTAAATACATGGAAATCTTAGAAAAAAATTGAACATATCCGTATCCGACACTCATACTCGAGTCCGAGTAACATAGGAGATCAATCTTTTGAACAGTGTAGATCACGTAGCAATGTTACTGGCTTGTTTAAACCATGTTTTATTGTTATGAGTTTTGTGCAGGCCGTGCAGCAATGATAGGGTTCTTCATGGCTTATCTGGTTGATAGCTTGACCGGAGTAGGTCTGGTTGACCAAATGGGCAACTTCTTTTGCAAGACTCTATTGTTTGTAGCCGTTGTGGGAGTGCTATTAATCAGGAAGAATGAGGATTTAGATAACATCAAGAAACTGATTGAAGAGACAACCTTTTATGACAAGCAATGGCAAGCAACTTGGCAGGATGACACCAGTTCCAGAAATAACTAGTTCATTTTGCAGTTCTTTGTCCTTTTAACAATCATGTGTTTTTTTTTTACCAGTGCTCTAGTTGTAGTTTTCGCCTATTTGTGAGTAAGCAGGGTTTGGAAATTTGAATAGTTTCTATGTGCCTAGCAATGTAATGTCAGATATGGGTATGATTTACTAGCATATTTACTAGCATCTAATGAAACTTTAGCTGTTCATAATTCCCTGAAATTTGTTAGCAGTGTAGAAATGAGAAAAAATGGCCAGAAAGATAACAAAACTAGAACCCTTCTTCACAAGCAGGTTTGCTAAGATTGTAAATTCTAAAATGTCAGAGAAAGGTATAAATTAAAGTCTATACATTTTGACAAAAAAACAGCAGATTCAGTTGCAGAGCTAACAGTCAACAAATGAAAGATCTGATATCATGCTTCCCGACCCCTCAAAAGTGTAGCACGAGCGACCCTGTTCACTCCCTGGGTGAAGGCTCCCATTCTGAGGTTGCAGTTATGAGTATGGCACATTGCTTTAATGTCATGGAAAGCTCTCTTCATGTACCTCTTAAGCTCATAGTTGACCTTTTCTTCTTCCCACATAAATCCTTGAATGTTCTGCAGCAACATGCAGGGTCACGTTATTGCAAATGTGGAAACTCAATGATGAGTAATAGATAAAAACTATGCTAAAAGAGTAGGGAAGATATGTAAACTCTAATGCCTAATTGTTAATTTTACTTATTTTTGTGATTTTTTTATTTAATTTTATGCATTATAATTTAAGAGGGTTAAAATCACATTATTATTTGTCTATTTATTGTACTAACTAATCATAACTCACAAATCTTTAAAATTAAAAGATTTGTCCCAAAAATTAAATCACAATTATGTAAATTTAACCAAAAGCTAAATTGATTTTTTAGCTTCTTCAATATGACTCTAAATCTCCAATCAAGTACCAAACATTTTTTAGCTGATTACAGACCTCATTATCTATCAAAAGTTAATTGAATCAGCCAATTTTGTTTAAAGTTGCATAAATTAAAATCGATAAATCCACTTTAATTCATTCAAACGGATTCCAATATACCAAGGAAAAAAGCAGCAGAAACTTGACCATACATCTTTTCTTTTTTGTCTAATGAACCAAATCCGAAACCCTTATATTTGCAACCAGGACATCGATCAAACGATTAATCCATGAATATGAAAGGCAGGGCAAAGAAAAGAGAATATGTAGATGATAACCTCAGGGTGGTACGAATTCCGCCTTTCATGGGTCCACGAGCATTGTCATGTTGGATTCTAAATCCAATATAAGAGGAAAGAGAACCATCATCTTTTGGAACTGTGCATTCAACCTGAAAAGATCAAAACTCCATAAAAATGAGAACAAGGGGGAGAAAAAAGAAGAGAAACACTGAAATTACCTAAAACCAATATTGAGTGCAAAGCAAAACTTACTTTTATTTCTGTAAAGGGTATCAAAAGGCTTTTCTCAAGCTTAGAGTCCAACCCAAGTATCCTTGCTGCATGTCGAAAGTTGCGGTTAGTGGCTGCAAGAGCATTCATGGCTAACTAAAACGAACAAAATCGAACAGTGAAAACCCAGAAACTGAAACACACAGCAAAATCAAAGAAAAGAGTACAAATTAAAATTATAAACTGTTCAAACTTTGAACAATCTCAAATATATATATATATATATAAAGTACAAATTAAAATGGGTTATAGTTTATACAAAGGGAGAGCTGTGGGCTTGGGTTGGGAATGGTATATATACATATTAAAAATTAAAAAAGTATAAGTTAGATTACTTACGTACTACTTATGTTGGTGTTTTGATGAGTGTTTATTTTATTTTATTTCTTAACATAGGACTAGGAGCGTTAATGTTCTAACTCATCTCTCTCATTAAATTATCACCAAAGAAATTAAAAAAAAAAAACCAGAAAGTAATGTTAAGAGTTTATTATTTTATGAAATATATTTATTATTATTATTAATCAGGTATTATTATACTACCATTTATTTAAGAAATTAATAATTAAAATTAAGATAGTTAATTATACCTTTTATCCAATCACGATGTTATTTTCTTGCATGGAATGGGATTCACTTTTTCTTAAAGGCAGGGTGTTTTTTTTTTTTGGTCACAACGTCCCCCTAATTCATTTCATAAATTGCATCAAATAGTTGTTCTATTTGGAACCTTCTTAGCATATAACAATGGCAAGCCCCCCTCCCTCTCGTTTCATGATCTCCAGCTTCAGATATTTATGTGAACCTTCTTAGCATATAACAATGTCAAAGCCAGTTTTCTTTTTTTCTTTTTTCCATTGATCAGCAACCTTCAAACAAAGTATCCCACTAAGGCTTTTGTCAATGATATTAATAAGGGAGTCTGAAGCTGAGAACCTGCAAAAGTAGAGCATCTCACATCCAATTCAGTTCTTTTGCCGGTGATGATAGCATTTGACAATAAAAGCTATTGGACATAATCTGACGTTCCAATGATGGGGCATAAAACTTAAATTGATTTTAAGGTTTTCATGACTGAATCAAAGATCTTAAAATTATCACAATACTAGAATAAAGCCAAATCACCAACTTGAATGTACCTCTTTGAAGTAACATGGACTGCAAACCCATTGAGCAAATAGGGTATAGCGGTAGAGTTTGGTATAGGATCTTTTTCGTAACTGAGACTCCAAGAAAATGGTGTGGCTACCACTAATTTTCTCTTTGTACACAATAGATTCTTTGTCACTCCTACACATTGACGAGTAATCTTTAATAATCTTACATAAGGATTGGCTCCTTGATAGAAAGAAATGAAAAGAAAAGGAGTTTGCTGTCAAACCTTGTTTGGTTGTGAGAGATAGAGTAGCTTCTGCAAATTATAAGGTTAGTAACAGTAAAATATATGAGAAATGCAGTGCAATGCAACACAACCATACATGTATGCATCACGAGAACAAACATTCACTCAAATCTGATAATCAAAATAATTATATCGTTCCGAAAATCTGAGCTGTTTCAGTCGGTCTTAATCAAACCATATGCATCCTGATCTAGACTTGATTCAAAAACAAAAGCATGATATTTGATGATTTCACCGACATCACCTGCTTTTCTTCGGCTGAAATGCTAAAATCAAGAAGAATGAGAGGTCCAAGGGCATAATTCCCAAAAACACTACATAATAATCAAATTACAATCAGATACAACAAATAAATTACAAATGGCCAACTGATAGAAACTGAAGATATTGGGTACAATATGCTCTTCAGTTAAAAGGAACCATCCATTGGAGGGGCTAAAGACTGCTGATGTCAATTGTCAAGTAGAGTTTCAAGTTACTTCTAAAGTATATATCCTGATGAGTAGTGAACTATTATAATCGTTGCTGTCGAGTATACTCCCAGAGAGCAATGGCTCCACTGACATGTACATTAAGTGATCGAACAACCCCCAACTGAGGAATCTCGATGCAAGCATCCAAAATATGGATTATATCCACGGGTATACCCTCTTTTTCGCGCCCAAGAACCAAGACCTAGCAAAACAATAAAATAGAGACATGAATTCCTTCAAAGCATCAATTGAAGTCCCTAGTAATTTCTTTTAGACAAGCACCTTGTGCTGATGTATGATAGAAACTGAAAATGCAAAGATAAAGAAAGGTCCAATGGAAATGATGAAATAACACCTGGACTATGGTAAAAATGCTAGCAACAAGGCCAAGTAAACTTTCTTAATATTTATTAGTCTAGAGAAACATAACTCGAAGAAGGCATTAAGAAAGGAAAAAAAAATACTTAATAGCAAAATGCCAAATTGACTTCTGCTTTAAAGGACGACTTACAGTCTTTTTCGGATAGATATACTGATCAAGAGGTATACTGTTTGCAGTTTGCTCTAATCCCAAGATTGAAAAACCTTCGCGCTTCTTTTTCTCCAAGAATTGTTTCACACTATTTACAGGGACTTCTACGATAGGAACCCACTTCTCTGCTGTCACACTGCAGAGCACAATTTATGTGAGTGGTTGATATGTCAAAGTTAAAATCTCTATACTTCGTAAAATACTCTATTTTCTCAATGGTCTTTAAACACTAAGTAGCACATTGGAATCAAATCATAGAAACCAAAGTTTCCAGACAGAAAACATGCTGATCTATCTGACTTCCGTAGTAAATCTGACAGACAAAAAGCCATTCTTACATAAAGGTTTGATATTTGAACCTACTCATACTTCAGAATCATGGAACCACACTTTTATTCAAGCTCTTACAGGCAAAACTGGAGCTCCGAAAAGGTATAAAAAACCATGTATTACGTGTGCTCTAAAACTTTGAATCTAGTCCCATGGTTTTACCCTCCCTATATCCCACATATGCTCCTGCTTTATATTCATGCTTTTCAAAATTATGATACATTGAAATCTATATACATTTACAAAGGGCATAAATCTCGAAACTTGAATTAGCCACGAATTGAATTACATGTGTCTCCACATGCAAGTCTAAGGGCTGTTTTAAGTTTCTAGGAACCTTAAAAACAAACAATATTCAGTCTCTGATGGCATTATTATTACTGTTGTAAGTTCTGCAGAATTCCTTCTTGGTTTGTAAAAAAGAGCAGATCATAACTCTAATGCCTGAAGAACCCAACCATTCACCTAACGTGAAGCAGCCTCTTATTAGAAACCTTAAAAACAATGGCATTATTATTACTTTTGTGAGTTCTGCAGAATTCCTTTCTAGGTTCGTTAAAAAAAAAGCAGATCATAACTCTAGTTCCTGAAGAACCCAACCATTCACCTAAAAAAGCGGGCTCTTTTTAGTCTTATATGATAAAAGCCAAGCAAATACGGGTGATACAAAGAGTTACAGAACAAATGACAGTAAACTATCATCAAAACCTGATGAGTTGAAACTGTTTGTCATGTACTATTTTTGCATCTGCAACAGCTAATGCCAGTGCTTTAAAAACCTGAAAGGAACAACAATTGGGTTTGTTTACATGAGCAGTAGACATGCTAAATAAATGCCAATACTAGCTTCTAAGTAAGAAGACATGCTAAGGACATGCTAAATAAGAAGCAAGCCATTAAGCACGAAGAAATACAACTTAATAACCAGCACAGCATACCTCGCAGGTCCGTGCCAATCCAGCAAGGTTGGGTATGCGATCAAGCAATGATGCTACTAGGATAATATGCTGCTGGTTTCCTCTTATCCTCTCCATAGCCAAGCTTCTAGACTTCCACAAATGATCAAGAAGATCATCTTCCTTTTCCATTTCTGTTTTGCACATTTTTATTGACACAATAGAGCAATTAAAAACTTTGAGTTATCATAAGAAGAGGGGGATAGAAGGGGTCAAAACATGAACATCACCAGCTCTATTGCTTAAAAATGCAATTGACAGTATCAAAATAGCCCCCAATCCAGCCCCCAACATGCAATTTCACAAATACAGTGTCAACAAAACTGTCAAGAGCTTTAACCTTCAAATTATTTACTTCTCAAAGTTAATACATACCTATAAGTTGCTTGTACACTTCTCCCTTGCCCGATAAGGAACTGGAACCCAAGACCTGCTTCTCATGTTTAGAGAAAGTAATCTTTTTCTGGAAGTCCAAATGAGCATCTTTAGGCAACTCCAATTTCTCTTCCCAAGCAGTAGACAGTTTCTCAATTGATTCAGGACCTTCAGCCATATTTAGACTCTCATTCTTGATTGTCACTGTATCCTTTGCCATTGAACATCTCAGATCTTCCCTCACATCCTGCAGTAACAGAAAATTAGATACCAACAAAGCATGAAAAAACAAATAGAAGCTTAAAACTGCTTACATTTAGAAAGTTGAGCACTTGCTCCATGAGGGATGTTGGAACACATTCAAACCCGATTTCCTGCATTTTTTACCATACAAGGAAAAGGGGAGTTAAAAGAAAAAGAACAAAAGAGAAAGCATTCTCAGAAGCATAAATATAACTGAAGAATAAATTCTACACCATATTAACTTTTTGATCTCACAGTTCAAAATCAATATGCAACAAGTAATTTTTGCCTGATCGTTCCCATAAAAACTTGTAATTTGAGGAAGCAAATGACTGTCAACAGGTAAGTTAAATACAGAGCCACAATATTAAGCAAATCCTCACCAAAGAAAGAATTTTTTTTTCCACCAATAGTATTTATCCAATGATGATTTCTGTACAATCATAATTACTTTATCAATTAGATCAAGAGAAAAAAGGCATTGTCCGCTGGATAATTCATTCACGTAGAAATTTTTTTCTGGAAGCCATAACTTGGAATTGAGAAACTAACTCTTTGTTTCCTAAACATTTCAAAAGTTAGCCAGCTGCATTTATGAAATACAATACCTCTACCCGACTAACAAAAATTCCAGCAGGAGTAACAGAGGTTTTTGGATTATAAGCATCAAGATAGCCTTCCATCGAAGCTCGCAAACTGAGAGGCAATCAAATCAACATGGTCAAGGGCATTTTAAAGATTCAAATATATAACTCATCAGCAGCATGTAATGCAGACATCTAAAGTATTGCACTGCAATCTCATTCATCCATTATTGTTGCACTTTGTAATTACTACACTTTATTAGAGGCCACCATCTCTCTCCTTGTCTACTTCAGTTCCCATTGATGAACCTTATTCAATATTGGACATATGAAAATATGACTTTTCAAATTAATAGTTTGTATCCCAGTACCATCACTTTTAATTTTTTATTAGATTTGGGGAACACCCCCTTTTCACTCTATTCTTTCTCTTATCTTATTCCTCTCTTACCCTTAAAGACATTTCCAATTTTCTTTGCATAATATATCTCCATAACAGTTGAAATGCTTGGAAAACATGAACTTTCTATACTAATACCATCCATCTATTTATCCTTGTAACATGGCCAGGGAAATGGCAAAATTACAGATGCTCATTAACTTAACAAAATATGCATAACATCGCAAATGAAATTTAATTGACAACTTTTCGCAGTTGCTTTTTCATTGCACAAAGTTCTAAGAATTGCAAAGTTACCAAATGTATGATACTGGAAAATGTAGATAAATACCATACCGCATGCAATCAGAGTTCTTTGCCAGGTATAATTTCAAATCCTCAAAGCACCTTTTTTCCAAAGGTATGAATTCAGAGCTTCTAGGATCCACTGGAGGAAAAAATTTGCAAAGTACTTGGTGTAACAAAACCTGCAAAAGAATGTCAACATGAAAACTGCTTTAACAAAGTAAAGAACCAAAATTTAGAATGTGGCACTCATCACTTCCATGAAACTGACCTGAGTAAAGCCACGTAAGCTATGATGATGTGAGGTTAACAATGGAAGTATGGGAGGAAGTAGTTCATCCAAATGCCTAAGTTGAATCACTTTAGAAGCATGGAGGATCACATTAGCTGCTATGAACACATAGGAAGAAAGCGCCTGCATTTTATGCATAAAGCTCAATACAGTAAGCATACAGCAGCAGTATAAAATTTGCATACACCAAAAAAAATCCAGAATGTAAATAAATGAAAGAAATAGTTAATATTCCCCACCTACAGTGAGTATGACTTCATCTAACTAGACTAGGAAATTGGTTAAAGGCTCAGCTGTATGCGTGGGCATGTGTCTCAGTCTGTGTGTTTGTAGGTAGATGCTTTTCTATCTGTATATATAGTATAGAACATGCTGCATATAATCTATGATCACTCAACTGTGCATGAAGCCAATATAAATCATTCTTCATAGATGCTAAGCTATGTCATGTGTATGGGAAATTTCACAAGATTCTCAAAGAAACAATGACTAAATGGGGTTTCTGTACATAGGATGAAAGTTGTTGCAACTTCTAACAATGAGAACTTATGAATCTAAAATCTGCAAAAAACTTTAAGCAGAGGAAGCACAGTTATTCTTATTGCAGAATTTACCTGAGGCCTCATGTCATAATCTCGTAATATGGGAACCAATTGCTCTGCAACCTGTGATATAATTATAAGAATCAATAAAACCAGCTGAATGACTCCGGAACACCTATTAAGTTAATAGAAGCTAGGGACATTTTGTCAGTTCCATTCTTCGTCAAGTAATTAGGATTCAAACATGACTTCAGAAAATGTGGCTATTCCTCCTATATGGCAATAGCATCATTCAAGCTTTTAGCAAATGATGCCATACAAAAGTAAAGTTAAAATTATAAAGAGGCCTCTATTTTACAGGTGTGGACAGGCTGGTTTCGCTCTCACTTGGAATACATATTTGACAACTCAGGCATGTAGCATGTTGGAACATGTGTGTTTCTGCACACATACCATGCATGAATGTTAAGCTTTTCTTTGTAAATAAATTTAAGATGTGTCCCTTGTAATAAAGAAAATGCATTACCAAAGATGGAAACTTCAAGTAAATATTAATTGCAAATGTTTCCAAGTACTGGCGAACAGAAGGTAAGTTGTTTCTCTGCAAAAGAGACATGAGAAGCAAATCAGTGGAGATATAAAATAAAACAAAAACATTGAAGAATGAAGGTTCTATTAATATATTATGCGTGAGCATCTTTACAAAATCCAAAGTCAAATATTTAATTAAAGACCATTCAGCATTATCAGTTACACCCTTCTAACTATCAATGAGATTGGCAGCCAATGAGCTAATTTACAAATTGCACCATATATCCAGGCAAATTGAGTTTAAACCGTCACTAAAATCTAAAAAACCCTGAAAATGGAAGATATCAGTCAGCATGTAGGAAGCTCTACTCACAGGCTACTAATTCTAGCTAGTAAAGAAAAAAAATGTATATGTGCTCACAAGGTTGTGAGTAAAACAGTAAGTCTGTTGCTTAAAAGAGTAGCATGAAACAATATATATAAATCTACCATATAAAGTTTGGTAAAAAAAAAATCTACCATATAAAGCAGACAATTATTTATATAACATTTCCCATTAATCCCTCAGGGGCAAACCAACTAATCACACCATCAGATCTGTAGAAATATAACAAGTCTCATAAATTAGACAGCAATTACACATGCTGATATGATGCAAAACAAAAAGCGTTCGTGTGTAAACGTGGCATGATTTATGGAACAACCTAACAGCAACCTCTGTCAGCACCAAATAGAAGCATTCTAACTTTTGAAAGTAGAGCAAACTAAATATTATGTATACACACACGGAGCAGACATTCAGAAACAATTATTTGAGAAAAGCTTTCATGAAATTTCTATCAAAACCAAATAAATAACTGGTATTCTCTCCAAAACAACTTACCGAACTTGCCATATTATGAAACTTCAGTCACACTGAAATCAATTTAGGAGAGAACTATCAGATTTTTCTAAAAGAAGCAACAGTTACTTACATAGAGAGCTATGTGCAAGCAATGTGTGACTTCTCCAACTATATCATCATCAACAAATTGTGATAAAACACATATCATCTGCCAAGCACGTATTTTTCGCCTATGGATCTGTTGAAAAATGACAGGACAGATAATAACCATTGTAATAAATTTGAAAACATGGAAATAGGAACCTACACTTAAAGGTATGTGAAACTTTTGAACCATTACAACATTTAATCATTTACAACTTTTCATTATCTAATTGTAACCAAAATTTCAATGCATATATCCTCATACTTCATGCACCATCAACAGAAAAATCCTAGAATGACAGAGAACCAAACTACAATTCAAATTCCTTCATTTGATGTTTTACATCTTGTTGCACTACGTTTACTTCACTTATTATTCTCAATTTCAGTTGGTGAAAAAAAACCGAAAGGAAAAAGAAAATGAAGAGAAAAGTATCACTTACCGCGCTGTACTTCTTATACAACTCTTTTGCAAGATCCTTATCCTTTACCTGCATCAGAAATGAATGCCATGAGAACTAGAACCCAAACATTTGACATGGAAAATTTTCCCTTATCAATGAAGGCATAACGGCACAACGTACTTCTTTTCATGCAAGTTGGATATAAATGGTTAATTAAGGCAGCCACGTAACCAACAATGTAGATGTGCTCCGTAAGCTCAAGAGTGAGATAACATGATTATTGGAAAAATAACTTGATTCTCTTGAGAACAAACTTACCAATTAGTCACAAGATTCATGCAAGCATAAATGTAAAACATAACCCTACTTCCTCCTTTGCCAACTTGTTTCGCATTGTCAACAAACTCAGTTTACTCCAACAAGAACATAATTAATTGTCTAATAAAAGGTTACAGACTTATGTTAATTACCTAGTTGAACATATTAACTTATTAGGTATAGTATAGCATTCTCATCGACAATGTGGAATAACAATCAATTGATGTTGATCAAAAAGAACAATACCACAGAATCCAGAAGCTCTAGCAGAAACAATTTTCCAGATTCAAGGGCCGATTGGCAATCTTTGTTTCCACTAGATGATCCAAACCTATTAGTCACAGCCAGCTTGTAAAAGAGATTAGCAACAGACACACGTGCATACAACTCTGTGTTGATAAATGCCTGTAAAGAGAAGCTGATATATTCAGTAACTCAAAGAAAGCAATTTATTTATGATTTTTAATGCAACGGAAATGCAGAAAATCACCACAAGAAAAAAATTAATAAATACATAGTAGCATGTAATCCATATATGCCAACAAACCTATGAAAAGTCTAGACACAGTTCCTCCAAGATGATCAAACAGTTTAGAGAATCTATGAATAATTTCAGAGCATAATCTCTAGAAACAAAATAGAAAATTTACAAAACCAAATGTGTTTCTTTTAATATAGAAACTTATTTAGAAATCCTAATACATAAGATAATAAATAGAGACATTCCAAAACAAAAAGTTACATTTGGGCCAAAGGGCAATATTTAAATTTTTTTTAAGTATCAGGAAAATTATTGAATTATTATACAGACAATGAAACAATAAATTGAAGAGCTTACTTCAGTCAACTCAGAGTCTGGGGTTTTAGCCAATAACGTAAGTTCAGTTCTTGCATCATGGTTTTCAGTTAACTCAGCTTCAAAATCCTCATCAAAAGCAACTGGAGGAGAAAATTTCAGATTCGTAAGTTATTTTTATGTATAAGGCAAGTGAAAATAAAGAACATGAATATAACCCAAAAAGTGGACAAGAATGAGACAAACACCAGAGCCATAGAGTGTGAGCAACTTCAGTTCTTTTATGTAGTATTTTATGGTCCTTGGGTTTGAGAGCAAGAGCCCTGTCAAATGTAAAGCTGCAAGACGAATCGTCCGGGGACTTTTTGTGCCCTCCTCCAAAAGCTTTTCAACAAACTGCGCCATTGATGTGAAGACACGATTGTTATAGTCCTATAAAACCACTACATACAAAAACAAAGCATGTACACGATAAACACACCCTTACACTCACTCAAACTCACACCCAGACCCATACATTCATGCAACTCACACCCACACCCACACCCATACATGCATGCACACATGCCCATACAAAAGAGAGGAACCACACACCCATTTCAAGGGCCCAGGTTCATTATCAGAATCATGCATGTCCCCATTACTAAACAAGGAAGGATGCAAGACAGAAGATAAAAGTGCAGCAATATGTGCAACCCTCCGCTTGTTGCAGCTGGCATGCAATATCCAAGAGGAATGAACCAAACGCCAAATCATCTGCATCAATTCATGAGACAATATGTGAATATTTCTTCTTCCAATCAAATAAACATATTAAAAGACTAGATGGTAAAAGGAAAATGCTATGGATGAATTGAGATTCCTCCGTATCCATATACATTTTTTATTTTTTTATTTTCTCAGCATTTACACTGATATGTTTATGAATAAAAGACATACAAAAACAAAAATGGCAATATCAAAACGCAGTTTACAAAGGCAATAATATAGAAAAGATCAGTGAAAATTTTAAAAGAAAGACACATGATACAAGACAACACTGGAATTATCTTCAGAAATTAAGAGGAAAAAAAAAGAAAAAGTTTATGATACTCGACAACACTGGGAGCAAATTCCATCATTCAAAAGGCGAATACCCGAACACAAAATTACTCCCCCTTAACAAACGACAATAAAAAATACACTGACAAGAAACAAACTGATGGAAAGAATACAGATGAATGCCATACATTGAGGCACAGCATGACTCCATCTGCTTGTCATCTCTAACACACACAAATTACTAAAACTATAAACTGCCTCACAAAAATATCAAATTGATTTTGAGGCCACCATTGCTAATGAAAGAAATATTTTAGTGTTTATAAAATTCAAGGCAGATCTAGAATTTGTAACATTCTCCTCTATCATCACTTCAAGATAAAACCACACCCTGCCTCCCTGGCCCATAGAAAGACCTCAATACTGAATAACCATGTTCCATGATAGTGTAACTGGGTATTCAACCAGCCTGAATTAAGGCCATGCAAGTAAATCGCTTTAAATGCATAAAAGTGCAGAAATGATAACCAAATATTGAAATCTCGATCTTAGTATTCCAAAACGGTGTGGGGATAGCAGCACCCCGATCAATTATGACCCTTGCATCACACATAAACCACACTGAGCACAAGGTGCCCTCAAAATTCATAGACAAAAGTTCATATAAGCGTAAGCTTAAAATGAGAAAAATTATGTGAACCTGAGAATCTACACCAGTGCAACTGGAAACAACCGAAGACAACTTTCCTGAAGCAAATAGCTCCAAGGCCAATCTGATGGATCTCAACATGGGTAAAACAGAACCCTCCCCAGCATTCTCAAGACTGCAAAGGTTATTTAGGAAGAAATCAAATAGTATAAGGATCTCCTTGTCAGCATATTATCCATAGGGAAAAAAAATGAGTGAAGAGAACTAGACAAGAAGAAACAAGTACTGCTAAATGACTCACCTTCAGATTGAACAACAATTTGAAACATCCAATCCATCATATAACATGTAAATAAATAAAGCAATATGTGTCAAGTGCATGTAGTGCGAATAAATGTTTATATAGAAGCACATTTTGCTTACTACAAATATGCTGGTAAAAATTTACATGTTTATACGGGTGTAGGCATCCGAAAAAACCCAGAGTAAAGAGATCTAAAATTAAATACTGCAAGATATTCACCATGCAACCACCTTCCAGTATAACTAATGACAGAATTAAGCTCAGTGAGTTTTTTACCTCTCAACAATATCAGTAAAAATGTTTCTGACAGCAGCATCTGAGAATAAAAAGCTACCATCCTCTAGTTGAAGCTTACTCTCAAAAGCATAGTAAGGAATCGAGAGTAGAGATTCTAAGATAACCCACTGAATCAATCACAAAAATCAATTAGTATTTAGATTTATGAATTTGTTACTATAAATAATGAACATGAATATGTATCAATTAAAAGCTGAACAAAAAGCAACCATTAAGACAAACTTCACATCCCAAGAACCTATCTACAGTTTTATACCAAAAGAACTCATTTTCTCCCGCCATAAAAGAAAAGAACTCATTGTAAGAAACCTTTATACATGAGTAGAAAATTTTACCTCTCAAAATCTTAAAAGTATATACTTTGTGGAATTTTAGAAATTAAAATTTACCAAACTCGTTTTCCAAGAATTTTTAATTAGAAAGTTTTATCCTCTATAAAGATTCAAATTAAAATATAGAATAGCTCATTATAGACAAATATAATTTCAAACAAGAATCTTAAAAGTACTGCAGAAAAAAATTCTTTTAATCATGATTTTGTTATGGTCAAAGTAGTAAACCTTTAAATACTACATTATACATAAGCAAGGATATTTAAACGTGGAAAACTTCAAAATTCATCTGAACTGGGACTTATTGATTGGCTCACATTAGAATTCAAAATTTCATACTAATGCAATTTGAATTGTCTTAAGCTATGAAAAATAACTGCATTAACAAGTAAACCTCTTTTATTAATTTCAGCATAAAATTTTCAAGATTTTCATGCAATAGTTTTTTATGTTTAAGGCAAAATTAGAAGGGAAAAAAGAACATGAATTTGAAAATATAGATACACAGCCCAACATTTTAAGTTATTATCTATGTGCGTGTAAGGCAAAATTAGCAGGAAAACATAGTATGAATTTCAAAAATTTTAAGTTATTATCTGTCATCCAATTTTCGGATTCCATCAGAATGAACATTATGACCGTGAATGAGTTCAGACGCCAAACTAAATGAAAAAAGAATAAGGGAGACTATAGTTAAATTTAACAAATAAGCATTACCTTCAAATTAAGCAAAACTGCCCGCCTAGTGCGTGCCATGAATCCGACAGCAAGAAGATTATTGATATTCTGAAGAAAAGAAAGAACCAAGGAATCTAACCAAGGTTCACCTTCTATTGCAGGTAGCAAGGACTTGCAACTTTCCCTGAAAAGGACCAAAGTTTGAGGAGAGAGTGCAGATACAAGTGCTTTCAGAGCAGGAGCTACTGCTTCATATGCAGCAAGACAGACTTCAGCTTCAGTCTGATTTGAGGCAATCATATCGGTCGGTGGTATGTTATAACAAAGTGTTGAAAGTGAATAAAATGTCAAAAAAGGGTCATATTTTGCAATAGAATGCCCAAAAACTCACCTCAGAGTTACAAGTTGGAGAAGCAATAGTGTTAAAGAAGAATTTCCACACAACAGTAAAGGCAGAATTAAATTGAATGCCACTTCTAAGTTGTGCACACCAGGCATAGATACATGCAACAGCTTTAATGGAGATTGTCTGTTCATATATATGAAATTGAGACAAATTAGGCCTTCTCCTTCAATAAAAGAAATAGGAATAAATGGCAACAATAAAAGAAAATATTTATAAATGAGAAATGGAGAAGGACAGCAATTAATGAGCACCTAATGCAATCATTTCAAATTATCTTTTTTGGGGTGGATGTGAGGTATATTAATGTGCTTGACAAAACAAGCTACTAAAATAGTTCTAACAAAGAAATCAATTAATGAAATTAAGAAAGAATAGAATGGAGCATACAGCTTGCAACACAGCAGTTGTCAAAGAATTTGATAATCGTCGTTGACTAGGACCTCCAAGTTTTCCTCTCACAGAACCAGGCAGAACTTTGTCCTCTATGTCAGAACTGGATGAGAATATGGAACAAGACAAATTGGCAAAGGACACAAGTTCCTCCTGCACGCCAGACAAAACATCTATGTAGAGCTCTTTCAATAACAAGTTATATGCAATGCTCATCATTTGATAAAATTAGGAAGGCATAAATACCAATATAAAAAGTAAAGGATCAGCGAACATCTTGTAAATGTTTGAAGCTTCTGCACCACTCGATTGCTCCTCTGTCTCCAGCAGGCCAATTTCAAATTTGGTTTGAACTTTGACACCTCGTTTAGAAGTTCTGCTTTGTATCACCTGGATCTCTTGAATCAAGCCCAATATAAGGGTGAGAAACTTCACAGGTATCAATTCTGAATGGTTATTTTGTTTACAGATATTTGTTCCATGATTTTGTATAAACTGCAAAATCCAACATAAACAAAAAATGTCAAACTCCTGGTGGGCAAAACAATCAAATGATATTTGAAAAGTAATGCCAGCATCTACAGATAAACTAAAACCAAAACAGATATCTATGCAAATAATTCTTCAAGCAGTCAACCTGCAGAACATTTTCCATGGAAAACAGAAGCCTATGAAGCCTTCAACTAGACAAAATGCAGCAACTAAGATTCCAGATGGTCAAGAAAGCAGACATTAATGGAAGAGAATAGGTGAATAACACCAACATCCTAACAGGATAAGATATATGAAAACATGAGAACCAATAAAGGACCAAGATGGAGGGAGAAAGATCATTAAACAAGATAAGATAATTAAAGCTTTTTTTTTTCAAATTGACATCTGAGCATTCATATTTCATACAATAAAAGACTTATCATATTAGAGTACATGAGTATTTGTGCTTGCATTTTAAAACTTTGATATGGAAGAGTATTCCCAATAATACCTTAAGTAAAAATATGGTTAAATTTTTTTCAGTTGCATTCTATAACCTAAATATATACCAATCAACAAAAAAAAAAAAATGTTAAAGCAAAAAGATTGAGCATATAAAGGGAAAATTGAAGGCAAACCGTTACTAAAGGTACTAATTGATGTTCTTCCTTGATTACAAGAAAGAGTACTCTTGCCCATCTTCTCACTTCAAATTCCCATGCATCCAAGTCTTCATCATCGAAATTTAGAACCAAACAATGATGAATAATGAACCTTTCTGGAAATTCATCAAGACTCTTCAAAAGTTGCATCTGGATACCACCAGAATGAGCAGCATGATGATTTTGCAAAAGCCAGTCTTGTACTCTTACACGTAAAGCACCTGAAGAAATGGAGCAATTTATAAATATAAAAAAAGCTCCTCCTCGAAGACAGCAGACAAGAAAATGAAACTTAGAAAATAATTCATGGAATGAGGATTGAGGAAGATCCATGAGAAGGTAATATGAGATGAGGAAAAAATCAGGATCATTCGAAACCCGGAGCGATAAGAACGAAAGTTAACAAGTAAAACAAGCAATAAAGTTTAAAAACAAGATTCCATAGTTCAGGGATAACTCTGACTAACGTTTGCTGGAATGGAATAGAGAGGGAATGGAATAAATAATGGAATAAAGAGGGAATGGAATACAGTGGAAATAGATATTACATAATTTGGTTGGTTGAATGGAGTAAAAGAAGAATAGACACAAAAAGACCATTTTATCCTTAACACAAATAATAATATTTTTATTTAATAAAAACTAAAATTAATTTATTAATCTCTTAAAATTATATTGAATATATTAAAATAGAAATTATAAAATATAAAATTATTAATAATAAATTAAAATAATAATTTTTATATATTATTTTTTAAAATAATATTTAAAATTATTTAATATGTTATATTTAGTATATATTTTTAAATAAAATTTTAATATATTATATTTATAAATAATAATATAATAATTAAATATTCTATATTTAATAATATATTAAGTTTAGTCAGATTCCCAAATTCCTTCCGATTCCAAATTCCTTGGGCACACTGCAAAGATACACCTTGTTCAGTCAGATTAAATTTCTATAAGAACAAATAAAACCAACAACAGGAAAATTAGTTAGAGAAAGAAAGAGAAAACCTTGAAAGATTGATGAAAGTTATGGAACCCAATGCCACAGAGAAAGAGGCATGGCGTAAGTTAAGCAGGAGGAAGCATAGGGTAGCAGTTAAACTGCCAAAATTAATGTACAGTACGAGGGGAGATTAAGATAGAGGCAAAAGATCAAAGGTTTTTGGATTTCTTCTTCAGCACAACTTCTCGACAGCCTTCAAGTTTCACTGGCTAGGGTTTGTTAACAAAAAGGAAAAAAAACCAGTGATGAGAGGGGAGACGCAAATGATATGGCAATTTTGTCCCAAAAAAATTATGCTATTACGGAAGGGCGCTGCATAGCCCATTCAGAGGGGAGGCGCTGAATGGCTATGCAGGCCCCTCCCGTAATAAAGGATTATGAGGAATGGATGATTCGGCGTGTTACTTTCAACCAAATTAGTGAATGAGCATCACGCGTGGAATAGTCCATGAATGGAATAGCCATTCATGCGAAGCAAACACGCTGTAAGTATATTTTAAGCATCTTCTCCACATCATCTATCATCATGCCAAAATAAGAAATTTTGATAATGAATCTCATCCACCTCTGATGCTTTTTCAAAAAAATCACCAAAAGTGTCCCCATCCAACTTAAAAATCTTCTGAACTCAGTTGTCTCCATACTAAAAGCTTGCTACACAACACCAAAATTGTTCACTACATAATGCAACAATCATTTCCTCACTAAAGCCCTCTTCAAAGTAGTATGCTTGCAACCTCCAATCTCTCAACTCCAATGAAGAAAAAACATATTTTCAATCAGGTAAGTGAGACCGAAGACGAGTGAAACAGTCAAATTACAAAGTTCAATAACTAAATAAAGCTTTCAGCTCCTTTTTCCATATAAAATCAACCAACTCAACATAATCTTGACAAAAGATCTAAAAAAAATGAGAAACAACATAAAGCCATAAGTTTATAAAATAAGCCATAATGTTTTCATACCTAATTCATGCATGGCAATTCATAAATGTCATTAAGGATGGACAAACACGCCAGCAACAAGAAGAAGATAGGCATAAGGAAACAAATGAAGAAGCAAGCAAATAGCAAAGTTTATAAAATAAGCCATAATGTTTTTCCTACCACCATAATCAGTAACTTCCCGTGGCAAGGTAGAAATAAAGTGCAAAAGCATCTCAAGAGGAACATCACTTGCAGGCACCAATGAAGCAGCAGCCTCCACTAATTTTTCGCAGACTGGCAATTACAGAAAAATGAGTCACAAGGATTCTGCTATAGCCTTCAATGTTGCATAGTACAATGCAACTATAACAAAATTTATCAAAATCTAACCAGATTGGTACCTCGAAAACGGTAATTAGGATTGAAATGTTGTTTGCTGCTCTCGAGAACATATCTAAAAACATCGAACAACTCCGTCCCATCATCATGTGGAAAGTTCTCCAAAGAATATTTCAGTTGGACCTTATCAACAAGACCAAATTCGCAAGATTTTGCTTTATTACCATTGTATGTGCATGCCCCAAAAGCAGATGCAGCAATACATTCTGCAAGACCCATCAATCCAGCTCTACTAAAAGACTTCCTTTTAGCAAGGGATGCTAAGCTGTTTAAAAAGATAATTGTTTCCCTGTAACAATAATATATCAGACTCAAAATATCCCAACAGAACAGTAATTGTCCATCCATCATTATAGATATTTCTACTGCTCCAGAGATTAAGTTCTTTCATTTGCATATACCAACAACTATTCTGCAGAGCCTATTCCCAACTAAATGCATGTAAGTGACAACATTAATGAGAATTTAAAAAGAATAAATATACATAAATTTCTCTTGCAAAGTTAACTCAGTTTTATAGTTTTCTAGAAGTTGCATTCTACTATATATATATATATATATATATATATATATATATATATAAATTCATCAGACATATAATGCATACCTTGCATCCAGGTAACTTGAATATTGATGCAAAAACTGGGCTGCACCCTCAATCGTTTTTGAAGAGTAAACTCCTTTAACACCTAAAAAAGAAAAAGAACAATTAGTTGAAATAGAATCAAAATAGATGTAAGTTCCATTTGGATGAGTGGTGAGATTGGCTCCGGTGAGGTTAAAAATAACGGTGGTGGTGAGATTAGTTACTGTAGCGGTGAGATTAAAATCAGTGGTGGGATATGTGTTTGGATTCAAAAGCAGTGGTGGCGGTGAGGTGAATTATAGTGAGAAAGAAAAATAACCATTAAGGACATTAGATAAAAATGTGTATATATATATATATATTAAATAATTACAAAATATTAAAATTATATTTATATTAAAATATAATAATTAAAATTATATTTATATTTATGTCAAAAAATAATTTAAAAAATTAAAAAATAAATAATTTAAAATTTTTAAAAAATAAAATACTTTTTTTGTATTTTGTATTATTTATAATTACTTATTTTTAATTAATCATATTAAATATATAATAAAATATATGTTTATTAATTTATTATATAATAATAAATTTATTAATTATATTAAATTAAAAATTATTTCATTTTTAAATAAAAAATAAAAAAAGTTAAGTGCTAGGGATAAAAATGTCTCTACACTATTCATATACAATAAAAATACAAGGGTAAAGTTGGAAGCTCCAAGGGGCAAAAATGGCACCAGCACGGTGAAACACTATTCACCGTGCTGGTGTTGTGTTTACCCAAACACAACACTCAGTGCGATTGGGGCAAAAAATTGCCCCAACTGCACCGAACTGGTGCCTACTGGGCAACCAAAGGGGGCTGTAGTAAACCAATAACTGCACAAATTAATATAGAGAGTGAGACTACAATGAATAAAGCAGGATCCAAACTCAAACATTATTACATGAAAACTTTATATAAAAGCATCTTACTTAGGTGGCTAACTAGAAGGTTAGAAAAGAAAAAAAAAAAAAAAAAAGGGGAGACACCATTTATGAAGATGCTCAACCTAAGTCAGTTCCAAATGTACATAATCAGTCGGTTAATGCCAAACTTGGATTGAAACATATTAGGAAGTTTAGAAGAAAATGTATTTTGTATTGGATTGCACGCCAATGACTTGTGCTTTAACATAGAGGGAAAAAAGGGTAAATAATGAGGGCTTTAGGCTTGTTTGTGTACTTAAGTTGCACATCAACTGAGAAAGAAGAAACAGGGTAAGTCCCAAAAAGTGACAGAATTGTAAGATTTATCTCCTATAAATCTACTTCTTTAAATTCAATTGGTGATATGATAGCACAAAATATTCCTTACTAGCAAATTCAGTAAGGAAGCAACAAGATTCAGGACAAACCAAAATCATTGTGGTGCACTGGATCATTCAAAGCTTCCATTAATGGACCAAGAATAAAACTTTTAGGCACCGACTTCACACAGCTTCCATATTTTGTCCATTCGATTCCCAAAAAAGACTGCATGATCATGCATCTAACTGCATTATGCCAAAAGAAAGAAAGCAGGAACACATTATCACAAAGTTTACAACAAACCATAAATTAACTCATCCCTAATTCAGATCATGCTAGCAAGACATCAATACCTTGAGGATTATCATGACAAAAGCCTCGCTTCCACAAAATTGATAACCAGCTAAAGACTTCATCCCAAGTTTCTGATTGATTTTGATGTACACCTCCGCTAATAGCACTCACAAAGTTATCACGTGAGACAGAAAAATGAAGCAACGAAGTTATCTGCAGGTAGGCAGGGTAGAACTGAGGTTCTAATAAAGTTTTGCATTACAGAAAAGAAATCAACAAATATTTAAAGACAGTATATAAGATACAATAAGGCATCTTCTTTAGCATCAGTAAATAATGGTTGCTTCCAATTTGACAGCAAGGAACTGGGACATAAGATGTTAGAGAACAAAGTAAAAGACATGCCATGCAAGTGGAAAGCTGAGCATAACTACAAACCAAAATAATAATAATAATAAGTTGATTGATTGTGTAGATAATCCTTCCAAATAATAAGAAGTCAACTAAGACATACAGGCATGTCAACATTTTTTCATCATATATTCTGTGCAAAAAATTTTGAGCAGTTCAGATAAAGAGACTGACAGAAACCTTATAGATATGCTACAAGTAATTAAAGAATCCTGAAAGGACAATGAAAGTTTTCAATTTTTTGCTGATAACATATGTCTTCAAACATTTGCTACACATCCAAGATGCCTAAAGATTCTCTCATTCAAGCATTATGCGCAATAGTTCTATTTTATTATCGTTGAAATTGACACCTCGTAACTATTTTCTTCATACTTTCCCTTATAGAGGACATTTCCATGCTGCATTATTTATCTACTTCTAAAGTTATTAATAGCTTATCCAATAAATTAGCTTTGCTAATTAATCCAAATAAAAATTCTATAATAGCATCCTTCTGTCATTATCATCATAGGTTACTCCTCGATCAATGTAAAAACAGGTGATCAAAAGGTCTATCTAATGAAACCAACTCAAGCCATATTTTATAAGAAGAATAGATTTTATCTGGTACCTGATGATTCCAAGCAGCTTCTACAAGGTGAGTACCATACTCTTCAAGCATATTTCTTCAAACATTTGCTACACATCCAAGATGCCTAAAGATTCTCTCATTCAAGCATTATGCGCAATAGTTCTATTGTATTATCGTTGAAATTGACACCTCGTAACTATTTTCTTCATACTTTCCTTATAGAGGACATTTCCATGCTGCATTATTTATCTACTTCTAAAGTTATTAATAGCTTATCCAATAAATTAGCTTTGCTAATTAATCCAAATAAAAATTCTATAATAGCATCCTTCTGTCATTATCATCATAGGTTACTCCTCTATCAATGTAAAAACAAGTGATCAAAGGTCCATCTAATGAAACCAACTCAAGCCATATTTTATAAGAAGAATAGATTTTATCTGGTACCTGATGATTCCAAGCAACTTCTACAAGGTGAGTACCATACTCTTCAAGCATATTTCTTCAAACATTTGCTACACATCCAAGATGCCTAAAGATTCTCTCATTCAAGCATTATGCGCAATAGTTCTATTGTATTATCGTTGAAATTGACACCTCGTAACTATTTTCTTCATACTTTCCCTTATAGAGGACATTTCCATGCTGCATTATTTATCTACTTCTAAAGTTATTAATAGCTTATCCAATAAATTAGCTTTGCTAATTAATCCAAATAAAAATTCTATGATAGCATCCTTCTGTCATTATCATCATAGGTTACTCCTCGATCAATGTAAAAACAGGTGATCAAAGGTCTATCTAATGAAACCAACTCAAGCCATATTTTATAAGAAGAATAGATTTTATCTGGTACCTGATGATTCCAAGCAGCTTCTACAAGGTGAGTACCATACTCTTCAAGCATATTTCTTCAAACATTTGCTACACATCCAAGATGCCTAAAGATTCTCTCATTCAAGCATTATGCGCAATAGTTCTATTGTATTATCGTTGAAATTGACACCTCGTAACTATTTTCTTCATACTTTCCTTATAGAGGACATTTCCATGCTGCATTATTTATCTACTTCTAAAGTTATTAATAGCTTATCCAATAAATTAGCTTTGCTAATTAATCCAAATAAAAATTCTATAATAGCATCCTTCTGTCATTATCATCATAGGTTACTCCTCTATCAATGTAAAAACAAGTGATCAAAGGTCTATCTAATGAAACCAACTCAAGCCATATTTTATAAGAAGAATAGATTTTATCTGGTACCTGATGATTCCAAGCAACTTCTACAAGGTGAGTACCATACTCTTCAAGCATATTTCTTCAAACATTTGCTACACATCCAAGATGCCTAAAGATTCTCTCATTCAAGCATTATGCGCAATAGTTCTATTGTGTTATCGTTGAAAGTGACACCTCGTAACTATTTTCTTCATACTTTCCCTTATAGAGGACATTTCCATGCTGCATTATTTATCTACTTCTAAAGTTATTAATAGCTTATCCAATAAATTAGCTTTGCTAATTAATCCAAATAAAAATTCTATAATAGCATCCTTCTGTCATTATCATCATAGGTTACTCCTCTATCAATGTAAAAACAAGTGATCAAAGGTCCATCTAATGAAACCAACTCAAGCCATATTTTATAAGAAGAATAGATTTTATCTGGTACCTGATGATTCCAAGCAACTTCTACAAGGTGAGTACCATACTCTTCAAGCATATTTCTTCAAACATTTGCTACACATCCAAGATGCCTAAAGATTCTCTCATTCAAGCATTATGCGCAATAGTTCTATTGTATTATCGTTGAAATTGACACCTCGTAACTATTTTCTTCATACTTTCCCTTATAGAGGACATTTCCATGCTGCATTATTTATCTACTTCTAAAGTTATTAATAGCTTATCCAATAAATTAGCTTTGCTAATTAATCCAAATAAAAATTCTATAATAGCATCCTTCTGTCATTATCATCATAGGTTACTCCTCTATCAATGTAAAAACAGGTGATCAAAGGTCTATCTAATGAAACCAACTCAAGCCATATTTTATAAGAAGAATAGATTTTATCTGGTACCTGATGATTCCAAGCAGCTTCTACAAGGTGAGTACCATACTCTTCAAGCATTTCAAATAAGAGCAAGAAAGCCTCCCACTGCTGCTGACTGTTCAAGCTTGAATCAACTGAGTTACAGAGTTTCCCTACCCCTAGTGACTTTGCTTCATTATAAGCCCAGAATTCTCTCTTTGTCACGCCGTGAGGAACAGAATATTTCCCTTGGGTTTTCTTCTCTGAAATATCAGAATGATGTTGGCTTCCACTACTCATACATAATAGTGTCTTCAATATATGCAATGACTGCTTCCTCACTAGGCCCTCCTCATCAACCTGACACGCCAACAAATAAAGAAATAATAATAAAAAAGAAGTAAAGGCAGTTAATCTATACTAGATAAACTTAAATCAACAAGAGGGAAAAAGATTGGGTCAAGTACCAATCCTCTTTTGATTTCATTCCAAAGTTCTTTTTCACTTCTTACATCAAATTCTTCGGCTCCATCATTCATGTCAATGTTTTCAAAAGTTTCAGTACAAGAGAAATAAGACAAGTATAGGGAGAGTATCCTATATGCATCTCTCCTCTCTAACGATCCAAGAGAGAACAATTTTCTACAGCATGTCCACATTCTCATAAAGAAATGATTCCTGAAAACCAACCAGATTTAGTCAGTAATGTACAGGAGTCAGGTTCATGTTAAATAAGGTAAGAAGAATATTAATAACAAACACACTTTGCATGCAACCATCTACCTGGAAAGTATATATGTCTGCCCATGAACTGAGATTTTAAAAGAGCTGTGAAAAACAAATGCTTTGAAAATGACAGGTAGAAGAAAGCCAATTGTACAAGACCGGTTTTCTAAACTTTGTAAAAGTAATCTTTCAGTCACATTACACAAATTCCAAAGTAAATTAGCAGTGAACTTTTCAACATAACAGCACACATTTTCCAAAACTGAGCCTGTGGCTGGAGCAGCTTGAAAAGTTTGTAGTCCAGCATCCAGAATAATGCTTAAAACATGGCATGATAGTGGCAAGGGAAAATATCCAGATATAGAAAGCATACAATCCTTGTTCGTATCCAAATTTTCCATCAGGTCAATTGAGACCTGGAAAACTGAGCTTCTATACCATCTGTTACCATCCAATTCTTCATTTTGAATTATACCAGCAGAAATGCCAATAAATCTTAGGAAAAAAGGCACCAAAGTTGCTTCCAGAACTTCCCAGGCATTAGTCCTTTGCACAACATCAAAGAATGAATCTGCAATCTAATATCAAACATCATGCATTGAACCAAACTATAAAGAAAGCAAGAAGTAGATGCATGTTATTAGATGTCAAAAAAAGTAAATATAAGCTAAATAAAAGCACCCAACTATTCTACCTGGTTAAGAAGCTCATGGTCAAATTCATGTCCCATTTTGATCAGCGGAATAAAACCTTTCCATAAAAAAGACTGTAGGCCTTCATGATTAGTATCTGCATAGAAAATACTATTAGCAATGAACTCCGTAAATAAATTGCGATTTATCAAGAAAGCAAGAATAAAAAGTTTCTTTAGTTTTCACCTTAACAGATCAAACCCAGATAATATTAAATTACTAATCTCAAAAATTACCAAAGGTGACAATTAGTTTAGCCACTATACTCTCCTAGCAATGTACTAGAAACATGGGATTTTAAGTTCCACATTGCCCTCGAATGGGATTTTAAGTTTTATATGAGTCGTGCCAGAGTCGCCCCACTTTTTTTGGTACCATTTCAAAAAGACGAAAACAAAGGATGAACACAAATAAACTACCATAAGGAAACAGCGGACTAGGTTTACACTTTTGAAAAGTGTCAATGAAAAAGAAGAGGAAAAATAACTCACTCTCTTTAGTAAGAAGATGGCATAACGCTCCTACCATTGACGCAATACTGGTACGATGATCGGAATCCAACTTCCCATCCCTGTTAGCATTCTACGCAAAACAAAATTGTATAAAATTGCTGTAAAAAATATGAAAAAGAAAGAAAAATTAATACTATACTTTCTTTTACATAAAAAAAATAAAATAAAAAAAAGGACTAACTTGCAATTTGCCGATTAGGGTTTTTTAGAGTAGAAGAAAAATTACCTCGATGAGATTGGGGAGATCGTCGAGAAGAGAAGAGAAAAGAGACGACGGAGATAAGGCAGTAGAGGTTAAGATACAATCCAACATAGGTGGAATGGCCGATACAGGAATTTGTCCAAAGCTCTTAGACAGTGAGGAGATAATGGCGTCGGCCATTGGATCCGTTGAAAAACTTTTTTTTTTCTTTCTCTAATTTATAGAATTTCAACCGAAAAAAAAAAATGCGCAACGGCTATATTGTATTGTTGTGACATAAACCTCCTTTTCTTTTATAAACCCTAATTGGGTGCCGTTTGTTTTTCATCTATACTGTCTTAAAAGTTATAGTAAAATAATAAAATAAATTAAAGATATTTTGGTTAAAAATTGGGCTTAGGACTTTTCCAGCAATGGTACGTTTGAGACGGACACTGGAGGTCCAGTATAGCAGGGCCTGGTCCAATTACGACCGATTAAACCCTCTATGAATAGCAAAAAATAATAATTTTTTTTATCTAGCGAGAAATCAGGTGTTGTCAGATATGGCATAGGCCGAGAAAATCTTCTGGGCTTTATCCAAAACAATATTTTGGGTGTAGAGACCCAAAACTTGCTGGGCTTTCTCTTTTCAATTTTATCACAGCAAAAGAAAAGTAACAGTAAAAATGCAGTTTTTTTAGTAAAAAGAAAACGGCAGTTTAAAAAAAAAAAATTAAATTAAATATTAATATTCGAATTTTAAATTTTAGATGCTATTTTTAAAAATAATTATATGAATCAATTAACTTAAGTTTCATATTCATGGATTTAAATGTTCTTGACATTGATATCTTTAAGTTTATATATGATATACTATTTAATAAAATCATATAATAAAATGATTAGTGTTTAAATTAAGTAAGATTTAAAATTTCCAATAAAAAGCAAAATCCTAGTGGTATGTAGTGGGGACTGTGGGAGTCCAACCAATCCAGCTTGTACATCTTTGTCTGTTTCCGAATTTCCTCCAAATTCCAAAACCACAGTCAGTCCACTCTCCTCCCAGTCCTGAAGAAATGCAGAATCCCTCTCTTCCTCAACTCCTACTTTCCGCCTTCACTCTAATAAGTACTTTCTTTCTTTGATTTCTTTGATTTCTTCTCTACTATTAACTTCAATCATCCAGATCTTTTATTGGGTTATTTTATTTTATTTCATTTTATTTTGTGTTTTCGTTTCCTTTGCTTTCTCAGGTTTGTTTATTCCAGTATTGGGTGATGGAGGATTCTGTTCCGCTCCTTCCATAATGGACCAAACTGATGCTTCCTCTAAACCTTTGTATTGGAAAGTCACTAACCCAACTCTCTCTCCTTCTCATCTCCAAGGTTAGTTTATGTTAGTTTTAGTTTCTACTTTCTACTGATAGATTCTGGACAGCTACAGCCTACAAGGGAAATATAAAAACGTTTACTTTAAAGTTAAATTTGGTTTCTTTGCAGACTTACCCGGTTTCACTCGTAGTGTTTACAAAACGGACCATGCGTTAATAACACCAGAAAGTCATGTTTTCAGTCCTTTGCCTGATTGGTAATTTACAAATGTTTACATTTAAACTGTTTTTTAAAATGTTTGACTTTGTTAGGGGGCATATTGATTTGAGTTATTTGACAGGACAAATACATTGGGAGCATATTTAATCACACCTGCAATGGGTTCGCATTTTGTGATGTATCTGGCAAAAATGCAAGGTCTGATCCTATTTGAGTGGTCAATTCTACCGGAACAAAAGTGCATGATTGAATAATGCTGTTGTTTATCCTTTTCAGAAAACTCGAGGTCAGGGCTTCCCCCTAATGATGCGGAGAGGTGTGGAACTTTTGTTTGTCCATTTGTTTTTTGTTTTCTAGTTTTATCAGAAGTTGAAATGACTCAGATATAACAATCACAATGTCCATTTATGTTTTTCTTTGAGTTTTAATGCCCATTATATGTATATTCTTAGGTTCATATTTGTGATTCAGGGCACTGTCACTCTCACCAATTCATCTGGCATTAGCAACAAATTGATGGTAAATGATGCTCCATTTACATTTATTAACCAATATGTCTGATATGTAATAGTTCTAATAAAATCAGCATCATCCGATTTACTATGTTCAAGAAGAGGCATCAAATTTCATCCACATGATAGTGGCCTTAGCTTTCTCCCACAATATTTGAAAAGTTAATAACTTATCTTCCCCTACTTTTTAATTTTTATTTCCTAGTTTCAGTAATAGCTTATTATTTGTATTAAAAGAACCTTTCGAGTTTTGTGTACAAGAATAAACAAATGCATGTCCATTTCAGTTTTTCTTGATACGAAATTTTTAAAAAAATAAGGGAATGCATACATTCTTTGAAATATAAATCTTTATGTCATTCTTTTTGTCATGCAGGTGGATTCATATACTTATCTACCTCCTAATTTTGAACATTCTCTGAAGTGCGATGGCTCTGCTACTCTTGCAGTATTTGAACGAAGGTACATTATCACGCAACAAATGGTCACCATCTTACCTAGTTACCTTCCTAAATTTATTTAATTTTTGTTGTTGCAATTTTGTTTAATTTTCATGGAGTGTTTGGTGGGTCCCCTATGGAGCTTTTTATGTTACTATAGTGACTTTTTAAGTTGCGTGTCTGTTAAACTTCTCTTATTAATATATTCTGAAGATCAATGTATAATTATCCCAAAAAAAAAGAGATCAAGGTAACTAGTTGTAGGACTAATTATGTTTAGAAATTCTATTAGGATGATGTACTAGTTCTACATTCTAAATTATTAATATCTAATTTTCTTAGTATGTGCTACTTGCCCTCCTGTAGATATGCCTTTCTGGATAATCATATTACTGAGCAGATTGTTGGTTCGACAGATAAGCAGCCACTTCTTGAAACTCCTGGTGAGGTAATATTGATTGCCCTCTTCTTCTGTGCTCTTCTACTGTCAGTAGTTTATTCTAGGTTCCAGATTTGGATTTATGGAAACAACACTTTTTCTCCTATATGTAAAGTATTTCATGTACATTGCATTATATTGATATTGAAAATGTTTATCAAGATATTTTTTTGCCATAAAAAATCTAAATGGATGCCTGTGCTGAATTTATATACATGATGCTCTGATTTTGTTTATGATATTCTTACTTGACTATGTTTATGTTTGCTCTTATGTGATAATTATGAGCCTATGACCTTTCTTTACTTAACAGGTGTTTGAACTTAGGAAGCTTCTTCCAGCATCAGTGCCTTATGACTTTAATATCCATGTAAGCTGTTGTCACTTTCCAATTTCATGTTGGCTAAAAAATGACAATTAATCTTCATGGTAATAAACCTAAAGGATGCATGCTGCTAACCTTGAGCCTGTGTTTTCAATTGGCAATCGATTTCATGCTTCATATAACTTTCATTTTAGGTACTAAACTAGCATGTAATTTTTGTCAAATCACTCAGTGAGAGAATTTGAAAATGTGTACATGATAATAAACCTTCATATATTAGGTCTTCCTTGATTAAATCCAAAAACATTTGATGAAGGAAGTTTTGTCACCATAAGGTGATGCAGTTTACTTTACAGCATAAATGACGATTGTAAATTATGAGTTAGGCTTAATTGGCAGTGGCTCACTAAGGGAGAAGGGGACTGGTTTCTGATTATTTTTTTCATTCAAATTCTTGCTGTGGTTCACCACTTGAAGGTTGTTTCCAACTTGTTAAAAAAATCCTATTTTGTTATTATTTCCATAATAAATGTAAAACTTAGAATCAGTTCCTTTTGTTTACTTAAGTATGATATGTCTCAGTAAACCTTCTTTACTGAAATAAAGACAATAAATTTCTTGTAACTTTTGTCTGTATAGCTGATGTTTGGACTTTGGACCCTTAACTGCAGATTATGGATTTTCAACCGGGAGAATTCCTTAACGTGAAGGTAAGCTTTCGTTCCTGGATGATTGATACTTTTATATTATTTGATAATTGCTGGTATTAAAATTTAATTCAGTTACATATTTGTCATCATAGAACTGATAGTAATCTAAGAGAAAGTGCGGAAATATATTACAATTTCAAGAAAGTAGAAGGAAAAATGAAAATTTGACTAATACATCTTCTGTGTAGACTCTGAATTAGGCTAAAGTCTGCTAATTCTTCTTATTGACACATTTTGAGGCTTAAATATGTGTGGGCATTCACCATTGTGATCCACTTGTGATTTGTTCTATACTTCAATGACCATGAATAACCCTGTGCTCCTTGTAGTTGAGCATCTTTTGAGATGAGTTTTCCATTTTTTGCTTTTTGCAGGAGGTCCATTATAATCAACATGGTTTGTTGCTTTTAGAGGGACAGGGCATTTATCGCTTGGGGGATAGCTGGTAAGAGTCGTAACTGAGTGTTGGAACCTTGTCTAAGTGTACTACAAATTGTCTAGATGTTGTCTTAATTATCCATGAGCCATTGTGCCAAGATTTTCTAGAAAGGAACTTGATAGTTCTGACTATCATCACATTTTGTTTACCAGCTATGCGTGGCTATCATGGAAATTAAAATTTTCAAAAAAGCTTTTGACATTCAGTATCCATAGCTCTACGTGGGGAAGCAAGAAAATTTTCTCTTTTTTAGTGTTATATTTTCTTTGCAAACAATTGTGTTTTCTGGCTTGTCTTCTTGTTGATGTCATATGGCATCTTCCAAGGAATGTGCTTGCATAGAGGCACATGCTGTAACAAAGTAATAAGACATCGAAGTAACATACTAATGCTTTCCCGAGGCAATCTGTCTTGTGTTCTCATCTTATTTTTCACACAAGTATCTGCCATAAAGCCCATTTTCATATCTTTGCTTCTTTTTCTATTGTTAATAGGTATCCGGTTCAAGCAGGTGATGTGATTTGGATGGCACCTTTTGTGCCGCAATGGTGAGGAAAACATAACCTCTCAAATTTTCTTGTTAGGATGTCAGAAATGTTCTCTTCCTTTAGTTTCTGCAGATTCGATTCTGGGCTTGAAGACTGATACATTTTACTGCCATTTCAGGTATGCTGCACTTGGAAAAACCCGGTCACGATATTTGCTGTATAAAGATGTAAATAGGAATCCACTGTAGTCAAATACGGCATGATATATGCACTGGTAGAACTTTGATGAGATGGTTTGAATAACAATCGACCTGAGTACGAATTTCGTGGCCTGTAAACATTAAGTTAAATAAAGCATTTATTAGAGGAGTTTGTTACTGCTCAACTCCCTGTTTTTCATTTAGGGTGAAGAACTGATATAGTCAAGTGTGCTAGATAATGTTGGGAGTTTCCTTCTCCGAATCTGTAATGAAGCAAAAGAGTTTAAAATTCTTGTTGACAGAAATCTTTCCTTAAGATTTATATACGCTCTATTGATAATATAGGGGAGAGAAATGAAAGCTCAATCTTTGGTTTTTTTAGGAGCACTCTCGGCTTAGTACTCCAAGATCATATGGTCTTACCGGTGGAAGCCTACATGATGGAGGGCTTTGATCTCAGAAGCACCCCAAGCCCCAAATCCTATGAATATGTTCAGACAGGAACAGAGAAAATCCATGGTAATTCAATCAAGTCAAACCCCTTACATAAATTGAGCTTAGATAGCCGTTACTCAATATTGGCAAGCTATATTATCTATAATTTTCATTTTTTCTAAAATATTCGTGTTCGATACGTATTCGGATATGAATATGAGATATGATCCTTCAAATATATGAAATTTTTTAAAAAAATCAAGTATACTCATGAAAGAAACATACCCGTATCCGATAACCACCCAAAATCTGGGTAATGTAGTTGGCAACAATATTTCCAGTGACCATATAACCTGGTGAAATGGAAGATTGAGACTCTGGGTTCTGGCCATCGGTTTTGAGGTAACTAAAAGAGACAAAACTTAGCTAATGAATTAGAAAAATGGGGTAAAAAAATCAATTGGAAAAGAATGTAGCAATGATCAGTAAATATTAGGTAGAAGCTCTTAACTCAGATAAACTCATAGCACTGTGTATTACTATTTGCGGTTGACTTCCAACCTGCAAACATAAAAATAAAAGACAAAACAGTAGCAATAAAAACTGTAAAACAAGTATTAGATCTCATTTAGAGATTGACCCTACAAACATAATTAATAGTGTGGTCAAATTCCATAGGGATCTAGTTCTTGATTGATTAGTTTCTGGTGTTTGATTTAATGTAGCATGTCCTGTAAATTATCAAGAAAATTAATTAGCAATCAAACTTTATCTCCACTAAATATATAAAATGCCGAAAGATTTATTCCTTTCAAAACTACTTCAACTCCAATGTCTGTCAGTTAACCAGCCAATCAGATACACAAATACTTGTACCTTTGTGAAGCATAACATATTCTTTCTAATTAATAAACTGGTTAAATCCCAAACCTATGCTTAGATAGCCAGTCAAATATAAACTTAACTTATTTAAATACAGCTTTCTTTTTAAACATGTAAGAGAATTTTGGAATCATTTGTACAAAATTTTTGGGTTGAATTAACAAGATTATCATCTGTGTTTAACCTTTGAAAGGCCAACACCCTTGAAGCCCAACAATTCCATGGAGAAAACAGATGATCTGGTTCAAGAACATCCACATGGCTCTTGATAGATCACATTGGGAGTGAAAGTATTGATGAGGTCCCACAAATAAAAAGCACCATAGCCTCCACCTCCACCACCAGCACCATGGACCCATTCCCTTCACCACTCCTTTCTCCCATTTCCTCTCAACTCTTTGGTGGGATGCCTCAAATCAGGCTTTACCAAATGAGGAATATTATGATATACATTATCTACTTTGTGGAAGAAAAGTTTATCATCTTTCTCTTTCATTTAAAACTTTCTTTTCCTTAAAGTTATCATTAGTGGCATTAATATGTCACAAATTCCCCTTTCTAATGGCTTTTTCTTGGTCATGAAATTCCTTTCCAATAGCTGTTCCTTTTTATTACCTCTCTTGCTAATAAAATAGCTAGATAACACTTATTCTAAAGCAATATTCTTATTAATGTTTTAAAACTCAACATTTAAGTAATAAAAGGGTTTGGTGATATTTCTTTCATTGAGAAAGGTTAGGATTTTGCCTTCATCAAATCTAAAAATGTGATTGGTGTAAGCAAAGGGATTGGTTGGAGGGGATTATCTCTTGTGGCATAAATCCTATTAGCCAACAGCTCCACAGACTATTATTAGCCAATTTATTTAGTTATGCATAAAAATATGTAGGTGGAAAAAGAGTTAGAAATGGATATATTTTATTCAGCAGATGGGTTATTTGATCTTTATAGTATCACATTTTATTTTTCATATACTAAGAACATTTAGGATTTAAACTAAAATATTTTCTCCAACATTGTTGAGCTCAGCTTAGGTAGCATTGCCAACTTTTATTAAGAGAGATTTTCCATTTCAATCTTTGGCTCTTTACTTCTACTCTATGTTACTCGGACTCATTTATGAGTGTTCGGACAAGGGTATGTGTTTGCCACGGGTATATTCAATTTTTTCTAAGATTTCCATGTATTTGGATGGTCCTTCGAGGATCATATTCCCATACCCATATCTTGATATGCGTCGTGTGAAGGTTCTGATAGTTTTGTAAAAACAGTAAGTTACCTTATTCATCAATGAGTTTAACATATATATACATGTGTAGAGTTACCTAAAGAATTTAAACTGTAGAGTTGTTACAGATTTGAATTTAAAGAATGGATATTGCTGTTAGCTAACTGATTGGTTCCTGATTTGGTGTGATAATGTTTGACTGATTTTCTGTTGATGCAGGTTAGCTGATCTTGTGCTTTGACAGTTGGTGTTTGATCTTAAGTGATCTTCCTTTACATGCCCCCGCAAGATGGTGGAGCCATCAGCTACACCATTCTTGGTTCTTAGAAATAGGAATCTCTGTCTGGTGAGAGGTTTTGTCAGGCCATCAGCAAGTTGATCAGTGGTGGAGATATAGGACACCTTGAATTTTCCTGATTGAACATGTTGTCGTACAAAGTGGTAGTCAAGTGCTAGGTGTTTCATTCGAGTGTGGAAAACAGGATTTGCTGTGAGGTATGTTGCTCCAATGTTGTCTGAGTAAAGAGTTGGGGTGCTTGTTAGGTCTATATGCAGTTCAGTCAAGAGATTTTCTATCCAGATTAGCTCTGCTGTTGTGTTTGCAATGGCTCTGTATTCTGCTTCTGTTGAAGACCTGGCCACTGTTCTTTGTTTGGTGGACTTCCAGGAGATTGGATTGCCACCAAGGTAGATAATATATCCTGTTGTAGACGACCTGTCATCCAAATTTCCAGCCCAATCTGAATCACTAAAGGCAGTGATATGCATATTGGCAGATTTCTGTAGGAACAGACCATGGTGAAGAGTTCCTTTAAGATATCTTAACACCCTTTTTAGTGATGTCCAGTGTGTCTGGCTTGGAGAATGCATGTATTGAGACAGCTTGTTTATTGAATAAGCAACATCAGGTCTTGTAAGTGATAAATATTGAAGTGATCCAACAAGTTGTCTGTATGTAGTTGCATTTGCAGGTCCTGATCCATCTTTGATTTGAAGCTTTGTAGATGGAGGTAGTGGTGTAGTGGTAGCTTTTGCATTGTCCATATCAAATTTCTGAAGTAGGTCACGGATGTATTTGTGTTGGGATAGAAGGATCCCTGTAGGAGTAGACACAACCTCTATACCAAGAAAGTAGTTTAGACTGCCAAGATCTTTGAGAGAAAACCTTTGAGCAAGCTGCTGCTGAAACAGTGTTACGGCTTTAGAGTTGTTGCCAGTGAGTAGTAAATCATCAACATATACCAGAAAGTATAGTAGAACATTGTCCTTTGCATAGATAAAAAGAGATGCATCAGATACAGATTTGCAAAAGCCATAAGAAATAAGAAAGTTACTTAGTTCCTGATACCAGGTACGAGGAGCCTGTTTTAAGCCATAGATAGCTTTATGAAGCTTACAGACATGATTGGGCTTATCAGGATTAATGTAACCAGATGGTTGTTGCATGAAGACTTCATCTGTGAGAGTGCCTTGGAGAAATGCATTGTTGACATCCATTTGAAGAATTGACCAGCCATGGGCAATAGCTATGCAGAGTACAGTTCTGATTGTTGTTGGTTTGATAACTGGGCTAAAAGTTTCTTTGAAATCCAAGCCTGGTCTTTGGTGAAAACCTTTGGCAACCAATCGTGCTTTATATCTGTCAGTTGATCCATCTGGTTTTCTTTTTATTCGAAACACCCATTTACATCCTACAATGTTTTGCTGAGATGATGAAGGAACTAGCTCCCAGGTTTGATTTTTCACTAGTGCATTGTATTCTTCTGTCATGGCCTGTCTCCAGTTTGTGTTGCCCAGTGCTTGTTTTACAGATGTTGGTTCAAGGGGAGGTAAAATGGTGTGTTTAGAGGCTGTGTTTATGATTTTTGGTTTGTGTTTAGAGGCTGTGTTTATGATTTTTGGTTTGTGTATGTTGTTTTGTGATCTGGTAGTCATGGAGTGTGATCTTGTGCAGGGTTGTGAAGCTAGTGATGTGGTTGTGGGTTGAGTGCAACTGAAAATTAGAGAGTCATTACCTGATGTGGACGCTGCAGGGGCACTAGTTTAGTTCTGAGTTGGAGGACACTCTGTGTTCTGCAAGCTGGATGTTGTAGAAGAGTAGAATAGTGGGGAATCAAGTGCAGCAATTGATGATGGAGACATAGTAGACTTGACAGTAGATTGACTTCCTGAAACAAGATTAATAAAAGGAAACATTTGCTCTTGAAATAAAACATGTCTGGACACAAACAGTTTTTGGGACTTGGGATCAAAGCATTTGTATGCACTTTGAGTTGGTGAGTATCCTAGAAAGATGCATGGTCTCGACTTTGGTTCTAATTTTTGTGTATTGTAGGGTTTAAGCCATGGATAGCAAAGACACCCGAACACTTTTAATTTGTTAAAGTTTGGTGTTCTATGGAATAGTGCTTCAAATGGAGATTTCATATGCAGAATTGGTGTTGAAAGTCTGTTAATGAGGTATACTGCTGCTTGAAATGCATGAGACCAGAATTTGAGAGGCATTGATGCATGATGCAATAATGCAAGACCGGTTTCAACAACATGCCTATGTCTTCTTTCTGCCATGCCATTGTGTTGTGGTGTGTGGGGTGGAGTGGTGAGGTGTGTGATGCCTTGAGCTGCAAAAAATTGTGATAACTTCTTGTATTCACCTCCATTATCAGAATAAATGGAGACAATAGGTGTATCAAAGAGTTTTTCAACAAGTGCTTTGAAGGATGGAAATAAGAGATACACATCAGACTTGTTTTTGATAGGAAACAGCCAAATAAATTTGGTATAATGATCAATGAATATAACATAGTAATGAAAACCATCCATTGATGTTGTGAAGGCTGGTCCCCAAACGTCAGTGTATATTAGTTCCAAGGGTTTCGAGCTTGTGAGAGTGGAATGAGCAAATGGTAATTTCTTGCTTTTATTACAATGGCAGGCATCACAGATTAACTGTTTATTGGCAGTGTGAAATGACAAGTCAAATGTTCTAAGCATATGATTTAAAATTTTTTCAGAGGGATGGCCAAGTCTATTATGCCACAACTCAGTTGAAACCTTGACACTCATCATGGCTTTTGGAGGTTTTGAGGCAGGTAACATGGAGCTTGGCAGTTCATAGATGTCTTCTTTACTCAGTCCTTTTACTAGTGGTGCCCCCGTAGCTAGATCCTTCACCAGAAAATGCTTTGAAAAGAATTCAACAGAAACTTTATTAGTCTGACAAAGTTTAGAAACTGAAAGTAAATTATTTTTCATAAGGGGTACATGCAGAACATCTGTTAAATGAAGTGGTTTGGGTGAAGTTGTGATGACAGAAGAACCAATGTTAGTGATTTTCAAACCTGTGCCATCTCCAACAAGTATTTCATCTGGCCCTCCATAATGTGAGTATAGTGACAGATCATTCAAGTTATTTGTGACATGATGCGAGGCACCTGTATCAACAACCCATGTTGGAGAGTTTTTTTGCTGAGATGTAGTAACATGATTTGCAACTGGTCCTTTGTTGAAGGAGGTAGAGCTTCTGCAGAATTTGGCACTATGACCTGGTTTGTCACACAATTGGCAGACTAACTTGGGTGCAAGTGAGTTTGTATTAGGAGTGAATCTTCTTTGAAAAGATGAATTGTTACGATTTGTGTTATTGTAATAATAGGAATTATTACCTCTCCCTCTGTAGAATTGATTACCTCTAGATCTTCTGGTAAAATGAACAGTAGCTAGTGGCACAGTGTAGGAGTCTTCCTGTTTGATTAAGTTTTCATAGTCAGTGAGTTTATCATGTAGTTCTTCAAAAGAAATGGGAGTTTCACGAGCTCGAATTGCTGTCGAGATTTCTTTGAAGTCATTCCCTAGACCATTGAGAATGAAGAGAATCAGATCATCATCTGAAACAGGTGCCTGGGCCAGTGCTAACTCATCTGCAGTGCATTTCATATGATGCATGTATTCAACGATGGAACGTCCATCTTGTGTTGTCATGGTGAGTTTTTTCTTCAAAGACATAACTCTTGATCGAGTTTTACTTGCAAATATTGTGGATAGTTTTTGCCATGCTTCTTTGGAGGTTGTAACGGTGGCAATCAGAGGGATTATTGATTCGGACACAGAGGCAACTATAGCGTGCATGATAAATTTGTCCTGTCGACGCCAGTGAGAATGAGCTGGATTTTGGTTTTGAGTACCATTGGTGGTGAGTAATGGTTCTGGACAGGTAATTGTTCCATCTAAGTATCCTAGAAGATCATGTCCATCAAGTAGTGAGTAGAGTTGTATTTGCCAAGAAGGGAAGTTTGTGGTGTTTAGTTTCAGAGGAAGCTGTGCTGCAGCATTAATGGAAATTGGGTCTGTTTTAGTTATGTTTGAGCTTGCAGGATTGGTAGAGTTGTTGTTGTTGGCAGCCATTGAAGAAGGTGGGATGAAAGGGATTAAGAAAAAAAATATATATATAGGATCGGTGGCTTCTAAGCAATGGCTCTTGATACCATGTGAAGGTTCTGATAGTTTTGTAAAAACAGTAAGTTACCTTATTCATCAATGAGTTTAACATATATATACATGTGTAGAGTTACCTAAAGAATTTAAACTGTAGAGTTGTTACAGATTTGAATTTAAAGAATGGATATTGCTGTTAGCTAACTGATTGGTTCCTGATTTGGTGTGATAATGTTTGACTGATTTTCTGTTGATGCAGGTTAGCTGATCTTGTGCTTTGACAGTTGGTGTTTGATCTTAAGTGATCTTCCTTTACACGTCGGACATGGATACTTCAAGAACAATGAAGAGTCGGAGCATCATAGCTTCTACTCTCCTTCATCGTCAACTAGTACTTCTATGCCTTGGATATATAAATCCATCGGCATTCTGTCAGAAATATTTAGCCTTTATATGTGTCATATTGTAGTCAACATGTGAACAATGTTGTTATAACTCCATATTCACTTTATTTTCACTTTGATTTTAGAAGCTTGATATCTCAGCCTTTTCCCTTTCCAAGACAGTATTATCTTGATTCTGAATACTTAAATGCACCTTTAACAAGTTGTTAACTCTGTTCTTACTTAAGTTGAATCTTCCTGTCTTGAGAAATCAAAACATCAACAAACATGAAGCTCAAATATCTATACATACATACATATATACACATACACACACTTTGCTCATTATGGTTCAAAAATATTCCAAACAGATTTCTCATATGAAGAGACACCACCTGTACATTGAGTGTCTTCAATAAGGTTAGAACAACACTCTTACCCAAATATCAAAACCTCTTACTTCTAAATTACAAGGATACTTAAGCTAGCTTTCTTACATCAATCTTTCCTTAATATATCTATGAGAATTGCCTCCATCCATTTATATTCTATTCCTTTGTCTCTTTAAAATACTTTATATACCTAAAACTTGTGTAACTATACCCAAAAAGAGATAGGCAGAGGAGTAAGTAAACTCAGATTTTGAAGAAAAGGAACTTTGAAATGATTCTTGAGAGAGGAAACCAATAGCTTGTTTGCTATCCCTATTAGTCAAACAGGTTTCTCTACATATATACGTGTAGCAACTAGCACCATGCAACTACACTAGCAAGTAGCAACTACTAAAGATTCATAATATCTTCTTGCTAAACAAAGTGTGCTAAGGCTTGCAACTTGATGCAAATTTTCCAAATGAATTTGATTTTTGTGAAGTAAAAATCGAAGTTTTTAAATCGTGGTGTTTTTCTGCATACCTTGATTTTCAACTCCACTTATCCAAGAAAAGCCAATATAATAAAGTGTAATGATTTTCTCAATCTTGTCAGTGTCTTAATATTGTTGTTTTCTGAAGAACAAGAAGATCAAAAAGATACGCACATTTAGAAAAGCTAAATAATTTGCTTTGTGAAGCCCAATCATCAATGAAAACCAGTAAACTGACTGCTTTGTTGGATATAGATATGTTTGGATCAGATCATTTGTATCAGTCATTATGTTTTCAATTTGAACATATATAGGTATCTGAGCAAACCAGTTATTATATCTATGTGTGTATATATATGCATTGGGGAGGGGAGGGGAGGCATCTATTTTTGCTCTACACTAATGTAGTCAACTTCAATAGAAACTTTTTTTTTTGCTAAAACTTTATGCTAGGTTGCATTGGACCTGGACTTTAGATGTTGGTTCAATGAAAGTTGGGAGAATTTTCAAATGTCAATTCTTTTTTGGTATGAATAATAATAAATGTCAATTCATGACAGCTATATTCACTTAAAAGAAATTCGTGAAACATTGATCATCAAAAAGCAGCTGTAAATGACATATTTACATTTATCTTCATCCTTTTCCTGACAATAGTGTAATAATTTGAACCCTAATTCCCTAGTTCAGTTGCATCCATCTGGTAGTGCTTATTTTGGCTTTAAAAACCACATATGCTACTTGGAATTTTGTAAAAAAATGCTGACCCCTATACAAATTTTTTAGCTTAAATTAAAGTCATTATATACACTTTATGAATTGATAATGTCTGAATTGCATTGATAGTTGAGTGAATTGTACTTTACCATTTTGTTTTCCAATGGATACACATAGGGACAGAAAATATTTGATTTTAGTTGTGTTCATGGAAATGACTCATGCAAGAAAGCATAGGAAGATTTTTAACCCATGTTTGTTTGATGGCTATGAAAGTTGAGACTTTATTTGCAGTGAATGGATGCTGTAAAGCACTCCTTGCAGACATAGAATAAAGTTGATGTTCAAGCCTTATGGTGTCCAGCCCCAAAAGTAATGTCTTATGTGAACTTTACAGAGACTTTTTTTCTTGGTTTTACACTTGCTTGTTTGCTTTTTTGCCTCCTCCTCCTCCTCCTTAGCCTATTGTTTGGCTTTAAATCTTGTGAAAAAAGAGAAACCAATGGCTCATCCAAGGCATGAAACTTCAGTCCACCGATCTCCTTTAATTTTAATGTGGGTTTTCCATGCAAATAAGGCATATATATCACTTTCCATTGGCGAGGCTGCGCATGTGAAATAGAAAAATATTAAAATTAGCTGCATGTGGACCATGGAAGAGTTATTTAATCCATTTTCTTTTTGTTCAACAAGTAGAAATAATAGGTTTCTTTTCAGTGGTGGCAGACCATGTAAATTAACTACATTAAATTCTCAACATCTTACCTTGTTATTTTACGAAATCAATTTAGTATATCCAAGATAGTCATTAGATTATTACATCTGTGAGTTCTCTTTCCGTCCTGAGTGATACTTTCGAGCTCCGTATTTCCTGTATATGTACTTTTTCCTTGTCACTTTTATTTGTTTTTTCATGCACATTTCTTTTTTCTTTTTACAAATAAGAGAGGGGGTTGCAGATGTTGGGATTCGAACCTTTGATCTGTTTAAAACCACCTCTTAAAGATGGATACATGAATTAACTGAGTTAAGTCCCGATTCTTTTCATACACATTTCTGCTGCTAAGAATTGCAGATGTTGGGATTCGAATCTCAAATCTTCTGGATGTAACCTCTTAAAGATGGTTACATGAACTAACTTAGCTAAGTCCTGAGCTCTTTTCATACACATGATTTCTGCTGCTACCAATTTCATTTCATCACACCATAGTTAATATTATATATTTTCTTCTCCTTTATGGTGAGGATGCACTTAACTGGATATTGGTTTGAAACGTTTAGGACCAATATTGAAACCCTGATAGCTGAGAAAAAAACAAGAAGAAACAGAAAAAAGTAGGTTTTGTTATGTGGTATGTTGTGCAGGTGATTACATATATAAAGAGCTACCATTATGTAAAGTTTGACATAAAATACTGATTTCTGCTCATTGTTGGGTCTAAAAAATCCACTATATAAATGGTTTAACCCAAATAGGAAACTATGTAGATTTTATGTGACGTAATTATTCCATTAATTAGATTAGCTGTTGATGGCGATCATAGCCACTTAAGGCTTCAGATTATATAATCAATTGCTTCATATACTGAATCCGAAGCTTAGTTCATCCAATTCATGCAATCATCCTAAAAAGTAGCATCCAACAGGTCTGAGATTCGAACCTGCAATCCCTTTCGTTATTCTCCTGCAACCTCTTTTGTATTAAAAAATTGCTCAAAAATCCAAATACAGAGATTGTGTGAAAGACAGTTCATTCGAACCACAAACACATAGGCATAATATTTTTTAGTCTACATGAAGTTAATCTAGTCCATGATTTTCATAGTCATGGCAAGTATTTTATTGGTTAGGGGAATGAAGTGGTTTTGGAATTGGGTTCTATGAGGCCTTTGGTTTTCAACTTTCTATCCATTCCCACCCTTGAATGTTGGCTTTTGCTAATAAAATATTGAATGGGGGCAATGAAGTTAATAATCATTCCCTAACAAATTGCTGTCATTTTGCTTTATATTATATAATAACATGAGTCATGTGAAGGTGTCTTCTTCATGCTTCATTTGCAACCTGATCAACTGGTTGCTATAATGGATCTAACCTGAACACATTTGGCCCTAAAAGGATGTCTGATGCATAGCCTCAGAAAGCTCTGCATGCCTATAGCTTAGTAGCTCTTAATCGATCTTGATAGTATAATGATAATAAGCATTGATGAAGGCTAGGTTGCTATAATACATCCATGCCAACCTCTTGATTAGTGGGGGGGGCTTTGCATGGATTGCTTGCACAAATTAAGCTCAATTCAAGTGCAGTGGGGCTTAACTAATTAATTAGCTTCTTCTTCTCCTTGGTATCATCCTTTGGCAAGTTAAGAACTTCAAGTTTCATCCCTCAAAATCATAATTATTTATGTTATCAGCATTAGTAATATAAGTATGATATTTTATTGGAAACAAAAATACTATCCTGCATGTCAAGATTGGAAACAAAAAAAACTTCAAATAATTTCCTCAAAGAAGGAAATACCAATAAGATACATGATCATTGGCTAATTAGAAGTTAGTAAGCATAAACAATAAAGACATTAATAGGCCATAACCTAGCTACTAAATCCCAGAAAGCTAGTTGCACTAAAGAAAAAGTTTTAAAAGGCACCTTGTAAATTAAGGATTATCCATGCTGATTCCTTCCACAAAAAGGGACACTTGGTTTTCTCTGGAAATGACTCTCTCACTATTCTTTTATTTAAATTTTCATCTTTTTCATTAGTAAATTGTCTCTTCTGATAATAAAAACAAGACACTTTTCACTCATGACATGTCCTTATATATGTAGGTTGCATTGGCATAAGAAACACTAATGTTTAAAAGGTGCTTTGACAACACTAAATAAGGAGGGAGAGGTGAGGAGTGAGGTCAATGGAAATTTAGATGACCCACTTAACAAAATTAAAAGCAAAAGCAAAAAGCATCCAAGAGCTTCCTACTACCTTCCTGAGTGCAACTTAAGTACCAATCATTTTGAAAAGCACTGAAAAAATAAATTCCACTCCCCTAATGCTCTACTTATTTTAGTTGTGTGAATATGCTTACTACTGTTTCACAGGTTTTAAAAATCCAGTACCCATATCTCAATCATCTGATTAGTTTGTAATCTTGTACAAAAACATGGCTGAAATATTGCTTTAGATTAAAGCTAAAGCTAAAGCTAAATAGTTAACTGTGTAACTTGGACTTTTAGAAAGAAAAAAGATGAGTAAGGCCATGACTAAGAGCTTTATTATGTCATTTTGTCAGAAATTAAGATTAATTAGCAAGTTGCATAGACATTTATATGTTTGAAGTCAGCCATGTTCTCATTATGTTCTCAATTGATCAGATCATTAAGGAACTACAAGATTAAAGGACAGTAGAAAACAATTTGATCTCCTGTTTTTCATCTCAAGTTATATTAAATATCTTATCTTCTTGAAATTATAACCCTATGGGCTCTCTTTATATAGCAGCCTTTCTTCCTGTTCAACTGCATGCTGATGAAGCATCAATGGTTTCTTGAAGTCAACCTTATTTTTTCCTTTTGCGCAGCAAAAAGTTTATTAATGGATCAAATACGACCAAGGATTGTGATAGATGGATTTTTACAAAGATTGAAAATTTTTTTCTTGCTTTTGAAGTCAACTCCAGTGAAGAGTTTTCTTAGATAAATATATACAACTTGCAGTTTTAACTTTTAATTCAGATTGATCAAGAAATTATATACTATACATTTCTTTCCTCCACTAGGGTTTTGTTTTGAAGATTGAGATTTGAGATCAGGGGGAACTTATCTTATTCTAGTTCTTTTTCCCTTGATAGTTAAGTGGAAGGTGATTTGAGTTTAATCTAAAAACTTTCTTTTAGAGGAAATTATGTACAGTATGACTACAAACTAGGTAAATTAAGCATTGGTTATTTCAGTACTGTTCCAGTTTCAGTAGAAGTCTTTGTTGAAGTTGATTCAATTTGTGAAGCAATTTATGACAGGAAGCATATCGATTATTGATAGAGTAGGATTTAATTAGATAAGGAATGAGTACATTTAATTGGTTAATTATAATTGCATTCTTCATCATTTTGATTTATATCAAACCATATCCACTTCATGACTTATGATTTTCACTTTGAATCCTAATTAGTATTTAGATAAAACCACTTGAAGCCTAGCTATACTCTGGACTGGACACTTCCAAGTGGGGTACTCTGATAGCTTCCACCTATGTTGTTTCTACTCTTTATTTTTTTGAAATATCCGTGTCCGATGCATATCCGGACATGGGTATGGGGATATGACCTTCCAAATACATTAAAAAACTTAGAAAAAATTGAACATATATACCTTGTCGGATACATACCCGTATCTGACAATCACACCCGAGTCCGAGTATCATAGACTTCCACAATTGTATAGAAAATCCTTGTAGATAGTGAGATATATATAAACAGTCCAATCTGTGTCCCATTGCGACATGTGTCTCGTAGAGGACCATTAAGGACTGCTCAATCTCAACATGAAATTTGCTTTAACAATGGATGCTTTTAGAATCACTATCAAGAAAAAGATAAAGATTCATAAGTTCTGTTGTTATTATCGATAACTTAGTTGTGTATATACGCAGGTGCTGTGATGATTGGATTTGAGATTTCTAAACTTTATCAAGAAGGGCTCTTCTCTTTTATTAATTTCTTTGGTTTTTGCCAGAATATTGGCTTTTGTTCATGCCAAAGATGAAGTGACTTTTAACTTGATAATGATTCTTGAGGAAAAAAAAAAAAGGCAGAAAGCTCTAGGATAAGCTTGCTTGGAGAATGGAGATGGTGTTAAATAATGGAGTGTGATCACCACCTTCCCACTTGCCTTTTTAATGCAAAATTCTGGTTTTGTATCTCAACTATTAACTGTCACAACCTATTTCCATCTATTTTTTAGCTTTTACTGATAGGATTTAATGTAATGAAAGAGGTGGGTATGATATTATCTCAATATTACAGAGATTGAAAAATGTTTTTGAATCAAATACGGTAATCTCATGACAAAATCAAAAAATCTTAGATTCCGGTCGACAATAAAACATTATCCGAACCAAACTCACAATTTTGAGATTGGGAGAATCTGTGGTTTACTGGAAAGGCTTATCGACCGATTCAACTTGTGAAATGAGAGGATAGGCTGAAACCAGGCTTATTTAGAAGGGGGGAAAAAAATAGGTATATACTCTATAGAGCTATCAGCTATATGAATTCACTAGATGAAAAAAAAAAAAAAAAAAAAAAGGTACATTCAGGAAGATCAAACCAAATCAAATCTTGATAACTCAGAAGATTGGCAAATGATATATTCGAGATGCTTAAAATATTAACTATTTGCTGCATTATCCAACTGATTTGGTTCTTGACCCAATTGTCAAAACCATGCACTTTACCAAAAGAATAGCCAGAGAAGAGAATCATCAAACTTGCAAAATTTATGTGAAAACAGAACCTTTTCAACTTAGAACCATAATGTACGGACAGTTAATTGATTGTTTTTTATGTTCTATTGATGGTATAAGCTATCAGCTTCATATATCAATATGAATATAAGTACTATATATAAAAGTACTAATTCCAAAAATATAAATAGTGAACACAAATATATGCCCTTAATAATTTATTAAACTAATTATTTTATCTTTAATTATTTATTTTCATATTAAATTAATAAAATATTCATTATTATTTTTTAAACATTAAAGTCTTTATTAAAGTAAACTTTTCTCAATTGATAATTTTTTATTTAAAAAAATTGCCTAAGTTTTTTTTTTTTAATGCTTTGATATAAGTTTGATAACCGTTGATACAATTTTGGTAATTTTTGATATAAGTTTGATAACCTTTGATACAATTTTGGTAACGTTTGATATAAGTTTGGTATCCTTTGATGTAAGTTTGGTAACTTTTGATGCAATTTTGATAACCTTTAAAATAATTTTAACAACCTTTTATATAATTTTGACAACTTTTGATATAGTTTTGATAACCTTTGATATAATTTGGTCATCCTTTGATATAATTTGGAAACCGTTGATATCATTTCGGTAACTTTTGATGTAATTTTAGTAACTTTAGATTTGATTTTAATAACCTTTGATATGATTTTATAACATTTAGTATAGTTTGATAACTTTTGATACAATTTTAATAACATTTTAATTGGTAACCTTTGATATAATTTTGGTAACTTTTGATGTAAGTTTGATAACCTTTGATACAATTTTGATAACCTTTGATATAATATTAGTATCCTTTGATGTAAGTTTGGTAACTTTTGATGCAATTTTGGTAACCTTGATATAATTTTGACAACCTTTTATATAATTTTGACAACTTTTGATATAGTTTTGATACCCTTTGATATAATTTTGGCAACCTTTGATATCATTTTGGTAAATTTTATATGCTTTTGGTAACATTTGATATGATTTTAGTAACTTTAGATTTGATTTTAATAACTTTGATATGATTTTATAACCTTTAATATAATTTGATAACTTTTGATATAATTTTAGTAACCTTTTATATAATATTGGTAACCTTTGATATAATGTTGGTAACCTTTAATGTAAGTTTAATAACCTTTGATACAATTTTGGTAACGTTTGATATTGGTATCCTTTGATGTAAGTTTGGTGCTTTTTATGCAATTTTGATAACCTTTGATATAATTTTAAGAACCTTCTATATAATTTTGATAACTTTTAATATAGTTTTGATAACATTTGATATAATTTTGGCAACCTTTGATATCATTTTGTTAACTTTTGATATAATTTAGTAACTTTAGATTTGATTTTAATAACATTAGATATGATTTTATAACCTTTAATATAATTTGATAAGTTTTGATACAATTTTAATAACATTTTAATTGGTAACCTTTGATTTAATTTTGGTAACCATTGATGTAAGTTTGATAACCTTTGATACAATTTCGATAACCTTTGATATAATATTGATATCCTTTTATGTAAGTTTGGTAACTTTTGATGCAATTTTGGTAAACTTTGATATAATTTAAACAACCTTTTATATAATTTTCACAACTTTTGATGTAGTTTTGATAACCTTTGATATAATTTTGGCAACCTTTGATATCATTTTGGTAATTTTTATATGCTTTTGGTAACCTATGATAAGATTTTAGTAACTTTAGATTTGATTTTAATAACCTTTGATATGATTTTATAACCTTTAATATAATTTGATAACTTTTGATATAATTTTAGTAACATTTTATATAATATTGGTAACCTTTGATGTAAGTTTGATAATCTTTGATACAATTTTGGTAAAATTTGATAATACATTGGTATCCTTTGATGTAAGTTTGGTAACTTTTGATGCAATTTTGGTAACCTTTGATATAATTTTAACAACCTTTTATATAATTTTGACAACTTTTGATATAGTTTTGATAATCTTTGATATAATCTTGGCAACCTTTGGTATCATTTTGTTAACTTTTGATATAATTTTGGTAATTTTAAATTTGATTTTAATTACCTTTGATATGATTTTATAAACTTTAATATAATTTGATAACTTTTGATACAATTTTAATAACATTTTAATTGGTAACCTTTGATATAATTTTGGTAACCTTTGATGTAAGTTTTATAACCTTTGATACAATTTTGGTAACCTTTGATATAATATCGGTATCCTTTGATGTAAGTTTGGTAACGGTTGATGCAATTTTGGTAACCTTTGATATAATTTTAACAACCTTTTATATAATTTTGACAACTTTTGATGTAGTTTTGATAACCTTTTATATAATTTTGGCAACCTTTGATATTATTTTGGTAATTTTTATATGCTTTTGGTAACCTTTGATATGATTTTAGTAACTTTAGATTTGATTTTAATAACCTTTGATATGATTTTATAACCTTTAATATAACTAGATTAGAACCCGCGCGATGCCGCGGAAATAAAATGTTAAATATACGATGATAATATTTTTAAAAACGAAAATTAACAATTAAACAAAAAACATTAATATTTTATAAAATAGCAAAAGAGAACTGTCATAACAATTTAAAGTTATAAACAATTTATAAAGTCAGCTTAAAAGATAAATCTAAGTGAAACAAATTTTTTCCTAAATTAAATCACAATGACAAACTATGTAAAATATAAAATGAATTGAGACACGATACGAACATAACATAAAAAAAATAATTAAAACACAACACAAAAATTTCGATAAGAATACACGAACATGTAAAAATATACATAAATTGAATTATTAACGTGTAAAAATTTATATAAATTTATAATACTTTGAAAAGAAAAAAAAAACGCATGAACACGTCAAGAACACATAAATTTTTCTCTAAATCGAATCACTATGACAAATCATGCAAAATATGTCATGAATTGAGATACGACACGAACACATAATTTTTTCTTTAAATTGAATTACAATGAAAAACTATGTAAAATATTAGATGAATTGAGATACGACACGAACATAACATAGAAAAAAATAAGTAAAACACAACACAGAAAATAACATGAACACAAACACAAAAATAAAAAAATAATTAAAACACAACACCAAAAATAACATGAACACGATACGAATATATGAACGTCTAAAAATATACATAAAAAAATTATTAACGTGTAAAAATTTATATAAGTTTATAATACTTTGAAAAAAAAAGAACACGAGCACGTCACGATCACAAAATAGAAAAAATAACACAACACGAAAAATAATACAAACACGATACGGGTACACGAACGTTTAAAAATATACATAAAACGAATTATTAACGTGTAAAAATTTATGTAAATTTATAATACTTTAAACACACAAAAAAAAACACTAATATACAAATTTTTCTCATTTTTTTCTCCATCTTTTCTACCATATTTCTTTTCTTTTTTCTTTATTTTTCCCCCTCATCAACTAAAAAAAAATGGGGTCCATCCAAAAAAAAAAAAGTCTGACATGTGGATAGGTTCAAATTTGTGCAAAAACTATAAGATTTCTTGTATGGATTTGATAAGTTTTGATATAATTTTAGTAACATTTTATATAATATTGGTAACCTTTGATATAATTTTGGTTACCTTTCATATAAGTTTGATAACCTTCGATACAATTTTGGTAACGTTTGCTATAATATTGGTATCCTTTGATGTAAGTTTGGTAACTTTTGATGCAATTTTGGAAACCTTTGATATAATTTTAACAACCTTTTATATAATTTTGACAACTTTTGATATAGTTTTGATAACCTTTGATAAAATTTTGGCAACCTTTGATATCATTTTGGTAACTTTTGATATAATTTTAGTAACTTTAGAGTTGATTTTAATAACCTTTGATATGATTTTATAACCTTTAATATAATTTGATAAGTTTTGATACAATTTTAATAACATTTTAATTGATAACCTTTGATATAATTTTGGTAACCTTCGATGTAAGTTTGATAACTTTCGATACAATTTTGTTAACGTTTGATATAATATTGGTATCCTTTGATGTAAGTTTGGTAACTATTGATGCAATTTTGGTAACATTTGATATAATTTTAACAACCTTTTATATAATTTTGACAACTTTTGATATAGTTTTGATAATTTTTGATATAATTTTGGTAATCTTTGATATCATTTTGGTAACTTTTGATATAATTTTAGTAACTTTAGATTTGATTTTAATAACCTTTGATATGATTTTATAACATTTAATATAATTTGATAAGTTTTGATACAATTTTAATAACATTTTAATTGGTAACCTTTGATATAATTTTGGTAACCTTTGATGTAAGTTTGATAACCTTTGATACAATTTTGATAACTTTTGATATAATATTGGTATCCTTTGATGTAAGTTTGGTAACTTTTGACTCAATTTTGGTAACCTTTGATATAATTTAAACAACCTTTATATAATTTTGACTACTTTTGATGTAGTTTTAATAATATTTGATATAATTTTGGCAATTTTTGATATTATTTTGGTAATTTTTATATGCTTTTGGTAACCTTTGATATGATTTTAGTAACTTTAGATTTGATTTTAATAACCTTTGAAATGATTTTATAACCTTTAATATAATTTGATCACTTTTGATATAATTTTAGTAACATTTTATATAAAATTGGTAACATTTGATATAATTTTGGTAACCTTTGATGTAAGTTTGATAACCTTTGATACAATTTTGGTAACGTTTGATAATATATTGGTATCATGTGATGTAAGTTTGGTAACTTTTTATGCAATTTTGGTAACTTTTGATATAATTTTAACAACCTTTTATATAATTTTGACAACTTTTGATATAGTTTTGATAACCTTTGATATAATTTTGGCAACCTTTGATATCATTTTGTTAACTTTTGATATAATTTTGAAATTTTAGATTTGATTTTAATAACCTTTGATATGATTTTATAACCTTTAATATAATTTGATAACTTTTAATGCAATTTTAATAACATTTTAATTGGTAACATTTGATATAATTTTGGTAACTTTTTATGTAAGTTTGATAACCTTTGATACAATTTTGGTAACCTTTGATATAATATCGGTATCCTTTTATGTAAGTTTGGTAACTTTTGATGCAATTTTGGTATCCTTTGATATAATTTTAACAACCTTTTATATAATTTTCACAACTTTTGGTGTAGTTTTGATAACTTTTGATATAATTTTGGCAACCTTTGATATCATTTTGGTAATTTTTATATGCTTTTGGTAACCTTTGATATGATTTTAGTAACTTTAGATTTGATTTTAATAACCTTTGATATGATTTTATAACCTTTAATATAATTTGATAATTTTTGATATAATTTTAGTAACATTTTATATAATATTGGTAACCTTTGATATAATTTTGGTTACCTTTGATGTAAGTTTGATAACCTTCGATACAATTTTGGTAACGTTTGATATAATATTGGTATCTTTTGATGTAAGTTTGGTAACTTTTGATGCAATTTTGGAAACCTTTGATATAATTTTAACAACTTTTTATATAATTTTGACAACTTTTGATATAGTTTTGATAATCTTTGATATAATTTTAGCAACCTTTGATATCATTTTGGTAACTTTTGATATAATTTTAGTAACTTTAGAATTGATTTTAATAACCTTTGATATGATTTTATAACCTTTAATATAATTTGATAAGTTTTGATACAATTTTAATAACATTTTAATTGATAACCTTTGATATAATTTTGGTAACCTTTGATGTAAGTTTGATAACTTTTGATACAATTTTGGTAACCTTTGATATAATATTGGTATCCTTTGATGTAAGTTTGGTAACTTTTGATGCAATTGTGGTAACCTTTGATATAATTTTGACAACCTTTTACATAATTTTGACAACTTTTGATATAGTTTTGATAACTTTTGATATAATTTTGGCAACTTTTGATACCATTTTGGTAATTTTTATATGCTTTTGGTAACCTGTGATATGATTTTAGTAACTTTAGATTTTATTTTAAAAACCTTTGATATGATTCTATAACCTTTAATATAATTTGATAACTTTTGATATAATTTTAGTAATATTTTATATAACTTTGATAACTTTTGATATAATTTTGGTAAGCTTTGATTTAAGTTTGATAACTTTTGATACAATTTGGTAACGTTTGATAATATATTGGTATCCTTTGATGTAAGTTTGGTAACTTTTGATGCAATTTTGGTGACCTTTAATATAATTTTAACAACCTTTTATATAAGTTTGACAATTTTTGTTATAGTTTTGATATCCTTTGATATAATTTTGGCAACCTTTGATGTCATTTTGATATAATTTTTGTAATTTTAGATTTGATTTTAATAACATTTGATATGATTTTATAACCTTTAATATAATTTGATAACTTTTGATACAATTTTAATAACATTTTAATTCGTAACTTTTGATATAATTTTGGTAATCTTTGATGTAGGTTTGATAACCTTTGATACAATTTTGGTAACCTTTGATATATTATTGGTATCCTTTGATGTAAGTTTGGTAACTTTTGATGCCATTTTGGTAACCTTTGATATGATTTAAACAACCTTTTATATAATTTTGACAATTTTTGATTTAGTTTTGATAATCTTTGATATAATTTTGACAACCTTTAATATTATTTTGGTAATTTTTATATGCTTTTGGTAACCTTTGATATGATTTTAGTAACTTTAGATTTGATTTTAATAACCTTTGATATGATTTTCTAACCTTTAATATAATTTGATACTTTTGATATAATTTTAGTAACATTTTATATCATATGGGTAACTTTTGATATAATTTTGGTAACCTTTGACGTAAGTTTGATAACCTTTGATAGAATTTTGATAACGTTTGATATAATATTGGTATCTTTTGATGTAAGTTTGGTAACTTTTGATGCAATTTTGGTAACCTTTGATATAATTTTAACAACCTTTTATATAATTTTGATAACTTTTGATATAGTTTTGATAACCTTTGATATAATTTTGGCAACATTTGATATAAATGTGGTAGCTTTTGATATAATTTTGATAATTTTAGATTTGATTTTAATAACCTTTGATATGATTTTATAACCTTTAATATAATTTGATAACTTTTGATACAATTTTAATAACATTTTAATTGGTAACCTTTGATAAAATTTGGTAACCTTTGATGTAAGTTTGGTAACCTTTGATACAATTTTGGTAACCTTTGATATAATATTGGTATCCTTTGATGTAAGTTTGGTAATTTTTGATGCAATTTTGGTAACATTTGATATAATTTTCCCAACTTTTTTTTATAATTTTGACAACTTTTGATATAGTTTTGATAACCTTTAATATAATTTTGACAACCTTTGATATCGTTTTGGTAATTTTTATATGCTTTTGGTCATCTTTGATATAATTTTGATAAATTTGATATAGTTTTGATAATGTTTGATATCATTTTGGTAACTTTTAATATAATTTTAGTAACTTTTAGATTTGATTTTAATAATCTTTGATATGATTTTATAACCTTTAATATAATTTGATAACTTTTGATACAATTTTAATAACATGTTAATTGGTAACCTTTGATATAATTTTGGTAACATTTGATGTAAGTTTGATAACCTTTGATACAATTTTGGTAACGTATGATATAATATTTGTATCATTTGATGCAATTTTAGTAACATTTGATATATTTTTAACAATCTTTTATATAATTTTGACAACTTTTGATATAGTTTTGATAACCTTTGATATAATTTTGGCAACCTTTGATATCATTTTGGTAATTTTTATATGATTTTGGTAACCTTTGATATAATTTTGATAATCTTGATATAGTTTTGATAATCTTTGATATAAGTTTGATAAATTTTAATCTAATTTTGGTAATCTTTGATATAATTTTGGTAATCTTTGATATAATTTTGGTAAAATTTTATATAATTTTATTTAACCTTTAATATGATTTTGATAACTTTTTTGTAACTTTTGACATAATTTTAGTAAACTTTAATATAATTTTGGTAGCATTAGATATAATTTTGATAACTTTTGAGATAATTTTGAAATCTTTTGATATAATTTTGTAATAATTTTTATATCATTTAATATAATTTTATAGCAATAAAGGATGATCTAATATATAGATTTACCAAAAACGAAAAAATTAGTATCTAATTAATAATGAATTATATATATTAAAATAAATAATATCGACTTCTTATATAATTCACGAACGTGTAACATAAACTAATATATATATATATATATATATATATATATATCTTTAGCTGTTTGATTTTCTGCTCATGTGACTGAATTAGTTGTGAAAGCAAGCGTAATGATGAACTAAGGACCTGTGTTTGGATTCTACTTTTAACAGGCACTAAGGGGTTTAAGGCCTATAAGGAAAGGGAATGGATTTCAATCTGTTGCACAGCAGATCTTGCAGAGTGAACCACCATAGAATTAAGTATAGTAACATGAAGCGCCGAAAGCTTTAAATCTCAATGAGAAAAAGGAAGAAAAAGCTTTCAAATTAAAAAACTGATGCGTATCTTCAGAGTGGCGCCAGAAGATTTACAAATTGTAATGCATATTCCTGGCCACATATATGATCGATACTCAAACTTTGAAAATTAACCTAGCCATGCTGTTGAAGAGGCTTAATTTCTACCTGCTAATTTGTATCTAAAAAGTGATCACATCCTAGAAGTTTCGACATTATTCACAATTTTAGTCCAAGACAAAATTGCCAATGTTTTAACTTTTAAGCAAAACTTCCATGCAAAATTATATATATACAGTTTCATGATAAACTTGAATGTCATCCTTGAATTAATCACACATCTGTGCAGACCAAATATGGTCGCAGTTTTGGTAAAACAATTAAAGAAAACATCAATCTTTGTTTTAGTGGGACATAATAAACGTGTTACACTCTTAAATTTCACGATTTTCTGGAACTGCAACTGTGATGTTCTATTGAGGAATCAAGTCCAATTATTCATGAGACTGATGGGTGCAATCTTTAGTTGCTATAACAAAGTGTATGTATGGGGATGCTTGTCACATCTTTTCAAAGTTTCAAATGAGGAAATTCCAAAAGATTAGGTCAAAGTCTCTCCTCACATATATATATATATAGTTATTATATAGTTATTCCTCTTAAAAAAACTTGTTTTCAAAATGGCTGCATCTTTTTCTATCTTTTTCTTTGCATGCTTGATGCTTCTATAACAGAAGAACCCCTTTGGAGTCTTGGGTCTATAAAAAGCTAGCTGTTAGTTTAGGAGAGAGATTAAAGGGTAGAATTGTCAGTCTGAATGCACCCAAAGGACAACTAGGTATTTTCAATAAAGCTAAAGGGACACCAATTTGTTCCTCTCCATCAAACTTTAGAAAAAAAAAAAGAATCTAGCAAATAGCAAATATATATCATCTCTCTTCTAAATGCATATTTAAACCCTCACCTCAAGGCTCAAGCTTTCTCATGGAAAGCCACAAAACACCCATTTCCTTCACAAAACATGGCAACCATTCAATCCAAATACAACAAAGCTTCCTTCTCCAACTATCTCCAATCTCTTTCCCAAACCCCTCATAGGCTTAGAAAGAGAATGCTAGCAACATGGACCCCAGACCAAGAGCTTAATCAAGTGAGGCTAAGGTCTGGTGCTGATATGAAGAGGAAACTTAGATGGTATGATTTAGTAGCTCTTGGTGTAGGTGGAATGCTTGGTGTTGGTGTTTTTGTAACCACTGGCCCAGTAGCTCGCGATACCTCTGGTCCTTCAGTCTTCATATCCTATATCATTGCTGGAATATCAGCACTCCTCTCTTCTTTGTGTTACACTGAATTTTCAGTCCAGATTCCTGTTGCTGGTGGTGCCTTCAGTTACCTGAGAGTGACTTTTGGTATATATATCATTACATAATTATAACACTTTCTTTACTCCATTTCTTGATTGAAATGATTATAATATAGCAATATATATAATCAACTTCTTTCAATTCTCGTTCTTAGGAGAATTTGTGGGCTATTTTGCTGGAGCAAACATACTAATGGAGTACGTATTATCAAACGCCGCGGTGGCAAGAAGTTTTACAGAGTATTTATGCTCAGCCTTTGGAGTAAGTGATCCCAACTCCTGGAGAGTCGAAGTTCATGGATTGCTACAAGGCTATAACAAGTTGGATTTCACAGCTGTTGTTCTTGTTCTTATTCTCACTCTCTTTCTATGCCATAGGTTTGATCTCTTTCTCTTACTACCTTTTTGTTGTGTACTTCAAAATTCTTAAATATTGTTTTGCTACTATTTCTATTAAACTTATGGCAGGCAGGTTTTTGTAGCTAGATATTTCTTTAACAAGAGAGTGAGTGAAGTGGGGGCATTTATTTTAGTTATCTGTTTATTAGTGGCTTGGATAATTGGGTTTGGTTTTGTCATAGGATCTATGTTCATGAACAATAAGTTTTCTAATTTATTATTTGTTGTTACTTGTTACCATTAATCTATTGTCATTTTTTTTTTTTTTTATTATGATCAAGCTAACAATTACTATACCCTTTTTATTATTTTTTTATTTATCGTTGTTGAAGACAAAGAAAAAGAAATTTTTATTGTTGTTTTAGTGGATTTTGAAAGTGATGGATGTCCCTTTTTTTTGGGATTGCAGTACAAAGGAAAGCTCAATCTTGAACCTTATTATGACAATCTCTCATGTTGTTTTCTTTGGATTCATCATAATCGTGGGTTTCTGCAAAGGGAGTGTGGATAACTTGGTGAAGCCAGGAGGGCTAGCTCCTAAAGGTATTAGAGGTGTTCTTGATGGAGCAGCTATAGTTTACTTCAGCTATATAGGCTATGACTCAGTTTCAACCTTGGCTGAAGAGATCCAAAACCCTCCTGTAAGCCTTCCATTGGGGATCATCGGTTCTGTTCTTATTGTCTCAGCAATTTACTGCCTCATGGCCTTGGCTTTGTGTATGATGGTTCCTTACAATCAGGTGATCAAATCATCTAAACTTGATCAAAACAAAGCCCAAAATATAATCCTGAAATATATATATAGATGTCAAGTTTTTCTTAGAGGAACAATCTTGATATATATAATTATTATATGACATTCTTTTGACATGATTGTATAGATAGCTAAAAAGGCATCATATTCAATGGCTTTCCAACAAATTGGTTGGAAGTGGGCGGGGAATGTTGTTGGGGCAGGAGCAAGTTTGGGGATAGTAGCTTCTCTCTTGGTTGCCATGTTAGGCCAAGCCAGATACCTCTGTGTTATAGGAAGAGCCAGGCTAGTGCCATCCTGGCTATCTAAGGTGCATCCTTCAACAGGCACCCCATTGAATGCCACACTCTTTTTGGGTATGTAAAATTTTTCCCAATTTTTAACTTCTTCAAGTTCAACCTTGTATTGTCGTACTAACTTCTTAACAGTAACACTTCACAAAGAATACATGACATGGGAATGATGAAGTATAATTGGGAAGTGCTCAACAGTTGCTATAAGGCTCTATCTAGATAATTTCTTTTTGGTGATGTTTCTAGATAAATTTCTCTCCTTTATATCCAACCCCCACTTAATTCCCACTTCCCCTTTCTTTTGTTTTTTTCCTTTCCTTTTTCTTCTTTAAGAAGAAGGGGTTGGTGTGGGATTTGATGAGAGGGTTATTCACCACAAAATCTTGATTAATTTTATGTCTCTTCAATCACGTTTAGAACTATAACTTTATAGGGAAAAACTTGTGAACCAAATATATATATATATATATATATATATTCTGGCTTTATTAGACATCTCCTATATCATACATCTCGTACTACTAATTTTCAGCTAAAATTTCCTTCTTTTGTAACTAACTTGGCTCTTTCAATTCCCTAAAAAGTTGATGCATTTTATACAGTACTGACCAAACATTTAAAAATCACACTACCATCATGTCTGATATATATATATATAAATATATATATATAGTTTGATTTTCTCTCCTTCCTCATATTAATGAAGACACCTGCAATAATATATAAAATAATTAATTTATCATTCAGTCAGACTAACTATATTGTGATTGTGGTTATTTAGCACATTTGTAAAATAAAAAATCACATAAAAGAGGGACTATTCACTATAGTATTTGAGTAATTATAAGAAGAAAAAAAGAAAGAAATAATGAAGAGAATTGATCTGTCTCTTCCTCCATGATGTAGGGCTTTGCACAGCAACAATAGCACTCTTCACAGACCTGGACATAGTGATTGAAATGATCTCCATCGGCACACTGTTGGTGTTCTACCTGGTTGCCAATGCTCTTATCTATCGAAAATATGTGATAACAAGCAAAAATTCACCTTTCCTCACACTCTCCTTCCTCTTCCTCCTTACATCAACTGCAATTGGCTTCTCAATATCTTGGAAACTCGAGCAGCAATCTTGGGGTTTACCTCTATTTGTTGGAATCATGATCACCATTACCGCCTTCTTCCAGTACAAAGTCCCTTGCCTTGGTCAGCCTAGTGAGTGGTCAGTTCCATTCATGCCTTGGCCGGCTGCCATATCCATTTTCCTTAATGTCTTCCTTATGACCACACTAAAGATGCTCTCATTCCAAAGGTTTGCTATATGGGCATGTTTGATAACTGTATTCTATGTATTATATGGAGTTCACTCAACTTTTGAAGCAGAAGAGATGGAGATGGAGATGGAGATGGCTGTTAATGAAGTGCCAAACCTATCTATCCAACTTACTAAGCTAGATGTAATTTAACAATTTAAAGCTCAATCAAAATTACAAAATATATCAAGCTTTTCCTCTCATTTCCTTCCTATTTTCTATTAATTTAAGCTTTTATTTATTTCTATAATTGTCCATATCCAAATTCCATAAAACTCTTTAAGCTAATTAAGTCAAAGTCTAAGATATATCCATTTCAAAGAATTCATATATTGAGCATGATACTAATGATTATCAAAAGACCACCAATATGATAAAAGCATGGAAAAGTACCTGAAAGGAAAAACAAATTGAGAGTGAGAGGTATTATTATTATTATTTTTTTTCCTCCCTTTCATCCATGTCATGGTATTGATTCCATCATCAGTGTGAGAAGTATGTTACTCGGACTCGGATGTAAGTATCGAATATGGATATGTGTTTGGTACAAATATACTTAATTTTTTATAAAAAAATTCATATATTTGGAAGATTATATTTTTATACTTATATCCGAATATATGTCAAATACAAATATTAAAAGATAAATTTAAAAAAAAAATGAAAAATTCAGGTAAGAGAGGATAATAACATACAATTTTTAGGAGTGGCTAGGATGATTGAGATTGAGCCATAAACCCAACAACGACGAACGAAATATTTGAACCTCGTGGGAAAAAGTACAAGCCAAGTAGCCAACTTATTTATTTTTGTCATTTACTAGCTCATCCAAAATGAGTATGTTGTCAGCTTATGTAGACATTTTTCATTTGTATAATAAAGGTATGATTATCCCATAGATAGAACCAAAAGCTTGAAAAAGAAATGACATGATCGACATATACATACACTTCCCCGTTGCAGACGAAATATTAAGGTAACTAATCACACTGCTAAAATGCCAGCGGCCTTAAATTCCTGGTAATTTCCTGCCGCGGCCATAATCTTACTATAAAACAGTTACTATACTATATGTATGTTAATGATGAAACTCATTCTTTATTATTTACAAGAATCCGAAGTTTGATTATGATCATGAAGCATATGTAACTTTGTTAAATATCAATCTTGACAGAGCTAGCTAGCTTCTTCCATGAAACAAAACAAGTAGCAACCCTGATCAAACAGCAGCCATCATAGACCATTAATTTAACCAGACAAGATACTGAAAACTATATAATTTTCAATGATCAGAAAAGTATTCATAAGAACATTATATATCATTGCGGGGGTCGCATAAAGTTGTAATCCGTTCATATTAATTCTTCACGATAGTGATTATTTGAGTTAGAAGGATCTTACATTTAGTGGGATCTGATGTAAAATACATATTTTTCAGGTACTTCTTTGCCCACTTTGATTGGAGAAAAGAAATCTATTCTTCCGTTGTCTTTGGTGGCCCAATGTTTTGGGTGTTTCTTTCTTTCATACACCTTTTCGTCTCATCGGTTCACATTTCCTTGTTTGCTTTCAGTTTTATCCTTAGCTCTCACATATATACATCAACAACCCAAAGATTATTTCACTCTCTCGTCTTCGTTGCCATCCTTGCATTTGTGTAACGTTGGAACAAGCTATTAATTATTACTTCTGCATCCGAATGTCTGTTTTTATCTTATGAAATAACAATATGATGTCGCCATATTTGTTATCATTTCGGCTCCAAGCGATGCCAAGCACAAAACTTAGGCAACTTAGAATTTGTTTTGTTTTTCTTTTTCCCCTTGGAAATTGGAATGCCATGCCTCCCACGTCTGAAATAGCCGAGGATGCAAATTTAGGGCAACCCAAAATCTGGTGGGATTTGGAATCAAACGTATAAATAATTTACAAATGAAAACAATCATGTTAAAAGCTGGATCCTAAATAGAGCAACTAAATTATTAATTTACAAAGGTTTAGGGAATTCAATTGTTTCAAACAATATTTAAGGATATAATGTGAATGGCGTTTAGGTTTAAAATGAGAATTTAAACCTGGATTGCAAATAAAGAACAAAAGCAATAAAGATCTAGTAAGAAGTATATCATCCAGGCACTATAAAACTGCAAATAAAGAACAAAAGCAATGAACTACACTCCTGATCCTGAACCTCTCATGTTGCACACCATGTTCCAGGTATAACAAACACCCATTTATCTTTAAACATGTAACATCAATGCATCCAAACTAAAAAAAATGCAGATAAAGATCCAATGGCATCAATGTTGGAACTTAGAACCATCATTAAAGAAACCTTTGAGTGCTACTTCTATAATGAAACAAAATACAGAGCATGCACAAATACAGTTTTACATGTACCCTATGTAACATTAAATATAGAAGAAATGTGAATTTCACATAAATCTAGTCATCGCTCATGCAATCTAAGAAAAATGAATTGCATTTATTAAATTCTAGTTAAAGAAACTTAATCATGTTGTTAATGTAATAATACTTAAAGCAGGATTGAAAGCCATATTCACAGTGAATAGATCAAGGATACTGGCAAATTATGACAAACATTCTCCTCCTTTAAATTCCTGAATAAATAAATAAATAAATAAAAAAAATCAATCTAAGTTGCTTTGTTTCCAAAAACATTTGACCAACTTAGAAGATAACGTAAATGTAACTATGTAAGTAAACTATACTATCCGAACAATAGGTGACACTAAATCTACCTTTTTTTTCTCTATCAAATCATCTCCTTGCCATTCTTCAACCCCATTTCCTTTCACATTAGGCGACAGCAAGGAGAGTCTCTTTTTCCTTTTCTTCTTTTCCAACAAGGCCTTGGAAAACGCATCCATGATCTTTTGTTGTGACTCAAGTATCATCTCATTATGCTTCATCTCCATCTCCATTCTCATCTTCTCAATCTCCTTCACCATCTCTATCTTCATCTTCTCCATCCTCACAAACCCTTCGGCCAACAACTTAATCGAGGAAACCATCTCTTTAACTGGATCCATTCCTCTCTTGACTCCAGTACTAGCATTCTCCCTTCCAAGCCCTGGCCTTGAACAAGAAGCAAGTCCATTCAAACCCCTATAGTCAGCACCTTGGTCAAAGCTCCTATCAACTCTACCATATTTCTTTTGATGAAAATCTTGAGGCATTGAATCCCAAGCAGCTGAAACTTTTGCTCGAAACCCCATTTCTTCATCAATGCTATACTCTTCCAAATCATTATCATAATCATAATTTAGATTAGGGCAACCATAATTCTTTGGTTTGAATCCCAGGTTCACAAAACTCCTATCACCTCCAAGATTATCAACACCTTCACCAAAACTATGATCAAAATCAACCATAGAACCATAACCATCGCCAATTCTACCGTTACTCTTAAATTTTTTTATTCCTTTAGCTACAAAATCCCTATTTTCCTGCCATTTCACCCCATACCCACCTCCAAATTTGTGATCCAAATCAAAATTTGAACCATACCCAACTCTAAAATCATGATCAAAACCTATATTAGACCCAGAATTCCCAACAATACTTTCATGCTTCTTCGATTTCAAGCAAAACCCATCAAATACACTGACTTTATGATCAACAATATGATCTTGATCATCAGATCCAGCAACCGACGTCGATGCAAAATTCATAGAATAAAGCAGAGGATACAAGTCCCAAGAAGAAGAGAACTTGCCCGGATTTTTAAGGCTCCGTTGCTTCTCGGCACGGTACCGCTTCCTCAGCTTCTCGATCTTATGCCGGCACTGAACGGACGATTTCGTGGTCCCAGGATCAGAGGCGGAAGAGACAGCGTCGGACACGGCGTCCCAGTCCGGTGCTTTCAGGTTCCCACGTCGAAGAGCGAACCATTTATCCTTGTAAGCCTCAATCAACGCCAGAGTTTCCTCCTTACTCCAGCACGGCGGAGGGACTCGCCGTGTCGCGGCGGCGGAGGAGGATTGCGGAAGAGGGGGAGAAGTTGGAGTTGACATAAAGGTAGAGAAGGTGGTGGTGGGTGTAGAATAAAGGAAAGAGAGGGGAGCATTTGTTTTTCGGTGGTTTGAACAAAAAAAGGGGGTATGAAAGCGATTAAAGAGGGAAAGAAGAGAGGAAGTGGGGGCGGGTGGTTGGTTGGTTAATCGGGGTTGCCTGATGAGTGGGGGCGGCTATCGTGCGGGAGGGGTGGAGTGTGCACGCGACAGCGAAACACGTAAGGACTAATGTAAGAGTGCGGCACTAAACACGCAAATGAAGTAGTTAACATCAACAAATCAAAGTGGCTAAGGGGGGCTAGGGCTGAGGCTGAGCCCACTCCCTCCTTTTATTTCTCTGTCAAAGGGAGACAGAGGGGGCGTTTGCGTTGGACTGATGTGGTTGCTGCCTTGCTGTTGCTGGTGGTGAAGCGGTGCCGATCTGAAAATGAAAGGTGTTGGGCACTTGGTTGGTTGGACTTCGATTGGATGATGTAAAAAGTGGTCTGAATCTTTTGGGCCTCTAGTATGGATAGTGGACCAATATTGATAAGTAAATATGAATTGAAATTGGGCTCAGAACAAAATACTAAATTAAAAAACAACCTTAGAGTTCATGAATTCAAAGCATTATTCTTCTGGCTAAACATAAAATAAACAACTAAAAATAATAAAACTGAAATCAACAAAATTTAAGGAATTAACTATAGTTAATTACTTACACAAAGTTTCAAAATAAGTTCCAAGATAGCAAAAACAATACTAAAACATCAAAATCAGTTTATTGGGTATCTTTACAGAAGGAAAAAAGTTTTTGTTTCTGATTCTATCTAATTAAGCTGCTTTTAAGGTATTTAAAAACTTTTGAGGTGCTTGCTTATACATGACTTTTGGAAAAGACATATGATCATGAGGTGTAAAACTTATAATCCGGCAGCTTTGCATAAGGACACCAGACCATGAGGTGTTAAAACTAATCCTAATTTACTATTAGATTCTTAAACTTATGCTAATTAAAAACTAGACCTCTTAAATTCTAAGTCTTACAAGTAAGCACTTTAATTTCTATAAGATATAAGCACCTTAATCTCAATAAGATATAAGCTATATCAATTTTAGGTTATCCATTAGTTGTCACAAGCCCCAAAACTAAGTTTTTTTCCAGAAGTGAAATTTTGTGGGTGAAAAAAAATATCATTGTTTACTTCTAATGTCAACATTCCAGTCCACTGAGTAAATGATGTTTTGCCAGTGTCTTAAATAGGATCACATAGTAATCTTAGACTTAGTCACATAGTTTCACTGGTTTGAAGAATAATATCTAATTTTAGCTAATTTTGTATTTTTTTTTTTTTTTGTTTTTGGATAAGCTAAATTTCCTATAACCAAAAAAGCAGGAAATGGTCTGCTACAGTATTTACAACCTGCAAATTGCAGGAAAATTAACTAGTACAAATTTTGATTGGGACCTATACCTAGAATAATCTTGTATTGCTCTTTTATCCTACTTAATTTTGATTGGCACATATAACTTTATGCTTCAAAATTCTGCTTAAATTTCTGAAGATGTGGAATTGGGTGCTTATGATTAGAAATTCAAACATTTTGATAACAAGGATATTGGAATTGAATTGAATTTGAAGCATTCATAATGCACTCCCTTTATGGGTATTAGTCTAAAGCAGAGGACAAAATGTTTGATTATCTCAATTAAATTTCGATCGGGTGGAATGCAAACTAATGGAGTTGTATAGTAAAACCTTGACAAAATGGTATCACTTCACCATCTTGAAAAGGCCATAACTGTTACCTATATTACTCGAATTCGAGATGAGTATCGAATACAGTTATGTATCCGATAAGGATATATACTCAATTTTTTAAAAGTTTTTTCATATATTTAGAAAATCATACTTTCATATCTATGTCCGAATATGTGTAAAACAAAAATGTAAAATATAACATAGATTACTACTGGACATGTGTAAACTTTACACTCTCAAATATTGTGGATTCAACAGTGATCTTGCATTTAGATATTGGTCCTTTTGGCAGAATCTATTCATAATCTAGATTTTCTTCGTTAATAAGTGAAATTACCATGATAAACCTGGCTCGTCAATGGAAATTAGCTTACCATTACTGAAGCTTTATTTCTGCTGTCTTCTAAGACAACTACTTGTTTTCAATCAAGCTCTCCTGCCAGATATCATTATGTCAAATAAGTCAAAGTCTTAAGCAAAAATGAAGTCCTAGCAAATTAACATAAACAATAGATTTCTCCATTATTGAAGTTTAAACAGGGGATGAAAACATGCTCCATGCTCATTGGGACCATAGTCATGAAATGGATATCATTAGTTGCTTTACGTTTTATCAATTTTTATATGTATCAATCATTCAATGGCAGCTGCAAAAGATAACTGATCGCTATTATTTAATGAGTAAAGTGGCAAAGCCAAGAAAAAAGTTGTGTAAAAATCAAAAGAGAAAGTTGACGAGACAACTTCATGGTAATTGACCCTATATCTTTTGCAGTATTTTCAGGATATTTTATTCAGCTATCATTTTCTGCACATATTAAGAACAAGAAAACTGTATGTATGAACTATGTATATATATTATGTAGTATAAGTACTAATACGTATTGAGAATCAGAATAAAGAAAGCAGTTATTTGGCGTAGTTTATCTGGATTTTTGTCTCCTAAAGGTGATAATTACCTCTGAATTCTGAACTATTGGAAATATCTTAAACCAGTATCCTTTTTTGCACCTTGCACTAAATGATTAAGTGGCAAGGATTTGCTAAATCAGTTTTCTCCCTGCTGGTGTTAGAAGCCCCGGAGGGTTGAATAGAGGATGATAGATGGTATTAAAATACGTAAAGAACTTGGATTGATTGCTGAATGATGAGTTGATGACAGCCAGTTGGAAAAGGGGCCATGGAAAAGAGAAGGAAAAAAAAGAAGAATCTTAAAAGTGAGAGCATTTCTCTTTCTTACTTTGTTTACATGGTTATTGTTTAGTCAACTGTCATTTTCTATGCACCATTTCTATTTGCAGACTGCCCTTATGCACTCTCTTTGCACAACAGAAAAGCAGCTTAATCAGATTCTTTGCAGAAAATTTCAGCAAAAACCCTTTACTATTATAGGGTTTCGATCCCTTAGCTGTTTAGACCAGAATACAGCAAAAACATCTATCTTTTTGCAGAAACAAAGATAGCTATGGATCAAAGATTGCTCAAGGCAGCAAGATCAGGTGATATTAATGTAATCAAGCAACTTGCTGATGCTGAAGGCAACATCCTTGGTGGAACAACGCCTCAAGGAAACACTGCTCTTCACATGGTTGCAAGATTCGGGCACGAGAATTTGGTACAAGAGATAATGAAGCGGCAACCAAACCTCGTCCTCAAGAGTAACCTCAAAGGTGAGACCCCAGTTCATGTTGCAGCCAGGGGTGGACATTGGAGAATCGTTCTATTATTCAGAGATTCTGTACAAGGCTCGAACGATGTTTATATTGCGAGAATCAGAGATAATTATGGTAACACACCTTTACATTGTGCTGTGAGAAATGATCATTATTTGGTGGTGTGGAGATTGGCAGATAAAGACCGAGAATCATTGGAGTTGGTTAATGATGCTGGGGAATCTCCATTGTCAATTGCTATTGATCTCAAGTTAGCAGTTACTGCAGAGGCAATCATCGGTTTAAATCGATCCACTCTTGAGTATAGAGGACCCAATGGCCAAACCCCTTTGCATTGTGCTGTCATAAGGCGTGATTTACGTAAGGATTTGATTCCAACCTTAGAAGATATAGTCTTGATTATTATCTAGTAGGTTTTTTAATTGATTTTTTTTTTCATCCAATTTTCCATTTCTAATTTCTATGCTATGAAAAACCAGATATCATGCGTAAAATACACATCAGAAAACCAAAACTCATAAAAATGCAAGATGAGAAGCAGAGAACTCCCCTTCACTATGCTGCAGCCTTGGGTGAATATGAAATAGTGAAGTTGTTGCTAGAATGGGATACTTCCGCTGCTTATCAAGGAGATGACAATCAACAAATTCCTCTCCATTTGGCAGCAGAGAATGGCCAAGTAAACTTGTTAAAAATATTGCTTGATCCATGCCCGGACACAATTGAGTTATTGGATAATGAGCAACAAAATATCCTCCACTTTGCAGCCAAAAATGGAAATATTGATGCAGTCTCGTTTATATTGAAGTTGCTTGAAATGGAAGACTTGGTTAACGCAGCTGATGTGAATGGAAATACTCCATTGCATCTTGCAGCAAAGAATTTCCACAGCAGCATTGTTTACATTCTAACAAGAAACCCAAAGGTGGATATTAGGGCAATCAACAAATTAAATGAGACTGCTCTAGCTATTGTGCAATCATCTGAAGATCATGGAATGGAACTACAAAAGGTAAACAAAAAATGCTAATCCTATTTTTATTATTGGTTTCATTAAGATAATGCCATTAATCCCAAACAAAAATGGAACTTACTGATTATATATATATATTCCTTGTAATCATTATTGCAGCACTTGACATTGAAAGCACTAAAGAGATCTTTAGCAAAACGAGCTATTAATCCCAAAGATGTTGTTGATAATAATGCAGAATTCAGTTATGTTGAAGTAGAAAAAGTAGTAGAAAGAGGTGGTAAGAAAAGTAGAGAAATGGCTCAAATAATTTCAGTAATGGCAACACTAATAGCTACATTCACATTTACTGCTGCTTTCACCATTCCTGGAGGGTTTATAAACGAAGGTCCAGATGAGGGAATGGCAATATTGATTAGAAAATCAGCTTTTAAAGCTTTTGTCATAACCGATACCATTGCGATGACTTCATCCATGACTGCTGCAGTTATGGTTTTTTGGTCATCTTCTCGTCGAAATAGCGAATCGTTTATGGACACACTGCCTTTCGCCATTGGGCTGACATGGATTGCACTTGTTGCAATGGCACTAGCATTTGTGACTGGTTTATTTGTTGTGTTGTCTAAGACCCTATGGCTTGGTATAGTGGTTTGCGTGATAGGCTGTGCTGCACCTGCCATTCTTTACATATTTGCTCCTTTGTTCCTTCTTGTGTTTGATCGATTGTCCTCCACTCGAGCTCGTCGGCGTAATATTGTTGAAGACAACCCATTTTTGTTTGTATTCCGATTGGCAAAGATGATTTCTTAAATGGGTTTTTTTTTTTGGCTAAGTAAACTTAGGAAATGCTTTGAGCTTTTAGTTTCTTGATGTTCCTGCTTGTATCTGTAGTCAAAGCTTGGAAGTTCGATCAACACATTTGGAATTCTATTCCCCCTTGATCTTTTGTTCTTTCTTTCTTTTTTTTCAAATCTGAATCTGGGTAGTGGCAAATGTCATTTTAGCTATTGAGTAATTAATGAAGGAGATCAGATATCCTAAGAGTTCTTGTTGCCCCAACAAGCTAACTGGCTTTAGAACCCTGAAAAGACCCAGTTGGAATGGTTGCAAACTCTTAATATTAGAGTTTAGACTGTGAAGACAGGAGTTTCTGTTTTAAAAATCTGTCCTGCAGACCACAAGATCAAATATCATATTATGGATTTGTTGGTTCCATCTGCATTTAGCAGTTTTAGAATATCTTGGAAACATCTTTGAATCGAGAGAGATTATAGCCTGAAAGTGAGTAGAACAAGAAAAACATAATAAATTATCAAGAACCCAACCAAAAAAAATTGGATCTCTTAGGATCGGGAACTTGAACCCGACGTGAATCGAACACGCAACCTTCTGATCTGGAGTCAGACGCGCTACCATTGCGCCACGGATCCGACGGTGCTTCTTCTTAGTTAAACATTTTAATCATAACATAAATTTTTATATCATTTTCAACTAATTTATTTCACCAACAGATTAAGAAACTCTTAGGGCATGAGGATTTCTTCTCCTATTTATAGAATCCTTTATTGTAGATAGTTTTATTTAAAGAATTCAGTGCACTGGATTTGAATGTTGAGATTTCACCTAAGCACCTAATCAAGTGAAGTACATATATTATAAAATTAAATGGCAAAGAAAGTAACTCAATATTTAATTATGGCTCAAAGAAGAAAAAAAATATGAAAGTACATATTATTAAGAGATCAATTTCATGATCCTGTCTTACATATTTGTACCCAATATGCAAGCAATTTATACATTAATTGCTCAAAATCCATTATTAATTATTTCTATTTTATAGAAGCAGCTGACTCCTTTCTAAGCATAAAACAGTAGAAAGATAATAAATATCCAATTAAGCAGGGCCAATTTCATGGAGTTGTGGCCAAATGAAAAACAAGATATAAAAGTGAGGAAATTAAGAAATATTACTTAAGTATTTTGATTCTGAAAAACTCATGAATTAATTAAACATTCACAAATAATAAGTAACTATAACTTGATGTGTGCACGCATCACTACGCCAAAATTAGTTTTAGACAATATTTTTTATAGCATTTTTTAAATGTTGTTAAAAATAGCAAAGGCAATATTTTGACAGCATTTTGCATATTGCTGTTATATATTATAATTGCCAATAATTACAGTATTTTAAAAAAATTTAGAAACATTTGACATGTGCTGTTATAAATCTTATCATATAAAAATACTTTTGGTAGCACTTATAATTGCTATCATTGAGATCTTTTGCAGCAAATGAAAAATGCATGCAAAAAGTCATGAAAAGCTGTTATAAAGTAGAAATAGCAACATTTTGATAAGTGTTATTATACATATGTAAAAATGTTACTAAAGACACAAGGCTGCGGCCACATATACAGTACATGAATAAATGTTGTCTTATCTTACAGTAACAGTTTTTTTTAATTTTCACAGCACTTCAAAATGCTGTTATATATCAAATTTAGCATAGTGCATGTACACATAAATATATATTTATATCATATATAAAATTATTGATTGAATTGATATCACGAGTTTAACATTAATTCAGTTAAAAAAATACCAAAAAAATCAAACTACTAATGTCAACATTGTATATTAATAGTGTCATATTAGTAATTTAATTTTTTATAAAAGTGAAAAAATTTACTTTGACTATTTTTTTTTCTTCATTTTAAAAATTGATATGTATAGTTACGTAATTTCCTTTTTCTTTGACCTATTTTAATTTATTTTTTTCTTTCAGTCACAGAATAATTGTTATATTGGAGTACCCCACCTGCAAGTAATTGTAAATATATATATACATTTCTTCTTCTTTTTAATTCAAAGTGTTTTAGCTTTCACATTTGAAAATATGTGCTTCCTATTCCTAAATTCGGATAGATCTTAACTAGTACCAAGATTTGTGCGAACTATATGAAAAATTAGGTGAATCCCACTTGCGAGCTTGAGAAAAAGCAAGTCGACTTCCAATTAAAGTGGCTTTAGTAAACCAAAAGGAAAATTGGATTTTTTCCATTGACTTGGGTTTTCGCGATGTCAACTTGGAAAAGAATTTAAGAAGTCATGAACAAGTTATGAATCATGAATATCTATGATTCTAGTTTGGTTAATCTTTTCCCTTTCTATTAAAGATTATTATAGCATTGTTGTTGAAAAAAATTATACTGAAAAAAGTTTGAATTTAGAAAAATATGATAAAAAATATAATTAAAACTTTTTTAAATGTTTAATATTGTTGTGAAAAAATTTGTGAGGAATTGAAATATAAAAAAAATATATATGTTTAAAATAATAAAAGTTTAGAGATGTGAGAATAATAAAATTATTTTACCTAAAAGCCAGCTTTCGAACCACTAAAGCTCCATTTTTTTAGCTTTTTGATTTGTGTTGTCAAATCATGATTTTAACCGTAGAAATTAAAATATTTTACCCTTTTAGCATTGAAATTGCAATAAAACACAACTTTTAATTTCAAAAACTATACCAACAGTAATACTAAACGGGATTTAAAAAGCTTGTAACCATTGCCGTCAATATCAAATTTAAATTGCAATGGTTGGTGATAATTTTGCAAGTAAAATTTACCTTCGAAGTGTAATTAGGTCTGTATGAAATTAATTAAGATTGTTCATTTTGTGTACCAAATTTTCATGGTATTAAACTATTATTCGTTTCTCTTTTATAAAATAAAAATTAATTAATCGATAGTCCTGAAAATTTAACACTTGTTAAGTGATTTTATATTTAAATTAGATCTCTCCAATTATTGCTAATTAATTTTAGATTAGATGCTTAATATGATTTTAGAACTTGAGTTATGTTTTGTTCTTCCTACATGTTATCATTTGAATTTATCACATGGCTTGATAGACTCTTTTGTTTTCAACGTACACGTGATGGGACTTATTATGTAATATTATTTCATATTTTTTGAGTTTTGAGTTATTTGTAATTTTATATTCAAATTGAAATTTTTTACATATAACTAATTGATTTTAAAATCGAAGTTCAATACCTTTGTTCAGCAAAATAAAGCAATAGGTTTTAAATAATTTAACAATCTTGAAGTTACTTGGACCATTAGAACAAAATTGCCGCTCAAAAGGGAAAAATAGACATATCTTATTTATTAATTTCACAGAATGATTAAATTGTGAGAATTTCTTATACTTTCGGGAGAAATTTTTTTCCCAGTAAATTCCATTGTGTTATGGTTGCAAAATGCAATATGATAATGTTGACTTGACGATTAATTATTACAAGGTTGACTTGATGGTTAATATGAAAACTTTGTTGAAAGAGCATTAAGCTTGAGACAATTAGCGGGGTCGACTTCTAGGGTGGCTATGTTAACTTGGTCTTTAACATGTCATTTTGGAAGGATATGCAGCAACTCAAACTTAATCTTGGGTTTAATTCTTCTGACTTGTGAATCATTAATCAAGTATATTTTTCCCTTGTCTGTGCTATATATATATATATATCAACTAGTATCAATTTTAGATGACAGAGAGGTTGCACATCGGTTTAATTTCTGTCAGAAGTATTCAAATTTTAACTTTGTTGGTTTGAACTTTGAAAGTGATGAGAATTGAGAGATATAAGAGAAAAAAAGAGAATATATATATATATATATGACCTCATTTATATATGCAAATGCGTATTCAGACATATCATATCTTTTCTTACATATTTCTAGTCAATATGCAAGTAGAGTTATACATTGCTCAAAATCCATCATTATTTGTTTAATTATTTCTATTTTAGAAAGCAGCGCTTGACTCCTCCAAGCATAAGTAACAGTAGAAAATATGACAATATCCAATTCAGCAGGCGGCCCAATTTCAATTTCATGGAGTTGTGATACCTGCCAAAGTAAAAAAAAAAAAAAAAAAAACAAAAATGAGGAAATACTATACCAAGAAAGAAAAAAAATTCGATCTCAAGGACTTTAATACTAGAAATATAGATTAAGCATTAAAAAATTATATGCAATTAACTTGAGATGATTAATATATGTAAAGAAAGAATTATGGAAGAGCTTACTTCCACATTTGTAGTGGCGAGGGACGCTTCTGCCGCAGCCTTCAATGAGGCGGATGGCACGGTTGACATCGATAAGGGCAGCGAGTTTGGGTGTGATGACGGGGCAAACGCATTCGAGATGGGTAACCCTTACTCGCTGGCAGCACTCTGGGGATGGAAGTTTACCATACACCACCGGCTTGCAAGCATTAATCGCCAGATTCCTTTCCTCCTTGCACTGAGCAGCACTGAGTTCTGCACCAGCCATCTTAACCTCCCACACCGCTGCAACTGCTACCACCACCACTAATACCATGAAAGCCAATGACTTTGTCTCCATATTTAATTTCTCTCCTTTTTTTAGGTTTACCACCTAACCCACTTTACATATATATAGCCGATGGGGGGCTTGGCAGTAAGTGAAACCCCCGCCCAGCCCAGCCCAACCCAACCCAGCCCTCCCACTCCTATTTTTTCCCCCAATCGATGGTACAAATACTTTTGGACTTTTTTCTTTTGTTGCCGATTGCTTTTCGGTTTTCTTTGACTTCTTAGGCATGTTATGGCCACTCCTTTTCACATTGGAATTTGGATATTGAGGATTTTTTTTTTTTCAATTTCATTTGCGGTTCAATTGAACCCGTGACTATATATATCGAACAAACATTCATAACTGTGTGTTGGTTTTCTTTAATCAAACTGCCATTAATTATAAACTTTTTATATTTAATAATATATGACTTTTTTTTTTCAAAAAAATAATATATACCCTTTGGTAACTAAAATATTACTACTACTATGAAATTGAATATTTCTTGATATCATCATTTTATCAACTTGCATTTGATAATTTATAGCAGTACAGTACTTAAAGAATCTTAATATATATATATATATATATATATATAATATGAGTATATATTTGATATATGTATATGTATATTTATTTTTTTTTTATATCTTTGAAAGATTATAGTTCATATTCGTGTTCGAATACATATTGAATACAAATATCGAATATAAATATTTTTAAAAATAAAAAATTCAAAAAACATAATGTATATATATACTCTGTTGATTTTGGACCTTCGATACCGATTGTAGTTTTGTGCTACAGTACCGGTTTGCTACAGTAACTTTATCTTGGGATGCTACAGTAACTTCCGAAAAACAACTCTTTTATTAATATGAGAAAAGACCAAATACAATTGGTGTGAACAGCAACTAACAATAGAGACAACCTCACACAAGCTTTCACTCAAATCTTTTTCTTTCTTTTTCTCTCTACTCACCACTCTTCATCTAACAACTTACATCCCACCCTATTTATAGCTTTCTATGTTGGTTACTAAACCAACCTAGAATGTTCTAGTGTGTTGGTTTAATATTCTAGAGAAAGAACAATAAAAAATCTAGAGAGAACTCTAGAAAGAAGACTTAAGAAAATTTTAGAAAAACCTAGAGAAATAATAAAGTTTGGAGAGAATTCTAGATGAGAGAATTCTAGAGGAGTTGTTGACTTTAACACTCCCCCTCAACAACTACTCTCTTGATGTCGGTTTGGTTGTCATTCCAGACTGTCTTCTGGACTTATCAAATCTTGCATCAAATATCTTCTCTTTTTCTTTCTCTTCTTAAAATTCATCAGCATCATTAGTTCTGCTTCATCTTTCGTTGATTGCTCTCTTCTCTTTTGATTCTTGATTTTGTTCACTTCCGTCTTTGCTTCAACACTATTTCTATCTTCGTTCTTCTTGATTCTCTCTGCTAGCCCGTCTCTGACTTTGGCATACTCGACTTTGTCAACTACTATTAATTTGTTGACTCCACAATCGATCTTCATATCTTTCACGCCTTTGTAAGTCGTAACAGTGTCGATGACCTCGTTGTCATCTTTCTCAATGTTGACATCAGCTGCAAGCTTCTTCTCGACTTCTTGAAACAGTCTTTCTTCTTCAAAAGTCTTTTCTGAAGACTGAAACATTGACTCGTTCTTTTCCTTTGACGTTCCTTCAATTACCTCTTGTCTTGGAAGAGTATTCTCAAAATCAATTTCTTCTTCCATGTCATCATAAACTTTTTCTTCTAACTCGGTGGTGCAAGCAGCAACGAGTTCTTCGCATTCTTCAATAGTAAATGCTGTCTCAAAATCCCATTCTTCTTCATAGTTATTCTCTTGTCGTGAGAACATTGTTGCATAGCCTTGCACTTGTCTATATCGACAATCTCGAGCATAGTGGCCAAGCTTGCCACACTTGAAACACTTAATATTTCGACAATGAGACCTCACATTTTCGCTATCGTCTCTATCTCGAACAATTTGAGCTCCCCCTCGCTGAAAGCTCCTCCGTTGCCAAGCTTCTTGTTTGTTTTGAACTTCAATGTCTTCTATTCCTTGCCTCATAGCAACTTTACGTCTTCTATTGCTAAAGAAGGCTTTCTCATAATCTTCCACCATGACTTTGGACATTTGATTATCTAAAGCCTCTTGATTTGCAAGGATATTTTCCAACTCAGTTAAAGTTGGTTCTTTGCTCCATCCACGAGTTGCAGTAACAATCCCGTTGTATTCAGGTCGCAAGCCATGGATGATGATTCTTCTCATCCTCGTTTCGGTAATGGCATTTTCTGGATCTAATTTTGAAATTTCATCACAAAGAGTTTTAACTTTAGAGAAATATTCGCTTACCGGCATATTTTGCTGCGAGATTGACAGGAGTTCATTCTCTAATTGTTGGAGCCTAGCATCATTTTTCCTCGCGAACAGCATTGTGAGTGTGTCCCAAGCTTCCTTCGGTGTCTTTGCATCCTTGATGCGTTGTAATAAACCATCCTCAACAGTGACTGATAACACGTACATGGCCTTACCGGCTTTGATATTCCATTTTCTTAGTTCTCTGGCATCAGTTGGTGGTGTTGAAGCTTCACCGTTAACAATATCCCATAAATCTTGCCCGAGCATGTAATATTGCATCCGAATACTCCACGTATTATAATTGCTGTTATTGAGCTTCTCAATCTTACCAACCGGACTTGAAAAATCTTCCATTCTGACTTGAGAGTGCCTCACTTTTCTGAAGGTTGTATTCTGTCAGTCTCTTTATCCTCACGAACTACGATCCCTGATCGTCTTGGTCCCAGACCAATAATCTTCACAGTCCCAGACTGTCTTTCTCCGATATGCGTACTCCGGTCCCTGACCGTCTAGCTCTGTCTTCTCGCGGTGGCTTTCACTCTGATAGTAGGTAGCCCTTTTCACTTCTTCTTGTGACGGCTCTCACTCTACTCCAAGTAGGTAGCCCTTTTCACCTATTCTCGTGATGGCTCTCACACTACTTTAGGTAAGTAGGTAGCCCTTTTCACCTGTTCTCGTGATGGCTCTCACACTGCTTCAGGTAGCCCTTTCCGCGACTCGATCTATCATCGATAATTACAATTCTCGATCATCTGATTTCGAGAAACTTCTGGCTTCTTGTCTTTTCTCTGATGAGCATACTCCGGTCCCTGACCGTCTAGCTCTGATATTCTAGTCCTTTGGATCGTCCCGCTCTAATCGTCCCGCTCTGATCGCCCGACTCTGATACTCTGGTCCTCAAGATCGTCTGACTATGATACTCCGGTCCTTAGGATCGTCTAGCTCTGATACCAATTTGTTGATTTTTGACCTTCGATACCGATTGTAGTTTTGTGCTACAGTACCGGTTTGCTACAGTAACTTTATCTTGGGATGCTACAGTAACTTCCGAAAAACAACTCTTTTATTAATATGAGAAAAGACCAAATACAATTGGTGTGAACAGCAACTAACAATAGAGACAACCTCACACAAGCTTTCACTCAAATCTTTTTCTTTCTTTTTCTCTCTACTCACCACTCTTCATCTAACAACTTACATCCCACCCTATTTATAGCTTTCTATGTTGGTTACTAAACCAACCTAGAATGTTCTAGTGTGTTGGTTTAATATTCTAGAGAAAGAACAATAAAAAATCTAGAGAGAACTCTAGAAAGAAGACTTAAGAAAATTTTAGAAAAACCTAGAGAAATAATAAAGTTTGGAGAGAATTCTAGATGAGAGAATTCTAGAGGAGTTGTTGACTTTAACACTCCCCCTCAACAACTACTCTCTTGATGTCGGTTTGGTTGTCATTCCAGACTGTCTTCTGGACTTATCAAATCTTGCATCAAATATCTTCTCTTTTTCTTTCTCTTCTTAAAATTCATCAGCATCATTAGTTCTGCTTCATCTTTCGTTGATTGCTCTCTTCTCTTTTGATTCTTGATTTTGTTCACTTCCGTCTTTGCTTCAACACTATTTCTATCTTCGTTCTTCTTGATTCTCTCTGCTAGCCCGTCTCTGACTTTGGCATACTCGACTTTGTCAACTACTATTAATTTGTTGACTCCACAATCGATCTTCATATCTTTCACGCCTTTGTAAGTCGTAACAGTGTCGATGACCTCGTTGTCATCTTTCTCAATGTTGACATCAGCTGCAAGCTTCTTCTCGACTTCTTGAAACAGTCTTTCTTCTTCAAAAGTCTTTTCTGAAGACTGAAACATTGACTCGTTCTTTTCCTTTGACGTTCCTTCAATTACCTCTTGTCTTGGAAGAGTATTCTCAAAATCAATTTCTTCTTCCATGTCATCATAAACTTTTTCTTCTAACTCGGTGGTGCAAGCAGCAACGAGTTCTTCGCATTCTTCAATAGTAAATGCTGTCTCAAAATCCCATTCTTCTTCATAGTTATTCTCTTGTCGTGAGAACACTGTTGCATAGCCTTGCACTTGTCTATATCGACAATCTCGAGCATAGTGGCCAAGCTTGCCACACTTGAAACACTTAATATTTCGACAATGAGACCTCACATTTTCGCTATCGTCTCTATCTCGAACAATTTGAGCTCCCCCTCGCTGAAAGCTCCTCCGTTGCCAAGCTTCTTGTTTGTTTTGAACTTCAATGTCTTCTATTCCTTGCCTCATAGCAACTTTACGTCTTCTATTGCTAAAGAAGGCTTTCTCATAATCTTCCACCATGACTTTGGACATTTGATTATCTAAAGCCTCTTGATTTGCAAGGATATTTTCCAACTCAGTTAAAGTTGGTTCTTTGCTCCATCCACGAGTTGCAGTAACAATCCCGTTGTATTCAGGTCGCAAGCCATGGATGATGATTCTTCTCATCCTCGTTTCGGTAATGGCATTTTCTGGATCTAATTTTGAAATTTCATCACAAAGAGTTTTAACTTTAGAGAAATATTCGCTTACCGGCATATTTTGCTGCGAGATTGACAGGAGTTCATTCTCTAATTGTTGGAGCCTAGCATCATTTTTCCTCGCGAACAGCATTGTGAGTGTGTCCCAAGCTTCCTTCGGTGTCTTTGCATCCTTGATGCGTTGTAATAAACCATCCTCAACAGTGACTGATAACACGTACATGGCCTTACCGGCTTTGATATTCCATTTTCTTAGTTCTCTGGCATCAGTTGGTGGTGTTGAAGCTTCACCGTTAACAATATCCCATAAATCTTGCCCGAGCATGTAATATTGCATCCGAATACTCCACGTATTATAATTGCTGTTATTGAGCTTCTCAATCTTACCAACCGGACTTGAAAAATCTTCCATTCTGACTTGAGAGTGCCTCACTTTTCTGAAGGTTGTATTCTGTCAGTCTCTTTATCCTCACGAACTACGATCCCTGATCGTCTTGGTCCCAGACCAATAATCTTCACAGTCCCAGACTGTCTTTCTCCGATATGCGTACTCCGGTCCCTGACCGTCTAGCTCTGTCTTCTCGCGGTGGCTTTCACTCTGATAGTAGGTAGCCCTTTTCACTTCTTCTTGTGACGGCTCTCACTCTACTCCAAGTAGGTAGCCCTTTTCACCTATTCTCGTGATGGCTCTCACACTACTTTAGGTAAGTAGGTAGCCCTTTTCACCTGTTCTCGTGATGGCTCTCACACTGCTTCAGGTAGCCCTTTCCGCGACTCGATCTATCATCGATAATTACAATTCTCGATCATCTGATTTCGAGAAACTTCTGGCTTCTTGTCTTTTCTCTGATGAGCATACTCCGGTCCCTGACCGTCTAGCTCTGATATTCTAGTCCTTTGGATCGTCCCGCTCTAATCGTCCCGCTCTGATCGCCCGACTCTGATACTCTGGTCCTCAAGATCGTCTGACTATGATACTCCGGTCCTTAGGATCGTCTAGCTCTGATACCAATTTGTTGATTTTTGACCTTCGATACCGATTGTAGTTTTGTGCTACAGTACCGGTTTGCTACAGTAACTTTATCTTGGGATGCTACAGTAACTTCCGAAAAACAACTCTTTTATTAATATGAGAAAAGACCAAATACAATTGGTGTGAACAGCAACTAACAATAGAGACAACCTCACACAAGCTTTCACTCAAATCTTTTTCTTTCTTTTTCTCTCTACTCACCACTCTTCATCTAACAACTTACATCCCACCCTATTTATAGCTTTCTATGTTGGTTACTAAACCAACCTAGAATGTTCTAGTGTGTTGGTTTAATATTCTAGAGAAAGAACAATAAAAAATCTAGAGAGAACTCTAGAAAGAAGACTTAAGAAAATTTTAGAAAAACCTAGAGAAATAATAAAGTTTGGAGAGAATTCTAGATGAGAGAATTCTAGAGGAGTTGTTGACTTTAACATACTCTACTGCCCTACCTCGTTGCCCATCGAGGAGAAATTAGTTCTTGCATCTTCCTTTTATATTCTTAATTTTTTCTCTTAAATATTATTGGAAATTCTTAATATGATTTACCCATTTGTTTTTCAATTATTTTGACAAGTGTTTCTTTTTAGATGTATAATCTTATTTTTGAAACATATTGTCCACATAAATATTTATTTATTTATGTTCCTTTTAAAAGGATTTGCTTAAGCACCAATTAAAAATTATTTTATTATAATTTTAAAAATATATATTTAATATATTAATTTTACTGAATTCATAAAATATATAAATTTAAATATTACTTTAATCAATATCACTAGACATTGATTAACATTTTTTTTCTTTTAAAGAACAATATTAAATTATTGATACCCTCTTGAAATGTGCTAGCTAGTTCTCCGATAGTAAAAAATCATGCAAGACTCAGTAGCTGGCTGGCTGGCATACTAAAATGGCAAAAGCCTCAACCGATTGGATGATATTATAATCCACCAAAGTTTTTCATTATTTCAAATTAACTTTTGTCAATTTGGATTGAAGAATCGCCACTTGCCTAAAAATTGCCAATACTGTTGCATAAATTATCAACTAAAAGGTCATTTAAAGGTGCAAATTCATCAAACAGGAAAATTAGATTTTTGATATCAGTATTCAGCACTTAAGACTTGAATGATAGCAATTATTTCCCTTTTGATCAACCATGCGAGAGAATTGAAGCTGTGGGAATAAGTTAGGAAACTTCTCTCCCTTTTACCGGTTCGTGGAAGTCTATGTAAAACACGTTCAGACATTTGATGATTACATTACATACAGACATTGACTTAGAATTTTTACATTTTGCATGTTAGGTGTGGGTGGAGTTTTTTGGTTGTGTTCCCTTTACTTGTTTCTTTTCCGGAACTGCAAATATATATGGGTTGATTGGTTTGACTATCACAGTTAGAAAGTATTGGATCCCACCTACAAGTTAAGGACTAAAAACTTCACAATTACGGTAAAAGTGTTTGAAAAGTCTCTGTATTATATTATTTAATAAAAATTAGTTTTTTTATTATAAAATTAAATAATTTAGTTCATATATTTTTAAAATTAAAGTAAAAAAGTAAAATCACTAACTAGTATAATGAAAACTGTTAAAAAAGCTAACGTGATATTTAACCTTGTATTTATTTGATGATGTGACACCAATAAAATATATTATTTTAAGCTGACATGAACAAAATAACAAACTAAGTTGACAAAAAATAATTTGATATGGCATTTTTGTCAACTTAGTTTGTTATTTTGTCCACGTCAACTTAAAATAATATATTTTATTGGTGTCACGTCAGCATTTAACATCCACGTCATCAAATAAACACAAGATTAAATGCCACATCAATTTTTTTAACAGTTTCTGTTACACTAGTCAGTGATTTTATTTTTTTGCTTAAATTTTAAAAGTACAGGGACTAAATTACCCAGTTTTGTAGTAGAATGACTAATTTGCACTAGATAGTATAGTACATAAACTTCTTAAATACTTTGACCCACAATTAACCTATGTTATTCGGACTTTCATTTTTTTTAAAGTATTTATATTTAATATATATCATCTATCATCTATTTATAAAAGTGTGAACATCAAAAGTGCTAAAAGTGATTGAACAAAATACCCTTATAAAATATTTAAGTGATTGACCAAAATACTCTTATAAAATATTTTCCCTTTTTGTTATTAGAAAAATACTTCCTTATTAAAATTTTAATTTTAACTTTTTTAATTATTAGACTCCTAGAAACATTAATCTATGACTCTTATTCTTTCATTTTTATACTCAAATACTATCCTTATGTTTTAAGAGTGAATTAAAAGTTTATTTAAGGCATCCTAAAAACATCATTAAAACCTCACCCATCAATAAGAATCTCATCGATTTGTGCATATCTATATTTTCTATAATAAGCATGACATGAATTTGCATTAATCTTTTAGTAATTTACATTGTTTTGTTATTTAATTTTAAATTTTTATGCTATGTAGCTTTTCTTGCTTCGTGCTTTCGATTTTAAATTACTTTAATTATCACAATCAATCGTCTTTGATGCCCTTATAAAATTATCAAATATAAAATTATCAAAATAACAAAATTATCATTTGATATATATTTAAATTTTAGTTAAACGTAATTTTTGTGAGAGACGTAATGGTATTAAATTAATGTAAATATTAATAAATTTTCATTATTTTTAGATTTTTATTGAAACACAACAATTATGATGGAAATTAAAATATTTAATATAATGAAATTAGAATATAACAAATAGATAATAATCATAAAAAAAAAAAACATAAAAAAGAACATGGACGTAGAGCCTAAAGAGGCTATTTGTTAATAATCACCACAAATCTGGCCAAAAAAATCACCCAAAAAAAAAAGAACATGATCGTATATCTTAAAGAGGCTATTAACACTTCTTATGGTAATTGTTTGCACTAACAATAAAGACTTGGATTCAAATAAAAATAAACTTATTTTTTAAAATTAAATAAAAATAAGCTATTAATTTTGGAGAACTGAATTCAAATAAAAATATATAAATGAAAACTAAGAATAAAGAGAAGCATATCATATAACATTAGTTGACTGGTTAAACATTACATCACAAATTCATTTGTTGAAAATATTCTTTCTTCATGATTAAATCAGCAAAAAAAAAAAAAAAAAAAAAACCATGTTAAGGACAAACATTATAATTTATGGAATTTAAGTAAAATATTACAATGTTAATTACTTATGATCAAGGCTCTAGCTAATTTCACAACTAAAACTATTATTGATAACAAAATGAATTAGTAGTCCAAGAAGCAATTTAATTATATCTTCTTTTTTTCTCAAAAAAATTATCTCTTCTTTCTATCCGTAGTTCTTATTTATTAATTTGAATGTAGTCCTAGAAATTTATATGAGAACAACGTTATTGGTAAGAATAATAATAATAATAATAAGATTTTGAATTATAATAACAAAAACACTTAATTATGAAAATATCTTAAATGTGAATGCAAAAGTATATAAAATAGTTGACTCTCTAAAAAATAATAAAAGAATAAAATAAGTATATGCATGCGTGAAATCAAGTATGATAAAAGTAAATAGTGATATTTTTTATTACTTTAGTGAAAAGTTGCTAGTCATATTGTAAATACTATTTTTGCCACACACAAAAAATCGTCAACACATATATGGTTACTTTCTCATGAAAATAATTATTTTTATATTTTTTGTAATAATTTAACTTTAATATAGATTAAAATAACAACATCTCAATAATCTAAATCCATTACAAATTGTAAAAAATCTTCTAACAGATTTTTTTTATAAACTTTATGTGTGTACTTTAATAGTATAAGTTCATAAAAATTACTTTAGCCAACAAAGAAAATTTCATAAAAATTACATTAAGCAATGCGGGTTAAACAACTTAATAATTAAATATTACAATATAATTTACCAAAAAAATTGTTAAAATATAATTTTTAATGTGCATCATTGCTCTATTAAAAGGTTTTCCAATCATAAAATAATGAACAAAATACAATACTAATGTATTTAACATAAATAGTGATTGAAAAACAGAAAACAAGTTACTTTAAAAGAGTTGAATAGTGTCATTGATTTATCAATCTACTACACTGTAATTTTTTTATTGAATATGCAATACATTTATTTTTATTTCAATATCTAATTCATTTAAAGAAACTATTATATAACTATCATAAATATATGAGGATTGAAAATTATGCTTTTCGAAAAATAAAAGAAAATTGTGTATATATATGTGACAATTACACTAATGCATAGTAGTATTGCATAATAACGCTTTTCAAAAAATAAAGTAGAAAAAAAAATCAAACCATCCTTTTCACTTATATGAAAAATAATTGGTTGCTAGATATCAATAAATTTGAAAAAAAAAAATATATAAGATGAAAATTCCAATTTAACATATAAAACAAAATTAGAAGAAGAAAAATAAAGAAAATATAAAAATTTTAATTCGATTAATTTCAATAAAAATAATACATCACTACAGGTAAACAAGAAAAAAAATAAAGGGACTCAAATTGAGTTTTCATTCAAGTCTGGATTTTTTAATTTGAGTTAGGTAAAATTTAAATCTTTTGAATTTTAGATTCAAATCGAATGTAGTAGAGTTCATGTTCAAGTACATTAAATGAATCTTTAAAGTCGAATAGACTTTTTCAATCCTATAAAAACGATTGGTTGCTTTAGATATTAATAAAGTTGATAATATATAGATATATATATATATATATATATTTCTCCAAGTTTTTTCACAAGAGGAAATACATTTGAATGAAAATTTTTGAAATTTTGAAAAGAAAAAAAAATTGATATGAGCGTATTTGTAATTTTTTGTTTGGATAAATATTTTTTAAAAGAAAATTTAGTCTATTAGAATTTGATAAGATTAAAAAATAATAGTAAAAAGAAGAATAATGATATTAAAGATAAAAACATATATATATTTAAATATGCAATATGAGTATCATTAGATTTGTAAAAATATATAGATATTACTAATAATATAAAAAAATATATTTTAAAGTTAAATAAAATAAAATAAAATTTTATATTATATTATTTTTAATTTTATATTTTATTGTGGTATTTGTACAGTAAAGAGACGAGAGATTTGATTTTTTTTGTTGTTGAAAAATTACCTCTTTAGTTTGAATTTCAATAAAGAATTTGAGCACCTCAAATTCTCTCTTGAAATTCTTATTAAATTTTGAAAGTTTCTTATTTTATCCAAACAAGTACTTTATTTTTGGATTTTGAAAATCTTAATTGAATTGAAATCCTTCTTTTAAATGCCTCATCCAAACAAGTAAATTTATTTTTAAATTTTCTTAATATTAATTTTTTAAATAAATAAACTTAATTACACGCGTGGAACATGTGTCTGAAAATAAAAATATATAAAAGTGCCAACTCCTAAAATGCAAATAGTGAACTATATATGTCTTTAACAATTTATTAAATTAATTATTTTATCCTTAATTATTGATTTTCTTATTAAATTAATAAAATATTAACTATTTTTTATTTTAAACATTAAAGTACTTATTAAAGTAATTTTTTCTAATTTTTTTATTTAAATTAAAAATTGATTAATTTTGGTTTATCTAATTTTTTTAATTAAAATTTTTATAAGAACAACACTTCCAAATTTATTGTTAATAAAAAATATAATAAGGTTTTAAAATAATATTAAAAAATATTTATTAGCTAAAAATCAAAATCTTATTTATTTAGCTATTAGGCGACGAAAAATCTTAAAACATTATTTACTGACAAGAATCGAAACATGAAGATATAATCAAATATGATAATTAAGATTAAATTGGTAGTATGATAGTACACATGGATTATAAAATTATGTTAATTTACAATAATATATATTACCATATGAGATTAGACATGAATGATTTTGACATAAATATATAATAAGTAACAATAAATACATAACCTTTTATATAATATAACATTTGATATGATTTTGATACCCTTTGATATGATTTGATAGCCTTTGATATAATTTTGATAACTTTTAATATAAACTTGATAACTTTTGATATAATTTTGGTACCTTTGATACAATTTTGATAAACTTTTATATAATATTGGTAACCTTTGATAAATTTTGGTAACCTTTGATATAATTTTGATAACCTTTTCTATAAATTTGATAAGTTTCGATATAATTTTTGTTAACCTTTTATATGATTTTGTTAACCTTTGATAAAATTGTTGGTTTTGGTAACTTTTGAAATAATTTTCATAACGTTTGATATAATTTTAAAAGCTTATAATATAATTTTGATAACTTTGATATAATTTTGACAACCTTAGATATAATTTTGTTAACTTTTGAAATGATTTGGATAACCTTTTATGTCATTTTAAAATCTTTGATATGATTTTCATAACGTTTCATATAATTTTAATAACCTTGGATATACGTTTGGTAACCTGTGAAATAAGTTTGATAACATTCAATATGATTTTGATAACCTTTGATATTATTTTTATAGCATTTGATATGATTTTGATAACCTTTAATACAATTTTGATAACTTTTGATATAATTTTGATAACCTTTTATATGATCTTTGATATAATTTTGGTGACCTTTGATATAATTTTGATAATTTTTTTATATGAATTTGATAACTTTTTATATAATTTTGATAACTTTTGATATATTTTTAATAATGTTTTTAATAGTTTTGATAACCTTTGATATAGTTTTGATAATCTTTGATATAATTTTAATAACTTTTGTAATTGTTTTGGTAATCTTTGATATAGTTTTAGTAACCTTTAAAATAAGTTTGGTAACATTTGATATAATTTTGGTAACCTTCAATATGATTTTGATAACCTTTTATGATTTTGATAGTCTTTATTCTTTAATATGATTTTGTCATTTTGATAATTTTTATAAAATTTTGGTAACTTTGGATAAACTTTTGGTAACCTTTGAAATAATTTTAGTAAACTTTGATATAATTTTGATTGTCTGTGATGTAATTTTGATAATTTTTTATATAATTTTCATAATATTTGATAAAATTTTGAAAGCCTATAATATAATTTTGGTAACTTTTGATATAATTTTGATAATCTTTGATATAATTTTGACAACCTTGAATATAATTTTGTTAACTTTTTTAATAATTTTTATAATCTTTGATATTTGATAACCTTTAATATAATTCTGATAACTTTTGTTACTATTTTGGTAATCTTGTATATAGTTTTGGTAACTTTTGAAATAATTTTGCTAACTTTCGATATAATTTTGTTAACTTTTGATATGATTTTGATAACATTTAATATGATTTTTTTCATTTTGATAATATTTGATATAATTTTGATAACAATTATACAATTTTGGTAACTTTTGACATAATTTTGGTAACCTTTGATATAATTGTGGTAACCTTTGATATAATTGACAATCTTTGATATGATTTTGGTAATTTTTGATATAATTTTGGTTTTCTCTTAGTAATCTTTGTAATAATTTTGGTAACTTTAGATATAATTTTGATATCATTTGTAATAATTTTTGTAACTTTAGATAAAATTTTGGTAACGTTTGATATAATATCCTTTCTAATAGTTTTGGTAACTTTGGATATAATTTTGATAACATTTGATATAATATTGATAACTTTCATATAATTTTGGTAACGTTTAAAATAATTTTGGGTAACTCTTGATATAATTGTGGAAACTTTTGATATAATTTTGGTAACCTTTGATATAATTTTGAAAACCTGTGTAAAATTTTTGATAACCTTTGCAATGATTTTGATAACATTTCTAATAGTTTTGGTAACCTTTGATATAATTTTGATAACGTTTGTATTAATTTTGATGACTTTTGGTATAGTTTGATAACTTTTTTTATGTAATTTTGACAACCTTTGATATGATTTTGGTAATTTTTATATGATTTTGATAACCTTTAATTTAGTTTTGATAACCTTTGATATAACTCTGGTAATATTTGATATAATTTTGTAATTTTTTATAATATTTTTGGTAGCATTTTTTATAATTTTAGTAACTTTTGATATAATTTTATTTAATAACTTTTGATATGATTTTGGTAACTTTGGTATAATGTTGATAACCATAGATATAATTTGGGTAACTCTTAATATAGTTTTGGTAACCTTTGATATAATTTTAATAATTTTTTAGATAATTTTGATAACCTTTGATATAATTTTATAATAATTTTAATAACATTTGTAATAGTTTTGGTAACATTTAATACAATTTTGATAATATTTATAACAATTTTGATATCATTTTATATAATATTATACCAAAATAAAAAAACATTTAATATATAAATTTATTTAAAAAATATCTAATTTGATATAAACTTATTATATCATTCACGTGCTTTTGCACGTGTAAAATAAATTAATTCAAATATGAGTATGAAAATATGATTCTTCAAATATATGAAAACATTTTTAAAAAATTAAATATATTTCTATCCGACGCTCACCCAAATCCGAGTATAACCAAGATTAATGAATTCTCTGGAATCTGATTATTAGTTATTACCATACAACAATGCAGCACTAGCTACTGATCCCATGCCCCTCTTTAGGGTTAGAGCAGCGATGAATTAGATAGACAGATACTTTGACTCATATGGATGTTAGTAATACTTACAGGCTGCCAAGTGCCAACATATCATAAATGTATTTAAATGCTACAAAATCTTGCATCTCTGGGACCATTCATTTCAAAGTATTGAAACCAAAGTCTTGATATATTAAAGGTTGGGGCTAAGCAATTTACAACTGAGCTTCATCCTCTAAACATGAAATTTCTTAATTTGTTTTCAACTTTTCTGACATACAATATTCTCAAACATGAAACCTTAATGCTTATTATTGACTTCCGGGCTCCATATGATTGCAACGTGTAAGTTGGGCTTATATCTGCCTCACTATTTTCTCTGGAAGATAGTGCAAAGTATGTGGAGAATTGCATGCCTCTCAATTTAGACCACAAGACAGTCACTTCGTAGAGTCAGAGACCATTTTCACCTAAAAATGTCCCTTCACAGGTTTGGTGGATATATATACGTTTACGTGGTGGAGCAACATTGCTGAAACTGGGATTGAAGGGGAGACTAGGGAGTTTGGTATATACTTAATTAATGACTCTAATTAATAATGGGCATTAAAAAGTTGCTTGAAAAAGTTGCTATATCCACAGGAAAATAAGAGAATAACACATGAGTCAAGCATTCAGCAAAAAATGCAAATAAATTACATCCTGATTACAAAATATAAACAGTAAAATTGTTCGTAGTAAAAGCAGTATTGTAAAGTGTTTCACAAAGAGTGAAATCTACAATATGAGACGCCAATTGACCATATTTATTATACACAAAAGTTCAATACTGCCTGTAAGGCAACACCACTCAAGTGTAAATTCTGCTGTAAAGGATGGATTTCCAGTATGATAAAAGCATATCAAAGCTGTAAGCTTAGATATACAGCAAATCTTCTTGAAGCAGTTAAACTGGCCATGTTTCACATAGGGGCATCAAAGTCACCACTGACATCAACTTCAGAGACTAAATCTGCCTCAGCATCATCAGGGTCTAATGAACCAGCAGCAACGGCTTGTTCACCGACTTTGGCTCCTCCTTCAGCCGGTGTTTTAGCCTCTTGTATGATATGCATTATTTCTTCTACGCTTTGAGATGGTTGATCACGTTCTGATTCCTCATAGTTTGTTCTTTCAATTTCAACCAGTTCCCTTGGTAAATTTTTGAGAAACCAAGGATGCTGCTTGATCTCTGGGATGCTAATCCTCTTTAACCAAAGATAACTAAAAGAATCAGTATACAAAGACTTGTAACATTGGAGCTAAAGATGTAATAACTCAATGAAACTAAAATGGTTTTCCTTTTGCAGTCAGTTTAATTTGATGCAACTGAGTAAGTTAATTACTTCTTATGTTACTCGGACTCGGATGTGAGTGTCGGATACGGGTATGTGCTACACGGGTATGTTCAATTTTTTCTAAGTTTTCCATGTATTTGGAAGGTCCTTGGAGGATCATATCCCCATACCCAAGTCCGGATATGCATCAGACACGGATGTCTGACACGGGGTACTTCAAGAAAAATAAAAAGTCGGAACAACATAGATTACTTCAAATATTTTCTTCTAGATGGATGATACTGCTCACCAATTTGAATCAGAGTATGCTTGTGCCACTGCCAAAATGGTGAGAAGAAAATTGCAAAAATGGTGTGCAGACTGCAGAGTATTCTAAGAAATACAAAAAGGAAAAAGAATAATACCGTGGCAGGATTGGCAACAAAGATACGGGAAAGAAGATATCTGCAATCTGCAGACACCCGTACATAGTCGGGTATAGAGTATTGGACACTCATTATTCTCTGTTAAGATTTTAAAAAAATGATTCAACTTTGCATTAAAAAAGGGAACCAGAAGGAAAAGATAACTCATTTAATTGAAGAGCAGAGTTCAGAACTTACACCAATGGTCTTACGGAAATTTCTAGGATCTTCAGGAACCTCAAAGGGGTATGCTCCTACTAACATCACGTATAATGTCACACCACAGGACCAAACATCTGCAATCTACAACCAGTAGACGATCAAATTACCCAGCAAATACAAATGGAAAGAATCACTACACATTTTTATTGACTGATGATTTTTTTACTTTTTCTTTCTGAAGATTGATAGAGGAATTTAACTAGCTAGCTAACCGAATTAACATATACTAGTCAGATGCATGGAAATATGAGATACAGGGTTCTCTACAGCAACTGTTACAAGTATATATATATTAGGTATCATAACAGCATAACTGCAACAAGCACAAACTTATGCTCCTTAAGTAAAAAGAAATATCCGGATTGACTATATGTATGACATTTGATATTAGCAAACCAGAAAACTTGTACCTTTCCATCATATTCCTTTCGCGATAGGACTTCCGGGGCAATATAAGCTGGTGTTCCAACAGTTGATTTTGGTTGTGAATGCAACACAGCAGACTGTATAACAAAAAGAATTAAAGAATTATTGAACATTAATAAAAAATGAGAATAAGGAATAGTATAGAATACATCAATGATGTTATAACAGATGGGGACTTATTTCAAATCTCAAAATTAACCTTGGAGTAACCAAAGTCACATATTTTAAGACGTGGTGCTGGACTTCCATCCAGGAGTGTGTTTTCTAGTTTCAGATCTCGGTGACAAATTTGCTGCAGCAGAAGTAAATGAGGTAAGAAATTGACCGTCACGACACAGAATCCGAAAAGTTATTTACGTAACGTACCATGGAATGACAGTAGCTGACTCCTGATATTAGCTGCTGGAAGAAAAATCTTGCCTGCCAACAAACAAATGTTATAAGTAAACATTCCCTCAGATGATTCCATGCAAATTTAAAGGAGGAAAATTAGCTCAACACGTTGAATAAGGATATAAGCTAACCTCATCTTCACTAAATCGACCTGCACTGCATATTCTCTCAAAGAGTTCGCCAGCAGCATACTCCATGACAATTGCTAAATGTGTTGGAGTCAACAAAACCTGCAGAGAAATGTGATCTCTTACAAAATGCAGCTCTTAAGCTAATTGTAGAGAGCCTTATTTTAACTCTGTAGCAAGTTTTGATTTCTTAGTTAAATCATTTTCATAATGTAGGAACAAAGTTCACATTTCTCCTATATAATTGGCCTAATAAAAAAACTAGGAGGCCAGGAACATGCATGAAAAGAACGGAACAAGCCTATAAGCAACATTTGGAAAACATGCAGTTTAGTATAAATCTAAGCAATCACTTATAGTGATTCATGAGCAAACTGAAGAACTCATTGATGATTCCCTATAATTGCGAGCCTATATATTTACTTCGAATTTTTAGCTCTAATTGTATCCACAGATATAAGTCAGTTTTGAGTGGAGTGGCAAGTCAGAGAGCAACATATTCACAACATTGGTCAACAAGTATTAGCTGGCGAAATCCGCTGCCAGTATGCATAGGGCAGAGAACTTCAAATACTCGGTGCAGAACACTCAGTTTCAAACTGCTACTTTGTTGAAGTGGCAAACCGAATCAAGAAACTTGAAATACTCTTCTAAATGTTCAATAGCCAATTGTTTAATGTTTTAAACCTGAAATTCCAACCAAATTGCTACTAATATTTAATAAAATCAATTTCTCACCTCTTTAAACCTGATTATGTTTGGATGTCTTAAAGATCGGTGGTTAATGATTTCCCTCTGAACATTTTCATCATATCTGAAACCCAAAAACAGAAATCATGTGTACGTTAATATCTACTTTGAAAGTGAGATTCATATGCTAGAAAATGAAATTCATAACCTAAAATGCAACACATTGTTTCTCACATAGAAAAACCAACGACTTAGGATAGGTAAAATGTAAATAAAATTCAGAAACTGATCACAAACATCACGTCCAATGCTGAAAACTGTGAAAGAAAGACAGTATCCCTTTGTATGGTAGCAGCAGAAAGGAAGATTATAACATCACAAATTATGTGAAGAAGAATATGAAATATCAATGGACTTGGAGCCAGACATTCACCAGATGAACCCTTGTAACTTTAATTTCCTTTAGATGACAATCATAACTAATCTTATACAGATTCATGAATTAATCACTTAATGTTTGCTTAAAACTACTTGTCTGAACCTAGGGCTTAGCTCCGTTGGTTCATGCAATCATCTTTAATCCAACATGTTTGGGGTTCAAATCCTAACATCCGCAACCATTCCTCTATTCTCAAGTTGAGGCCTCCTTTATACAAAAATAAACTACTTGTCTCGACCTGATTTTTCTTTTTTTTTTTTTTTTTTTTACCAATACCAAGCTACATCTCTTAAACTGATATTAAAACTGCAGAATTTTGCTTTTAGATGCAAGAATTACTAATTAATAGAAGTAAATCATACATTGTAATACAAGCAAATAGTCACCTTGCAACAAGAAGAGCAAATCCGCATTCTACAGGCATTGTACAATGGAGAATATCTAACTAAATGAAACACAAACGCTTTCCCATATTCAAAACCATTAAGTTAGATAAGTCTGTCAGTTTAGGTAAAACTTGGATATGATCCACAACAACAATGATAATAGTATGATCGAACCCTAAAATTGTTAATCACAAAAATTCAACCGGAACAGTCCAAGAGCCTCTCCATTTTCGGCAAAATGTAAATGATAAAAATCAATTTGCAATTGCAGACAAACAAGAAGATTACCTTCTTTCCTCTTTCAATATATTTGACTGCAAGAAGCTCCTTTGTCTTTTTATCTTTAACCAGCCTTGCCACTCCAAAATTCCCTGACCCAAGCTCCTTCAATGGCTCATACCTCTCCTCCATCACGCCAAAAAAAGAAACAGGAAAATAAAAACTCTCAAAGAGAGATAGTCTATAACAAAGGGTATGAAAAGAAGAAGAGCAAGACCAAGAAAATATGATATTTCCAAAAGAAATACTAAAAATTTTGTAGCGAAAGACTGCTTGAAAGCAAGAAAACTACCTAACCAACTGTTTCTTCTTCAAGTCCTTAACCAGCTAACGCTTTATAAGTTTACAAAGTCAAGCCATGTTGATGAATTGTACACTTCTAATTTACTTCATCAACCAATAAGATTCAACTGTTTTTTTTTTTTTTAAATAACAAAAACGGAAAGAACATTAACTCAAAAATTCCAAAAGCCAATGGAATTGGAAGCAGTCTGAATCTAAGGGGATTTGAAAGACACGTGTTGAATTGAAGGGTCATCTTAATTTTTCTAAGTGTCGGATAATGGAGACAAACTCATTGACAACACACACAAAAAAAAAAACTGTCTAAGGTAATCTGACACGCGGCGTAGGTTAAGTCGAAGTATAAAAAAAGTATATATTAATGGCTAACGTGCGCCTTGTGGGTCCCATATAAACAAGTATTGTAATTTGTAAGTTTGTAACTGTTACGTACGTAGGGTTGCAATGTACTTAGACTACCTAAACTAATGTAAAAGTTTGTAAGAACAAAACAGGAATATTTATCCAATTATGGATGCCTCCTAAACTGCCCGCGATTCACGTCCAGGGATATGTCGGTTTACGCGCCCTTGATTTCATCAGTGTCACGCTCTACTAATTTTTTCAAACACCTTTCATGTTGTTGATTGATAAAAATAGGTAGGTCGGTTTAACGAGTATTTATAAATATTAGATAAGAACTATTTTAATTATTATTTAAAAAAAACATATTTGATATATTATTTTTATTAAATTTACAAAAATAATATATTAATTTTTTTAATAAATATTATCTTAATCAATATTACTATTAAAATTTTCCAAATATATATTATAAATAAAGGCTTCTTTTGGAAGCAAACGAAGTGTCGTTCCGACTCGATTGAGGTACTTTTTAATTCTAATCGGGATGCAATCACTGTTTGGGTGTCAAGGCACCAGCACGGTGAGCATGGCTTCACCGTGCCGGTGCCTTGGTTATCAACTGGCTTGAAGCTCCAATGGATAACAATGCCCTCCTAAGGGGGGCATTGGACAACTTTGTCCTTTATTATTATTATTTTTTATAATTGAATTTTTATTTATTTATTATAATTTTTTATTTAAAGATGAAAATAATTTTTAATTTAATATAATTAATAAATTTTATTATTATATAATAAGCATATATTTTTTTATTATTATTAATATGATTATTAAAAATAAGTAATTACATAAATAAAAAATATTATTTTTTAAATGTATATTTTTGTTATATAAATATGATTTTAATTATTATAAACAACATAAATATATTTTTTATTATTTAATATAAATATAATTTTGGTATTTTATAATTATTTATTATATATACACATTTTAATTTAATGTCTTTAATGGTCATTTTTTCTTCTCACTATAATTCATCTTACTCCCACCGCTGCTTCTAAATTCAAACACATATCTCACCATTGATTTTAATCTCACCGTTATAGTACTCAATCTCACCGATATAGTAACTAATTTCACCTCCACTGTTATTTTTAATCTCATCTGAGTAAATCTCACTACCCATCATAATAAACCCAATGTATATTAAAATTTTACCTGGTCATGCGCCGAGTTTGCAACTGTGAAAAGCAAGTATCTAGTAGAAAGATGGGAACATGCTACTGGTTATTTGTTCTAAATGGGCCAGCCTTAGAATTTAGGGTCCGACGCTTTGTTAGGCTTTGTTTAGCATTGCTTCTGACACAATTTTTAAGGTCAAAAGCTGTTTTTCACCGTAAACGCAATACTAAATAGATAAAAAAATTGGCTTCTGCTGTTGAAATCATGGTTTGAAAAGCCAAACCAAAAAGTCAAAAAATATAACTTTTGAGCTTTAAAAGTTGGCTTTTGGATAAAATGACTTTATTATCCTCACATCTCTACACTTTTATTATTTTAAACATATCTTTTTTTGACATTTCAATTTCCTACAACACTTTTTCACAGCAATGCTAAATACTTAAAAGTTTTTAAACCACACTTTTTTACCACACTTTATAAACACACTTTTTCTGACTCGAGCTTTTTTCAACCCAAATTTTTTCCAACAGCAATGCTAAACTAGCCCTTAGTCGGTTTGCAACTTTCAAAAAATCTTCTCTATATTGTTTTTGCAGATGATCATCCAACGGTTCTGATGAGACCATGTGGGAGCGAGGGTTAAGTTTGAGTTTCGTGCTCAAAGACTCTTTACCTCTAAAATCTCTAATCCTTGCTAATAAAACATTTCTTTCTTTTTTTTTTTTTTACATTATTAATATAAGCAACTTTTTTGTTGAAGTCGAATCTCCAATACATATAACCGTGTTATTTTATTTTACTTCCTTCTTTCCACTATAGGTGGGATATCATAAAATCCATCAAAAAAAAAAAAAAAAATTGAGGTTAGTGTGGTACGTATTGTATCTATACTGGTTACATCGATTTTAAAATAAATCAAAACGATATTAGTATTATGTCATTTTGTATTTTGTATCAATCTGTATCAATTGTATCAGTCGGCATGTATCAGTTTGTATCGATTGATATAAAATTTTAATTTTTTTATTTTTTTTTTTAAATCAATATATTTGATTTTTTAAATCAATTTTTAATTTTTTTCTGTCTTGATCATTTTATTTTTTTCATAATTATATTTAAAAATAAAATATATTCATTAAATTAAGCTATTAAACCTAATTAATAACAATTTTTTATATTTTTTCAATATTTAATATTTTTTTATTTTATGTTTAAAATATTAAATTAAATATTAATAGTTTTATATTTTATATTTGCATATAAACATATATGTAACGAAGGTATATTTGCATGTGTATATAATATATATTTTATTAAGTAACTTGAAAAAATATCAATAAACTCGAAATGGTAAGTCGAAACACACCAATATCGATACGTATTAGTATCAAAATAAAAACGGTACACCCACCGATACAGTATTGACTATCTTGAGTTATACTCCTCCATTTTGTTTATAAGAATTTGTTCATATATACTATATACAAAATTTCTTATTAAGGTGTGAATTCAGTTAGAGAATTGATAAAAAAAAAGTTTAATTATAAAATAAAAATAAAAATAAAATATTATTAAAAAAATAGAGAAAAAAAATTACTTTGCCTTTTTTTTCATTTAAAAAATCAATCTAGGTAATTAAATAATTTCTTATTTCTTTCACATACTTTTTTTTTTATCACCCATAAAGTAGATGTGGCATAATCTAGTATTTTAAAACATATTTTATTGCTTTGGCATTTCATAAGTAAGAAAAAGATGCAAACAAAAAGGAAAAAAGATTATAAATTCTATTTAACAAAACTCAGCAATCTAATGGGCTAGGCCCATGCTATAGTAACCCAATTAGATTTTGGGCTACAACTACAAGCCGTTTTGACAATTAAGATTTTCATAACATTGATGAGGTGACTGGGTCCACGACCTCACCTTTCCTGCCACGTCTCCGTCGTTTTAGGTACTCGAGTTCATGAATTGTAGTAAAATCGTTTTAACTCTTTAATCTTAACTAATGTTGGTGAATGGTGACGCAGAAAGATGATTACGAGGTTTTAAAATTGAAAAGTTATATTTTTTTAATTTTTTGGTTTGGTTTCTTAAATCATCATTTCAATAGTAAAAATTAATTTTTTTATCTGTTTAACATTATATTTACAGTAAAAAATAATTTTTGAATTCAAAAATTATATCAGAAGCAATATTAAACAATCCTCAACTCTCTGTTTTATGCTGCTGCTAGGTTGCTTGTCCTAAACAGTTGAAATCAGATTTTCATGACGATGCATCCTAACGTTCCTTTTTGAGTAAATAATCTGGTCAAAAGCTTGTTATTGTGGCTTGACAAATCTCCAAAGAGACTAATTGCCATTATATCATCTTTAATTAATCTAGAAAAGAGCTTCAATATGCTGATGTTGACGCTGCATGCACTCAATATTCTAACGAATCAGAATCAAAGGACAGGTTGCATATAATTGATGCAATATGCTAATATGTGCCAAACTTTCATGGGTTTGGCTTGAATCATTGCAGATGATACGAGCTCAAATTTTAAGTGATTTTTATCTTGTATGTTTAAATATGTGTCAAATACGAATATTTTAAAAATAAAAAATTTAAATAACATAGTATGTGGATATACAAGACCAAATTATCTTCAAGACTAGCTCAGCTCACATGGGAGAAGGAGAGAGAAACTTTTGGGGTTAGTCTTTACTTATCTTTATTTATACACTCTTTACCTTTTATGGGAGAGAAATAGTGTTGATCAATGGATCAAAATAATGTCCAAAGCCTAAGCACCCTAATCTTTGGAATCATTTTCATTCTAAAAGGTGAAAACAGAAAAAGGATCAAAAGATGTTTGGATTTGACTGTTCGAAAATAAGAATGGATATCAATATATCATCTGGTGTATAAATATGAAATACGTAAGTTGTTATAAGTAGATACACAATACATAATTTATGTACACAATTGATATCATGTTTGAATGAGAAATTAATCTCTAAGTACCCACTTGAAGAGGAAGAAAGTTGGTTGATGTTATTGATTGGTGTGGAATCCCACATAAGATGAACAAAGGCTTAAGATTGTATTATTTATAAGCATTGTTTCCAACAGGGTTTGGGCCCCAATAGGCACTCATGTTTTGTGGTGGGTGAGAACTTACACAAACTAGGTTGGACCACACACGCGTGCCGTCGAATCGAGTTGGGTCAGGTTTGGGTCAATAATTAACTTTTTACTGCCCAACCGACATGTTTTTCTATCCAAACCGAACCGACACAACCCATCCTAGATGACTGTTCGGTCCAACCAAATCAGTGTTGCCAACCAAGGCCAAGGGACTGTCTGAGACATGTCTGTTCGAACCAGACCGAATCGTTTGGTTATTTTTCTAATGACATAACTTTTATCCGAACGATTTTTCCAACAGTTGTGTCTTGTTCGAACAGGTTTCTTCTTTTCTCTAAAAACCTGAGCAATGCTTGTCTTTTTTTAAAAAAAAATACTGAAAATTAGTCTCAGTTTTATTATTCTACTCTTGTTTTTTCTTGTGTCTTCTATGAGAGAGACCGACATTTTTCTGGTTTGCCGTGTTGCTAAGAGTGTGCTTTTGACTGCAACGTAATCGAGGAGGCATGAGAGACGAATTGCAACATACTGTAAGCACCTGTGAGACAGACAATAATCGTCTTAAGGTCAGAGGTCCAACTTTGACTCGATTATCTTTTTTTGTATTCGGATAAACTTGTAAGTGTTGTCTATTTTCATTCTGAAATTTACGTAATTTATATGTTGTTTTACCAAAATTTCAGATAAATAATTTGTTCTTTATTTTATATATATATATATATATTTATGCGGTAATGAAATAAATTCTCATGACTGTGGTATGAGATTGCCAACTAATAATGCCAAATATGCACCATACCTCTTTGTTTTCGAAAATAAAACAAGACAATGCCCCCCGAAGACGAGCCTTCCTCTGACTCAGCTGCAATGCTACATTAACCATGAATCATTAATCTTTTATATATCTTGTAGGACGACCAGTATTTATGAATCATTCTTTTGGAAACATCAGACCAGATGAAAACTGAAACAACTTAAAATTAAACAAAACCACCTACCAAAGTACCAACTGTCCTACTCTGAGTACTCTACCATTTTCTTGTATTCTAACTTTTAAGATGGTGTCCTAGAGACCCAGATGTTCCAAGAGAAAAAAATAAAAATAAATTAATAGTACCAAGTAAAGTTGGTGCTATTGGTGCTCATGGTTAGGCCGGATTTGGATCTAATTTGGATCGGGTTTAGATAGGGTATTAACATCCAAATTTGTTTCATTCAGAAATATGTGTTTTAATTCTATCCAAATCCGTTTATATTTGTAAATGGATAGTCAAAATCCGTTTAGGCCCGCCCATTTTTTTCTTAAAAAAAATTTAAACAAATATTTTTTTATTATTTAATTTTTATTAATTTTAGCTTTTTTTTTTATTAAGTTCTAAAACATGGATAACTTAGCATATTTTTAAATGTTTACATTATAATATTATATATTTATTTTTTATATGATATAAATTACATAATATATTATATAAATGAAAAACGGATTGGGCTAGGCTCGGGCTCGGGCCTTAATTGTTGGAGTCAAGATTCAACCCATTTTTTAAATGGGTCTCATTTTTTTGTCCAAACTCATATTTCGAACCTAATAATTTTATCCAAATCCTTCAAAATATGAACAAACTTTCGAACTTAAATAGATAATCCGACCTTTAAACAGGTCTAATTAGTGCTGAAATCACTCGAAACATACTCGGCACGTGACAACTGTTTGGTTTTATAATGCATTGCAGGGGTCAGGGTGGAGAATATCAAAGGACCACACTTAGCTAATAGTCCGTCATTCCATCTTAGAATGACAGACAAATTGTAGCCACTAGTTTTTAGGAGGAAACCAAATTTTTTTTTTTTAGTTGAAGCTAAAGTTTTTTATAAAATATAAATTACTTTAATTAAGAGAAAAAATACTATATACATATATTTTATCTAGATATGATAATTCGTGTATTTATATCGTATTCGTGTATTTTGTCATGTCATAATCGTGTTTAAGGTATTTTATATTTATATAAATTTTGATATGTTAATAATTCATATTATATAGATTTTGAGACATTCGTATATTCGTGTCGTGTTCGTGTTATTTTTTCGTATCGTGTTTTTAGTTTTTTTTTCCTTGTCGTGTTTAATATTACTAAGTCTAATTTTATCTAAAAAAATTTTAAAAATTATACTATCACATGAATTCTAAAAATATATCATATTAAAAAATTAATCGTAAAATATTTTATATAATTAGATAAAAAAAATTAATCAATTTTAATTACAAAATTTAATGACTGTGTTGTGTCCTTGATTTCTTTGAAAAATCACGGACCGTGAGCATATGGTTTTCCAATATCAAATATCAAATACACAGTCTCTGGCTAGCTTAGCTACTTGCTCAAATAGCTAGCTGGTCCCCAATATTCCCAGTTCATCAGATTCTCTTTCAGTTTTAGATTTCATTCAGTTTTTTTTCTTTTCTTTTCTTTTTGCGTATAATTAAGGATCCAAAATTAACAAATTGTATATAATTAATGGATTATGATTTTATAAGTGAGGGTTATTCTTTTTTATCGAAGCGCCTTTTAATAAAGAATAAAATTATGAGGGTGATTTCGATTTTAAAGTATGATAATATTTTATAATGATAACAATTTAATAATTCTTGCATTAATAATTTATTTTACTCATTTTTATAATTAAATTTTTTATAAGACGATAAGATAAGAGATGCTTTTCAAATTTTGAATCTAATATTATTAATTTCACAAATTTGAGTAAAATGATAAACATGCAAATTTTATTTTATTTTGAATGCAATACTATTTCTCAATAACAAAATGAAAATTTTAAATACTTGGACTTGAATTTATCTATCAATCTTTTATAATACTATAATAGTAAATATCTATTATTGAATTATTAATGGCTTGAGAAGTGCTGGGAGTGGGACAGTCTAATACTTGATATTTGGAAATTAATTAAGATTTGCAATAAGATTATGTTTAACTATGTTAATAAAAATTTAAATAAAATTGCTCATAAACTTGATAGAATTGATTGTAATGTTGATTTTTTTAAAAAATTGGTTACATTTTTGTCGGATTCTCTTGGTAATCTTGGTTAAGGTTTTATAAAAAAGTACTGATTCTATAAAAATAAAAACTAAATTTTAAAAGATTTTTAAAAAAAAAAAATTATAACAAAAAATATCTTTAACGTAAAACAAGTTGATCACACGCCACGTGTAATCAGACACTTGAAAGAATACTATAGAAGCAATCACACCGAATCCATGCCCCCACTCTTTAAAAGCAAAGCAAAGCTACCCCGCCTATTTATCGGCCATCTCGCCGGAGCCTAAAAATTTTCTCCCGATTTTAACCTTTTCTCTCTCTAAAATTTCCCCTCCAGGCCTCCACCAGCCTTTCTCTCTCTCTCCCAACCCTGTTTCTTTCTCCATTTAGTAAAATAATTGAAAACCCAATAAAATCCAGAGAGAGAAAAAATACAAAAAACAAAAATAAAAATGGGTTAGCTTAAGCGCTTAGCTCCATCTCTCTGAAATAAAAAAAAAAAAAATTAAATTTAAAATTAAAATTAAAAGAAAAAGAAAAATTAAAACCGAAACAACAAGAGAAAACCCTAGATTTTGGGGGACCTAGGGTCATTTGCGTCATTTCATGAAAACAGAAGCAATTAATATCATCGACAAATAAGGAGGAGGAGGAGGAGAAGAGATAAAAAGAGAAGATGTACAGAGGAGAGAGAGCGGCCGGTGGCTCCAAGGGAGAGGTGGGGTCGTTGGATCGGAAGCGGATGAACGAGACGCTTGATAAGCAATTGGAGCGATCGTCGCCGTCCACTTTGAGAGCGATCAACGGCAAGGATAAGTCCTCACACTCCCTCCTCATGGGGAAGCATCCACTTGATCATCATTGCGACTCTCGCTCCGTTTCTCTACCCAAAGCAAAGGCCTCCGAAGGTATATACATAACCACATCTCGCTCTTCCAATAATTAAATTAGATGTTATTTACCAACCAAAAAAAATGGATTTTTTTTCTTGTTTCATATGAGAAAATATGAGAAATTGAGTTTTTTTTTTGTTATTATCTTTGTTTACACCTGACCATTTGGAAATTTTACTTTTTTTTTTTCCCATTATTTGAGTATATTTGATTTCTAATGAAATTAAGTATGCCAAAAGGTTTTGAAATTTATGTAATTGAAGCTGGATATAAATGAAATTGAGGATTCATATTGTTATTAATATTAATGTCGTTGAAAAACAAATTAGTAATACAAATATTTTGATGCCTTCATTTGAGAGGGAGTAATAAAAGATAAGAAAGCTCAAGGGTTTCTGTTAACATGCCCACAATGACACAACTTTCATCTAGATGTGCTTCTCTATCTCTAAAGTGGGAAAAGAGATATACTTTGTTACACCAACGTTCTTAATTTAGATTCTCACAGTTTGGTGTGATGAGATGATATGTATATTGGCCAAACCCTGTATTTGTATGAATAAGGTTTGCTCAATACTTGTGTTTATACCTTCGGCATTGAAACTAAGTTGGTTTTAGCTTTTTCTGTTTTTCCCCTTTTGGAAGCGGTGTTCAATTTTCAAAATAACAAATACATATATGTTTTATAAACCTCCACATATTCAGTTTTGTAAGATTAGACTGTTATTTATTCATGATTATGCATCCAGTGGATTTCTTTTGATTGCAAAAGTATTGCAAAAGTTATGGTGTTTAAAAAGATGCTGTTTTTGCCATTTCCTTTACGTTTTTAACTGCACTATCTTGTTTCTTTTTGTGAGCCATGTTTTCAAAGTGAGGGTTGTTACCTTTTGGTGTTTGGTAACATTGCTTTCCTATTTCACTTGTTATGGATATATGCTAATGCAAATTTTGATTGCATTGACTGCAGATGAATCTGAAACAGACAGTGAAGGGTCAGATGTTAGTGGTTCTGATGGGGATGACACATCTTGGATCTCATGGTTTTGCAACCTACGTGGAAATGAATTCTTTTGTGAAGTCGATGATGACTACATACAAGATGACTTTAACCTTTGTGGGCTAAGCAGCCAAGTTCCTTATTATGATTATGCACTTGATTTGATTTTGGATGTTGAATCTTCCCACGGTAAGCTTACGGTTTGTTTCTTCTCATGTCAAATTGGTACTTCTTGTTCTTGTTGAGGTCTTTCTGTGCCATTCTGTTAGTAGTTTTTGAGACTTGAGAGTGTTAACATTAGTCTTGTTTATGTTCTTTGAAGCCGCTAGTTTCATGATACGGTTTTATTCTAACTGCACTTTAATCAAATACAGAATTTTTTTAAAATTTTTCTGTATTTGATGTTCTTGATGACACTTTAATTTAAGTGGAACTTATTATTTGTGTCATCTAGCAACATGGCAAGTGTATATGTTTTTATTTTCTTGCAATGAGTAATTTATGTTGGGCTGAAATTGATAGGAGATATGTTTACAGAGGAGCAAAATGAATTAGTTGAATCTGCAGCAGAGATGCTTTATGGTCTGATTCATGCCCGATACATATTGACAAGCAAAGGAATGGCTGCTATGGTAAGATGTTCGCCATGATATTCAATGTGATAGTTTCATGTTTTCATATATATGTAAATTGGGCAACTGATTACAACAGTATTTTTTAAACTTTTACAGCTAGACAAGTACAAGAACTATGATTTTGGAAGATGCCCTAGAGTTTACTGCTGTGGACAACCTTGTCTTCCAGTTGGTCAATCAGATATCCCTCGTTCAAGCACTGTAAAAGTATTCTGCCCTAGATGTGAAGATATCTACTACCCTCGGTCCAAGTATCAAGGCAGTATCCTTTTTGCCATTGAACTTGTTTGCTACTTCTTGTTGCATGCATTGTCTGTGGAGATCACATGCATGTCATGAATAGGCTTTCCTTTCTGCCACTTCTATGCATTTATGATATCCATCTATCATTTTGGACATTTCCTTATTGTTCCTGCATTGGGGTCTTAAGTTTCTTCACTCAGCATCTTGCAAACTTCCTTGGAGTAACTTGTTTTGTGGCCAGAGAACACAAAAAGCTTTTACCAGCTATTTGGAAGGATAATTTAAGATTTCATTTTTTTATTAAAAAAATGATAACTAGATAAAACTTAATAGTTTATTAAAAGAAAAAGTTTGGATACCAAAATTGCTGTCTGAGATATTGTAGTAAAGCTCAAGGATATGTTTCATGTCAAAGTACCTGTAAGATAGAGAGTGTGTGTGGTCCTTGGAGTTGGAGAACAATTTTATTAATATTATTGAAAGGACCCAGTATGATGATCATAACTTCATAAGGATAGAGAATCTATTGGAACAAATTCAGTCTTCAATAAATATGAGGTGACTATCAGCCGATACATCATAGTATAGGTCACATGAAGGTCCTGATATATTGTCATATGATCAATGTTTATATTTCCAACACTTCTTCTGCCTTGGTATGTTTTGCTTTTGAGTATGTAATGAGTTACCTTCATTCTATCTATAGACATTGATGGAGCCTATTTTGGGACCACATTTCCAAACCTGTTCCTGATGACGTACGGACACCTGAAGCCACAAAAGGCATCTCAAAGCTATGTTCCAAGAGTATTTGGGTACAAGATCCACAAGCCATAATTACTGGAATTAAAAGCTCCCTTTAGGGCAATAGTTCTCATGAGTTTGTAATTGCCTCTAGCTTCTTTTTGGAAGTAATGCTTTTGAAAGATCAGGTATAGTTGGGGTAGTCTTTCAAGTAATCATGTTTTAGGTCCTTTTTATATGTTCTAAAAGAATTACCATAAAGCATATTTGCAAGCAGCAAGTATTAATTTTCAATTTAGCAGCCTTTCCTGTGGGTTTCTTCATCCGAATTCTTTCTTGGTAGAGTAACTATTAAATTGCCTTATAGCCTATACCCTCCATTGTACTTTACTGATTATTATTTCATCAGTGTTTGCTCTGTGTATTGCCTTGTACTCACAGTATATTATATGTTATTACTTATCAGCATTCAGCCATTCACTTAGTGGATCAATTTTCCTATATATATTCTATCAGAATGCTTCTTTTTGTAACAATTTGCTCGCTTTTGTAGCTCTTACCTATGTTGTTTCGATTTAATATTCGTGGCTGACGCATATTCGGATATGGATATGGGATATGATCTTTCAAGGATTTTTCAAATACATGAAAAAACTTTTAAAAAATTAAACATATGTGTCGGACACATATTCATAATGTCATACATTCGTATTTGACATTTTTATACATTTTCATACGAGTCCGAGTAATATAAGTTCTTACATTTGTTACACATACAAGCGATAGAAAGAGATATTAGGCGTGGGATACTGGAACAGATCAATGCGGCCCATGGACTCTAAGTTCTAACAGCAGCATTTGAAACCCCCAACTTTCAAGTGATTTAACTTCCGAAGCGTATTTTGGTTTATTCTGAAAAAATAGGGTAACTACTTCTGCCATAAAGTAACATAAACTGGGCAAATTCAAAAGCTTTAGCTTAAACTGGGCCTTGAGGATGATGATTGCATAGAATGATCATTGCTCTAGAAGTTTACCATCGATTTAGTGATGACGGTGGATAGACTTGATATATTCATATTTTGTTCATATATTTTTGTGTTATAATCGTTTTTAAGATATTATATATTTTATATAAATTTTGATACGTTAATAATTCGTGTTATATAGATTTTGACACGTTTATATATTCGTATTATTTTTTTCGTATTTTATTTTATATCATATTTAAAAAAAAAAAAAATTTGTATCGTGTCGAAAGTTTTCCGTTCTAATGATGGATAGAACCATAATCCCAAAGTTCCAAATCAATAATAAGACTGTGGAGTGAAGTCTTGAGCTCTTGCACGAACACAATTAAATTAGTCCGTTTCATATTCAGTTGGGCTTTCATTTATAACAGTGGAAAGGCTAAGCAAGTGCCTTGTAAATGTACAACGTAATCCCCTAGTAAAAGATCCAATAAGACAAAAAGTAAAGAAAGGTCAGTCGTCAGCAATTCTTTTCGAATAAAAGAGGCCCACTTTTACTCAATGTTTGAGCAATGATCTTGATTTGGCATTAACTCGGCTGATTTAGATATGTTTTTTTTTTTCTTTGCCCCAAAGGACATGATTAAAGCAATTATTGTATATGTGGAAATTGCTGTCCTAAGAGGCACATATGCTTTGGCAAAGGACTGCAAGAAATGAAAAAGCTAAGCCAATATGTCATTGCCTTCGCGCACGCACAAAAAGAGTGAAGCCTCGGTAAAGGCATGTAGGCCAAAAGTGCAAAAGCAATTGAATGATTACTTTTTCTAAAGGGTGTTGGATTTTTATTACCTTCTCTTATTTTATTTCATCTCACATATATTTTTTTAAATAAACAAAAAATAATTAAGATTTTTTTTTTTTTTTTACATATAATTAAACCAAAGACGTTTTCAGGCTTTGCCTAAATTTGATTGTTTTTCGAAACAATCTTAAAAGGGTTACTTTTCCATATGAATCTTTAATGTATTCATGATTTTACTCTCCAAATATCTCCACGATACTGTGTTTTGGAGTGCCATAAATTAGGTATTCAAGCCACTCTTCATTCTCAGATGACTTATGTGTCATGTCACTAATTACTGTATCAGCTAGATTTCTAACAAAAGAGAAATCAATAATGCTAAGATAAACTAAAGTCATAAACCTATATGTTTGGATTGAGATAGAGAGAAGGAAAAAAATGATAAATCTTTCTCTTAATTTTTTTATTTGGATTAAAAAAAAATTAATAAAAGAAAGTGATGGAAGTTGAGCACCTCTCACTTTCTCTCAAAATACTCATTTTTTAAAACTCCAAATCTGTAAAAAAGAAAGAGAAAGAAAAGTAAAAAAAAAAATTTAATATAAAATATCCCTTTTATCCATTTTACATTGATCAAATTATAAATAATATTTTTAAATTTATATATTTCACGTAATTGACATTAAAAATTATAATAAATTATAATTATTTTGTTTTTTTTATATATTACATTCATATTTTTTAATGTAATATATTTTTTTATTTTTTATTATTTAATTTATAATATTTCTATTATTATTTTAATTTTAAAAAATAATATAATTAAAAATGTATATTATAATTTTTTTTCACACTTTAATCAAACAATGGTTGTTAACATTTTTTTTTTATTTTACATATTTTAATTATCCAAATAGAGCTAATAGCACCAATGGTCATCAAACTATAGGACATAATTTATATTGGTCCCTAAATTTCAAAAGGTATCAAATTGGTCCTTACTTACAAGTATCATAACAAATTGGTCCCTTCCGTTAGCTTTTCTGTTACCTTTGATGTAGCAATCAGCTTAATGACACGTGTCATCAGTTGATTTCACCACATTTTTTTTTCTTTTCATTTTTTTTCTTTGATATTTTTTAATAAATAAATGTAAATAAATATTTTTTATAAAATTAATGTAAATAAATATTTATATTTTATAAATTATTTAATTATTAAAAAATTAATTTAAATTATTATTTATCTTTTGTATTTATTTATAAAGAATAATAAAGAAAATGAAAACATTAATAAATACAAAAGATAAATAATAATTTAAATTAATTTCTTAATAATTAAATAATTAATAAAATATAAATATTTATTTACATTAATTTTATAAAAATATTTTTTCTTTTTCTTTTACTTTTTCTTTTTCTTTTACTTTTACTTTTACTTTTTCTTCTTTCTTCTTTCTTTATTTTTTAATTTAGTAAAAATTAAATAATTTATAATTATAAAATATAAAATATTTATTTACATTCATTTATTAAAAATATATATTTTACTTTTTTATTTTCCTTTTCCTTTTCTTTTTTTCTTTTTTCTTTCCTTTTTTTCCACTTTTCTTATAAAATTAATGTAAATAAAATATTTTATATTTTAAAAATTAATTTAAATTGTAGTATGAATTATTATTTATTTTTATTTATATTTATTTACAAACAAGAGAAAAAAGGAAAAGATAAGAAAGGAAAAAATAAAAAACTTATAAATATAAAATAAATATTTTATATTTATAAATTATTTAATTTTTAGAAAGTTAATTTAATTTAAAATATAATATAATATACTTATATATATATATATTTTGTATTTGTTTATAAAGAAGAGAAAAAAGAAGAAAGGGAAGAAAAAAAATATTTTTATAAAATTAATGTAAATAAATAGTTTTATATATTTTCAATTATTTGATTATTACAATATTAATTTAAATTATAATGTAAATTATTATTTAGTTTTTAATATTTATTTATAAAGAATAGAAAAGCAACAACAAAAAAAAGGAAGAAAAAAAATTAAAAAATATTTTTTATAAAATTAAAGTAAATAAATATTTCATACTTTTTAAATTAATTATATTTTTTAAAAAATTATTTTAATTTATAAAATGATTTTTTTTTTTTGTATTTATTTATAAAAAGAAATCAAAGAAAAAATAATAAAGAAATAAAGAAAAAAATGAAGAGGTAAGTTGGAGCAATCAGCTGATAACACGTGTCACTAAGCTGATTACTACTGAAAAAGTAACGAAAAAATTAACGGAATGGATCAGTTTGTTATAATACTTATAATCGATGATCAATTTGATACGTTTTGAAATTTAAGAATCAATATAAAATATGCCTTATAATATGAAAATCATTGGTGCTATTAACTCATCCAAATAAGATAAAACTTTATTATTTTTTTTCTTTAAAAATCATTCCATTTCATTTCGTTCTATTTTTATTTTTTTATTAATATTTATTCAAATATAACGTAAAAGAAAGAAAAAAAAAAACCGAATTTTCTTCCTAAGTGTATCTTACATTCTTCTTCTGTTTTTTTTTTTTTTTTTTTCCTTTGGAGGTAGCTCCTTCTCATGGAAGGAGTTTGACGGATGCAAACAAAAGAAAACCTATTACTAGGACAAGTCCACCAACGCAAAACGTCAAAGAGGGCTATTCTTTTAAGATAGCTTTGAGAAAAAGTTGACATAAAGCAAACGAAAGTAAGAAAACACTGACAACATTTTTATAATAATCGATACGCGTAACTTGGAGATAGGTTCATGTTTGGGTCACTGCTGGTTCGAAGGATTTTCGTAGTGAACAGAATTTTTTACCCAGTGATCTTCACAACTTCACAACCATCCAAAAGTTGTTAAAAAAAAAAACTTACCAGCAGTTACTGGTACTTTCGGTCACATATAATTTTGGTGAGAAATTAAACACTAGTGCTACTTTCTTTCGTTATAAAGAAAATAACCTTCCAAAATGACTTGGGTTTGCATAGCATAGAAAATCTTAGGGAGATAGATTTTGCTGAGAATTTTCAACATTTTCTAATTACTGATTAAACAGAATACTAAATTGTGTGCAACTGGAACCTCCCAAAATCTGAAAAAACTTTCCATGAATCAAAATGTAAAAAGAAGATAGACGGACGATTTTTGGAATGATGATCAATAATCATAATTTATCATTTATGGGGCTACTGATTATGAAAAATAAACTCTGGGTTCTTGTTCTTTATCCTTAGAAAGCTTAGGAGATGAAGCTATCCGACCTATGGGATTAACGCAGCTACCAGCATGGCATGCATCGGTCTCCCAAAGAACTTCGTTTCCTTTGGTACCTTTGTCACCTCCATTACATTGCCATGGAGATGAATCTTGACAATCTCAGAGCTCCTCATGGCACCCAAACACCCTCTTTCAGAATCCTATGAAAATTTCAAACACTTTCTTGAATGGTTCCATCCCATTTCATATTGGGATCATAGGTTGAGAGTTTACAATGGAAAAAAACAGGGTTGGAAAAGGTCGCTGGGATGATGCTCATATCATATTCATCTTTCACAGACCATGCAACTATGTATTATGTAAAGAGGAACCATTGAATATTTTCTTTATGCTGCGCTTTATGGAACCATTCTCTATTCTCTATTCCCTATTCCATTCATGTCAGAGTTTTTGACCATCAAGAGGAATATCCTGAATTTCAAAGAAAGATCTTTGAACTAAACAGAATTACTCTTCCACTCCAATTGTCTGGCCTCCATTCGAAGAAGAACAACCTTGGGAAGGTTATCCTCCTGAAAATGTCTGTCAACTACACAGATGGACAGACAGGTCTATAAAAATTAAAACAGGTTATTCTCGGAACATCCAAGATATTAAATTAGCCCACTCATCCTGATGTATAGATTTTAATCTGCTGTTTACAGGCTCATTCCCACGGAATCCTTATGAAAAACTTACTCAAACACTCAAACAGGTCCAACCAGACCCATAACAAGCCAAATACATACAAGACTCTAAGAAACCCAAATTATGCTATTGACATAAAATTTTAACACAGACAGCCTTCTAGAAGAAGCTAGAAGCACTTCCACACTGACCCAACATTTACTTATCTACTAGTCACGAACCAATCTGCAGGGTCTAACGGTAACAGTTCCATCAGCATTTCGGATGAATGGATTAGAAGCACGTCTCCTTTGCTCTTCCGAAGGACGATTCTCAAAATTTGAAACCCAAATTTCAGGAAGTACGGAAACAAGTTCTTCCCTGGAGATATTTGCTGGGATGTGGATGGTGGTGGCAACATTTTGAGAGTCAGTTTGGATGAGTGGAATGTCTCCAGAAGAGGTTATTCCCAAGCCAAAAACATGATCCTGGACTCTGTAAGCCATCTGAGAATGAAGAGTTGCTTGAACTAGTCCTGGGTCCATCGGGGCTCCAACAATCTGGATTTGAACCAGAAAGGCAGTGGGCAAAGTTTTGTCTTTCAAAGAGAAGGTAAAATTGGGGAATAAAGTCACGACGACTGTTCCCGCGCTGAGTGTTGTCTCGACTATCCCTAAACAAGCATGCTGGTATTTTTTGTATCTAGAATCAAGCAAGGCGATTCTAGAGGCTACTGGAAGTCCTTTTTTGTTATGAAAAGTTAAAGCCAATCGAATGGCTCCAACATGAAGATGAGTGTACTGATATGGAAAGTGAGACGGGATTTGGAGAGTGATAAACCGCTCTTGTGCTCCAGAGGGTATTGGATGTTCGTCAAACCCTGTGACTTCGACAGCTTCCTTGGGTTTTTTTGGAGGATTAAGAAAAGTTTTTACGGATTTGAAGAAAGAAGTGGAAGGTTTGGTTAACGCCTTGTAAAGATTTATATCGGGATGTAGTACATCCTGGATTTTCAGATTTTCTGGTATGTAAACACACTCATACTGATATTGCACCTTGGAGCCTTTAGTTTTTTTCAGAGTAGGAGGAGGTATGGAGAAGAAAGTTTTTGAAGAAGTAGAATCAGAGGAAGAAGAGGTTTCAGTGGTTTGGAGTGCCATAAGTGTGTTACTTAATCCAAGGTTCAGTTCTTATTTTTCAATTTGGAGAAAGCTCCTTCTTATAGATAGAGTTCGATAAATACTTCAAACAATGAAAAGAAAAACTTAATCTACAAGGAGTTAAGGACTATTCCGCCGACGTAAAACGACAAATAAGTTAAGATTTCGTTTAATATTATTTTTAACATAATTTTTAAAGTCAAAAGTTATTTTTCACCACAAATATAAATATAAAATAAATAAAAAAATTTAATTTTTATTGTTAAAATTATGATTTAAAAAATCAAATCAAAAAATTAAAAAATATAATTTTTAAGTTTTAAAAACTGACTTTTAAATAAAATAATTTTATTATCCTTACATCCCTATACTTTAATTATTTTAAACATATATTTTTTTAACATTTTAATTTCCTACAATATTTTTTCATAATAATGCTAAACACTTAAAAAATTTTAAACCATACTTTTTCATCACACTTTATAAATATATTTTTTTCAATTCAAACTTTTTTTAGCCCAAAACTTTTTTTAACAGGAAGCTAAACTAGCCTAAATCTTTTAAGGAAACAGAACAGCACTGATAAAAGTTGACATGATAAACAACAAGAAGAAAGAAAAACACAATGATGTTGTTCATGCATTAGGTCCAGCTTACTTATTTGGAGACTGACTCGAGACTTATGGAATTCTGAAAAGATTTTCGGTGTGAACATCCACCAATTGCATTGCAGCATCACAAAACAATGAAGTCACCAATCATGCGCAAGAAAAAAGAGTCGAGAAAGACCACAACTTAATTTGATGTAAAATTAACAAGATAATGTAGAAGCAAATAGTTGAACTTAAATAAAGTTCCAACACCAAACTCATATAAGATTTGAGAATTAAGCAAATAGCACATCATTGTCAAGAAATATCTCAATAACTCAGTAGCTAAAACATGCAAAACATCCTATGAAAGTAGAATGTGCCATTGGTGGCTCAGCTCTCAGTTTGCTCCCTCAGCCTCCTAATAGTACTCCTCACTGTCACAGCGCTAGCAGTGCTGTTTAAATTAACAAATGCAGCAACTAGTTAGTTACTTTGACATCCAAGGAAAAGAAATTGAAGTGTGAAGGGATAGAATATGGATCCTTACTTCAAAGTATAAGCACCGCCTGCTTTGACTTTCCCGCAATCCTTGCAGCCCCAGATTCCAACAGCTTTTCTCTTCACCGCATACTGTAGGAGCAGAGTTTATTAGAAAAAACAAATACATGCTACTCAAACAAAGAACTGTAATAGATAAAGAAATTATTTCTCAGAGCTAAATAAAGAATTGCACCAAAAGACAGGCCAAAAAAAGCCTCAGAAGGTATAGGATCAAATGGATAATCAGAAGCATCCAACCTTTCCACAGAACTCACAGAAGTACTTGCTGTGTTGACTGACCTCCATCTTCTTAATTTGCTTCCTCAAACTGGCACCATAACGGGTACCTTTATTAAAAGACAAAACAAGGAATCAGAAACTTCAGACTTTTTAAAGAGCCAAAATCCCATTATAATTTCAATTAATCAAGAGTCTATTAGTTATTAAAATGAATAAAAACAATAAATCAATTTGGATAAAACTTAGAGAGGAGATAATTTCCAGCACATTACATGGCTACTGAATAGTACTGCTCTTTCCTACACTATGGATCCTTTCTACTTAGAAGCTCTCTTTAAGAAAATATAATAAAGTAAGGATTCATAAAATTCCCTACCATATTTTCCAACAATTCCGGCCTTCTTTGTTCTCTTTGTCTGCATCATCAGAGAAAGAAAGGGTTTAATGAATTACACCAAGAAACAACATAAAACAATTAACATAAGATCACCCCATATTGCTTTCTTCCTGTTCAATTCTCCACAAAGCCAATATTAAGAGGCAATAAACTAAAGCAATCCCAAAAGATATCTATTTAATTCCTTTCCTACCATACTAGACTTTTGATACTTAATCAAAATACATAAGTAAAGATCAGAACAAGTGACTGAAATTGACACTAAGCCAAACTTATGAATAACCAACTAACTTTATTAACCCAACTTTTGCAATATGACTGTTTTAACTTCCAATGTCATTTCATTTTGCTTCTTCGTTGGCATAAGAAATGAAATTTTGAAGAGAAAACATGACAACAAAGTTGTACCCTTCAACCAACAACAGCATAACTAGAACACAACTTCTATTTAGCTATAAGAGGAGTTTAATATCATCTTCAACTTCTTCTTCTTGTTTAGCTGACAAACTACTTTAACAGACAAAATTTTGTAGAAAGCATTTTCTCAGGAAACAAACACATCTACAAATGTACAAAGCTGAAAAAAGAAAATGTGTTCCAACATAGAAAGAAGAGAATACCATTGTTGTTTGATTGGCAGGATCTCTAACTGTCTGGGTCTCCGAATGTGAGGAGCGGCACTTCGAGAGAAAGCAACAAAGTCAAAGACGAGCTAGGGTTTTCTTGTTCGGTTTTTATAGAAACTTGAAATCAACGGGAATTTTATGTTTAGGCCCATTTGTCATTATTCTAGGCTTCAAGTTCAAGGCCCAAAGCCGATGACCCTTTCCTTTTCCAGTGTTATTATCATATGATGATTTTGTGCACGTTATAATTATAAGAGTTTATTTTTATAGTAACCGTGTAATTTTTTAATTTTATAAATAATATCAATGAATTTTATAAAGTTGATGATCATTTTTATGTTAAGTGATAAAAATTTTAATTTAATTTATTTTATTTTTTAATTTTAATTTTTAAAATTTACAATATCACATCAATTATATCATGTCAAATAAATTAGCAGAGTAGCATCCAAATGACGTATTTATACATCAGCGTGCCTTTAGTATATTGTTGGGTATAAAAAAATAATTTAATAAATATTAGTGATTAAATTGTAATTTTCATAATTAGATGACTAAAAAAACTAAAGTTAGGTGATTAAACGTATAATTTATCCTAACAATTAAATCATGAATTCAAATCTATATCCAACGGACAGGATTATCTGATCATACGCTATAACTGTTATTCTAAAATACACAGGAAGTAAACGCATGCGTGTGGGCCCCCACTTTTGAGTCCCTAATTTCCGGTTTAAACGGCCTAATTTCTCGGAGATTTTTTTAAACCTTCAACCCTCGGAGCCAAAACCCCTCCCCAGTCCCCTCCCAAAAATGACCAACGAATCCAAAAACAGGAAAACAAAAAGAATTCTAAAAAAAACCTTTAAAATATTTTTAAAAAATCCAAAATTGTCTGTAAATCACGAGAAAACCTTGTATGTTAAGCTCTTTTAGATCGGGACGGGAGGCAATGGTGTCGAACTTTTAAAGAACCTTCCTCTCTTTTTTTGTCTTCCCCGATCCATTCTAAAAAAAAAAAAAAGAAAAAAAGAAGAAGCCTTCACATAGCTAATCGGATTTCAAATGTCGTAACTATTTAGAAATTTTTTTTTGCCTTTCGATTTGGTTCGCATTAAAAAAAAAATAAATTCGATGTTGTTTGCTTTTCGATCGGGAATTAAAGATACTCCTAAAATATTCTCTTGTTGAGTTTTTGCGAGAACTTACTATTCATTGGCTCAGCATTGTACGGATCTGATCTGATCCGGATTTTGAATCTGCTGTTTTGGTGTTTTGGCGATCGTGTGTCTTTGAATCGTCATTCCCGTCAATAAACAGCTAAAATAATCAAAATTGAGAGAGAAGATAGCCGGTTACGTCTAAAGTTGAAGATGGATCCTTTAGCTACGGTTAGCGAAGAGCTGGCGGAGATCGACGGACAAATCGCTGACATTTTTCGAGCTTTATCGTAAGAATTTAATTTCTTATCTTTTCTAGTTGTTTATGCAATGACAATGTAGATTTCATCAGAAAGTTCTGATATAAAACTGCTTTTTGTTATTCCATTGCGTTAAGAAAACTGATTTTTTTGTCAAAAATGTAATTTTATCATCACTTATGACTCTATTGGAAGTAAATTGGGCTCAGGCATTAAGATTTCATATCGAATACTATTTTTTTCCTACATTGTTTAAATATTGTTGTTTTTCATTGCAGAAATGGATTCCAGAAACTGGAGAAGGTTAAGGATGTTAATAGGCAGAGTAGGCAATTGGAAGATCTTACCGACAAGATGCGAGACTGTAAGAGGTATTTTCGGATTCATCCATTCCTTCCTTGCAAGTTATCATTTTAGGTTTCCTGATTGATTGTAAGGTGAAGAAATAAAACGATGATGGCTCTTACATTATGCTTGTTAAAGGATATCTTACTTTAGTTTGAATAAATCTGAATATTAATGCTTTAGTTATTTACTTTATAAAGAAAAAATCTAAACTAGAGCACCCATTTGTTCTTGCCTTGATCTCTTCACTAAGAATTGAGGTTCTAAGAAATTAGTATTATATGCTGTTGCTGTTGTTTGGTTATTTAAAACTGTTATTCCATCAGTTTGAATCAAAATAGTTTCTACTTATCCTTTTCAGGCTCATCAAAGAGTTTGATAGAGAAGTGAAGGAAATGGAGAGTAGAACTGATGCAAACACCCACAGAATGCTGAACGAAAAGAAGCAGTCAATGGTGCTTTATAACTTTTAAGTTTTGTTTATTTTTGTGGGTTTTTTTAGTTAGATCCTATAACTTGTCGTCTGAGTATCTTGTGTTCTAAATTTTCTATCCTATGGGATTCTCATGCAGATCAAGGAGTTGAATTCATACGTTGCCCTTAAGAAGCAGTAAGTTTATATCACCATTATAAGTTATCCATTTTGTTTCTTGTGGCATGAAGAGATGACTATCTGACTTTATGCATGTTCATGCTCTTACTAGTTGCAAATAATTTATAATGCTTACAGACAGAGTGTATCCATTTTTCAGGGTTACATACCACTTTCCACATCCCCCTACCAAATTCTCTCATCTTTTCCTTTTAAGTTTTTCTTTTGGTCATCCTTGCTATATTGTGCCGGTAAACTAAAGTTGTTATTGATTTGAATATGATAATTTGTTAAGGAAATTACTATACATATCATGCAATAATAATTCCATTTGTATCAATAAGAGCTAATTATTTGTTAAATGTTCTGTTTCATTTTAGTCATGTGTAATTTGGCTTGGTTTGACATTGTTGTTCTTGTGTTACAGACATCAAAGCAATCTTGAGAACAACAAACGAGTTGATCTCTTTGATGAGCCTAATGAAGGCTTTGGGGAGGAAAATGTCTTGCTAGCTTCGTGTAAGTATATCAGTTTTTCTGATTTTAGCTGATTTGTTTATGTGGAAGTTCAAGTTGAAAGTTTGTGTATAAATAGTGACATAGGTAGACTTCTTTCTTCCCTAATCAGTGTTCTCTTCTGGCATTGACAATATATAGATGCACTAACTTACTTGCACCAAATATTGTCTCTTGTATTTTTCTTTTTACTTTTAAGTGTGGCCATTAAATTCTCAGTTTCTCATTTAGTTTAGAGTGATTATCTAATGATAGGGGTTGTAAGATGTGCAAGTAATTGTGTGCTATTGCTAGAATATATGTTGTCAAACACACTCAATCTGACAAGGGATGAGAAGCTTGACAAAGAAACCTGTGATCACTTGATTCAACATTATCTCGCTCCTTATAAATAAAGTCAACCTGTTTGTAATTGTACTTTAAGTTTTATGTTTTGTCAAACTGGGAAGGAATAGTGTAAACTTTGCTATATAAATGTCTGATTTTATGGCAGCATGAATTTCTAGATGTCATCTAACTATGAAGCTGTGTTCTTTTACTGTCGTGCCCGACTCTTTTATATTGATTGTTGGGATGATGTTGGAATGTTGACTGGAAATAATGTGTAGGGCTCATATTTTGCTTCAATTTTAAACTGTTTCTGAGATAGAGCCCGTATGTTCTGCAGCTATGACAAATGAACAGCTAATGGATAGAGGAAACCAGATGATGGATGAGACTGATCAAGCCATTGACAGGGCTAAGAAGGTTGGTGTCCAAACTTTTGCTGCATTAGATTTTGTAACATATCCTGCATCTTCCTCAACTGAGAAATAATTTGTTGTATTTAGATTAGAGCTTTGTTTCTTGAAATTTTCTTTTTATGTTAAATATAAAAAACCAAAAAAAGGCAAAAAGTCTTGGGATATACTATCTCTTAGCTCAATTCCCCCCTTGCCATCAACTCTTCCTGATTTCTAGGGCTGTCCTAAAAGGAAGACTAATTTCCCCTGTCCCTTGTTTATAATAGGTTGTTCAAGACACTGTTGATGTTGGAACAGAGACTGCTTCAGCTCTCAAGGCTCAGGTACATAACTTGAAAGCATTAAGAATTATCAACATCATGGCATTTTGCTATATCTCAGGTTCAATTAACTGTTTTACTCTTCGGTTGTATTAACCTTTTGAGATCCTACAGTGATATTCAAATTAAGATTATGTTATTTCTGTCATATTTTAGACTGAACAAATGAGCAGGATAGTTAATGAGCTGGATTCTATCCATTTCTCAATCAAGAAAGCATCTAAATTGGCCAAAGAACTTGGTAGACAGGTCAATCTCTGAAACAATGCACTTCCTTTCAATCAAATACTCTGTCTTCTATTCAATTGTATTTACTAATTTTATTTTCATTTTATGCATAGGTTGCTACTGATAAGTGCATCATGGCATTGTTGTTTCTTATTGTCGTCGGTGTCATATCCATCATAATCGTGAAGGTACTATATTTCTCAACTCGCTCCACCATCGACCACTGAACTAACATCTAGCTGTGGATTGCTTGTAACTGCTTGACTATTACAAGCAGTTTTTTTAGAGTCTTTAAGTGCCACAAATGCCATGTTGAAAGCTGCCATTGTTAATAATCATTGGGTTTCCTTTTTTTCAGCTTGTGAATCCAAACAACAAGGACATCCGGGATATTCCAGGATTAGCACCACCTGCAATGAGCCGACGGCTACTTTGGACTCCTAATTTGAAGAGTTAGAATGAACCACCACCTGATGAAATGTGTCAGGATTATTCGCAGCCACATCGAATTGAAGAATCACTAGCTAATATCCCTGGTGGCTACCATTGTTGGAGAACTGATAATGGTTGTGGAGTTCATTTTATTTTACGATAGTTTTGTTGAATCCATGAAGAGTTTGGACTGTCATTGTTATGATTTCATTGAAGATTTTTACGACTCAATTTCTCTTCCTGGACTGAAAAAAGTGTACCAGTAGATGAGAGGGAAGGTTTTTTTTTATGTATTTGAGTGTATTGGGTATTTGGGTTCGTATCATACCTTGTATAATACTACACTTGCATGATTCTTTATTTCTTTCTCCATATATTGTTCTGAATTTTTTAAGTACTGTTTTATTTCTACTATTGCCTTCATTTGGTCAAACCTCTCGAACAGCTGTTTTGATCATAATCTGAGCTTAGGAATATCAATAATTATGTCATAAGATGTCCTCAACATTTATTCAAAAATGGGTTAAGAAACAAATTTACCATTTTACTTTATGTGAGTGTTTAAATTTATCTCTAATATTTTAATTAGTGTCATTTTATTAATATATTTTTTGTTTTGGAATGAATTTACCGGCATATTTTAAATTTTGAAGTAATTAAAGAATATTCAGTTGAAAAACTGTTTTATAATTAAATAAATCTAAGAAAAAACAAGGTATGGAAAAATAGTTGAAAAAAATATAATGAGGTATTATATGCAGTAAAAATTTAAATTATAAAAATTTTAGATTATGTAACATTATATTTAATAAAAAATAAAATAAATAAAAGAAAAAGAAAAACTCAGATTATAGCTTTATGATAATTTTTTTCCTATCAAATCATTTTCTATGATAATTTTTTATTGAATATTCTTTAACTGTTTTAAAATTAAAAAAATGATGATAAATTTATTTCAATATTAAAAATATAATAATAAAATTATACTGATTAAAAATTTGATAGTAAATGGTTTTTAAACCATCTACGTATATATAATGATAAATTTAAAATTTATCTCTGAAAAATACATTTATTTTCAACTAAACAACAAACTGAAAATAGCTTTCAATGATAAAAAAAAAAAAAAAAAAGGTCTATACTTTTTGTTTGGTCATAATAATATAATAATACTATGAAATTGAAGATAATACTAAGAATATGATAGTGGATTGTATTCAAACAACATGAAATCTGATATTCTAAAAGCACTATGTTGAAAATATTTGCAATGGATCTGGTGTGAGTGCTATGAAGAATTTTGAAGAAACAAAAGCAGAAAAGTTAAGTGAAATCCATGGTCAAATCTCAAATTCATGATTACCAGCATCCATATATGAAATCAAAACAGCATCCATAAATAAAACTATTCTGCTTTTGTTTTTCCAAAATCTTCGGCCTTATTTAATTTTAGTTTGACATAATTTTTAAAGTCAAAAGTTATTTTTATCGCAAACGCAATATTAAATATAAAAAAATATTTTTTATTGTTAAAATCATATTTGAAAAGCCAAATCAAAAAATATAATTTTTGAACTTTAAAAACTTGCTTTTAAATAAAATAATTTTATTATTCTCACATTTTTATAATTTTATTATTGTAAACATTTATTTTGACATTTTAATTTTTTATAATATATTTTCACAATTATATTAAACGTTTAAAAAATTTTAAACTCACAAATTTTCATCAAATTTTTTCAACGTTTTTCAACAGTGCTAGCACCCACACCAAACCCATGGCCATGATTAAAATATTACGATAACAATCAAATCACCCATAAGTATAACAGTTTATTAAACATGAAAAAGACCCAAAAAAAAAAAAAAGAAGAAGGAAATAAGGTCAATAGGTCCCATAAAAAAAAAAAAAAGGGTTTGTTTACCAGTAATTGTCACGCATGTCTGAATGGTAAAGTGGTCTTAAAGCGTCGAGGAAATTAATAAAGAAAGAAGGTTGTGAATCTTCATATTGACATGGTTGCGTCAGCCGTGTTGAAAGAATGAAAAGGTAGACGTCCTGTTGTTGAAAAGATTGTATAATCTTATCCTACTGTTCTAGGCAGAAGTTAAAATGGGAATTTCAACGAAAGTTCTGTTGTTTTTTCGGTATTTAGTCAGTTCCATTCAAACAACAATGTAAACCATTTACACTTAATGATTGGATCCAATTCCCCCGACAGTCCAGTCCACCCTTTTGCATAGGATTTTTGCGATGTTACTTGAAGGCTTAACCTTCACCGTCCACTTCTTTTAACACAAAACCCAAAAAATTAAGGTCAAAAGTCATTGGTAAATGCTAACTAATAAGAGGTCCATAGAAAGTTAGAAAGAAACCACACAAAACGCGGTGTACGTACAATAAGATTTTTGATTACGTATTTCCATTTAAGGTTTTGTTAACTAATAATTTTAGAATATTTTTTAAGATTAGTTAATATATTATTTATAGTAATAACATTATATTAAATGCAAAAGTTAACAATTTTATTCATCATTTTTAATACATTAATTAAATATATTACTATATTTAATAACTTTAAAAAATACCTTTAAAATACTCGTTAGGAAAATCCTTCCATTTATTATTCATTTGCTGAAATGTCAAATAGCATTGCTTTCTTTTTTGCGATGAGTGTTACGGTAAGAACTTTTACCGTAAGAATTCAGTGAGAACTTTTAGAATAATGAGTCAAAACTAATTTTTAGAATTATAAAAGAAGACTAATGATGAAAAATATTATTGGTTACTATCATAACAAAAATTTTATTAAAATAAAATGAAATATTAAAAATTAATTAAATAAAATATTCTCATTACATTTATTTATGGATCAAGCTATTTATCAAGCTTACGAGTTTGGTCAATTCAAGAATAAATTTGTTAAGCTCGACTCAATTTATAATATTCTTTTAGTAAAAAATACTTTTTTGTTTTAACAAACTTAACACATATAGGTATAATAATTCGCGTATTTGTATCGTATTCATGTTATTTTTATGTCATAATCGTGTTTATGCTATTATATGTTTTTATATTTTGACATGTTAATAATTCTGTTATATAGATTTTAACATGTTCGTGTATGCGTATCGTTTTCGTGTAACTTTTTTGTGTCATGTCATATTTTATATCATATTTTAGTTATTTTTCTCGCGTCGTATTCAACATTGTCAATATGTTGATTTTAGTAGATAAATTTTTTAAAATTTTAACCCATTTTATTTTAATGGTAAAACTATAAAAAATTATATATTTTTGGTCAAGCAAAGTTCATGTCAAACTTAGGCATGGTATCAATACTTTACATGCATACTCAAGCTTGAGCTGATCAAAAATTCAGGTTCAAAATTTTGTTCAGCCAATCAAATACTACTAAATGTTACAATCTAGACTAATCTAGACCTATCCATGAGCTATGCTATTCGCCCAAGCCCGAAAACTCGTCGAATATTTGAGTGGGTTTCGACAAAAATATTAAGCTCAAAAAATAGATTTGGACAAAAAAATAAAGCCCATTTAAAAAACGGGTTAGACTTTGACTCCAACATTCAAGGTCCGAGCTTGGCTTGGTCCGACCCAGTTTTCAACTATATAAAATATATTATATAATTTATATTATATAAAGAATAAATATATTTATAATATTATAGTGTAAACATAAAAAATATGATTTATAGAAAAAGTATATTTTAAAATATTAATATTCAACTAGTTTATATTTTAAATAATATTTTTGCAATATTAAAAATATTTAATATTAATATACATATATTTGTTAATATTTTAAATGGTATTATTATTAAAAAAATTAATATTATTATAAATATTATATTAATATTTAAGTACTAAATCTCGTTATTAATAATAGATCTACTTTTTAAGATGCTTTTAATATTATTTAAATCATTTTTAAAATATCAATTTTATTTCCTCGTAATAATTTTTTTTTGTTAGAATACATAATTAATAAATAAATTTTAATTATTAATTTTTTTTTTATAATTTTCTTACATTTTTACTTGACCATCGAAATAAATGTGCAATTAAGAGATTTTCATTGTTCTCAGTTCTCACTGTAAAAATTCTCATGATAGTAGACATCCTTTTTGCTTGGTCTTTCTATGTTTCCTTTTCACACTGTCAAATTCAGTGTCTTTCTCTCATCTCCTGTCCTTTTCATTGCCTTGATTTCATCGTTTTATACACGCCAACTTTTTTCTTTTTCTCCTTCTATCCTCACTGTAAAGGAGGATTCAGGTGCGTATTTGTCCAACTCGTGGTTGTAGTACAATATTTTCCAAACGTTAATCTGGGTTCATTTTACTGTTTCTTGTCTGGGTTTTCACTTTTCATTGCTTTTTCCCTTGTTTTGTTAAAATTCAATCTCATTAGCTTCATGGCTATTCTATTTTTTCATTTTTTTCCTCTTAGCTTCTTATTAGCTGGGTTCTTTTTTTGTTCACACTATCTGTAGAATTGTCGTCTTTTTTTGTTTTTTCTTGCTTGTTTGCTTCATTTCTTATATATTTTGCCTTTTCTTCTTCATTTTTCCAGTCCTTACCACCTAGAATTTTCTTGGTCCATTTTCTTTCTCTGGTTTCCTCATACTTTCACTCGTTTCTTGTTCGGAATTCAGTTTTTCTTCTTTTGTTCTTTATCTCTCTTTGAATCCAAGTTAAATGTAAGGAAAAGTTTGCAGTTTGATACAACAAATTTGAGGATATATAACTGGAAGAGTTTTGTTTTGGTAAAAATAAAAACTTAGAAATGAATTGTTTTTCTATCTTCATCAAGGACAAATCAAAGAACAAGAAAAGAGAATCAGGATCTGCTCCTGAATTGAGGAACCAAAGTAAATCGGATAATTCAGCCCTGAGTCGGACTCCGATATCAAGATCCTTGCCATCTCCAAGGAGCATACCAGAGTTGTACAAAGAAAAAGAGCATAATTTGAGAGTTTTCTCTTTACAAGAGTTGAGGGATGCAACACATGGTTTCAATAGGATGTTAAAGATCGGTGAGGGTGGTTTTGGGAGTGTTTATAAGGGAACAATTAGGCCTCTAAATGGTAAAGTTGATCCTATAGTTGTTGCTATCAAGAAGCTCAACACGCAGGGTTTACAGGTACTTGCTGCAAACTTTTTTTCTTTCATTAAATTTGCCTTTTACAGATAATCTAGTAGTATTCCAGAGTTTCTTTCCTCTGTTAATATATCATGCACTTTTTTTTTCTGGTCTTTCTGTTCATGGTAGCTGAACAAGATTTCATAAGAATTTGCAACAAAATGTGATGGTTAGTCTTGAAATTCAGCTGTGAAATGGTAGTCTATACCTCTAGATTTAGTGAATATTGATGACAAGCTGTAAGGTTGATTGATATAATGAATGGATAGTGATGGTGTCGAAATGGGGACTTGGGGTTGATTTTCTCCTTAGCTTTACAGAATTTAGGAATGGATATGATGGGTATGGTTAATTGGAATTCAATGCTGGAGTCAAATCAGATTCAGCGTTTTTACCTGATAACAAGGGAAACTACTAAGAACTAACAAAGTTGAATTATAAATTTGAGAATCTTGTAAGGATCCAAAATATTTTTTATCTAAGACTAAGATACAGTCTGCCATTCTTGCTTTGGACCATGAGGTGCCATGTTGCTCCGAGTCTTAATTCTTTTTGAAGTACTCATGTCCGATGCAAATTCGGACATGGGTATGGAAATATGACCCTCCAAATACAAGAAAAAACAGAGACACCTCTGTTTTTTTCCCCCTCTAAACTATGTAGTTTATATGTCTGCCATGTAACTAATTCCTCTGCAAAGAAGTTGCATTGTCCTTAAATTTCATATAAATAAGTAAAAAAAACCTATTTCTGCTGAAAGGAGGAATTTAGTATGTTCATCTACATTAATGTCCTTGATTTATCTGGAATATTTTTTCATAGTGTTTTCAAAGTAGCTTGATATACAATGTTTTGCCTTCAAAACAAAGTGCATGTCTTTGAAGTTTAAAAAGTTGGCTGATTATCCTCAACTCTCATATTATTGTTGTCACTAACTAGTTCAAATTATAGTTTCTTTCGCTTTATTTTGAGAACTAGTTTCTGTTTCTTATCATATTTTTGCTAACCTCATCTAGGGTCATAAGGAATGGCTTACTGAGGTTCAATTTCTTGGAGTCGTTAATCATCCAAACCTAGTAAAACTTTTAGGATATTGTTCTGTCGATGGCGAAAGTGGGAGGATCCAAAGATTGCTGGTGTATGAATTCATGCCTAACCGGAGCTTAGAAGATCATCTTTTTAAGAGGATACCCACTTTGCCTTGGAAAACAAGATTAGAGATTATGCTTGGTTCCGCAGCAGGTCTGGCTTATCTACATGAGGGATTGGAAGTCAAGGTACAATCTTCTTTTATTCAGATGATTTCAGCAAAACTACCTTAAATTATCACATTAAGACTTGCGAACTCATGTTTGATAGGAGAGAAAAACGAAAGATATATGGCCAATTGGCCATAAATTGGCGATATATCCCTTTAGGCCAAAAAAATCTAAAATTTCCATTTGGAAAGATTAGGGGAGAGAGACTGAAACAAATTCTGGGTTCACCTTCTACTTCAGTTTCTATTACAACTAATGCACTTAATTACCTACCTATTCAAATAGAGAGAAAAAAAACTTCATTCAATGCTTCCTTCTATTGGATTGATGACATTGATTATTTCTTAATTTATTTGAAGACCATACTCTTATCTGCCTTGTGTTATTTAAACAGGTGATATATCGAGATTTCAAATCCTCAAATGTGCTCTTGGATGAAAGTTTTAAGCCAAAGCTCTCAGACTTTGGGCTTGCAAGGGAAGGGCCAACTGGTGATCGTACTCATGTATCCACTAAAGTAAGTAGATTTCAGCTATTTAAGTACAGTACTTAAATGAATTCTGACTTAATTTGACGTCTGCAAAGCATCTCCATTGCATCCTTGTTGGTTGGCTCCACCCTCCACTATTTGCTGACCATCAAATCTTAAGTGGTGCAGTAGAAGCACCAATTTAGCTCTTTTAGCTGTTAGCACATTAGGCACTCAATAACTTTAGGATACCAAATACATATACTTCCACATTTAAACAGCACATTAGGCACTCAATATCTTTAGGATACCAAATACATATACTTCCACATTTTTCTCCGACTCTTCATTTTTCCTGAAGTACCCGTGTCCGACACATATTCGGACATGGATATAGAGATACGATCTTCTAAATATATGAAAAAATTAAACATACCCATGTCGGACACATACCCGTATCTGACACTCACCCTGAATCCGAATAACATATATTATAAATATTTATGAGAAACATGATGCATTTCAGAACATGCAATTTGTTAAATTAAGGTGGTTGACAATATCGTTTCTTTTCTTTTGTTTAAGGTGGTCGGAACCTATGGATATGCTGCCCCTGAATATGTTGAAACAGGCCATCTCACAATCCAAAGTGATATATGGACTTTTGGGGTGGTACTTTACGAGATCCTCACAGGGAGGCGAACAGTGGAAAGAAACCGGCCAACGACGGAGCAAAAGCTTCTAGACTGGGTGAAACAGTTCCCTCCAGATAGTAAACAATTCAGCATGATAATAGATCCTCGACTTAGAAACAATTATTGTTTCAGTGCAGCTCAAAAGGTTGGAAAGTTGGCTAATAGCTGCCTAAACAAAAATGGCAAGGAAAGACCAACGATGAGTCAGGTGGTAGAGAGATTGAAGCAAGCAATACAAGAATCAGAAAAGGGAAGCTCTTCGGTCAACAAGTCTCCTGTTATATCCTCATCTAGAAAGGGTGGGCGAAGATCAAAATAAGGTTTGGTATTAGGATATTTCTGATCTGATCTTTAGCAGAGTCCAACCACGAAAAGCCTATAATATTAGTGACTAAGCTAAGCTGCCTTTTGCTTTTTGTTTGACAGGTTTGAACTATGAATTCCTGGATATTAAAATGTGAATGAGAGACCCCATTTTTCCCTGAGGTATGCCAGCTTAAGTTTTATCCAGAGGTCAGTTCAAGGCTGATGGATTGGATCCCTTTAGGGCTTTTCATGTATTGTTCCATATTCAACTCAAATTTGCAAAACTTTGGTCTTAGCCTACATTTTTTTTTAATACTATTTTTGTACAATTCATAGGTGGAAGAGTCCGTGACCAAAACGGCGAGATTTTTAGCATAAAGAATGCTTGTAAGTTAAAAGTAGCGATTGTTAGTTTTTATGCAATAAAATTTTCATTGTAAGTTGAGATTGTTCGCATGTTTTATTTTTGTAATTATTTTTTTAAATATACATTAAAAAAATTATGTGTCAACTTATTAAGTTTTAGCTTGTGAAATCTAAAATTTATTTTATATGAGATTACTTTTTGTGCAAAGTTAAGGGAATATGTTAATCAAATGACCAAAACTATTTGGGCTAAGACCTTTTGTGATTTGGGCCGAAAATGAAAATGGCAATAACGGACCAATGAGAATTATCGTGAGCCCATTTATGGCCCATATTATATTATATTTGAAAATAAAAACCCATCGGTTAATTCACTCCGTTTCGAGAAAGGAAAACAAAAAATAAAAGAAATGGAGAAAATGTTTACTCTCATTCAAACCGTTGCCACCGCCGGCGTCTTCTCCGCCGTTTCTTACTGGTTGCAATTGCTTCACCATTTTTTTTATTCACTTGCTCGAGAATCTCCATCTGTCAAAGTTTGATATTTTTTTCTTTTGTTTTTGAAAATCTTTTATTCAGGTATGGATTCATGTTTGGCAGAGAATCGGCTCGTAAAGAACTTGGAGACTTGATCGAAAGTCTTCGCCGCGATAATTCCAACTCCTCTTCTTCCTCAAACCCCTCGAATTCTTGATCGGTATTTATAGTTCTCTGAATTTTAGAATTTTCTTTCAAATGTGACACTGTAGTTGATTGACACCATAAGAAATCTTCATTTTCAATTGATGACATAGAAAGAAAAAAAATTACCTGCAAAGCTTATTTGTAAGGTGGGCTTTTTTTGGAGGAAAGTTGGGGACTTTCCTGGGAATTTAATTAGTGGTGTGAGATGTCTGGACTTTCCTTCCATTCCTCAAAAAAGTGAGGATGACCCATTCTTTAGCACAATAGAGAAACTTGGTGAGAGATTTCAAGATCTAAATGTTGAGCTTGGTAAATTGGTTAATCGTTTTCCCATGGCTGACGACGCAGCAAGGAATGGAAAGTATATGGTGTCGTATCTAAGATTGAAGGACTTATGGAGGAAGAGGTCATAAAGGTTGGAGGGAGCTATTATAACCTCTGATACTGCTAAAACCAAGTATCTCTTTTTAGATCCTGATCATTCCAATAAAACTTTATGTGAGGATGTTATTAGGTGGATCCCAGTAGATATGTTTCAGTTTTAGACATTGGAGGCATGTATTAGTACTTTTATATTAGCTATTAACTGCAAAAAATTAGTACTTTAGTTCTTTGTTTTTTGTATAAGCTATTAACTGCGAATTAGGAACTTCTGGTTTCATTCCTTTATGCAACCACCTGCATGAGGTGGTTTGATTTGCTTATTTAACTTTGTTATCCTGTTTTTTTGCTCCTGTCTGAGTTGAAAATTCCAACTTACTGCATCTTTTATCTGGCATTTGCTGAATGTCTTTCCTCTTAAAGTTGAATATCAAGGGTTGATAGTGGCATCATTTACTGGTTTTTTATGTATTAAACTGAATATCTTGATGAATGTCCAAATTATAAACTTTTCATCTGGATTGTGGCAAATTCAGCTACATGGAAGCATCAAGGAGCTGTGACTGAACAACTTTCCTCCTCAAAGCTTGGAACTTGCCAAAACTTGAGGGTCCTATTGATACCGGGAACATGGTTAGGACTTAGGAGTGCTCCCTTGGACTTCTCTGGCTGTGTATTTCATGTTTTGTAGTTTCTCTGTAGACAATTTTTGTAGAGACTTGACCTATTGAGTTCTTTCTTCTATAGGTGAAAGAATTGTTTGAAACAAACTAATTTAGGTATAATTTCAAAAGAAACACATTATGAAGCATCTATACATGTGCTCAAGCATCTATAAAATATATAATTTTCTTTGATACTTGGGGTCTTTGAACAATGCTTTATGTAGCATTTGAATGCAGCATATTGGTGTTGAAATATATTGGAAATGTAAATCAATAAAGAAGAAATAAGAGCATTATATATATATATATATTAAAAAAAACATTTATAAGAATTTTAGAGCTCTATGCAAAATGAAATGGGCTGATTCAATCTTCATAGGTGATCAAAACAATTGGAATAAAAAGAAAAATGATCTCGGCCTAGATTGAATGAAATCTCCATATAATTTATGGAGATGCAATCTTTTTATTTTGTTTTTACCCATCTGCTAGTTTTGGCATATGATGCCAAAAATTATGGTGTATATATATGGACTATAATTTTTGCTCTGTTTTGCTAGCTTTTATATATAATACATTAATTATATACTGTTGTGCATGGACTCTGTACATAGTTTCTATACAAGAGCAGCCTCTCTCATTTTCTTGACATTCTTGTCTCTGATAAACCCAATGTAAAGGTTTGTTCCCCGGGTGTCGCACACTGAAATCTTCCTACCTCCTTCCGACATGCTTTTCACAAATTCCACCAAGTGCCTCCAGTTGTCCCCTTCAAACAACTTTTTGTTCATTCTTAAATACGTAAATGCACTCAATCCGTTGCCTGAATCCACTCTACTCGTTGCCAAAACTTGTGCATATGAACCAGCATCATACCTCTCCAGTGCATTTTCTCCGGCAAGTTTGACACCGGCCGTCTTCGTTTCCATCTTTACTTGCCGTACTAATCCCTCAGGTGAACAGTTTGCATACTCAGATTGTTCCCCATCCCTCATTTCCATGCAAGTGAAATTGAAAACAACTTCATGTTTACTCAACATTTTTGCTATTGGGAGATAACCGTTATGAAATCTAGTATTATAATACCCAGCTGTTAGTTCAGCTGCATGAGACCTTGTTTTGTAATGCCAATGAATTCCAGCTATTTTTCCAGATAGTTTTATTCCAGTTCCATGAAATGTTCCTTTTGCTGCTGCAAGTATTCTATCTCCATGATTGAGTAGCTTTCCAGAGTACCACTCTAGGAAGAAATGTCCATACTCGGTATTCCAAGTTCCATCCCTTTTGAAAAACCCAGTTTCTTCAGGAACTTGCTTGTAGTGGCCAGAATCATGAGGACCGCCTTTTCCCCAGTCTTTCTTCCCGATGGCTTCTGCTGCTGCTTTAAGAGAAGCTCTCATATACTGTAATTTTCAACATTTAAAGCTTGTTTAGGAATCAAACCATATCTAAGTTTTGATCATTCAAATTATGTACAATATATAATGTCATTCAATATTGCTATTGTTTGTTTCATTTCATTCCCAAACTTCATTTTAGTTTATCAAATTTACCTTGTCATAGCACTGAAACTCTCCAATTCCAGGAAATTTCCATGTTCCATTGCTTTCTGGATAAGATGGGTATCTCAGCTCCCCGCATGGGCCCATCCCCACTTGAATTTCCTGAAATAGAAATTACATTTAGATTTCTGGAGTTTGCCAAAGAAAAAAAGAAAAGAAAAGAATGTCAGCACTTGAGTAAATAAATGAAAGTGCAAAAAACTTTATATTGATGTCTGATATTTTAAACATTTTGGGTAGGCGCCTGTGGTCCATCGTTTGGATGGATTGTAGATAAATTTAATAATTTAGATGGATGGATTATAGATAAATTTAATAATCTTGGATATGATATGAATATGATACGAAAAAAATAATTAAAACATAATATAAAACATAACATGATATGAAAAAATAATACAAACATGATATGAATACATAAATATGTCAAAATTTATATAACCCCTATTATTAATGTGTCAAAAATTTATATGAATATATAACATTCTAAATACAATTACGACACTAAAAAATAATATGAATACGATACAAATATATAAATTATCAAATATAATATTAAACTCTTATCGAAATGGATGGTGATACGATGCTGACACCTTTGTTTACTTCCTTTTGTGATTAAATTCCTTTTTTTCTCTGCCCCTTTTTAGTATTTATTTTTTAATCTATCTCCTTACATCCATTCACATTGAGAAATATGTTATCCCGTTACTTGTGATATTAATTACAAAGTTCACTTTTTTTTTTTTTCCTTCCAAGATATATGTACAAGTAGTTTTATAATAGTTGCCTTTGTATAAAATTGGGTCATATAAGAGCTAAATTATCAATATTTTTTCTTTTGCGTGTCCTAGATCTTGCACTTAAAGTTAATTACTATAATTTGCTGTTGAAAGAATCCATGCTCTTTACAGTAGCATTAGAATCAATTCGGAGAATGAGATGCTAATCATTGCCAACGTGAACAGTGAAATTTTGCCTTAAAATTGATAAATGAATGGGAGTCAAACAATTTGGAGGAAAATTGAAGTATCTTCTGTCCTAAACTAGCAGCAGTAGTTTGAGTTTTTATAGAAGCTTACCACAATAACTCGTCCCAAGTAATCTCTGAACCTCTCACGGAAGCTCCTCATGTAATCTGTGTAAGCCTGAATTGGTGTTCGTCCTCTGAGAACGGGTACTGAGTCACAACCCAAAGAAATGTACTCGGGATTCCTCCGCCCCGACCTATCAGTGTAGACAAGGTCTGGGTTTTTGCTAATTTCTTCTAGCACCCATGGAGGTAGCGGAATACTAAACATTTCAAGCAGAAAAAATTTTGGTTTATGTTTCTAAAACCATAATATATAATACTTAATCTTTGTCAGTAGAAGAAATACAAGACGTTAAGTAATAATAATACCTGCAAGAGTCTCCAACATTGCCTCCGCACTGATGAAAAGACATGACAACTTGGAGCTTTAGACCATGTTTTTCGACCATTTCGACAAGCTCAGCATACCCTTCCCAGTTGTAGTTTAAAGGTCCATTTTTCTCAACCAAACCCCACCAAGCATCGACCATAACTCCTTCCACGCCCGCGCTCTTTAAGGCCATCAAACTGGCATTCATTGCCCGTGGCTTATTCAAGTTGCCTGCTAGAGTTATTGTGTCAAGTGGCAACATCACAAAAACAGGCACCTTAGAGTTATTTTCAGTATGGGAAATTGTTAGACCATGTAACTTCTCCCTTTCCTCACTATTACTCCCTTCTGTGATTGAGATTTTCCCATTTGAGAGCTGTGCTTCCTGCATCAACATCGACATTGAAATCGAATTCCTTGCTAGGAGGCGGCATGATGGCTTCATTTGAGCAAAGGAAATGGTGCCTAAGAAGTCATCAGCAGGAGTTTTGAAGCTTTTGGTTTCTTTTAGATTAATGAAAGAAGTAGAAGAACGTAACGTTAAGGCCATGTTTTTTGGGAAATGAAGAGAGGGAAAAGAGATGTCGGAATGAATGAAGATGGTTTACATTCATTTATAAAATTAAAAAAAAAATGAAACTTTAGGTTAAATTAAGCTTTTGAATGAGACAATGTTGGTGGGCTCTACTTTAAAGGGAAAAAAAGTGCAAAAGATCAAAACTAGTCAGCTCAACTTTTCAAGGTCATATTATCTACAACGCGGTTATTTTTTGTCCATTCTTAACAAACTGAAGATCCCTACAAGTTTCAGTTTCTAAAGGTCACCAATACCCCCATTTTGAACTGACAGAATCGCCTTTTGAGTGTTGGTTTTGTTGATTATTTTGGGTCATTAAAGGTCATATTTTCTATAAATTGGTTGTTCCTTCCTGAAATCAAGTTGGTATAGGATAAAAAACATTACAACTGAAATTTTAAAGCCCCCAGCCCCAAGTCATTTGCCATACACTCAACTCAAGTACATGGTGAAATATCTTCAGAAGAGATATTTTCAACTAATCGACTTGTTAAATTGCAGAAGTCATAATCAAAAAAAGGTTTTAATTAATATTTTATTCACTTATATACATGGGAGTGAAGTGAATTTTCTATATATTTTCTTCAGTTATGTAACATAAAAATCATACCCACTATAGGAACTGTAATTTTGCTAATTTGTTTACAAACTTACAATCAAGTTATTAGCTTGGTTGGTACTACTTTGCCATGATCTAGCAAACTGCAAACTCCAAGCAAGTTAACCTCTAGTCTCTTTGGTTCATTTTCTGTACTGCATATTCAATTTTTGTGGCTGACAAGTTATTAGGATTTCGATTTTTCTTGGCTTTGGTGGGTTTAGGATAAGAAAATTGGAGAGTCTGTTTTCAATTGCGAAAGCATGTGGCTGTAATTAAGTCTATGCTTCATTTTTGGTTGGACTTTTCTTTCTGTTTGCATTGATCTATCCAAAGTTGGAACTGCTCCACTGATTTACTATATATGATCATGCTAACACTTAAATCAAGAAGTTCCATCAGAATTGTTAACCTGACCAATACCGTGTATTTCTTGCTGATAGGATCGAGATTCGTCCATGTCATTCATGCGTAGGCTAGCTATCTGTTATTTTCCTATATTCTCACCCATGTTGCTTTGATTCTTCATTTTTCTTGAAGTATATGTGTCCGACACATCCGATGCATATCCAAACATGGGTATTAGGATATGATCCTCCAAAAATCTTCCAAATACATGCAAATTTTAGAAAAAAATGAACATACCTGTATACTCGTGTCCGACACTCACACCCAAATCTGAGTAACATAGATTCCCACCATCAAGTTGAACATTGAAAAACATATGACAGATGCCTTTTAGGAGTAATATCAAAGGAAAATCTTTCAGGGGCCGAGTAATGCTATCCCGAAATCCTAGATTAAGGTGTGTTAATGCAAAAAATCTTGCTTTCTTGTAAACTTGAGAAATAGTATTAAATGTTAAGATACAGATTTCTGATGGAAGGCAAAGCATAGCATGTGTTTTCTTTCTCAAATCTCAAATAAAAATTTGACTTGATCCTATATTATTTAGCATCCATGTGAGAACACATGTGTATGGAATGAAGAGTTAATTTTTGCCTTTGAAGGGCAAAAAAATGCAAGCAATGAGTTGTCAAATTTGTCGGTGCCAAAGAGGGAATATTCAAATTTGATATAGAGAGAATAGCAGACATCAATAGTTAATTTGGTTTTTTATTCTTGGTGAGGACTATTGAGCTTAGCTGTTGTCTAGCCAATCACTTCTCAATTCTCATGCTCACCATTTACATGTTTTTGTGGAGCAAATTAGATCTTATCTCTTCAAGTTTCTCTCTCAGCAGGAAACAATAATCAAGTTTGGACATTAAAATGGAAAGGGGGAAAGGGTGTTTCGAGTAGCCAAATGAATTATGAAGCATGGGCCATATTTTCCCTTGTCTACAACATAGAAACCAAAGAGGATCGAACTTGTATGCCTGGAAGAGATTACATAAACATTAATTAACCTATGCATATAGTTTTGAATGATTAATTAGTGCAACCTTTTGAAAATATTTTCTGTTTCAAGGTATGGGAATTTGATCTTGAAATTGCACCTCAAATTATATGGGTTCTGGGTCATAGACTTTGAAACTTGTAGATACTTGATTTCGGCTATTAATATATTATCTATTCTTAGAGAAAAATAAAATTATTTTATAGGAAATTGCACTTTCACGTACAATAACAAAGGTATTTCAGAACAAGTAATAAGATCGCTTCACTGGAAGTTTCTTTCATAGGAACAGCTCTTGTTCAGAACAGTTTCCATTTGGAACAACTATTGTTCAGAACAGCTCATGTTCAGGACAGCTTCCGTTAAGAACAACTTTTGTTCAGAACAGTTCTTGTTCGGAACAGTTTTCCTTCGAAATAGCTTCCGTTCGGAACCGCTCTTGTGCGAAACAGCTCTCGTTTATTATTGGACAAATTCAGGCAGCTTCATTTTCTCATTGATGGTGAACTTTGGATTTATACAAAAGAAAGCAAATAAAGTTCTTTTTTTCTTTTCATTTTTTTCATTTTGATCCGGTGATTGAGCTACAACATGGGGTAGCTCTCTTCTAGTTTAAACCCTCCATCCATGCCTGCAATAAACTTCATTTTTTTATTGAAATTGAACATATAAACAAAGAAAAAAATCTCTCTTTCCGAAATCCCAGGCAAATTGAATGCATATTTTGAAAGAAGAATGATCAAAATTTCTTTTGGTGGATATTAGTCTTTCTTTCTCCATCAATACACACATTTTCAATTCAAAGGATCAGTTTTCATTGGTAGATATAACTCTCTTTCTCTCTCCCAAGGAGAATCTAGTTTCTATACACGGTATTTTAGGACAAGCCAGAAAAAAAAAAAAAAAAAAAAAAAAAACGACCCCATTTGCCTTACTGTTTTCACACTCCAAATTTCAAGTAGCCATTGTCCTGTTCTGTCACAATCAATGCAAACAAGGTCCCATTTCCCAGTTTTTTTTTTTCCTCTGCTTTTAACATTTGCTTGTGGTTCTCCATTGCTGAAACGTATCCATTTCAATCCCCCACAAAACAAAACAAAAAAAAAAAACTTCACTGCCCTTTCTTTTCCGTGGCCATGCAAGTAATAAAAGTAAATATACTGAAGATTTATCTTGCATCAGCATGTGCTAAAAAAGTACAGTTTTCGTGTGTGTTTGTGAATGTGAAAGGAAGTTTTCTTTCATAAAAATGAAGTATAGCAACTAGTTAGGTGTTTTATTCTTACATTTGTGTCCAATTTTGTACGATACTACTATTCTTAGAGTTTTGCTCCTACAAAAATGTGATCAGATGTGGGTAATTAAGCAGCAAAACTTGGTTACCTAATTTTTCTTTGTTTCCTGTTGAGGGGAGGACAGTTTTGTTAAGTATAGATGAAGTCAATGAACAAACTATCTTGAAATGTCTCAGAGGGTCAACTAATTCAGAAACAAATTGAAGAAAAAGTGATGATTAAATTAAATAAACGAGTTAAAATTGCCATACTGATGTTCATCTCTTAATATAAATCCAATGTTTTGTGATTACTTTTGTGTTAATTGTTGCAGTTTGTGTGTGTTCATCTTCGTTTAATCTCTATGATCAGATAGGTTCTGGTAACTACACCCAGCGGAACTGAATTAATACAAACTTAACCCAAGCATGTTTGAATTATGAACCATACCTTGTTGTGGCTAGTACAGGCTATCAAGATATCAATGGAAAATGCCAAAATGGTAAGCAGACAATTAAACCTAGAAACATATTATGATAAGAACAGAGTTGCTGTCATAACAGATAATCCCATTGAAGTTTTGGGTTCTCAAAACAATAGCAAATTGATCTTAATATAGCATCTTTCAACTGGGCAAGACATAATTAGATATTTGTTTTTCAAACTTGGTTTTTTCTTGATTTATTGGCTTGGTTTAGAGTTAGAGATAATTTATTTCAGCACCCACCCCATCAACAGGCAAAAGACTTGAAACAGCAGAGTTTCTAATGAAAAATTAACCATTTAGCTCTATGTACTGTCATGGCTATTTTCCAAAAGTTCGGATTCTAACACAGCTAATAGCTCCTAAAAAAAGGGGTGTGTGGGGGTGTTCAGATTTTAAAAATATATATATTTGTGTCTAACATCTGTATCTAATAAATGGATATGAAATATGATCTTCCAAATATATGAAAAAAAATTAAAAAATTGAATATATTCGTGTCGAACACATATTCGTATCCGACATTTACCTTAAGTCCGAATAACATAACTTAACAGTTAGCACTTACTCTAGAAAATATCTGATGAACCTTCAAAAATATTTTCGACTAACATTGACAATGGCTGCTTAGGACAATTTTCCTTCTCCATATAATATATAGAGGGAGCTGAACTTGTGATTCTTTTTTATGATAGAGAATCCTTGTTCAAAGTTTTCTGTACCTATCATTTTCACAAGTCAATTCCCCACCACTTGAACAAAAACTTGAGGTGTTAATATGTACCCTGAAGCTTCTCTAAGCAATCTGCATCGACTCTGAAATTTTCTTTTGAATGAAAAAAAAGAAAACAATAATAAAGAAGAAAGAAGAAGAAACAGGAGCTGCAATGACAAAACTTAAAATGAGTGTGATAGGGGGAACCAAGTCTCTTCTAATTGTTTCCACTTTCCCAACAAAAATTACCTACCTTTAGTTTACTAGAATGGTGCATTATACTTGCTGTCATTTTTAACAATTTGTCTGTAGATAATTAACTGTTTACCATTATGCTTCAAAAGCTTGTATTTCTCATCCATGCTGAGATACTAAACAATTTTACAATCAGTCACAATATTTATTCTATATAATAATAACAGTAGCTCAAAACATGGAAGCACACAAGTTCAGAACTATGCAAAAGTTGAATCCTCATTAAGATTAAGCCAGAGGGGAATGCATATCAACATTGTATGTAAGTTTTATGCATATCTTACTTACCACATTAGTAAGTAAATAATCAAAGAAACAACATCTATTATGATGTCATAAACTTATGTTATACAGGAACATGAACATATGTCTTAGTCTTTCTGTTGCTTCTGGGATAATAGTAAAACACAGAGCTGGAAAATCAACATTCTGCTACTGGAAATATAGAACCGATTTTATCTCCAAATCGATAGCACTTGATGTTAACAGAGTATGGACCCAGCTGTACATAGTTATCCTCTCCACCCACAAAGAAACACAGAGTATAGAGAGCAATTTCAAACTCGGGGCTTACCCCAACCAAAGTACTTGACACAGATTTGAGAATCCCATTCCACTCGAACTGAATTGTAAGCAACTGTGTTTCAGAGTCTGGCTGCATAAGGACACAGGTAGAATAGATAATTAAATATAGAAAAATGGGTGTGGAAGCAGGCGATCGAGCAAAAAAGTTCCTCTTCAAGTTTATAATAAAATGCATCAAAGAAGATGAAACATTTTCCTTCAAGCTCAACCTAATATATTATCTACAATGATCTAGAACTTCAATTTGTTTATTAAATTTGATAAAAAAAAAATATATATATATATATATATATATACTTTCTTCTTTTTCTTGCATGTATAGCCAAAACTTAAAAAGAGCATAAAATGCAGCAGATGCAGAGAGGAAACTGAAAAAAGTCGAATTGAAACTTCTTTACCAAATTTTCAGTAATCTCAGCATGCCAATGGAACAAAGATTGATGATGAAGAGACTTACAGTTTCCCCACGTCTTCGGGGGAATATATAACCTTGATAATCAACTCTTCCTTTTGCTTCTTCTAGGTAAAACTGAAAAATGAAATATAGGATTAGCAATAAACACCTGTAGAGAAAGAAATGCACTTTTCTTTTCAAGTATTTTGCTAACAAGGGCCCTTAAGGCACTCTTTAAAGTTAGTTCATATACTATTTATAGTAATAATATTGTATTAAATGCAATAGTTGACAACTTTATTCATCATTTCCAATTCATAGGGTGAAGATATTCCTATATATAGTAACCTTAGAGAGTACTCTTAGGGCACTTCTTAGCAAAATCCTTTTTTAATAAGAAAACCAAACCTATCTACATGGCACCTAAAAATCAACTTCTGAAACAAAAAGTGTATTAAGGTATGCTTGGGACAAGGGTTGACAATGAATTACTATAATTGATATTTAAATACTTCCAGATATAAACATGATATAATTATCATCAATGCATTGCAACCAACAACTTTTAAAGGTTAATGAATCTTTCCCTTTTGCTTTATCAGATGGAAAATGCAATGTTTTTCTAAAAGAATTATAATTTTCAGTATTGCTTCCAGACAACTCGATGACATAAAACAAGCCAAGCCACGTACTAATGATAGCAATAACCTAAATCCTTCAAAGATCCAAGTTTCATCATGGGAATATTGAATTGACAAACAAAAAATATACACTAACAAACACACACCTGAAGCCAATTGTGGAAGCCAGTAACTTCTTGCTCACCACGTTGCTTGATTTCTCCAACAAAAACATGTTCAAAAGCAGAAGAGGAACCAGATGTACCACCACGACCATAAAGATCAAACCATAGCTTTGTCATCATTCTTTTGAAATCTTGATAGTTTTCAGATACAATGCCCTTCATAGAGAGGTACTGGTGAAGATATTTAATTGGTGCAGTTCTACTGATTTCTTCTATGAAAGCAGACTGCTCTTGTTTCTCCTCAGATGTAACAACTTCTTTGCACCCGGCATTTGGGTTGTAATTATCTAAGAGAGAACAGAAACGAGAGAATGTAGGTTTTCTGAATATGTCTTCACTCAGAGAATAAAATAGGCTTCCTTCTGCCATATCATCCTTCTGGTAAACCTTCTTCCCTTCACCACAGTCAATCTGATAATCCTTTCCAGGTTCCAAACGGTTTATATCAAGTTGCCACAGCCTGTTGCAAGCTTGTGACAAGTCAGAAAGTTCCTCTTCTGAAGGTTCAATGCTAGTATCAGTTCCAACCTCATCAGAGTATTCTTGCTCACTAGGAGGTCGTTTATATCCTTGCCAGTTATCCATCTGAACCTACAAATGTTTCATTCATAAGGTATTAGACACAGTGATTCAAAAAGAACAAGGCAGTGAATGATCACAGAACCCCAACTAAAACAAATAGGAGTCATATATGAATGTCATAGTTGATAAAAGGGTGTTCCCCGGTGCATAAGGCTCTCCGCTTTGCAAGGGTTGGGGGAAGGTCGTTTATCGTACGCAGCCTTCCTCCTGCTTTTTGCAGAGAGGCTGTTTCCACGACTCAAACCATGACCTTCCGGTTACAAAGGAGCAAATACTGACCAAGGCTTGCTCTCAGTAGTTGATATAGTAGATAATATTGTAGCCAAAAACTAGTAGGGGAATAAAGCAAATACTGAACTACCTAATGCGAAATAAATCTAATGTCAGTAGTCTATATATCACGAATCTACACGTTTCTAACAAAAATATTCATAATACGTCATGTGCAACTTAAAAGAAATGTAAATCTATAACCATATAAATTGACAGTGATCAAGATGGGTGATACATTTGTATTTTGTCAGTTTAAACTATGACATATCAAAAAATAGAGTAAGAATACACCTTGTGTGGACGTCTTTGAGGCTTTCTGCCAACAGTTTCCCAGCCATCATTATTCTCCTCTTCTTGCTCCTGTATGCAAAATTAATTCGAGGTCAATCAGAGCACTCGCATATATAGATATCACTGAAACAAAAAATAAAATACAACAGTAAATAAAACCAAGAGGCAACCTTTATGTTCCACTCATTTTGGTTATAACCATGTCGCTCGCCACCTTCATCCTTTTCATATCCCCCATACTCAGCCTGCATTAGAGGTTTATTGATATTTGATAATAAGGCGATAACAATAAAAATTTAAAATCTCCAACCCCAAATACAAATAGTAAATGAATTTATACAGTTTTAAGAATTGTACCCCTGAAATTTTCGAATTTTACCTTGTGGGATGTCCTGGAAGGTCTTGAACCCGAAACCTCCCAGCCCTCGTGATCCTGTTGACTCTGCTCCTACAAAATCAATAAAATTCCCAACTTTAAAAATAAAACAATGAACAACCATTCAATGTACTCCAATTTCAGATCCAAAAGACTAAAAATTTATTAAATAAAAAAAAGAAGGAAAACCTGTTTTCTCCACTCAGTCGGAGGATTGTGAACATGTTGACGATCATCGTTATCCTGCTCCCCTGACACCACCTGCAATGAGAACGTTAGCAAACTCGATCAGCAAGTTTTTAAACGTATAACATAAGCAATCAGATCATGTAAAGAAATCCAAAATAACCTGGGCCCAACTGGATCTGGAGCGTTCACCTCGATCCTCATTTTCTCCGTCGCGGCCACCACCGCCTATTACAACGTCGACCAAACCTTTGATCAGTCCTTCCATATCTCAACAAAAGATTGAAGTGAGAGAAATGAGAACTGATATGTGATGTGATGTGATGTGATGTGCTGTGCTGTGATCTGATATGATCTGATCTGTGAAAGCGCAAGACTTTTTAATTTCGGTTTGGGACGCGGGTAATGGAAACTTTAAGTTTGCCGACGCACTTCCACCATACACCTCCTGCCACGTGGGTGGTCTTAACTGTTTCAACTGTCATTTTGTGGGGCCCTCTCTCATCAACTTCCGACTGATATTTTTTAAAGTAATATTTATTGGTTTTGTAAAATAATTTTTTACAAACATAATATAAAACACGATAAGAATATATAAATATATTAAAATTTATATAAATATATAATAATTATAGCATAAAAATAATAAAAATATGCATAAATTTTTATAAAAATTGGTTTTAACATATGCAACCTATTTATAAATTATTTACAGAAGCTTGGAAAAACAAATTTATAGATACATCCGCTAAATTCATACCAAAGCCAATAAAAAAATCATGAAACATCAAAAAGGTTCTTCCAGTTTGGTTTTTCCGCAAGATCAAACCAATTTATAGAACCTCAGATTCTGTCTTTATAAACAATACCAAAATTCATTGAGCTTTCTGATGATTGCAGAACCGGGAGATCATCACGAACCCTGGTCGGCTTCCAGTCGGATTCTTCCTTAGTTTTCTCTTAGAGCAACAAAATGAATAGCTTCACTTCGGACTTGGTTAAACATGACAACCCCATGGATATGATTTCCGGATCAGACCAAATCTTCTGCTCCTTAAACGTTGTTTCCGCCACACAATGTACCAATCAGCTTCTGGCTCTACGAAACCTGCTACAGCCACACATCCATCCAGCAGAGGTGAATCCATGGATACCAAATTGAGACTGGATCATGGATACCATTCTGTTTTGTTCTAGTCCTACCTAGAAATTTCAAATAAATCAACTTAATAAGATCAGATAAATTTGAAGCATCATGGCATTTTTTGTATTAAACATACATAGTTTGCAGACAACAAGAACAAAAAATCCCAAAACCATATTAAATAGTTTCAAAAACTCAGTTGTCAAAATTATAAACCTTTATTGAAAATCAGGAGGAGAAGGCAAAACAAAAGTGCAATTTTAATCTAAAAATCCAGTGCAGGAAAACATGAAATGTAATGGGCATTAAGTATTATGCCATAATCTCAGGGCAGACAAATAAGGAATCATTAGTGTAAAAAACATGGATAAAAAGGTTTTACGCAATATTCACTGGCCTGAAGTTTATCTGTTCCACCATTCTCACAATGTTCAAAGGAGATTCTCGAATCAGATATGCGAAGAACATTAGGCTCATTTTCACTGCTTAACTTAATGTACTTGTCCCGACCGGTCGAGTCTGTTTGTATAGGTCATGTAAGATCGGATAGTAATCACCTATAAAGATTTTAATGAATCAACTATCAAGTGCTCGCTTTACTGATAAATATCCATTTGTAGAGCACTGAGTAATATTGCTACCTTTATAGGGACAGATTGATAAGATTTCTTTATCAAATGGAACTCAAATTAGTAGATAATAGACATAAAAACAAAAATCAGATTAACAGTCTAAGATAGTCCTCCTCCATGTTTATTACTTAGAACGAAGATTAAATTGTCAGAATTCTATCAGCCTTAATTTCCATCCACAATTGAAAGATTAAGCAAGCAAGAGAGTAAACCAATCAACAAAATTACATTTAAATTAAAACAAGCCAATTTCAAAAAACACTCACTCACGTTTACTTTCTCTCTACTACTTAAATTTACCACGTCTAAACATGCCTCAATCCTGGTCTTGAACCCAAACTAAACTACCCTAGTATCCAAGTAAAGCATATTCAAAACGTTCAAGTTATATTATACTTAATCACAATAGAAGAAGCATAAACATTAAAATCTAATAAACTTTATCAACAGTTTCAGACACTAATACACTATATAACCGAAAAGAAAAAGGAAAATAAAAAACAAAGTGAAGAAAATGTCACAAACCTTGACAAACACTGATCTTAAGAGCTTCTTTATTGAGACCTCTCACGTAGTTTCGCAAATACCTCTGGCAAGAGCCTTGAGCCACTTGATCCTCCAACATTTTTGCTGGTTTTCTTTTTCTTTGTTGGATATTCTTGAATCTGACAATCCACGATAATGACCAGACCAAGAATCTAAGACGTAAAAGACTGTAAGAAAGAAGAAAAAAATAAATTAATATAGTAAATTGTTTTCATTTATCTTATTTTTGCCCCGTTTTTTTTCTTAATTCTTGAACGAAAAAGGAAAGAAAAAAAAAATTAAGTGTGGCTTTTTCTCCAAGAACAGTAAACACGCCATAGCGTATTTGGAATGGAAGGTACTGGGGAGTGTAGTTATAATCTACGGTAATTCCTATTTTAATTTGAATTTGTGATATATCTTGATCGAATTGATAGGTCATTTGACGTAAGAAAACAGAAAACGCGTGACTTTACTGGTTCGTTTAAGATGCGAAAGTGAAGGTGATTACAGCTGATTGCTACTCACATAATCTAGCCGTTGAGGTGCAAAAAGACACGTAGATTGATGACGTCTGCGTTTATAAACGGAAAATTTTTTCCACGAAACCACCGCGCAACGCAATGAAGGTCTCATCCCCTCTCGTGCTCACGCTTGCTTGCTTAACTTAAACGGTAAGAAATATTATTATTTTTATTTTATTATTATTTACTACTAGTCTAGTAGTATTTCTTTTCTTTTTTTTTTTTTTATAGAAAAGATTACTAATTAAAGCAACAATTAATGGTGTATTTGGATGATCAAGAAAAGAAAAAACAAAGAAACATGTTGCAGCAATAATTTTAGACTGAATGAAGGCATGTTGCCAGGCCCAAGAACTAGGAAAAAAACACTGACTTGGGTTGGACTCATGGACTTCTAAATTCAAAGGTTGTATTTGGTTGGTTTCCATTTAAATCCATGACTTGGTTTAGTTCATGTTCAAGTCCATGTGGTTAGAGAATTCAATCCAATCCATACATCGAATTTTATGATCATGTATGTCTAGTTTTGACCAGATTTTCGTAACTGCTCTCACCCTTTTTCTTCACTTTTAGCTAGAGTTCACTTCCTCTTGAGTGTAATGAATTGATGATGATTAAATCTTATGTTCTTCATTCAAAACACTGGTAGCAATCACTTTTGGTTAAACTGGAATTAGATCAAATCTTTAGCTTCACTTTGAAGTTTGTTCTATAATCTCTTCTCGAGTTCTGGCCTTTGTTCTTTTTAACATTGATGTCCACCAATTCCCACACAGATCTTTGCTGTTATTCTATGGCCTCTGGAAATCTGAACCATCCAACCAAATTCCTCTTCTTGAACATTCCAAGAAAAGGGTCAAAAATGTGCTAGATATCTAATGCCAACTCAAAAAAAGTTCAAAAAAGGGAAGAAAAAAAAAAGAGAGAAGAATTCCCATTAATTCTGTTTAATGCGACAGCTGGGCGGACTGGAAGATTAGTGATGAATATCCATTGTTTCCCTTGTGAGTGCTGGCAGTGGCAGGTAATTTAACTGCAGAAGCCACAAATTCCTGAACTGAGAAGCAAATGCCTAAATAACAAAAAGCAATTTTTCTTCCTTTCTCCAAATTCCCACTTTACTTCTCACTCTCTCTGAAGTCTTAACTTATTAAAAAGAATTGAAAGTGCAATAATAATAAGCTTAACAATGAAAATAAAATCAACAGAAGATAACAGCTTTTTAGGTAAGCTCCATTTTTTTTTTGTTCAGAGGTAAAAGCTCCATTTATGTCATTCTCATTCAACATTACTGATACTGGAAATAGGTAAGAAATTAGTACAGAAATAGACCAAGAAGAGCCAAAAAAAAAAGTTTCCCTTCTCAACATTCTTCATTGATGCATTAGCATTTCTTAAGTAAAAAAAAAAAAAAATCTAATTAACCCCCAAAAAAACCCAAAGAGCCATATCATAGAGTAGATCCAGGCTACGTTCACATCCTCATATATATAACATTCACAGTTAAACTATTATATATGTTTTTTTAAAGGGATAAAAAAACACAGAAAACAAACCCCCTCAAAATAGGCTTCTGCTTCTTCCTCTCCTCTCTCTCCTTGGCCCTTTTCTTCATTGATCTCCATGTCCTCCTTGTCTTTCATTTTTTCAACTATTTATATATGGTAGATATGTTGTTTATTTCCTCTGTGACATGATTTAGGCAGCTGCAACTGTGCCTGTTCGGAAACGGTAAGCTTTATTTGGAGATGTAGATTTCCTTTGGTCCTTCTTTCTCATAGCTTTCATTGAGGAAGAAAGGTTCCAGTTCTTTTCCTTAGCTTCATCTATCTCAATTTGTTCTTGTCTGCACTCTTCACTACAGAAAGGTGTGTCCCCTCTGCAAGATTTCAACATATCAAAACCAAATACCAATCAGCAACCAAATCTGTATTTAATATAAATTTTAAAGCCAAAAAAACCAATCTTGGTTTCTACGAAATTTAAAGACTTCTAAGACACTTCAGGTAAAAAAAAAAAAAAAAAACCATCATTGAAAATAACTCAACAGGTTACAATTTAGTCGATTATCCCAAGTTCATATTGCGTGGAAATCTTTATAAAAAAAATAAAAAAAAAAATCAATCCTAGTCCCTTGTTTGTAAATTGAAATAAAAACTTATTAACCTGTTCTGGTAAAATTTTGTTCTTGTATCCAATATCAGCTCAAATATGAATTTCCTCAGTTTTTTTTTTTCTTTTCTCTTTTTAGCATAGAACTAATAGACCTTATTGATAATATGCGCATAAAATATGGACTAACCTGTACATGAAGATATCTCGGTTACCCCCAAGAGGCTTCTTGCAAAGAAAACAAGCATCCAAGAAATGGGGATGATGATTGTCTTCAAATCTGGCATCATAAAACCTGGCAGACCTTGGAGAAGATGCTGAAGAAGAAGAAGAAGACGACAGATTCCTCAAACTACTCCTCCTTGAGTAACAAAGAGATCTTGAAAAAAACCCATTTTGTTTAAGCCTTTGGTAATGGCTTCCTGAATATCCAGCTTCCATATCTGCAAGAGAAGCCAACCCATCATCCTCTTCAATGAAACAAGGCCTCCTTGAAGGTCCAGAAGAGTCCATTTGATCTTTGTTAGAAAAAAGGTATGATCTTTGAGGTCTTTAAAGCAAAAGACAGAGAGAAGAGTAAAGAAAAGGAAGATGAGTGGAGGAAGAAATTATGGGTTCATTTTTATAGGGGAAAGCTCTGTTCTTGTTGAGGAAAATGAGTAAAAGGACTATAAACAACGGCAGGTTTTAGGAATCCGTGCAAGTGAATCCATTGGCTCAAATACCTGCATCTCCAAGTTGGAAATTATTTCTGATTAATGCCATTCAATTATACTCAAAATTACCATAATGCCATTGGATTGAGAAAAGGACAAAATTTCCAACTTTTTTATAAAATAAATAGATATTATGGCAAAATGAAAAAATAAAACTCCAATTAAGTTTAAAAATTATGAAAATATTTTTCTGAATAATTTTAAAATTTTCTAATGAAAACCAATTAAAAGTGTTCGATTTAATGATACATAAAATAATAAGTTTTTTTTTCTTATTGCAATAGAATCTATTACATAAAAGAGTTAGGGTATAAGTATTAATTATATAATTTCACATCACTTAAAATTATCATTTTTTAGCAAAAATCTATCATAATTTTAGTAAGTGGTGTGGTGTATAATGTTTTTAAAAAAGATTTTACTAATAAGTGTTTTAATTTTTAAAGACACTTGTTCAAATTATTATATATAATAATATATTTATTTAATATATTAAAAATGATGAATAAAATTTTAAATGTTGCATTTAATATAATATTATTATAAATATATATTAATTAATTTAAAAGAAATTCATTAGCAAAATTATATTAGAAATACATGAATTAAGTTTTACCGAAAAAAATATTCATGGTGAAATATGAAGTGAAATGGGAATTTCGTGAATTGGGAAATATGAGAGGGCGAAAAGAAGGAAATTGGTAGTCTCGTATTTGGGACTAACTATAACTTCGAAAAGAAAGCCCCACACACTCCATATTCTAACGTTACGTCAATATATCTGAGGCAGGCACCACGCTCGTGCTGTGCGCGTTAACGTAACGAACACACCGCCATAATCTTGGCTCTAAGGACGGTTTGGTTTTTCCCTTTTCCTCTGTAGTGGGTCTCTTCAAGGACTAGTAAAAAAGAGCAACTAGTTGGATTTTAATGGAAATTCAACTTTTACTCTTTTTTTCCTTTAAAAGGTGCATTTATTTTTTCTATTTTTTCACTCTTGAATAAAGATTTCTTAGGAAACAATAATTTGAAAAAATATATATTAATCAATATTTAGTAACCATAATTAAGGTAATATTTAAAAAATATTGAGCAACCTTGGCCCCAAAGAAAATGCCTTGAGAGCAAGTGATCAAAGGTGAAGAAACAAAACATCTTGGGGGATGTAGGCCAGTTTTTGTATTGCAAGCAATGGTTACTTAATGAAGTATTATCTCATTAATTATTTTTAAGCCATGATCATTTCATATACTGTAAGTGTATGCCAACTTTAATGCCTTAAACAAATACTATTTGAGTTTGTTTCATAAAGGAAAAAAAAAAACCTAACATATGATAAAATTATTCATGTTGTGCTTAATTGGTAGTTACACTGATAAAACAATAAATCCAAATTCAAAACTTGGAAGATTAATTTACTTGTCTAGATTATGGCAATGACAAATAAATTTTCATCAGTAGTTTAGTACTAGTTGAAAAACAAAAATATGCAAACTTCAAGCTCAAGTATCCACATAACTTATTTGTGAAAGTTAAATTAAAAAGAAAACTAATACTATCATTTTATTATTCATTAGAGCATAAATGAATTTGTGAATCAATTTGTATCACATTTTGGAGTTATAATATTTATATCTATATTATAATGAAAATCAGGTAACATAATAATATATTTTTGAAGTCCATATTATATCTTTATAATATAAAATAGAATTTTGTTAACGAGTGTCTTAAAAACACTTTTTAATGTTAATTAATATATTATTTATAATAATAATATTGTATTAAATGTAAAAATTGATAATTTTATTTATTATTTTTAATATATTGATTAAAGATATTACTATATATAATAACTTTAAAATATATCTTTAAGACATTCGTTAGCAAAATCTTAAAAAATAACAATACTAGTTTTTTGGTTCAAAGTATACTTAAAATTTCTTATGGTATTTAATAAAAGCACATGACTATGTCTATCACAAAGTTTGGATTTTTTTTTTTCCAAATTGAAAAAGTCTAAGTTTAAGGGATTACAATCTAATCATTAATAAAAAAAAATAGTAAGTAGTAATTATTAAAATATTATAGTCAGTAGACCCACGCTCCATAAACGCGAGTATGACTTGTCTAAAACTCCCCCAAAAGCTCTTCTAACTGTACTTTGTACTACACACCAATGACTAAACATATTTTTTATATTTTTTAAAATAAAATATTTCTAAAAACCTTTTTCTCCAAACTAATTTTTTTTACTAAAAAAAAAAAAGAAGAGAGAATCCACGGTTGAGATTGCTCCTTGCCGCTCTCTTCACTCAACCTCTTACGTCATTCTTTGCCTTCATTTTGTTTGATCTCTCTCTCATTCTTTTGTCGTTTTCATCGCTTTCTCTCTCTCGAACTTCACCGCGGGACCCAACTCCCAAAACCATCGAAAGTAGGGACCACCCATTGCCATAACTCTGTTCTCTTTTTCTTTTTATTTTTATCATTGATGATGATGCCATGGTTTTGCCTTTGTTGGTCGATTGTGATAGGAGCCTCCTCCTTTTTAAAGACAATAAAAAATATTTGTTTTTTATTTGCCAGTTGTTGTCCATTTACGTATCCATTTTAGATTCAATTATTGTTGGATTTTTTATGGGTAATAAGGTTTGATTTTATGCAGTACTAAATAATAGCAATCAATTTGAATGAAGCTTTCTCATGACTAAATCTAACAAAAGATTTAATCCCATTTCATAAAAATAAGGAGCAAATCACTCATCCACCATCACCCCGAGACAAAGTCATTCAAATATATTTTCTATTACATTCATATAAAAAGATATATTTTATACTAATGTGATGTTTTTGTTTTCAAATAGTAATCATATATGAAAATGTTAACCAATATCTATAGATATTGATTAAAATGATATTAAACTTGTTCACATATTGAATAGTTTATTTGACCCGGTAGATTCGGTTCATATTAGATCGAATTTGAACAAATTTTTTAGTAATTCGAGCCAACCCGACTAGAATTATTATTTATTAAATAAAAATATTATTTTATTTAAATTTAATTATATAAATATATATAAATATTAATATAAAAATAATATTTTAATATTTTTAAATAGTAAAACGGTCTTGTATGGGCAGCTCAGGCCCGGCCCGAATGAGTTTAAGCAAAAGAAACAAATATTTTCAGGATCGCGGCCTGATCTGGCCTATGAACTGGTTAGATGATATATATATAATATATAATTAATGCATTTTTTTTTTAAATTCAGTAAAATTAATATATTAGATGCAAAATACTTTTTTAGAATGATAAAAAAATAATTTTTAATCAATATCTATAGACACAGATTAAGCGAACCCAATATATATATAAATTAAAAGAAATATTAATGTGTTTATTCATATCTATTAAAATACTATTTAAAAAAGAAATTTATAATTAAGAAATTATTTATATATATTAAATGTAAAAAAAAATTTAATCACGTCTATAAACCATGATTAACCAGACTTATAAATTAACAACAATTTATTTTTTAAAATTTCAATATAAAATATTTCCTAAAATATGTACATTAAAAATAGATTTTTTTTTTAGTAATTAAGAACAGCCAATTAATATTTTTAATTTAGAGCTTTATAAAAAGTTTTTGACACTTTTAAAAAATCTAATGGTAACGACAAATGCTTACCATTATTTATCTTATGGATCAAAAGTATGATGCAATTCATGGTAAAACGTAATTTTATTTTATACATTTTACATATTTTCTTTTAAAAGAAAAGAAAAAGATTATTGAATTAAAATATGTTTGGTACACGATGGGAAAAGTAAAAAAAAAAAAGAGCTGAACAACATGAATGCATGATGTGGATTGTGGTCATTATTTTAATCTCGGCACTTGTTCCGAGGTTTTTGTTTCTCCAACCATAGCTCTTGCCCGAAAATCCAGGTCTGCCCGCCACTGGACACCTGCCCGTGATTTTGCACTGTACACGTGTGGCTTAGTGCTTGTTAGTTGTTACCACCGCAGCACCTACATCTCCTCTTTCCTTCCACCTGGCACCTCAAAACACGACAAAAACTTAATTACGTTTCTTACTCTGCACGCAGAGCAGTATTCAATTTTGACGGTGCTAGGAGCAGCGATCCCGTACGCCTAGATGTTGTTTTGTCGCTTTGCGTATTCAAAACATTGACCGTTGAGATTGCATCAAGGACAATTGCCTTTTATGATCATGCATGTCCGGTTCTGATCTTCTAGAACCGGGCAATTACTTCTCTATACAGATCGGGGCTGACCCGAAACTTTTTCTCTAATATATTTTTAAACCTTTTTTCCCTATGGAAAATCTGGTTATTTTTGCCCAAACTAATAGAATTATGGAATTTTAGCAATCATACTTTTTGAAATAATGTTTTTTATTTTATCTATTAAAGAACGAATATCTGAGGCTAAAATTAAGATTAATAGATTTAGACGATATGTTGTGTCTTCTCAAGAATTACATTTTATAGAATGTGATTTTTGAAAATATAATTTTTTAAAATGTAATTTTTTAGCGTTTGGTATACATAAAAAAATGCTGATTAAAATCTTGATAATGTGATAATAATTTTCGAAATTACCTTTATAAAAAAAATGTCACTTTTATTAATTTTAAAAATTTTCAATGATATTTATTATTAACAAATATTTATATTAAATATTTAAAAATAATATTTTAATTGATAATTTGAGTTACTTTTAGGATAAAAAAATATTTATTAATAATAAATTTTTAAAATTACTCTCATTTAGTTGAAAAATTAAAAGGCTGGATGTAAATTAAATATTATTTAAAAATTTTAATGATATTTATTATTAACAAATATTTATACTAAATATTTAAAAATAATATTTTAATTGATAATTTGAGTTATTTTATGATAAAAAATATTTGTTGATAATAAATTTCGAAATCACTCTCATATAGTTGAAAAATTAAAAGACTATATGCAAATTAAATATTATTTAAATATTTTAATGATATTTATTATTAATAAATATTTGTACTAAATATTTAAAAATAATATTTTAATTGATAATTTGAGTTATTTTTATGATACAAAATATTTGTTAATAATAAAATTTTGAAACTACTTTCATATAGTTGAAAAGTTAAAAAACTGTATAAAATTAAATATTATTTTAATATTTTAATAATATTTATTATTAACAAACATTTGTACTAAATATTTAAAAATAATATTTTAATTGATAATTTGAGTTACTTTTATAATAACAAAATATTTGTTAATAATAAAATTTTGAAGTTACTCTCAAATAATTAAAAAATTAAAATGCTTGATGCGAATTAAATATTATTTAAATATTTAAATAATTTTTATTATTAATAAATATTTGTATGAAATATTTTAAAATAATATTTCAATTGATAATTGTATATTAGATAAGAAGAGAATAATTTTTTCTTAACATTTTTTTTAATTTTCAATTAAATGGAAAAATTACTTTCCAACCATTTCTAATGAGAATCACATTCCAATGCTTGTGAAAAAGTAACTTTTAAAAGAAAGTTACATTTTCAAGAAAGTAAGCAGTTTTTAACATACCAAACATGAGAATCACATTTTCACTAATTATTTTTCATAAAAATTGATCATTTTCTATGATACCAAGACATCAAGAACTTCATTTACATTTTTTTTTTCCTTAATAAATGAGAGATGTAATTTCGGTTTTTGATCAAAGTTGAAGATTTATTTCCGTACTATCCCATCTCATTGATTTAGACAATATCCTATGATTTCATTGAATTTAATCCCGTATTTTTATTAAATGAGGAATTCAGTTTCATTGTTAACAATGTGAATTTTTTGTGTTAAAACGGATGACGTAACATGACACATGAAATTATATGATCAAATAATCATATGTTTTAGGTTTTTTTATTTTTTATTTTTATGTTTTTATTGAGTTTTTTTTTATTATTATTATAATAATAAATAAGTAAAATAATTACTTCATATGATTTGCCAATTGATTAAAAAAATTCACGTGTCATGTAACATGATTATAATTTTATCATATTATTTGATTTAACAATTGAAAATTACACCGTTGATATTGAATTAAATCTCATATTTGATTAAAGTATAAGATTAAATTCGATGAAATTATAATACCAAACCTGAATTTTAAAAGTAAAATAATATAAGATCAAATTTTCACTTTAACCTAAGTTTTTTGCCAATATATAATTTAAAGCTAACAAACCAAAAAGATAATGTACTTTCTCTCCGGGACCATATTTCAGAGAGGTAAAAAAAAAGTATCCAAGTCAGTCAATTGAAATTTAAAACCAAAATAGATATTAGTATTTAATGTGAATTAAGTCATTAATTATTAGAAAAGAAAAAAAAAATGGAGCCAGATCTTTGTAAGAGAAGAGGGAGCAGATGGTGGCAGGAGCCAGAAATAGTCATCCCATTCCATTAGGTTTCTTTATACTCAGACAACTTTTTTTTTTCTGAATTTTACTTCAATGTTTCAAAACTTCATTTCAGTTTTCATCATTATAATTGTTTGATTCATAGATATACACATTCACTGCCATACCCATTTATATTTCTCAATTACACCAAACCTCACAAAATCATTAATATAAAAGTTTTTTTAATAAAACAAATCACAATCCAAAAACAAAATACATCCATAAAAAATTTCGATTTATAGCAAACGATTAACTACTTATGCTTCATTTGGATAACCGAGTATAATGAAAAGAAATTCTGTCTGTGTTTTCAAATAAAAGAATCCAAATCTTTTACCTTTATTTTTTGTTCTAACAATTAAAACAGGTCTCATGTTTTTTTTATGCGGTTAAAAACTTAAAATCAAATAAAAATTAAAAGAGTAAAAAAAAAAAAAACAAATGACTTGTTTTAAAATTAGGGCATGAATGAAGATAGGAATTAAGGCATACAATTTATATTCCAAATAAAAGTTTAGTAGAATCGTACAACCCTAACTAATTCTATTTATCCCATTACTAAAACAACTATAATTGAGTTTGTCACTCTCTAGTTGCTTTGATGATGTGCAAACCTCACATGGGATGAATCATATTAGTGCAAGAATGGTTAAAAGTTTATGTTAAGTGCATAAAGAAAAAGGGTTAAATAATAAAAAGACATTAAATAAAGTGCGATTTGATTCTCTTGACATAATTTTGATTTGAATTGACAATCTTCACATTTTAAATCAAGACTTTAAAAAAAAAAAAAAAAGTGGAGTCATTTTCATTATTTAACTTGACATACTATAACTTTTTGCATCATTAATTAGGCCGGTTCATATCATATCATATTTATCTAATTGCATTCACTTTGACTATAAATTTTATCGGTATATGAAAATTTTAATAAAAATGTATGTTAAAAATAAAAAGTGCTAGAATATAATTAAATACCTAACTAATTTATTTTTAATAAATTAATTTGTGCTAAATGTACTTTGACTGTGATAATATAATTTATTTTAACATAGATATAACCTGCTAAAAAAATAATGTACAATAGTAACAAAGACTATACAAGTAGAAGCATATACAATGTAAATTAAAATTTACAAAGAATCAAATGTTTTTTTAGAGATCAATCTTCAAGGGCATCGAGGGGACAAAAGAGACTTTAAAATTTTATCTTTTGGTTTTCCTTTTTCTTTTTACAAGTATTAAAGGTTAGTTTAGTATTGGTATTGAAAAAAATTGGGTTAAAAAAATGTGTTTAAAAAGTATGGTTTAAAATTTTTTAAGTGTTTGGCATTGCTGTGAAAAAAATGATATGAAAAATTAAAATATCCAAAAAATATATGTATAAAATGATTAAAGTGTAGAAATGTGAAACTAATAAAGTTATTTTATTCAAAAGTCAATTTTTAAAGCTCAAATTTTATATTTTTTGATTTTTTGAATTAATTTTTCAAACTAAAATTTCAACAATAAAATTTAATTAATTAATTAATTTAACATTACTCTATATATATTTAATCGAATCTGAATTGTCCTCTAAGAGGTAATTTGACAAAGAAATCAGCCATTGCCTTGGGTGAAAAAAGGGCGAAAAAATTACCCTTTATCTCCTTTTCAGGGTGGGTGGTTTGAGGTTTTTCACTCCAAAACGTCAAAGAATGAATTTACATTTCCTAAGCAACAATTTTACATATATTTTGATTAGATTTTGCTAACAAATATTTTAAAAGAATTTTTTAAAATTATTGTATGTAATAATATTTGTACCCAATATTTTAAAAATAATAAATAAAATTATTAATTTTTATAATTAATATAATATTATTATTAAAAATAATATATTAATTAATTAAAAAAAAAATATGTTAAAGACATTCATTAGTCAAATCCATTTTTATTTTCTCATGGGCCTATGTCTTATGAGTTATGACCCTTTGAATTTGATTGATAGAGACCCCAACGAAACAGACCATTTCTCTGATTCCCTTGATTCTGTGAGTGCCGCTGGAATGACCCCTAGATTTAGTTTGGCAAACATTATTATATTTCTTTTCTGCTTTTATTAAACAAACATTTTGGGAGACAGTGAAGACTTGTCGTTAGTAGTAAAATATATATAGGTTGTGTGATTAGGTCGCTAACAAAGCTGAAACCAACGAAAAATTTCAAAGAATATTTTGATAAAAATAAATGCTTTAATTTTCTATGTTTATAATGTTTGTCGAGTGCATTCATGCACCTGAATGCTAGTAGGGGAATCAACTATGAATTAGGCTAGGTCTAGGCGCATGTTCTTAATAAATTTAATCGGTGAAAACAATGTAAAAACGACAGTACAGTGCAAAAAGTTTCAATTTTATACTTTATTTTACATTTATAAATTTTAATACATCAAAAGAATTTATTAATAAGTGCCTTAAAGATATTATTTAATGTTATTACTTATAATAATATTTTCATAAATAAAATTATTAAATATTGTATTTAATACAATATTTTTTTATAAATAATTTATTAACTAACTTTAAACAATGTCCTAAAAACATTAGTTAACAAAACCCATATCAAAATTATCAAGTTCACAAAATTATGACAATAAATATAAATTATGTTTCTCGAATTCAGATAAATATTAGATACCATTATATGTTTAATATATATATATATTTAATTTTAATTTTGTTATATATTTGAAAATTTATATTTTTTTATATTTAAATATATGTTAAATATAAATATTTAAAAAATAAATAAATAATTTAAATAACATAATATACAAATACGTATGTTGAACTATAGCTTTACGAGATTCATTCACTACTGATGAAATAATGAAGAAAATTTTCAATTGGACTAAAATTATTTGTTTTTGATTTAAAAGACAGCGGCGTTGCCACGTGAATGATATGATATCACCGCATGTTACAAAGTGTTAGTCAGTTTTATTTTTACACGTGGATATTATTAGACAGTAAAATATTTTATTTCTAGCTCAAACTACAAGGCAATCCAACAACAACAGAGGTTTAGCCACGTGGAACGACAAGTTTGTCCCACGTGTGTCTCCCAAACACCAGGCATGTTCTAGAACGTGAAACCACTCTATTTCTTTTTTTTTTCTTCTCTCGTTTCAATTTTATTTATTTTAATTTAACCCTTTTTTTGTGTTTTATTTAATTTAATAATACAAAATTCTTTTTCAATCTTTTGTATTTCTTTAAGGTGGCATTCCAAGCAACCTTTGCTTTTGTTTTCTTGCCATATTTTACTTTGGTGACCTGCCTTTTAAGGAATTAAAAAAGGGGTTTATTCTTAATTTAGATGGATTATTTAAGGAGTTTGTTGGAGTTATTCTTTGGACTTTGATGCATGGGGCGGCTTTTACTTTTGTTATACAAACAAGCATAATAATGGTAGAAGAAAAAAGGTTGGGCCAAAAAGAAAAAAAAATACTAAAACCTCTTTTGAATTTTGATTGACATAGTAATTGAATAAGATAAAATAATTGATTTTGAAAATCAATTTAAATCCGATAGTCTTAAGCTTAAAATTGGTTGAACTGAGTTGTTCATGCACAAAATCACTATATCATTATCGAAAAACAATTAGGTCTCAGTTGAATTTTATGATTTCTTTTTTCGGTCAATAGGTTGAATTTACAGAAAATAAAGCCGAGCCCATATATTAGCTGGCCGAAACCCAATGCGGGCTTAGGGGGCTTGGCCTATTTTTTTGGTACATACCAACGATACCCAGAGATGAGGGGCAAAGTGCAAAAAGAACCAATGTGTTAGGTTAGTAAAACTTTGTTTAAGTACTCAGATAGTTCATGTACCGTAGTGAAAAGAGTAAATTAGTATCTGTATTGTAAAAGTGAGTAATTTAGTCCTTGTACAATTGAAATATGTGCAAATAAGTGAAATTAATAACGATTTTAATGAAAAACCATTAAAATGCTAACGTGGACCCGTAAAGTCTAACAGATTTAGATATATTTCAAGTTATATTTTATTTCAAGTCATTAATTCTGTTAGATTTTACGAGTTCACATCAACATTTTAACGGTTTTTCATTAACATTGTTATCAATTTTAATTATTTGCCTATTTCAATTGTACATGAACTAAATTACTCATTTTATAGTATATAGATTAATTTAATCTTTTCACTATAGTACATGGACTATGTGGGTACTTAAACCGTAAAACTTTCAGTTGAAAATCTCCGTTGGATATCAAAGTGCTATATAAATTAGGGTAAGTTACATTTTAGGTCATTAAATTTAGCTTCAATTTTCATATAAGTTACAAACATTTAATTTCATCAAATTATATTACTAAATTTTTGTTATTAATAAATTAAATCACTTATACTAATTAAGTTAAGTAATTTAAAAATAAAAAAGATTTAGCGTGAAATTTTAATAGATTAAAAACAATGAGAATTGAAAGAGGAAAAAAAAAAGAAGAAAGATGAGTTTATAAAAGATATTATTGAGCCCAACATGTATCAGTGTAAAAAATAAATCCAAATCAGTTGACACTTGACAGGATGAAGTTTGCCCCAAGATTCAAACTTGTACAAGTATCTAAGAGACTAAAAACGATGAAAATTGAAAGAGGAAAAATGTAAGAAAGGTAGCAAATCCGATTTGGCTTCTTTTGATTGCAAGTGGGTGTGACACTAAAATCCTTTTTAAGAAAGTCTCCATCCTTAATATGTTAGTACTAATTTTTTACTTGTTTTTGATTCATGAATATATAATATGTCGAGTTAGTCTTTAATATATTGGTAGTAAATTTTTTTATATGAAATTAAGAGAATGTCACATATATATATATATTTTAAATATACTCTAAGAAGCATGTGTCATCCTATTAGTCTCGTTTGTAGAATCTAAAAACTCCACTAACAGTGAATAATATGGTTTATCTAATATGGGCATATGGCACCTTGAACTTCCGATTCTTATTTAAAGAAGGAAAAATGTTTTGTTTTTTTTGAAGATTTCAAAATTTCCCCCCTCTGTATTACCTTAGTTAGATATCCATGTGGTGAAGAAAGAAGCCCAAAACTGCTTTGATTCAACCCATTTCATTCATTTTTGGATCATGAGCCCATTTTTCAAATGTTGTGGTTCTTAAACTACCTAGAGCATGGCAAATTTAGGTTAATGGTCTGGCTTGCGGCCCAAAGGTAACTCTGGGCTAGCTCTTGCTAAACTTTTAATCTTACTAGAAAATATTTTCCCACAATGAATATTGACTGCTGGACGACCTGCTTTGTTATATAGAACAAGACTGATTTCTTAAAAAAAAAAAAAAAATCTACTTAGATTTGGTAAGTAGATTAAGTAGATATACTCTTTGTTTATCATTTTTTTTTGTATCTTTGTTTTATAAAAGATCTATTTTTGAATATTTTGTGATTTATTTGCATACAAACATTTAATTCAGTGATTGATATATATATATATATATATTCTTTGAAGAGAGGTTTGAATTCTTTTTATTTATATATATTCTTTGAAGAGAGGGTTTGAATTCTTTTTCCAAAAAAAAAAAAAAAAATACTTACAAAGGTGAGAGGTGATCATGGGCCGGGCCGGGCCGAGGCCCGTTTTTTTCCCCTCTGCCCAGGCCTGGCCCTGGGTAGCCCAAGCCCGTCCGTTTAGGCCCTAAACACTGTTCATTGGAATAAAAAAATATTTTTTTTTATTTTTTATAATTAAAATTAAATCAAATAATAATATTATAATAAAAATCACTGTTCCGAGCCGGAACATAAAATATCTTGCCCAGGCCCAACCCGATACGGGCCGGGCCGGACGGGCTGCCCGGCCCGTGAGCAGGTCTAGGTGAGATTCATGAAAAAAGAATAATTACTATGGAATTTAGATATAGTGAAAAGGGAAAAACCAACTCAGAAGAAATGAATTATTTGAGGGGTTGGTCTCCTTGGGCCTTGAGAATACGGGGGATGACTGGCATCTGAGTCACCCATGGCCAACTTTCATTCTAATTAGTTTGTTGAACTTAATTGCCAACTTTTAATGCTGGAATGGAAACAAACAAAAATAATTGCTTCTTCATACCTAACAAAATCAATAGTGCAAAAACAAGAAGAAAAAAAAAAAACATTTTTACCGTACACTTTGCTTGACCTGCAATCATTAAAAGAAAGGCTTAAATATAAAATAAAATAAAGTCTTTGAATTAAAAATAAATTATCATGAACAAATATAAAAATGTCCTTCTCGATACAATTTGCTTAAATTTGTTGAATGATGGAATTGCAGTTCAATTGAAACTTTTATACTAGAGTTCAGTCAAACCATGAAAAAATTTTGAATAAGAAAAAACTATGAAAGAGAAAAAAAAAAGTTTTCATTGGTGGGTCTATTGTTTCTTAAACTTGAAAACCGAACTACCATTTCAAGTTTGGACTTAAAATCAAATACCTAAAATCGTTGATCAAGCACTTGTACCAAAGCCCAAGGTAGGGAACTATTATCATGCCTTGAAGGCTTGAACCACTTTACCTAACATGTCAGATGATGTTTTTAAGCATCTGATTTCCTGGAAAAACTCAACTTTTTTTGGGGGTTTTTCCAATCGGATTGTGCCTAGCTATGCCCTATCTATAAAGATCCCTAGCCCCCGTCATTATCGCTTGGGAGTTGGGGCTTAATATTAGTGCCTTACAGACTCCTTGATACTTACGTTTTGATGAGTTCGTAGTTTTTTATTTTAACTTACTGATGTAGTGATGTCAGATTCAAATCTCAAAGGTCTTCACAAATGCAGTTTTTGATATAGCTATTTGCTATTTCTGAGATATTATACTTATCATTTAGATCTTGTTTATCCTCAAAAAAAAAAGGGAAAAAAAAAACTGTCACCACTACATTGTTGTTATGATTAGTATTGGTTGACAAGTGCGATGGCTAGAGAAAATGAAATGTGGTTTCCCACACCTAACAAAATTGAAGAAAAAGGCCAAAATCTGTACTGAAAATTCATGCATTTAGCCATAAAGAGTACCAAAAATATGCATCAGGGATCGATCTTTCTTCCACGTCTCTGATTTGTCAAACTGCCATCCCATTTTGCATTATATCAAGGGCCCCCTCCCATACAATGCTTTATCACAACATTATTTATCTCTGGCTACTTGGCTTCATATAGCATTGGATTTTAATTGGCAAGACAGCTTGTACTGGTTTTTTAAAGCTTAGCCCACGTTTTGTTGCTATGATAAAAGAAAGGCCCATGAGTCCCAATTTAATTTGAGACATTTTACGGGCAGAAAATTAATCCAGGACCAAACCTAACATGTTATTGTTGTTCTGCATTAAGCTTTTTTATGTGTTTTATTACAAATTTACAATGAAAATGAAATAAACAAAAGTATGTATATAAAAACGATCGAGAAGAAGGGACAACAATATTGTCTGTCTTCCACTTCATATATTGATTGAAAACAATGGGTAACAATGAGTGCTGTGTATTGCTCTCATGGAGTACTGCATATATATCTCATTGGAAAAACTCTCTAAGAGCTAGCTAGGCCACCAGGCCTGTATATATCAAGTCTTTTTATCATTTTGCAGGGCTCTTCAACAAGGCATGGGAGAGAGCAAGTCATGAGAACATGGGACAAGTTCATATTTACTTGATATTTTCAAGCTTAATGTCCAAGAGATTTAAAAAGAATCTTGTTCTGCTCTCACTAAAAACATAAGAAAAATCCTTCAATAATATGAAGTCTAATGTTGGAATCATATGTTTAATAACCCTTCTTAAGGCATCTTCTATGACTTTGAGTTTTGACAATGTGAGATCTAAGGGAACAAAGGGCAGAGTAATTTTTTTGCTTTAATGTTGGTCAAACTGAAAGTTGTCATTATTATTATTATTTTCTTTATTCTAATAGTTTCTGGATGAACTTGTGCCATTCATGACTAATTTAGAGAAAGAATCTTATGGAGTACTTCAAGAAAAAAAGACAGAAAAATGCTTCCCATCCCATGTATTTGATTTGGTGATCATGGCCGGGGAGAAGGAATCAATCCAAGAATATATAAAAGCAAAGAAGGGCTGTTTAAACAAGTGAAAATCAAGATCCTCCCCAAATTGCAAGGAATCTTGCTTGTCTTAAACTACATGGCAATTCAAGACTAATTGTTCTTAAAACATGACAGCTATAAATCAAACAGCACATTCCCTTTTTGTGAAACTTGCTAGCTGTTTTAATTTTATGTTCTTCCTTTCAATTTCCTTCTGTAATTTTTTGGTGTATGTCAGTGGAATTATTTTTTGCTTTTGTTCACTTCACACAGCCTTGAGAAATCCATAATATATATAGGCAATGTGATGGGCATGTGATCACAATCAGATTCCAGCAATTATCTGCAAGTTAGAGACACAATTAAAGTTGCCTATGATCCAATCAGACAGCTTAATTATTATATTATTCAAAGAATAAAGTTTTAGGTTTACTTTCAAGATATCAAATTAACTATCCTCATCAAACTTTGATATGCCTTAACTAAATAAAAACAAAAAAATGAAAAACAAAATTTACCAGTTATTTCTTTTCTTCTCTTTGGGTGTGTCAGAATTTGCATTCAGTACAAATGTATACTGAAAGCTAAAGGCATGAAAGATCACTTTCTTTGATGCCAATTTTGATGCCTCTTTATCAGAGTCTCTTGGTTTTCAAGGATTTTTTTTTTGTTTGTTGCTGAATTACAAGATTCAATTGTATTATAATATGCAGCAGTTGGTAATAAGGTAAAAGTTTGCTTCTATCATAAGTTTAGCAGATTGCAAGAAAGCAACCAATCTGCAAGAATATTATCTAACAAATTAATTTCATTCAAAGTCAAAAAAGAGAATTCCTCCATTGATGAACTTGGAATTCTATTAATTCCCGGATTTAAAGGGTTTACAGGACCAGATATAGCCTAATTAGAGTAAAGAAAATTATCTAACAAATCAATATTCCTGGTTCCATCCAACCCACTTTTCAAAAGAGAAACAGGTAGAGCTTGAAACTCAACCAATCTGACTGTGGACTTTTATGGATATATATTGTTTTTTTTTTTCAAGGCATTCTTTATCTCAATCCATGCTCTACTTGTTTAATTTATTGATTTTTCTTTGGGTTAATGTCATATTTGATCTTATAATTTACGAAAATTTTCAATATTTACCTTTAATTTTAAAATATATAATGTAATTCCTAAATAATCATTTCGTCTATCAATGTGATAGGGTTACAAAGCAAGAGGTAAAGTCTCCCAATTTATTTACTCTGCCCACCAAAAGATTTTGCTAAGCTAATTAAGATAGCCCCAATTAATATATAGCACTTGATAAAAGGTTTTATAAGCATGCAGAAAAGACATGTATATAATCCATGGGATTTTCATTTTGTGTCAAAAACTGACCCAATGAAAAAGAAATATCGATCATGTCATGTGCTGTTACCATTCATTTAACTAGCTGCTAGATCTTTCCTTCAGTTGTTATTATATGTGATTTTCTCAAGCTTACAGGTATATATAGAATAAACGTAATAAAATATTATTTTGACGTAAATAAGTAAATTAAAAACATAAAATTTAAATTAATTATTTTCTTGTAAATAGAAAAGGCTAATGGTAAAAAATATTTTAAAGGCTAAAAAGAAAAGACAATGTAAAAGAATTAATATTTTAAAATAAAAAAAATTTCAAAAAATTATTAGCGTAAATATGTGAGAAAAAAAAAAAAAAAAACTTATCAGTTGGCCTGAAATGGATTAGAAGTGTTGTGGTATCCTAAAAAGAGCTATGAAAATTTTAAATGTAATGAAAGATAAGAATAAGCGAAAAAAAAAAATTATTTTAACTTAATTTAAATTAATTATTTTTCTTGTAAATAGAAAAGCTCAATGAGTTAAAAAATACCTTAACAACTAAAAGAGAAAACACAACGTATAAAAAATTAAAAAATTCTTAACGTAAATAATTGGCATAAAATGGGTTAGAAGTACCGTACACCCTAAAAAAGAGTAATGAAAATTTTAAACGTAATAGAAGATAAGAATAAGCATAATAAGAAATTGTTTCAACATAAATAAGTAAGTTGTAACGCAAAATTTAATTATTTTTTGTAAATAGAAAAACCCAATAATTCAAAAAACAAAATACCTTAAAGTATTAAAAAAATTAATATTTGAAAATTTAAAAAATTCCAAAAAATTATTAACATAAATACATGAGAAAAATAATAAAAATACATATCAATTGACGTACAATGTTTTAAAAAAATCGTAACACCCAAAAAGAGATAATTTTTTTAAACATAATAGAATATAAGAATAAGAATGATAAGATATTGTTTTAACATAAATAAGTAAGTTGACAACCTAAACACGTGATAATAATAATAATAATAAAAAATCGTATACGTAATATGAGTTAAAAGTATCTTAACACATTAAAGAAGTTATGAAAATTTTAAATGTAATAAATATTAAAATAAGAATAATAAAATATTAGTTTAATGTTAATAAATAAATTGATTGAGTTTAAATTAATTAACCGTTTTAAGCTGTTGGAGCAAATTTTTCATTAAAGAAATGCTAAGAGTAAATTTAAAAAGTTCAATATTAATATAAAAAGAATAAACTGTGAAGGTAAAAAGAATAACCTAACTGGTAATAAAAAATTAAATTTAATTGTTCATGCGTTCAAAGATGATATATAAAATAGATAGCATTTATTAAGAAAGTAAAGAATACTACAAAAAAAAAAAAATATTTTTGGTATCATTCTTATTTTTTTATTTTTTATCATGTCGTTTAAGTAAATTTTAATTGTTTAAAAATTAAATAGTTGAGTTATGAAATGTAATGATTAATGATATTCTTAATTTATTATTATTGTACATAGTATAATGTCATTTGTAAACAAATAAAAAATATATTTATTAAAATATAAGAAATAATTATGCTAAAATTTTTATTTTAATAATTTGTTAGATAAATAAAATAAGAAAAACTATATTTACTTTTTTTTATCTGTCCAAAGGTCCAGTATTGTGTCGAGCTTGACAAAGATTTTTTAAATTAGGATTGATCCGGTCAGAATTATTATTTATTAATAAAAAAATTATTTAAGTTGTATTATATAAATATTAATAAAAAAAAATTTTTTTTTAATATTTTAATATTATTTTGAACAATGATATAAATTTTTAAATCTACTCGATTTGGATTTGAATAAAGAAAAAAAAAAAAAATTGAACCGTAACTCAACCCGACCAATAAAAAGATCTACCTATTAACTTTCTCTATCATTTTTCATATATATTTTTAATTTTATTATTTTCAATTTTTATGAATTATCATGATTTTATTCTAAGATCGAAAATTTGTGATCTCACTATATACAAACCCCCAAGAGCGGGAACCAAGTCAAAGAAAAAAATGGGTAAAATTTCCGGGTCTCGGGTGAACATCCATAATATCAGACCCAAAAATAAATAAAGAGTTGAGAAAATGTAAAATTTTATTATTATAATCAAAGTTTATGTTGATTTTCTTTGATTTTTTCATTTTGTTAAACTTTTTTTGGTTTTATTTTTATTTTTTTTTCAAGAAAGAAAAGCCTCAACGCTAGAATTCTTAACGATGAGGCAAAGCGGGCAGGCATGCGCCACTCGATCACACTCTGTACACAAGCAAAGATGCCGACACGGCAGCAGCACCACCGATGCCATACGTGTCCGACACGCTTTGCAAGCCGGTCCCGAAGCAGCCACCCTCTCCGGGTCCACGTAAGCCGACTCGGCGTCCTCCGCCTGCCCTTTCACTCCCCCTGCGCAGTTTAGCCCCTCCTCCCCTCTCCTGCAATCCTGCGTCGCGGCAGCCCCTCCGCTCATTATAGCCTGTTGGAGCTGCGCTTGTAATGAAGCCGCCGTTGCCTCCTGTGCCCTGGCTTTCGCCTGCCAAACCTGCGCCTCCACGCTAATTTGCGACACGCGTGCCTCCAACTCAGCGTTCCGTCGCCTCGATTTCTCCACTTCCACTTCTTTCTCTCTTAACCTCCTCACCGCCGATTCCTCCGCTGCCCCCAGTAGCGCTCGGTAGTGCCTATGCCTTTTCTCCACTAACATACGCCGCAGTTCCTCCCCCTTTAATAAATAACAAACGAACCAAAAAAAAATGTTACATTTTCCCAAACAAAAAATTGACCAAAACCCAATTCAAGAAAGAGAAAACTGGTACCTGGGCTTGAAGAAATTGGTCCAATTCTTCTCTGTGGCGTTTGATTTGGGTACCCAAATCATCGGATATTATAGACAAAAAAGCAGAGGAGTTTGAAACAAGATTATTTTGTTGGTGTTCGTAACTTTGATTTTGGTTTTGATTTTGCTGTAAGTTTTGCTGTTGGTCGCCAAAAGATAAGCGGAGTCCGGTGGAGACTACATTTGGTTGGTGGAGTTGAGAAAGGTCTATCAACTGAGACGGTTGCGTTTGCAAAGAAAATGAATTGATTGGCGCTGTTATTGCCGCCACTGCAACTTCTCTTCCTCTTTTCCTTGGATTATTATTATTGGTATTATTGTTGTTGCTTCCATTGTTGAAGAACATATGGGATTGATCAAGAAAACCTCCTCCTTGTTGCTGCAATGAAAACTCATGCCCTTCTTGTCCACTTCTGAAAAATACATCCCAAAAGAAACAAAAGAAAAGAACTAATTAGATAAGAAATGATAAGCAGGCAGAGAAAGAGAGAGATAGGGAGGGAGGGAGGGAAAGGCAAAGACAAACCTGTTTAAGAGGAGGACATTTGAAGGGTATTGAGCTTGAACGGCCATTACAGCAATGTGAAGGGAAAGCAATAAACTTTGAAATTAAGAAGACAAAGAGGAAAGAAGTAACTCAAGATGATAAGGAATGAATCAATGAAGCAATCAAGAATGAATGATAAGTTCAAGAACAAGCTGGTGTAGCATAACCCAAATCACCCTTCTTCTCATTTTCTTCTTTCATTTGGGTTTTCACCTACTTTTTGCCTTTACCTCTGCCTTGTTTGATATGCTTCTTCTTTTTTCTTTGTTTCTTTGCTTCCTTTGTTTGATATATAGGTAGAACAGGGGAGGGAGAGAGAGAGATGTAATTGGAAAGAATCAGTCCAAGAGAGAGACACCTTATTCTGCTCTTTCTTTCTTTCTTTTGTTTTTGATGGCCTTTGCTTTGCTTTGCTTTGCTTTCTCTTCTTCTTCGCGTGGGGTTGGCTTTTCTTAGGAGTCTCGTCTCGTGTTTGTTATAAACTCACTCACCCATTTAACTCTACTTAATATATACCTCCCCTGACCCTCCTATATATCTTTTCCCTTATTTTAATTTTCCCTTAATTCTTCTTAATTAATCACTAATAGTTAGTATTTTAATTAAAACACTTAATTTCCACAAATAAAATATATTATTATTATTTAAAAAACAAATGACATTGGTAAAAGAAAAATAATCAAAATATAGTAGTAAGTTGAAAGTTGGCCGAGCGTGCAGGTCTCTGCCGCTACCGCTGGGATTGTTTCCGTTTGTACATGGCCCATGCATCTATTTTCTTTCTTTTTTATAATTCCACACTCTCAGATTTTCCATTATCATGTTCCCACCTATTTTCCACATAATATACCTTTTCTTTTCCTTAAAACTAAATGAAAAGTGTTCAAAATCTTTTTTGAAATGAAATTTTGGAATTTTGTTTATTACGTGGTTTTGAAGGTTGAACGTAAGTAGGTTTCTTTCTTTTCTTTTCATTCCTTACGTTAGAAAATAGAGAAGAGTGAATTTGTAAGATACATGGATCATTGACCTAATTGCTTGGGGTGTTCGTTGGGGTTCCTTATTTTTCTTGATAAAAAGTTGGTGTTAAATCAAGAGTTTCTCTAAATACTACTATGTCAAAGAACTAATGTCGTAGTCTCTCCAACCCCTTGATTTTGGGATGTAATTTGAAGAAGGAAAAAAAAAAAAAGAAATTAATGAAGATTGTTACAAGAATTTTCAATTTATTAGTAAAAATTAGAGATATTTATGAATCGGACGGATTCAAATAAAAAAAAAATTATTTGTCTAAATATAATTTGAATCAAACTAATTCTTATCAATTCAATATATCCAAGGTTTTGTCATTAAAGTCCCTTGAAAAAAACTTTTCATTAAAGAAAACTCATTTCTCTTTTTAAGAAGAGAAGTAATGGCCATTCATAGATTATCAATAGTTTTATTAATCATGCTTTAAGAAATTTGAAATACTTACCACCCCCTTTTCATTTTCTGCTAACCTACATACATCCCAATTAATATTGCTGATTCTTAAACTGCACAAATTTATTGTAAAACTCATTAACTCTTCTCAATTTTCACTTTTATTTGACTTTCATCTTTCATAGACAGATATCACCTAACCAAAGCCTTTTTTTTTTTTCCAGACTTTTTACTAATTAATCAGAGCTATAATAAAATATAAGCCTAGCTGATCAATTGGATGCTTAGTGCAGATGATAAATGGCAATGGACATAGATGCTGAGTTAGTGCATATGGCAATAAAGGGACCAATTTAGGTTTAGGTAAAGATTTTAAATTAAAATCGATTAATAGATGTTTATAGACATTAGTTAAAAGTTAATTATAATATTATTTTTAAAAGTATTATTTTCACAGAATTTAATGAGAGATAACATATTAATTATAATTTTTTTTCTTTAGATATTATCTTGATCGGTATTACTTAACACTAATTAACAATTTTTTCTTTAAATTAAGATAGTAATGTTCTTGTCTTAATTTTTTTGTAAAAAGAAAATTAATTAATGAAATATTTTTATGTATTTTTTATTTAAAATAGGCACTTTCTTTTTTATCATGCAAATTATAAATAAAAAAAATTGATAGGAAATGTAAAATCATAAATTAAAAGAAAATTAAATTTAATTAAATCTATCACAAACAAAAGTTACAATGGAATTGGTAATCTTCCCCAAAACCAAGAAGGAATTTTAACTTTAATTAATAGAGGTGATAAAGAAAGGGAGAGAAGCCAAAAAAAAAAAAAAAGTGAAAGTGAGTGCTTGGCTTGGGATGGATCACTCACACATTGTCTTAGGCTTTGGTCCCACAAGGAAGAAAGGTCAGCTAATCCAATCTAAATCTAATATCTTCCCAATTCCCTTCATCACCTTCTTCCTCTTCCAATTAATTCCCATCCTTAGTAGCTATTAAAATCATAATCAAAACTCTCCTCTCTTACTCTTAGTAATACAAAGCTGCACGGCATTTGCATTTGCATTATTATTCATTCTCCCACCCAACTCATTACTCATTGTTTTCTTCTCCCTTTCTCTAACTTCCCTTTCCCTTTTTTTGTTTGTTTTTTTTGCTTATATATGAAATTTAGTGTTTTTTTTATAGATTATGTATAGACTTCGATTAATGGGTGTGTATACGCATTGATTAAGAATTATTTAATTATTATTATTATTTTTTTTTGAATTTAATGCATATTTTTATCGAATTTAAAAAAAATCATTAATTACATTTTTTTTAATATCATTTTAACCAGTGCTACTAGGCACTAGTTAAAATATCTCATTAAATTAATATTATATCTTGATCATATCATGATAATATACTATAATAAGATTTTGATTTTTTTTTTAATTTATTGTGAAAATTAGTGATTTAGATGAAATGAATCTTTCGAGATTATTGAAGGCTTAATTGAAGGTGACCGGTTTGATTTTGATGGAATTGTATAAAACCAATGTTTTCATGAAATCAAATAGAGCAGCAGGCCAAATCGTTTGACCTTACACCTAGTTTTATTATTTTGTAGTAGGTTGAAATTTAATCAAAACCCTAAAGTTTTTTTTTTTTTTTACAGCAAATGAACAACTTGGACTAATTACTTGGTAACGATCTAGAGATTTTCATATAAATCTACATTAATTATGTAGAATCATCCATAATAACAGCAAATTGAGGTTATCATTGTGTGGACAAAAATAATTAATTAAAGTATCTTCTAGTATTTTCTTAATATAAAATACTAATAAGAAAAATATTAATAAATGTCTGATTAAGATGATATTTAAAAATATATATATAATTAATGAATTTTTTTTTAAAATTTAATAAAAATAATATATTAAATATAATTTTTTAAATAATAATTAATTAATATTTATAAACACCAATTAATTGAATCCTAGTACTAAATATATTAAGGTTTGAAATTAGAGTGAAAATTCTAGATTAATGTAAAAATTGAATATGGTTTGATAAAAACAATGATAAAATGTTTTTGAGTCAATAGTCAATACAGAAACAGGCAAAAAACAGCCAGGCTAGTAAACATTGGGGGGGGGGGGGGTTGATCAAGCTTTTTTTAATTCTCATTTGGATCATAGAGGAAACTTCATTAATCACCATCTCTTTGTTGTTTGGACCATATTTTTTTCCCTTTTTTTGCTTTATTTTCAATAATGATTAAGACTAATATAGGGAAAACACTTTCAGTATATAAATTTATATATATGAAATTTAATTTTATCGCTTGTTAATTATAAAAAAAAATATATTAAGATTTATACTTGATGTACTATTAGTGTATAAATCTATATACTGTTAATAAATCACTTCATTAATAAGCAAACATAAAAACTTAAAAAATAATACAGATACGTTTATTTATTAATAGATGACATTATATGATTCATTAACATTATATATATTTATACATAAATAATGTATCAAATATAAATCTTATATATTAATGGTGTTAATATGAATTATTGGAGTTTGGAAAAGAGGAAGTTTAGGTGGATTAAACTTTAAAGTCTTGAAATTGTGTTGTTTTCCATATTTTAAAGTTTAAATTATATATAGTAGTATAACTCATCATACATTACAAGGATCAAATTTTTTTTTTGGGATAAGTACAAGGATCAAAGTTTCATTATAGCCTTTAAGGGAATAATCAAGTAATCATTTGTCTTCTACAATTTATTTAAAAAGGTCTTATATATATCTTAATTACAAATTCATTAAATTAATATTAAATTTGAGGCAATTTCTGTGTTGTGGTTTTCATGAGATGAAAACTTGCAAAGTCTGATGTGAATCATCATTTCCAAGAAGTATCATGAAATCAGGCGCATTTCCTTGGCCTCAAGACATACCAACTTTACTTTCTTTAATGCTAATTACTAATCCAACCATTTCCATTCATTTTCTTGTCCGACGTAGACTTACTCAAAGATTGGGTAGTCTGTTCGGCCTCACAAAATCAATCCAACCTGGATCGAGTTTAGTTAAGAGTATTTATAATTCGGTTCGACCCGAATTACTATTTAACAATTAAATTTTTTTTTATTTAAATTTAATTATAAGATATATATAAATATTAATATAAAAATAATTTTTTAATATTTTAATAATTTATGAATAGTAAAATGGACTTATGGGCCAGCTCAGGCCCGGCCCGAAACAGGCTTGGGCAAGAAATTTTTTTTTCCTAGCCTAGGCCCAGCCCGATCCATGAGCACCTCTAGTCCCACGATTGCCTAATAATTTGTGTATTTGTATTGTATTTATAATTTTTATAATTTAATTATGTTAAAAATATTATATATTTATATAAATTTTGATATGTTAATAATTTGTATTATATAGTTTTGACAAGTTTGTGTATCTGTATTGTGTTCGTATTACTTTTTCGAGTCGTGTCATATTTAATTATTTTTCATGTGTCATGTAATCATATTGTATTTAAAGTTATCAGGTTACTCTAACCCCCTTCAAAAAAAAAATATATTTTTAATTATCTTGTTTATTTTTCCCTGCCTTCCATTCTTTCTTTGCACTTCTTGGACATTGTTTTCTTTACATTGGCACCATCCTATATTCCCACACCTCCACCACTTCCCAACAGTCTTACCCACTACTTATGGCTTTCTTCACACCAAAATCACTGCCAACATCCCCCAATTCCAACCCACAAATAATGCAAGCTTCAACTATATATATTCTTAGTTTTCACTTTATTTTATTTATCATTTTCCATGTCCCTATATATGCAATAACCCCCCCATAACTCTTAATTAATTTAGTTCTCTAGCTTGCTTTCATAAGTGCTAAAACCTAATGGCTTCACCAAAAGCAAAATGCATTTATTTTCTCTTCTATTAAATTCTAAATATTGTAATTTGATGTAAATTTTTTGCACTTTATTAAAGAGATGAAAAGTAAGGAATAAGTGCTAGTAATCTATAGCCTATCACAATAATTACAAGATCAATATATATAACATGCAATAAAATATAGTATATTATCTTATTAATCATGGGTGTTTTATGAACTAACAATGAGAGGAAATGGAGGATTAGTGATCTACATTTGTTTGTTGTCATGAATTGATACCTAAATCAAGCTAATTGGATCACTCAACTAGTCAACTTTAATTGGTTGATGAGATAATTGCAAAAAGTAAGGAGAGATAGTGAGTTAGTGATTGATGATTAACAATATATGATTAGAATATAAATAATCAATAAATTAAATTTCTAAGCAAAACCCAATTGTAATTTGTAACTCACCAAAAAGAGTTGAGAGGGTTGTGGTAGGATACCTAATTCTATTTTTTTTTTTTTTTTACAAGCCTTACCTCGATGTAAGCTTATTCTTAGAATATACTATATGGAATTGGTAAAATTTGAAAATTCAAAGGGTGAAAAACATTAACTTTGTAATGGTAAAATATGGAGTACATAACATTTTTATTGAAACAAACTTGGAAAAATGAAAATTTATGATGGTTCAAATCATCTATATGTTAAAATATATGCGAGTTTAATTTTGTTGGTTCATACAGTAATCTTTAAGAAGTAACATTCAATAGGTCTGAAATTCAAATTTTAGTGTTTGCAATTCATTTCTCTATTCTCAGACTACAACCTTTTCTGTACCAAAAAAATCTACGAAATACTCATTATTCTCAATGTAAATTCAAACAATAACCCTTTATTTTTAAAGGAAAATACCAAGAAAATATAGATTCAAATTAGAACAAGAAAAATGAAAAAAAAAATTAAAGAAGGCAAGGGAGAGGTAGAAATAAATATTTATGATAATGTCAGTAGTAGGAGGTGGTGGATGGAGCTATAATTTATGAGAGTCTTGAAAGGACTTTGGCATATCTTCTTTCTAGTGATAATGCCAGTCACAAGAAAAGGGGCAAAGGCATATAAGGGGAAAAAGAGGAAGAAAAAAAAAAAAAAAAACCAAAACAAAGGACTTGAAAGGGATAATGGGGAAGCAATAACACAAAGAGTGGGGCTTTGCATTTGCTGCAAAAGAATCAAAGCTTTCACTGCAAAACCAACTTTCCCTTCTCTATTCATTGTGGGCACACTTTCAGAGTCATATCTATAGGGCCCCATTTCTATGGGATTCTATTTAATTTTTATATTACTTTAACATTATTTTGTACATGTATTTTTTTTTCTTTTTTGGTATTTGGCTTTGGCACAAGTGCCGGATATAAAGCAATTTCTTGATAAATGATAATCCAAGATTACTGTTCATTTCTTAATTAAAAATGGTTATATTATATTTTCAATTTACCACTCACTAATAAGGATGACAACTGACAAGCGTGGTTTTTTTTTTCTTCTTCTTTTAGGCTTTTAGATACTCTAAAACCCTCAAATGTGGAGTGAAAAATGGAATTTAGGGAATATGTTATTCAATTGTTATTCTGAAAAACAAAATTAACAATTTGAACCCAATTTTCCTTTTCCTTTTGTTTTTGTTTTTGCATTCTCAGTCTTATTCTTTTTTGGGTCAAAATTTTAAACAACAAGGTTAAAGCTTTGAAAATTCTCCTCATAATGCTAAGTGATATTTATATTATTATTTCATATGTTATTCGGATTTTTTTATTTTTTATTTTTAAAATATTTGCGTTCGACACATATTTGAATATAAGTATGAAAATATAATATTTAAAATATATATAAAAAAATTTAAAATTTAAATATATTTGTATCTGACATTCACTTGAGCTTAGAAATCAATAATTCAGCTAGAATTTTATCACAATTTCACATTCATATCATTAACAAATGTCACATTTTTTGTATGCAACGGAAATGAAAAAAAAAAAAAAAAATCCCTGAAAATATTGCACCATCCGTAATGAATGTTGAGCAAGTTTGGTTAAAGAACAAAAGCCATAAATACTGAAAAAATTCAGTGGTCCCTTAATCCAACAGATAATAATAAATTTTGAAATCATATAGTAAGGCTTAACAGTGAAATAGGTCAGTATTTTGGTATAGGCTACCATATCAATATCAGAATTCAGAATAGACTATTTTTTTCTTTTTCAATTTTTTTTTTTAAGTTTTGGTTTTGACCTTATCCCTTCTGGCAGGCTAACCTGACACTTTAGCCCCAATTAGGGGCGCATTTTGGGACCAATTTTGAGCAATTACTGATTCCAGAAAGGGATTTCGATTGGCCCATTTCACTTTCAGAGACACAGATAACCTTGCAGTTCTTGCCAGTCACAACTCACAATTAAGAATGTGCAACATTTTCAGAGCTTTTTTTGTCATTTTCTGGAGTATTTAACATCAATATTTTGAGTTTTATTTTTTAAATAAATGTATATTAATTGCTACTGTTTTATAAGTTTTTTTTTTTAAAAAAAAAAATATAATTCAAGATGTTTTAAAATTTTGTTTGAATTTAATCTTTTTTGAATGAGTTTAATAAAAAATTAATTAAAGCATAATTAGAATGAAATATCTATAACCATATTTTTTTTGAAATATAACCTTTCTCAGGAATGTGACAACAAATTGATAATATATGATATAATTTTTATCAAGTTAATTAAGTGTTGCTCATATCATGTAAATAATCGAAGTTTGTGTAAATTAATAATAAACCCCAATCTTTCCCATACCAACATGCTACTTAAAATATATATGAATTTGTTTCATACTAGACCAAATCAAATTATGAGTAATAAAACAAAAACATTTAGCTGAAATAAGTCTGTTGAAGAAGAAGTAATTATCAAAATTTCCAACATTTTTAAAGGTTTTTAGACAAAAATAATTCGATTGTAAAAACAAGAACGTAGAGACACACACAACACACGTAGAGAAAGCGATTTTGTTTAAATTATTATTAATTAAACATAATTAAGGAAATAATGGCTCTGCCATTTGATTAGGATGCAAAGCCAACCAAAAATGAACTCATTGGTTGTAGCTGCCCTTTCATTACAACCGCTGGAGAGATCAGCACAAGTGGCAAAGACCAATTACCAATTTTAATTAGCTAAAATATATATATATATATATATTTTGCCACAATTGACTAATAATTAACTAGGTTAAACCCTGAATTAATTTTATCCTAATTTGCAATGCATCACTTTCTGATCTCTTTCTTAGGATAAGGGGCCGCATTTATAACGTTTACGCGTCAGACATACACATGCAAATAATCCAACAACAAATTACAAATTACAAATTACAAAAAGAAAAAGAAAAACCTTTCCCTCTCTCTCTCATGAGTAATGAATAATTTGATAATATTGGACATGACACGAAAAAATAACTAAAACACGATACAAATACAATATGATATGAAAAAATAACACGAATACGATATGAATGTCTCAAAATCTATATAATACGAATTATTAAAGTATTAAGATATAAAATATCTCAAACACGATTATGATATGATAAAATATACGAATACGATACAGATACAGATACACGAATTATCAGATCTAATAGTGATTCTCTCAGCCTTTCTTGTTAGAATCAAACAAAAGTAAGCTTGGCAAACAAAACAAACAATAATCGCTAGAGAGCTTAATTGTAGTGGCTATGTTCCATACGTTAAATTTTTTTTTTTTATTATTATAAAAAATCACTTAAAAAAAAAATTAAAGAAGAAATTGTTATAAAGTGAAAAAAAAAATTTGGTATAGTTGGGTGGATATAATTGAGGGCATATCTCCAATTCTATCTTGTTTTTTTTCTTTGCAATTTGATTCTTGTTGAGTTGCTCTTTCTGCTAGGATAGCCTTTGTTCGGTTGTTCCCAAGAATTTTGGCTTCATTGGAAAGGGTTTATATTCATATTGCTCAAGTCATTTTCGAAATGGGGTAAGTCTCCAAGAGCGACATGTTCGGTTTAGGTCATTTTCTCAAGAAAACCCTTCTTTTTTTTTCTTCCTTTTTTTTATACAATTTGTGTACATGTATGTTTGTAGGAGATTAAACATGCACTTTCCAAGATGAAGTTCTAAACAAATAGATCAAGCAATGCCAAGTGGGGGCAATTTCCTTAATGTACTCAAAACCTTTTTCTTTAAATTCTTTCAAAGTTGTCATGCAAAAGCAAAAGCTATTGACCCAACTCTAATATATTGTTTTGAGATATGGAGAAAACTTCAAAGCAAGCTATTATAACCCAATTTCATTTTCAAGGTGTGATTTGATCACCCAAAATTTGACTAAATCAAATTAATTACACTAAGCTAATTAAGGTATATGGGTGGTGATTTTAAACTAAATTTTCTTTAAAATATCTAAGGTTAGACGTAGACTATACAACTATATATACAACAACATAATTGTCTAACCTTCAAATGGAATTATATTCAGCCATTTGGAGAAATACTAACGTTGTGTCGTTATAGAAACACCAAAAATAATTAAATATAAATAAATTTGAGAAGAGTCGGAAAGCAAGTAGTAAAAGAGTGACTCGTGAAACAAGTTAGATTAGATTTTGACAATTAATTTGGAAGTATTTTAATTATTTTAGTCGTGTAAAGGAAATATCAGGTTCTATCGTTGTCTTATTAATTAGTCCAAAATTAAATAACTTGTGAAAAAAATATTTAATTTAATAGTTTCCTAGAAGATTGTTATTAATTTCTCTCATTACTATGAAATTAATCAGTCTTTAATTACTAAATTTTGTGGTGTTTCTTGATCTAACATTGAGAAAGATAAAGTGGGAGAGGGAGAGCACTAGTTCTCTCACCAAAGATTACATGCAAGGATCGATCTTGATAAATAGTGACACGATATAATATATATATATATATATATAAAGTAAGTTCATAAAGAAAAAAAAGGTTATAAACACTTTTTCCTGTGGCCCTGTGGGAAAAGTGTGGGAAAACCTCAACCTCTCTCTCACATTCCAAGAGTTGAAACTTCCAATAGTTGGGAAATAATTGTAAGAATTTGCTAATCTAATTGAGAGATAGAGAGAACTATTCATTATGTGATTGTTGAAAAGATGTTGGGAACTTTAACTCTTTTTTTGTGTGTAAATCTTATTACATATCCCTTACTGTAGGTGGAGAGAAACTTGAGATAAAAGATAGATTCATTAGGATTTGAACAAAAAATAGGAAGTTGGCCTATAAACTTTTGGAGACAAAGATGTTTCTTTTCTTCTTTTTTTTTTTTTTTTTTATTAATTTCACTTTTATTTTGGGGGGTAAAAATAGCTTATTGATGATGTGAGAATATGGGGATGTGTTGGGTCAAATTGCACATCTCTTCAACAAACATTATTAATTAAGTGATGAGATTATCAAAAGAAAGGCTCTTCCCCTTAGTACAACGTCTACCACCCCACCTCTCATGGCATCTATGGATGCATTTCTTATATATATATATATATATATATATATATATATATATATATATATATATATATATATTTATATATATAAAAGAGATCGTAATTTAAAAATAAAAGAAAAAAGTATAGATATTGAAATTTAAATTTTAAATTTATTAGATGTTATTTTTTAAAGATAATTAAAAAAAGCAACTATACTAATTTTTTTATTTTTTATTTCGCTAAGCAATAACCCTACCTCTTAAGTGTTTTTTTCCTTTGCCTCCACGTTGTCTTGGCAGCTGCCTCATCTCTCATTGACCCTCTCTTGCTTGCTATAATTCATGCTTGCCTTCTCATCTATCACACTTGGTTTTTTTTTTTGTGTGGCACATATCCCCATTTCAAATCACTCCTAGCTAGATGATCTCTCCTCTCTTATCTTAACCTACCTAATAGGACCAAAAAAAAAAAAAAATCAAATCACCCTTCATTAGCTTTACTAGTATCTTTTCTAAATCTTGTTGTTCATGCCTCATGGGGTTATTAATTAAATGGGGTACTCATGTTTCAACTTTCTCATAGGTTTTCCGAGGCAGTTCCAACTCCCTATCACATGCACCATGTTTTTTTTTTTTTTTCTCATCTTTCCAAAGTTCAAATTCAAACCCCTTTAATTTCTCTCTACTTTAATTGAGAGGTACATTTTCAAGGAGGGATAAGTAGAGGGATATTTATTAATTATAAAGAATTTTCCTATGTCCCACACATAATAAATAATTAAGATTAATACTACTTACTAATGGTGTCATATAGTGTGTATGACAAAGCTAAGCAATGTGTGATTTGGAACATGAATAGTTGTTTCTAGTGAGTAAAATAACTTAGATTAAATCAACCCTAATTAATTAATTAAATTGCTTTCATGGCCTTCAAACTTTTCTTGCTTTATTGTATAGCAAAGATGGCAGTGGCAGACATTGAAATTTTGATTTCAATATTAAGAAACTGTTTAATTGTGAGAGAATACTCCCTTAATTTGGTTCTAGTTGATCTCTTTCATTCTTTCTAACCCTCTTTTTTGACATAAATATAAAAGCTTCCTCATTTTTCAAATATAAGAATGATAATACATGGTACACTTTTTCAAATGGTAGAATTTTATATGCTATTATTTATTTTGAAGTTGTGAATCTGTTGCAAAATTTTCTTTAAGCTTTCTCTTAATTTGTTTCAAATTTTCCCTGTAACTCTTTTACTTTCTCTTAAACATCTATATGATTCAAAATGTACTAATTCTAAGGTTAGCGAAATATCAGCTATGTCATGTGACGTCAAGAAATGGTACATGAATCTAAATCTCTAGCTATCTTTTTTTTTTTTTGTTTTGAAAAGCTATCCCTATTATTTGAAAAAAGAATTCAACCATTTAATTTTTTATAAAAGAAAATAGTAATATGAGAATAAAATAAAAAAATTATAAGTGTTGAAATTTGAATTTCAAATTTGTTAAATTCATTTTTTTAAAATAACTAAATAAATTATTACATAAACTAATTGAGCTAAATCCAACCATCCAGTTTTACAAATGAACAAATAAGCCAACTGTTTTTGGACCTTAAAATATATATATATATATGTCCACAAAAATTAAAATTGGACCCAAAATAAATATATAAATCTTATAACTGTGACAAAAAGAAAATATAGATATTTAATTTATTCTTGTATTAAAATTGACAATACCTATTAAAAAAATTTCTTAATTTCCACCACTTAATTATTCTAGAGAGCAAAATGATGTAAATTCTTCTACCCTCTGTTAAATTTTCTCCTTTTTTTTTTCATTTATTATTTCTTATTTATTTCATGAGAAGATGAAGTAGTCAGAAAGGAAAGCAGATTTGGGCCCACCCATAGGATTGTTGGGCTAAACTAATGGTATGAAGAAGGGGCAGGTACACCAGTACCCGACCCATAGTATGCAGTCCCTTTGATATTAGGGCTAAATTGTCCTCATTAGTCATTACCAAGAAAAGGGACCCAACTCCTTCCAAATCTGAATCAAATTGTATCAGATCTTTTTCAACAATTATAAAAATCATGACAGTTGAAATCAAGCACATCATGTGCTCCACATGTGACTTTGGGACACATGAAAATTCCAAACTATTTCATTACAAAATTTACTACATTTTGATCCATCCATCCCTCCCTCCCTCCCTTCTTGGTCCTCATGTTTGATATATATATATATATATATATATATATATATATATATAATTTTGTTTTTTCAATTTTATTAAATTTTATTAATCGCGTTTTTGGCTTGATTATAGTGGATTATTAGGCCATTGCTTACAACTCGACTATATCAACAACCCAAATTAGAAGGTGGGTTTTTCTTAGTTGTAAAGATTATGAGACGACTTACACCAATAATGAAGATTATGAGAAGATTAAAATTTGACCATTTCATCAATTTTTCCTCTTCTTTCGGTGGTGGTTTTGGGTTAGGAAGAAAATTGAAGCTTAGCTTAATCAATTTTCTGGTTCTTAGTTGGATTAGGTTAAGTCCACTCCCCCTCTCTCTCATCATCATCAACACTAAAAACACATGGGATTTTCAAATAAGAAAATTTCCCACAACTTGGCTTAGCTAGATAATGCAAGAGATCATATTTCCAATTTCCAAATTAATTAACAGATAAATATATAGGCTTTGTTTGGTTTACTTTATACTTTTCCTATTTTATTTTATTTTTTTATTTTTTAAAACGTAAAATATAAAAAATGAACAAACAAAAAACAAAATTATCACTCAAGTGAAACCATAATAATTGTTTATTTCAGGATAAAGATCATTGAGATAATTAAGTTTTGATTAATTAAAATTAGGATTTTGTTAATGAGAATTTTAAGAACAATTTTTAAAGTTACTATATATAGTAATATCTTAACCCAAATATCCAATTCATTAGAACTGATGAATAATGTTATTAACTATTATATTTAATACAATATTATTATTATGACTTTGAATTCAGGGCAGCTTTGCTTTATCACATTTATTTAATGGATAACTGATTTTTGTAAGTATTGTAATTTGAGTACTACAAAGCTATTAATCATGCACCTAAAGATGTTTGTTTAACTTTTAAAAAAATGTGGTGATCACAAAAATTTAAAATAATGACGAGGATATGACATAATTATGGAAGAAGGTAGCATCAAGACATCATTGCATGATAGTTTTACTTAAAGAAAATAAAAACACAAAAAAAAAATATATATATATGTAGACAACTTAGGCACCGGCCATGAATCCTTCAATGTCCTAATCAAATATAATTAAGGATGGGTTAATTTCGGCAACTAATTTGTGGAATAAAAATCCATCTCTCAGCTGCCTGCTTGTTGTGACAGCTATTTTGGCCACACATATATATATATATATATATATATATATATATATAACTAGAAGTCCAGCTTTTCAAACTTACTAGTTATTATAAATTCGTGATTAGATTTTAAAAAAAAAAAAAAAAAAGAGAGAAATGGAGCTTAGAAAATTAAAAGAAAAATTGCTTTTTTCCCCTACAATTTGTGGTTAATTAATCAATGCACGACTAATTAAATTGTACTACTAAGAAAATTATTATTATTATTTATGAGAAATGAATTAGTATGAGTGAAATAATGTGAATAGACCAGTCAAGTTTTTATACTTTTTAGTTCAATTTTTTTGCCTTATTTAACCCAAGTCTATGAGCATTTTTTTTTTTTGTTGAGATATTAATTGCCTTTAATTAGTGAATATGTCGATTCTTTCACAAAACTTGATGATATGATCGTTTAGCTGAAGCCTCCCAAAAATATTCTTAAGGTTTCAATCATAAAACGTAAGATAATGCAATGAAAATCTCTTTCAACCATTCAAATGCGCTTTAATAAATTTGTTCAAAATTATGATCATCATATCAATTACTTTACAAATTAGAAAGGGGTGTCACCATCTCATATATCTTTTCTTGTACACCTCTAGGCTAGGGGTGTAAATGAGACACTGGTGCTCGCAAGCTATTCGAGTTCGGCTCGAAAAAAATTCGAATTCGATTCGGTCATTATCGAGCCGAGCTCGAGCTCGAGCAGCTCGAGCTATCGAGCGAGCCGAATTCGAGTATCTCAATACTCGATTCGAGCGGCTCGCGAGCCTAATCGAGCTTTTGATTTTATAATATATATTTTTATAATAATTTACTATATTACCCTTATTATTTAAATGTAAAAAAATTGTATATGAAACGAGCTCGAGCTCGAACTCGAGCTCGAGCTCGAGTACATAAATTGAGTAAACGAGCTTTATCGAGCCGAGCTCGAATAGTTCGATTATATCTCGAGCCGAGCTCGAGCTTGAAAAATGATATTCGGTCGAGCTCGAGCCGAGTTTCGAGCAGCGAGTTTCGAGTCGAGCTCGAGCTCGAGCAGCTCACTATTCGAGCTCGGCTCGACTCGATTACAGCCCTACTCTAGGCAGACCTAATAGCTTGGTAGATGTTCAAAAAGTTGGAAAGTTATAGCAAAAAGTTGAAAGAAACCCTAATCTATATCTGTTTCCTATTCCTCTATTAAAATAATCTAAGAGATGAAAATAACCTTCCAAGCAAAAAAAAAAAATTGGCTAAATGACAAATGATAAAGAAACAAATCTAGAAATTGATCATCAAAGCAGTAATGTTGTTGGCTAATGGGGTTAGTCCATGTGACAAATTGGCTAAGATTTTGGCAAACCTTAAGCCTTGGTTTTCGTTTTGGTTTTGGTTTTGGTTTTGGTTTTGGAGTCGCTTGTTTGGATTTGTTGCCTCAATAATATCCCCTTATGAAACACGTTCCAATGTGTGATTTGAAACCTCAGTTAAATTCACCTGCCTTAATTGACTTATATTTTCTACAATGCCAATTAAGCCGCGTTAAGGAAGCGTTAATTAAAGGGTCTGATAAAGAAAAAGTAAATTATTATTTATAATTTTTTTTATAAATATGATTTTGATCAGTATCATTAAGCATTGATTAGCATTTCCTTTAATAAAATAAGCAAATTTTTTTTTTTTTTTTTTTTTCAAGTATAGAGATAAGCCACAAATTAATTGGAATATATCCTTGGTTAATGGTATATGGGACAGACAGTTTGCAGCTGTTTGAGGGTTTTAAGTTATAGTAGGGACCATGGGAAGGCACTAATCTTGAATATTATTATTGGTTTCTTTTGCTTATCTCATGAGGATTGCCTAACTGACCTTTTATTTTCATTGTATATAGGTCACTTTCATTAATAAGAAGATGGCAAAAGTTTGGAGGTTTGGGTTAGCAATAAAATTCCACCCAAATTAAAATAAAATAAAAAAGTCATCAGATTAGACCAAGAAACTGGATGAATTTAGTTGGCTCATCATACACGTTTTTAGCCCAAAGAATTCAATTAATGCATAATTTTCTGACTGAAATTATATAACATCTACTCATTTTAATTATCAGCATTTGCCTCAGCAATCAGCATATCAATTGTGAAGTTTTTTTATTCCATCTAAAATGACCAGTGGCTGCATCAAAGGACTTGGTTTAGCATTAATAGGTTAGATGGGAATTTTAAGCAGATGATCAGAAATGTTTCTGGGTTAGCTACTGATTCCCAAATATGGAAACTGGTTATTCTTTCAATCTAAAAGCAGCAGTCTATGAATCCTTAGTTAAGTTTATTCATGCAACTATTTTTAAAAGATGACATCCAACAGGTCTGCGGTTCAAATCTCACCATCTGCAACTCATTCCTCTATACCTAAACGGTAACCTCCTTTTATATATATATAAAAACCATGTGTGTAGCAGACTATACAGAACAGAAATTTGGTTGCTGATTTTTATGCTGTCTGGTTTATTAGTGTTTCAGATTCATTTGCTCTGATGCATTCACGAGACTTTCCCTGCAAAATGTGCATATTGTTACATGTACTTCAGATAAATTCTTTGAAAAAAAAAAAGAAAACTAAAATAATTTGATTTTCCCAATTAAAAAGCTCAAGTTTTGATGACATTTTATAAGAAAATAAGAAATGTTAGGCCACAAGGCAACAGTGAACTATGATTGGTTTATGGGTGACTATCTGATTTATGGGTATTAAGTATTATCCAGGTTGAGCATATAAGGCTGACAAACTATTTTGAAACTTTCCTGGATCTAGATGTGGAATAATGTTGAACCCCATGTGGTCCTGTGGGACTAATTTGACAACCAAGCTCATGATCCCTTGTGGGAAAAGCTTTGGCAAGCAACAGTTTCAACCATGAAAACCAGTGGCATTGAAATGGCATCAATCACAGCTCTAACAGTACCCCCCCCAATACACAATTATAGAGAAGCCATGATTCTTGGCTGCACCTACACATGGGAAGACTTTTTAAAAGGGGAATATATATATATATATATATATAACACAACCAAACATCAGCAGAAAATGATGCCTCCTTCTCAATCTGAGCTTTCTTGATAGTCACCAAGGAGAATATTTTATCTTCATTCTTATTTAATCCTTATCACCAACATAATTATGGGTTAGCCTTGGTGTAACAATTGAGCTTGATTGAATCAAGAAAGGTCCAGATGGAAAGCATGTGAAAGTAATGGAAGTTCTTGAGAGGGGAATAGTTTCAAGAAATTGATTTTGCTTCTGCAACTTCCATTTGTTTAATTAAGAATAATTTGTTTGACATGGATATTGTCAAGTTTGATTTTGATAATTCCCAAAGGTAGGGATTTTTTGAATTCCTGTCTCACAATTGATCACTAGGAAAAAAAAAAAGTTGGGTTTTTAACTTTGATTTATCCATTAAAAAACTCCACTTGGTAGTAGCATTATCAAGATCCTCCTTGGCAATTTCTAGGCTTCCATTTGTTGTTTTAATGAAATACTTACTACTTTTTTTTAGGTGGGCTAATAATTTAGTATTTAAATGAATCAAAATCAATTAGGATGAGGAATCATGATTAATCAACTGGTTGAGAGCACACTGACCATGATAATGGAGGTGGATTGATAAAAATACAAAAAGTCCTTGGAAAAGGTGATGTTGAGATGAGTATAGCCATAGAAATTGAAAGGCATTTGACAGCCTTGTTTCAAGGGAAATGGCCTAGAAAGATTGATATCCACCAAGAAAGTTGTTTGTGGGTTGCGAAGTATGAAGGAGAATAAAGCAAAGAAGGAAAAAAAAAAGGCACTTGCCATTAAGAAACCTACAAAGCTTAATGGCTCAACAGAGTCTTGGAGCAGTAAAAATTAGGAAAAAAAAAAAGATGGAATTTCTTTGTCATAATGGGATGTGCGATGTGCCTTTAAACCCAATTTAGGATTCTTTCTTTGAAGGCTCCAATGGACTCTAACCAATCTGACTTTGATTCAAAGATAAATAATGAATAAGGGCATGTTTGATTGTCTCATAACTATTATTTGCTTCTTTCATTTTCAATCTCATTAGTCATCATTACCCATATGAAATGACCCCATTTTTTGAACACCCCCTATGCCTTACCTTGCTTTTCTTCTTTATGTATTCAAGGAGTGGATTCAAGCTAAGGCATCCAAACAAACCGCAAATCATGACCTAAGAAAACAAAAGCCTTGTCCCATGGATTAAGTGTTGAGATTAGTTTAAGGACATGATGTCATTGGAAAATCACAAATTTCAAATTCGGTTTCTTGAAAGGTTTAAGAATATAAAAAATTTATATATCGAAAGTTGCAGATGCTAGGATTCGAATTTCGAATTTGTTGAACATGAATTAAACGGGTTAAACTTGGATTCAAATAATATTTTGCATTAACATGATGTAATCACAAAATTAATCTTATGATTTATATTTTATTAGTTAACCATATAGATATAGGTTCAACACATTGATTGACAAACATAAGATGAGATATCAAGAAAGTGAATGATAAATAATTTAAGGCGGTCGGCCCACTTTCTTGGCCCAAAGAGGCTGCTACTGCTGCCATAAGCAGGATTTTTCTTTTTTGGGTCTTGACAAGCTGCAGTTGGAACATCAGACAGCAAAGTCAATACAAAGAGAACCTGTTCGACTGTTGACAATTGACAATATAATATGACCAATAAAAAATTGAGGACGGCCATTATCTTTGAAAGCTGATCCATCTGTTTTTAAGCAAAGGTTGGATCTTCTCCGAGCTAGTTGTAGGCAGCCCCAGCTGGTTCATTATTACTTACAGTCTTCTAAAACCAGAAGCTAAGCTAGCTATTGGGAAGAAGTCCAAAATTAGCTACTATCATTACAATGGCTTTCCAATTCAGAATCTTCCTACAAACTTGACTTTATAATTGGGGTACGGGACGACCTTGAAACGAATATTGCTTAAGGCATAAAATCAAACCAGGATGTCAAGATTTGGACTACTACGTGAAATGAACTTTAGTGCCAGCATTTATTAATAACCCATTAAATATCTTGACAAGATGATTGAGAGTGTAACAATATCACAAAAGAACAACATAAAAATGTAAAAATGGGCTAAATGCAAGCCATTTTCTTATCAATTCGTCAAGATATTCTATCTGTTTCTTTTGGTAGACCAAGGCCTAGTGATTTCGTATTTTTTAGTATTTATTTCGCGGAAAAATGGGGCTTATATACGTCTGTTTGGAATATTTCTGGTGGAAATTGCTGGTATTTATTTTCTTGTTCTCAACAAGCTGTATTTCTGAAGCAAGGCGTCCGATTGCTTCTAATTTATTCTTGTTTTTTTTTTTCTTTCCTTTTTCCTCCACATTTTAATTTTTCTGTATATACTTATTTTCCAATTAAGAAAGCATACTTAGCATTCAATTATTGAGAATTTGAGATTGTGATGGGAAAAAAGTGTAAACGTGCTCTTGATTTCTTTCTTGTTTAACATCTTTCAATGTCTTGAAAAAAAGATAAAATTCCTGCTTCTGAACATTAGTAATAGGAAACAAAGAGCAATTACAAGGTTCTTGTTTGTTTCTGAAAATTTTATTTTCAAACTCTGAAAATCATCATTGTAGGTTATCTTGAGAGATCTCAGTCGTTTGTTGATCATCAAGACATATCAAAAAGTTGATGATGCACAAAACGGGAAGCAATATGAGAAAGCCTGAGGATTGAGCAAAGTTTGATTAAGAAAACAATTAGCCAGTAATAGCAGAATTCATTGCACTGTGAACATCAACACCTATTTGTGCTTCAGCTTTCTCCAAATCAGTTGTAGCTGAGCCAAGCTTTTGGGTAAACTCTGCCAGACCCTTCTGGACCAAGGCCGGATCGACTCGGTCGAGTGGCACTGCTTCCACAGCAATAATATCAGCAACAGAGTTGGCATGGATAAGAGCAAAGCCACTGCTAAGGAAATATTTTGTTACATCATTTCCTTCATGCACAGACAAGATCCCAGGTTTCAGTTCAGCAATTGTAGGTACATGTCCAGGCAAAACACCCATCTGTCCAGTTGTTGCTGGAACTATTACCATGTCAACCTGATAAAATACTAGATGAACTACAAGTCAGAAACTTGAGAATATAGTGTCTCCAAAGTTATAACATTTTTATTCGAATTTAAAAACCCCCCTCCCCCCCTCTCTCAATATACATAATATTTGTATACTAAATGCCAGAACCTAATTTTTAGTTCATCAGTGTTTAATCCATTCAGAAGAATATAGTTTAATCCATTCAGAAGGCTCATATTACAAAATTCCAGAAGAAGATAGAAGTTGCATAAGATTCTTTGATGATAACACCCAACTCTATGCATAAAGGGTTTAAAAATGCCTTTGGTTTATAAACATTCCTCAGTCTATGTGCCTTTCTAACTGCATTTTGATAAATTAAATGAATTATCATTCAGACCAAAATGTAAAAGACTCTAAATTTTATTAGATAATTTTCACACATAAACAAAGTGATATAGTCACCATGCTAAAGGCATTTCATGATTCAATAGACAAGAGCTGTAACTCCAGACAAATGATGTCTCAGAAAAGAGGATACATAAGAATCATCAAGCAAAATAACTAGGCAATCCTATTATCCACGGAAGTTAAGCAGAGAAAAGCTATTAGTTCTATCTAGAATGCTTTATAGATAATTGATTCAGTGTTTCCATCAGATATACTTCATAAAATCAACTAAAAAATCTCAAATTAAACAGACAAAATAAAACAGATTGCAGAAGCTACGAATTCTCACAAAATGCATAAAAGTCATCAATTTTAGCCCTTTTTTTAAAAATTTGAAAATTGGTCACCAAATAAAAAATCAATTTACAAAGAGAAAGAATACAGCAAAAACAATCACAATTCCAAGCTAAAACAGCCAATCAGATACTATACTCCAATATTTAAACTTTTTTTATGACCATTTTTAATAAAAGCGTAACAGAGCCTCAAAATGACCAATCGAATTCAAAATAAACCATAAATCAATCAAAACAATCCATAAAATCCAAATCCAAGCAAAACCCAGACGCCAAACCCATAGCCATCAATCACACTAGAAAGATCCAAGCAAATCCTGATAGAAGAAAAAGAAAAAAAAAAAAAACCCATCTTTTTTATATTAAAAAGAAGATCAAAACAAACCTCTTTTGCGGAGAGCTCAGATGCATAAGGAAGGACGAAGTTGACGGTGATTTTAGAAGGTATAGAAGAAGGAGTTGCGGGGCGAGGGGTCATGAAGGAAGATGGAGTCTTGGGAGGGTCTATGTTGGGTATCACTTTCTTCCATGATTCGATGAAGTTGGAATCTTGTGCGGCTGCGGCTGGTACATCCGTGGAAAAAGCTCGACTTCTCCTCGATGTGGTGGCCGTGGTGGTTCGAGCCAAAAAGCGTGACGCTTGCCGGAACATGGTCAGAGGGTTCTTCTGCTTTCTTTTGGTGGCGGTGGTTTGGGGTGGATTGGGGTTTGGAAATTGGAAAATGTGGGTGTTTATTTGGACTTTTTTTTTTTTTCCTGCTTTTTTACTGTTCAGTGTTCAACTTCTTAGTTTTGCCTATGTTTTCTGCTTTCCTTCGCTCTATTATTATTATTTTCCATTTATTCTACTGTTGTTTAATCTTGTTTTTCCATGTTAATTTATATTTTATATACTTATTTCGTTTTCCAATTACATTTACTAAAAGTTATGTTAATTTTATAAAACAAAAATATTATTCAACAAAAAATTAGTCTCTCTTCTTATTGTCCTTTAATAATAATCATAGTATTCTCTTTAATATCTAAAAGTAATGCTTAACATTCTTTTTAATATATTGATCCGAATTTGAATGTTTAAGAAAATAATATAATAAAATCATGTGAATGTATGTATATATTTGGATTTTGGATAAATAAATTATGTGAAGTATATATATATATATATATATAATCTAAGGAAATTGAATAAATCCAAAACGACGGAAAGGCCCATTGCTCTCGCATGCCCAAAACAAATATGAATATAGGTAGCCCAGTCTAGGCCCACATCGTGAAATCCGAATAAAAATAAATGAGCAAAAATAATTGAGAGAAGCTTTCTCTGAAATATCAGAGCCAGGTTTCGATCCTGGGACCTGTGGGTTATGGGCCCACCACGCTTCCGCTGCGCCACTCTGATCTGTTGATGTTTAGTTGAAAAAGATTCATATAAATGTATATTTCTTGGACAAGCTGTAGAAGATATCTTCCGACTTTCTGTACAATTTGGCATAGAGAATGCTTCCTCTAACATCTCCTGAGTCCTCACCTGGCATTCCATCTTGCTAGCCAAAACTAATCTACAAGTTTTCTTATAGGATTAATAACCATTAAAAAGTTTTGCAAATGGGAGTTGCAAAATTGGTCTTTGAAGAATGAAGACAAACTCTGATAGAAGAAATTATACGTTTCCTTTTATGGTTTTTCTGGTAAATCACTGATCCAATTAAAGTTCGGTTTCACATTAACCCTAACTCAATTCTTGCAAGTGGAGAGGGAGGATAGAACTTTTTGCATCTTATATAAGAAGAAAAAAATTGAAATTGGGTGTGATTTCTAATTCACTAATTCACAAAAACTCTCAAATGTTTTTTTTGAAACTATACCCACATAGGTGCAAAAATGCAAAAGCCTACACTCGATGCTTTGTACAACTTTGAACAAAATTTACAGAGGAAACTGGAAAGCAGTTGTCGGAGCCATAGCAGAAGAGAAGGCCTCAGGCTGATGTAGTGATGATGCAGTCTCCTTTCAGGTCAAGAAGTAGGTTCATGGGCCCAAAAAGCATCAGGATCTGGACAGAAGAGGGAGAAATCTTGGATTTCTAGATTGGCAATGTGCCAATCAACAAAACGAGCTTGTATTGACTTCAATAGCAGAAGGATGGTTGGCAAAAGCCACCATTTGTCATCTTCCCTGTTGGCAAAATCCAAATCAAAAAGCTACTATGACATATGAGTAGAAAGGAAAAAAAGCTTTTGAAAAACCTATTAAATGAAACGGGATCAGACAAGCCAAAGCGAAGTTCTCCGCTGTGGACCAATTTATTGCACACCAATGATAATTATCTTAAGAGTTTATCAACCCAACATTTAACAATTCCTTAAAATCACAATTGGACCGGACAATCAGTGTATTCATGTCATGTTCGTGTTATTTTTTCATATTATAATCGTGTTAAAGTGTTATATATTTATATAAATTTTGACACGTTATATTTAACACATTTGTATATTCATGTCGTATTTGTATTATTTTTTTGTTATATTGTGTTTTAATTATTTTCGCGTGTCGTGTTCAAAATTACCAGGTCTACCATTAACTCTCTTTTTTATGCAAGAAAAATTTTCTGTCAACTGGTAAAAATGATACTATCCACATAAACTAAGCTTGTAAATAATCCTCTATATCCATTTCTTAAGGAAGAAACAAGAACTCTAAAAACATGACAGCCCAGAAAACTAACTAGACAAAACTTTCTACTCCAGCCTCGTTAATGGACCTGATAATGAGTTTCCTAATTGCTGCTGTTCCATGATATAGAAGTATTTACGTGAAACACCATTGATGCAAACTACTGAAAAAGTTGCATTTTTTAATCACCCTGAAATTTAGATAAGGTGTCCAAGAGTTCCATCAGATTAATAAGCATTAAAATCCTCACCTTCTAGTGTTCCAAGTATTTTCCTTGTCAGGCTGCAGGAAAGAGGAGAATCCATAATGAATAATGCCACAGATGAAAGCCACAGCCTGCCAAAAATAAAATAGGCACATGTAAATCAATTATTGATGTCCTATTCACATGTAATACCAGATTCAATGCTTTATGAATTACATAAAATGCAAATTCCTCCCTTTTGCTATATTGCTACTGCATATCATTTTCAGAAAAAAAATGGAGAAAAATCTACCTTTAGGGTTTAGCTTTTAGGTTTTAGGGTTAGGGTTTACTTATGTTTACAGCTCTAAATCAATTTTGATATCCTATTGACATTATACCAGATTCAATGCTTTATGGTGCATTGCAAAATTCCTCCCTTTTGCTATATTGGAAATGCCTCTAAATTGTGTAGTGCTTTATAGACAAAATATCATCTTTATGAAATTTTAGCATGAAGGATTAGTTTGGCAAAACACTACACCTTAGTTTATTGCATCAGAATATTTCACAGAACAAGAAAGTAAAAGAAAACCCAAAAGCATTATAGCTTATTTGTGCTAATGTCAAGAGTGGAATAACTGTCTTTGGTAAAAAGTACCCAGAATTTAGAGTTACTTACGATATTTGACAGAGATGTAGCATTCCACAGGGAATATATCCGAGTAAGCGAAGCTCTCCGAGGCTCTTTACTGAACAAGGCATTCAAGCCAGCTGGGAATGGAGAAAGCAGCGATAAAGGAAGAATAAGCAGGACAGCAAGGAATACCCCAAGAGATATCCAATAGAACTGAAGCAAAGTAAGAAGGGTAACAGCAAGATCTGCCAAAAGCAAGGTAGTAATCAGGAGCTGAAGGGAGTCCTGAAACACAAAGTTTAAGCATTAGATGATGAACAATTCGTAACATCAGCCATAGGAGTGAGGTTATACAAGAAATATCTCTGAATCACCTGACAACCAACGGGCTTAGTATTGTGCAATAAGAGAGAAAATGGGAAGAGAAAGTCTCTTTTAAATTCCAAAGATCTCAAGGTAGCATCATTTATAAGACCTCCATTAATTCCCCCTGTGATCTTTTTACGAGATAAAGCATGAGTTGGGTATGGCCAACTCTGCTGGAGCTGTTTGAGGCTTTTGCCTGCAGATGCAGCATCTTTCCTGAACCATTAACAAACAAACAGCAATGAGCAAATAATAATTTACAGAGCTCAAAAAGAAACCATTCAAGTATTGAAAACCTTATCATGGGCATTCACTAGACTGCTAAAAAGGGATAAGTTTCTTTAGACATTCAATCAGTAACGTAAGTTCCTTACAACAACAGATTATTGGAAATGATGGCCAGGGCAAACAAATTAGAACCATTCTGCCAATTGCCCAGCCAAAAGAGATGTTAATATTTAAATTTACAGCTAATATTTATTATCATCCACATGCTTCAGCTTCAAGAGTAGATCCAACTCATATGTCTTCCACTGGCTTTCTACATTTTACCGTCCAGTTAAGGATCAGTGATCATATTCCTGTGTTTTATTTAGACAGATAGAGAAATCTAAGAGGCACTGTTACTTGAGGTTACCTTGGGCATCCATCATTGCTTCTATCTGACAAATCAGGTTGGTGCAAATTGTGAAAAGTATAGTCACCAACCACTACCAAGATGCCCAGCTGAAAGTACCCAGAAGCTGTTGCTTGAAACCAGCCTAGCTCAATTTTAACCCCATGGAATTCAAGCTGGTTATTTCCATGACTAGCTATCCAATCCATAACAGGAACCAATGCAGAACGGATGGATCCATGTCTCACAGTCCTCAACTGAGCATTCAAACCAGCCACCAAACGATTCCAAACAGTTGGTGGTATGTGCTGGGGAGAGGATATTTCTTTAAGTCAGATGAATATTAAATCAAGTTATGATAAAGCTACTGGAAATTTATAAGACAACCAAGACACCTGGCCAACAAGATTAGTCAACAATGTATCGCTGTGAAGATTGTAGGGTGACATATAGCTTCCATCCCCACCAAATATTATGCACATGGGGAATCTCTTTTGTATGATTGATACCATGTCCACACGCTTCTCATCGCCACCGAGGAAAAAATCAATGTACGCAACCATCAAATCAGGTGTTGCTCCAACCTGCATAAATTAGGTATCAATATAAAAACATGATAAAGAAGACAAAATGTATACAATCCTTAAAAAAAAAAATTCTATGTAACTGTGTATATAAGCCAAGGAATGCAGGGACAGGTTTGACTTTCATCTGATGCATTTGCCTAAAGGATAATGTTACTTGGTAAACATCTTATGGTAGTTTAATCCTGATGATATAGAACCCGGTATCTTCTTCAAAGTCATAAGCACCATCAAGACAGTAATGAAACATGGCATCAGAATATTTTCAGAAATATATCTCAAGTTAACATTAAGGAAATGGTGTTGAAGGATAGAGACCCATGGCACATCTCTATCCAGAGTGGGAGCAGTTGGAATTGGAGGAAGATCATGCAATTGAGAGAGGTGGCTGCCAGAATAGTTCTCACTACTGCTGATGGAAGCTGCAAATGGCCTTTTCCAGAGGGAAAGTACCAAGTGTCAGCAGTGTGGAACAAGATCAGACCTTCAGCTGGGAAAGTGGCTTGGAATAAGTTGGTATGGTGCAATTTTAATATTCCTAGGCATTCTATTCTCTCTTGGATGGCAATCCTAAATAGATTGGCCACAAAGGATAGGCTTATCTCCTGGGGAATGGCCGTGGATGATAAATGTTTGCTGTGCAAACAAGAGAGGGAAACCAGAGATCATCTATTCTTCACTTGCTCCTACTCGAAACAGATATGGCAGAGAGTGATGGTACTTTGTAGGTTAAAAAGGCAGGTTGCATGTTGGACTGTAGAGCTTCAATGGGCCTCTGTCAACCTCAGAGGTAAAGCTCTAATCACAACGATATTGAGGCTAGCTTGGAACGCAGTTATCTACCTAGTTTGGAAGGAAAGAAATAATCGTTTGTTCAACTCAACTGAGCAAAAGGAGGAGCATCTCACTGAGCAAGTGAGAGACATGATCTCGAACAGGTTAAGTGATCTTAGGAAGATTAAAAGAGATTCAGTTAATACGTTTTTATGTAATTCTTGGAGATTAAATGCAGACATGTTTGTCGAATGGCATTGGTTTTCTGATTTGTTTAGCTAGGCTAAGCTAGCTTTGTAACATGTAGCAGCACTGCTGCTTTCTTGGATATATGAAATTATACTTATCCAAAAAAAAAGAAATGGTTTTGAGTAGATGAATCTTGGCACTCGGGGAATAAGATGGCTACAAAAGAATAAGATATGAGAAGCATAACCTTCATCCCCTTGTATAGAGCACGTGATCTGCAAGAGCGGAGACATGAATGGTCATATTCTGATTTCACATATTCCTGAAGCCGATGTACTTTTCTCCTGCGCCGCCACTGTTTCCAGGACCAGGCACAAGGATATGCAAGCACTGACAGTATACTGTGCACTGACCCTTCCCACCAATCATATGCAGCAACTGAGTTGATCTCATCAATGAATCTGTTAAAAGCATCTTCATACCTACAGCTCAATGAAGTTTATTTATTATGAATACTATTTGAGGACCAAAAAAAGAAAAGCTGGATTCTAACATACAAAAAGAGGGGGTTAAATATATAAAATTCTAACTAAGCACAACAATTATCTACAGTAGACAATATTCATTGCATCTCTATAATTGGCAGGCCTCAAGATGAAGTGTGTCTTGCATCAACAGTAAGCAAAACAGGGTGATGCTAACAAGATGATTGCTATTCTCCCATGGATTGTTTCTTGTAAAGGGTGCCTAGTATTCTACTTCAATGTACATTAGGTAACTCCTTCTACCACTCTCACAACCCCCACCCTCCAAAAATAAAAATAAAAATAAAAATAAACAAATAGACAACTATTCTCACATCGCCAGCAGGGTGTTAAACTGTTGGTTTACTATGCTAGGAACAAAACTTTTGGGAATAGCAATAATCTTTTTTTTGGGGGGGGGGGGGGGTTATAAATTTTGAGTTCAGCAATGATCAATGCAACCAAAAAATGTTCCTACTTGCATGTAAATTACCTAGAGAATCATAATACTACATGAGCACAAAAAAAGAGCCATCATTTGATCTCTTGGTAACTAAAATTATTTTCTTACACTATCTCAATGATGGTATCAGGAGGAGAGTAAGGAAGGTGCCATGGTTCTCTAAAAGTATTGGGACCCATGAAGTACATTCTGTAAACATGACTCTGAGTCTCTTCAGCTCTGGTTCCCCGTACCTAGAATGAATAAATATACATAGTCCACGAAGAAATGTCATACAATGATGAAACTGGATCCAGTCATAGCTGCATACATCTAAGCCGAGAAGATGAAATATGGCTTTCGACAATATACCTCTGATAGGGAAAGAAGGTATGGGAAATGATGGCTACTCTGATGTTCAATATTAGCACCATATGAACTTGATTCAACCAATTTGATTCTTAAAGTGCTTAACAATACAGCTAGAAACACCAAAATTCCAGACAGAAGAAGGGAAAAAGGCCAAGGACCTCCAAATGTATACATCAACTCCTCAAGAGGGGTATAGCAATTTGGCATTCTATACTTGTCAGATATGCATTTATAGGGGCAAAATGGCTGATGGACTCCTCCTGCACAAAATACACACCCTAAAGTGAGAACGGAAACTGAATGGAAGACCATATTTATGAGAAAGAATCGAGGGAAAAAGAACACGGTACGGAAGACTGTGAAAAGAGGGACACAAAAGTATAAAAATGTAAATCACGCTGTTAACAAGTACCTCGTACATATATGAAATTTGCACGATCTGGAAGAAGCTCCAGAGAGCAAGGAGTGCAAAGATCTTCATCAGAGCCATCAATATCTTTATAAGTGCCAATGGGGCATTCCTGTGAATGGATTCCATTATAATTTTAAAGAAAACCAAATTAGTTGAAATCTCACAAGTTTTCATTGTCAATAGCTAAGATGATGTATAGAACTGATAAAAAAATTCTAAACCTAAAAGAAAAAGAAAATAGTTTGGCATCTATATTGATGTAAAGTGAACAAGTGAGAAGAGTTGAATGATTCATATCAACATGTGAATGCACAAATTAAGATATATGTACATGCATAAACATAGCCAATTAGCAAAGCTAACCAAGCCCCTAATTGATTAATGGTGAATAATTTCTCATCATAATCTAGTAGTACGCTGAGTAGCATCAGACAAATCAGATTATAGTATGGGAAGTAATATTTGCTCTTGGAGCAAACTCTAGTAACTCAAAGTAGGTGCCTGTCATCATAGAAGAAAGAAAAATGACTACATTAGGAATGAAAAAAACCATGTAGCAGTACTAATATCCTTCCATGCAAACCTACAAAGAAATACTATCATGAGATATTTTCAGTGGAAATTTTGAGTTGGGATGGAGGTTGCTACACCAAAGTAGCACTAAGATTTTAATGAACTTTTAGAGGGATTCGGCATATAGTGCAAATTGAAACAATTATATGTCAGTATTCCTGTAACATGACCCTACGGATGTGATGCATAACAGCATAAGGCTTTTGCAACAACACATAACGTCTTGAAACACAAATTTTTAAAAAAATGTGTAACAACTTTAAAATTAAGTGAAACCTTACCCTGCAGAATGTACCATAGAGGCCTTTTGGACATTGTTTCCCAGTTAATGTGCCCTCGCCTCCAAAGAGTCCACCATTATCTCCAGCACCTCCACTGTCACCCATCATGATTGAAGTAGTAAGCTGCTATTCAACAAATTTTCTTTTGGAAAGGCTTCTATGTCGAAATTGTAATAGTTTCTTAAGACAACAAAAAATATAACACTACACATTATCGGTCCATGCAGCAGTGGAGACAATAAGTAATAAATCTTTCAAAGCCTTACTGGAAAAGAACTCTGGTTAGTATTTTTCATATCAGCGGTTAGTTTACTCCTAATAATCTGATAATAAAGAATAAATAGCAAGTGCAAATAGCATTACTGGAAAAGAACTCCATCTAATATTTACAGTATTAGCAGTTGGTTAACTCCTTTATCTGATACTAATAACGAACAGCATAGTGCAAATAGCTAAAATCAGGAGTATCCTAAAATGTTTGTTACATAATCGGTCCATAAAAGAGTTAAATAATCAACAAATTAGTTAGTTACAGGTCAATTCACTTAAGCATTATAGGAAATTATGAAATTTGTTGCATTAAAGAGTCATACCTACTATTGATGAAACCACTGATAGTAGCAACTGGAACATATTCATCCCCAATGCCTATCTTAGACCAGTCAAAATGCACTCTTCCACCACCACCCCCACCACCACCAAGAGGACCACCATTTCCCCCAACAATTGATAAAGATGAATTTTCTGCAAGCATAAGCTCTTGAAGGAATAGAAGAACCGTTCCACCAGAACCTCCACCAAGTCCACCGATCAATGATCCATTACCATTTATTGTTGTTTTACCAAAGCTTTGACCATTAGCCTTCAAAGATCCATAAATGCTAAGTCTTAGCAGAGGCCATTGGGCTGATCCGATTACTAGTGAAGATGCAACCATAAGTCAGTCAAAATAATCAATGGACAATGTCAGAGAATATTAAAAATGATGAAAACACGCAGAATATTGTGGATAAAATTCACTACCACATTAATTCTTGAAAGATTAGTAGCTCACATTACATGTTAAATTCTAAAAATAACAACCTAATCAGATAGAACATTTTGGCAACTCATGAACTGAAAACTCACCGATCATTCCTCCTCCAAATACATGTCCAAATGACTGAGTGGGACCCTCTGTTCCACTTCCCAATTCACAAGGAAGATCAGCATTACCATATTCATGACCACCATTGCTAACTCTTCCATTGAAATATCCAGCACCCCCTCGTCCTCCATGCCCAGCACCACTACCAGCTCCATCAAGATAGTTTCCTTTTCCCATACCTTTGCTGCAACCTAAAAAAAGGGTCTCTATAAAATTAGAAATGTTAACAGAAGCATGATTCCTAATTCACAGAAATTAACAGATTACTTAGCACGAATGCCTTGTAGAGTATAAATATGGAAAGGTGGGAAATGCAATAGACAAAAATGGATTAAATATCAACACTGCTGATTATACTCTCTGTTACCTAATTCAGACGCAGTAATCAAAGCATCAGCATCAATGGTGACTGTCATTGCCCTATGAATGTGAATTATACTTCCCTTAATGATCCCATTAACAAGAAGGTCCTCAACCCGACAAATCTGCAAATAGGTCAAATATAACCAATTAGAAATTTAACTATGCCACACTCATAATAGCATCCTAATGCTGTGAAGTGAACCAGGAAGAAGATCACTTAAAGCAATATGGTGCATGTTCTTCCTTCCCCAAGTCCAAGGTATGAAAAAATTCCACTTAAGAAAGAAAATTCTCCTTTTCTGATAAATTGGAGTGAAATTACAAGATGGCACTTCTCATTTACTATACATTCCCGTTGTTGCAAAATCAGTTCAAACCTTGCAACCAGAACAACGGATGGATTATTTTGGACCTATTATGCTTTAGCCTTATGGAAGGCATGACCAACTGTTATATGCATGCCACTCTCAAATTCTATTCTTCTTGAACACTGAAGATTGTCACTTTCCCAAAAAATTTCAACACATTATTTCCTTCATACTTACATATGCTTGACCTGATGGAAGTTAGTAGTCCAAGTACAGTTATTTTGTTAAGCAAGACTTTTAAATACTCTTATAGAATGATATCAATTGAACGAAAGCAACATCCATGGAATATATTAGCACAATTCTCATAAATAAGGAAAAAGAAGTGAACACATATTAATTTGGCATCACCATATAATTCGAATTCAAATATGATTTCTACCTGTAGAGAAAAGGACAGTGTATAATTAACATGGCAATCATCTGGAGGAGTTATCAAATCTATTGGGCATGTTTGGATCTCACAAAGGGAATTTGTAACCCTACAAAAACAAAAGAGGATTTATAGATGAAAGAAACTTCTGACATTTAACTCTGATGCTTAATGTTATGAAAAAGCTATTAAAAAGAATTGAAATTCATACTCACACACTTCTGCTAGCATCATCACCCATTGGAGCTTGAAGTAAAGAACCTGGCCCAACCTGTAACATGCAAGGTCTTATAAATAACACAGGGTAACAAATGAAGGAAATAAGAGAAATTTAGCTGAACAGAAATAAAAGGATGTCAGAAATATTAGAACAATAATAGAAAACTTGGGAGAAGAAGAAAATAAATGAAGAAAGGGGAAAAAGAAAGAAACAGTTTCATAAAACTACGTAAAAGCTTAGAAAGTTTCTTAATCAGATTCTGAAGGACTAAAGGCATAGTCCCAGCAAAAACTTTACTGTCTGCAAGTGCCAGTACTATTGTCAATACATTTTTGCAGGAACATTGATCAAGACATATATTCTGACAAACCATTACCTCAATTCCACTATACATGTAAAGTAAGTGCAGAGCGTGTTGTGCGAGGAGAACAAGATTCTTTATAGAATGTAATCGTATCATATGCTTTTTAAGGTATAGAAACAGAAAGACTGGGATGTTCCATAAGGTTCTCACATGTTCAGAAGACAGGCTTCCCTCAAAGAATCTCAGTGATTACAGAGAAGCTTAGACATTAAGTTACCTGTTATATCATCCATGTATAGCACAATACCACAATATCATAGTATTTTGTCTAAAGCCATCTGTGCAGAACTTGCACAGATATACATATATATAGAAACAAAGATAAGCATAATTGAGGATACATTTATACACAAATTGCAGCGAAGTTAAACTATCACATACCTTTAATAAGTAAAAATATACTAAAAAATAGTAGTACTCTTAATTATCACATACCTTTAATAAGTATAATCAGCAGAAAAACAATGATTCATGCAGTAATGGCTTACTGTTATGTTATAAAACAGAGACAAGGAAAGCCGCTGGCCTTGAATTGCATCACCCTGACCAGTTAACTTCAGCAGTCCTTGACCATATACACCCAAGTTTGCATTTGAACTAATGACAGAGTTCTCCTGCAAAGAGAAGGAATCAACATAAAATCATAAATATCTAAAACTTTTAATCAACCAGGATGAAGATTGAGCACTAAGAAAAAGAAATAACAATGAAATTCAAGATGAAGTTCAAGCAACATACCCTTAGAACAACCAGATTCCTTACTTCAAGGATAGATGCAGTAACAACCGTATTTCCACCACCATCTATTTGAATTTTGGAGTTCCACATGAGTAATATTTTGACAGAAACCCTAAATGCACCAAATACCTTCATTTTTGGAAAGGAATTATTTAGACTAACAATGAAAGAAATGACCCATGCCATCATAGAGGTTAAACAAGACTGACACTTCAGAAGAAATTCCAAAATAAAAAGAAAAACATAAATCTTTCAAACTTCAGTAAGAGGGCTACACAACTGTGGTCACCTCTCAGAACATACTGAAAAGAAAATTGAAGGTAAATACTGAATCAGTTCAACAAAATATCATCACACTACAAAACAAAGTGAAATCTATAAACATCAATTGTATTACAAGGTAAAATAATAAGACAGAATTTATCATCTGAAAACTTGAAACTAGTGATTGTCCCAAAACACAGTTTTGGAAGGGAATGGCTTCAAAGGATCGTTAACAAAGTAAAATCTATTATTAGTCCTCTCTCCATACGCACGCTTCTTTAATCTGCTGGCAAGGTAAGGACCAAAATCTTGGTCATGAACTCATACTAACTCAAAAAATAAATGCTCATCTTCCAAATATACTCAACCTTGTTAAATAGAACTCACACCCCAACTACCTAGCACCAGATACAGCCACTATTTTGCAGTTCAGCTCTATCTAAATTAAAAATAATATCTAACATAAAACATTTTAAAGTTTCCCTTAGAAAAACATAAAATACCAACCAATGTAACATACCTTTATGATGGAATCACTCATTAAAAGTTCTTCTGCAACAAGCTCAAATTCTGACACTGGGTATGCAGACAACCCAAAGACAATTACTCCCCCACGATATAGACTAATTTGGCCTCTCACCTTCACAGTTAAAAAGAATACTAAGAAATCAGCATGCCATTGGAAATTTGGAATATGACCACTCATCCTTATTCTAGAAGAACAAATGCTCCTAAGGGCAATTTATTTAGATAAAAGCAATTGAGCTGACAAGCTATGAAATATAAGAGAGCAGAAAAAAATGATAAATCTATGAAAAGGAGTATAGCATATTTGGAAGAAGATAGAGATTAAGACCTGAACTCTGGTCCAAAGAAGAGGAACCAAAACTTTCGCATTATTCTCCACAAAAACATTTGACCATAGTGGACTAGTAGGGAAATCAAGCAAAGGAGTTTCAGTTTCAGTGGTGACATTATCGTTGCCAACTCTTAGACTCAGTAAATCAGCATTGAAATATGTACCAGCTGCTCCAGAATTTCCAGGACAACCAAAACTAAAACCACCTGCCAAAAATTGAAGCATATAAAGTAGCCTAATCTAATCACAGTAATTTGTCATTTTACAGTTATGTACTAAATTTTTAGCCTTTATGGGTGTGATCAGTACAAACCATGCACAGAAACCTTAACATCTTCTTGTATGCTGTAACAATCCAGAGAAATTCTTCCACCACCACCACCACCCCATCCCATCCCACCAGCTGCACTTATAGTACCATATCCCTTCCTACGTAATCAGAACAGTATGCAAACATTTAGTCAAGAGTAATAAATCTAATTCATTATTTTTAAATTTGTAGGATGTTCAACATTAATGCCCCAAAGTGGTCAACAGGCTATGACGCCATTGTTCTGCCATTCATAAGCAGCTTTTTCAGTACCAAAATAATTGTAGTATCTTGAAAAGTCATGGTAAAAGAAAAAGCACCAATCAGAATGCATCTCAGTCTCTTCAAACCAATAAGAAAAAAGTTAAAACAGAAGTAAACTACACTATGTGATTGATTTGGGGCTTTTAGTATAAGATCTTTCCAATTACTCCACGAACTAATCAAGCAAACAGAATTTCACTCTAACATATTATAGACTCCCATCCATTTGAATTTATGACAGAAAAGCCTACGCTTGATGCTAACCATAATACACAGTGAGAAACTGGTCAAAAAGGAAATTGACAAAGACAAACTCAAACAAATTTTTTGGGCTCAAGTTTTAACTATTATCAATGAAAAATGTTACAAAATGCATTCAGGATTTAGTCTACTGAGGTATCAACTTCATCATTATATAGATAATTCCAGTATAAATTCTCACTATCGCTGATGCAAGCAGCCCTTTCAATATATCCATTCATATTCAAATAAAATACAGCAACAGAAACATGAATCACCAACAATGAGGAATGGCTGAATGAAGTAATTCATTAGTGAACCATTATTGCAACCGTTTGCTTGAAGTAACATAAAAACTAATATATATAACCTTTCTATATGATGTTTGTACATTAGCAGGAAGGGTAAAGCATATTAGAGTGTGCATTGAATGTCAGAAATGATGGGTACTGTTAATAGATTTTTGTACAAGTGCTCAATCAGTAGGCATTAGCATCAAATGCTAACAAACAACCCACAATGCAGAAAACTATAAATATGAAAATTGGTTTGTTCAGGAGCATGTACTTACAGTTTCACAGCTCTTATGTAGATACTTCCACCAGAACCTCCTCCCCCTATTAGTCCTCCATCTCCACCTTCTGCAGTTACAGATCCATTCAAATATAGCATGTCCTGAACTACGAGCTTAACTCGTCCTCCACCCTTCCCTCCAAACCGATGTCCATCAGAAGTACTACCACCCTTACTACCACCTTTACTCCCATGACTCCATGGTTCAGACAAAGTTGACCAAGCATAAACATCACCGCCCCAAAAGCTTGTCTTATTATTTTTCAAACATGAAGCACCCCGGCCACCATGTCCTCCACCAGCTCCATCAAAGCCAACGGGTGTACCACTAGTTTGCGGAGGTGGTGGGCCAGCCAAGGATGTTGTATTAATAGCAGAATTCTGACCAACAGTCAAATTGGCAGCATAAATTACTACTGAACCAGCAACAATGGCAACATATTGACCCAGATTTACATTGCCAGACATATTAAAGGTAATCATACAGCCTTCTTTAGGGCAGTGGACTGAAACATGAGGAAGTATCTCTAAGTTTCCCGTACCATAAATGTAAAAATCAGAACTCAAATACAAGTTTGAGTTTAACAAGCAGGTAGAATTGAATGATCCAACACCTCCCAGGTCCTCACAAGATAGAGAACCATTCAGTGGTAACGAAGTTGATTTCTTAATGTGGATAGAGGTGCCACCTACAGATTCATCACTCAAAACCAATCTAGGTTTCTGGAAAAGATTCTCCGACTGCTTCAAACTAAGACAAAGGACAGATGAGTAAAGATGCCCAAACAGAATGCACCAGCACAGGTACCCGTGCATTAGCAATGGATGCATTACCATCCACTGCAACTGACCATTAGATAAAGTTGCATGCATGTACTACCGGATGCAAATCTTAGCTTCTCACTCTACCAGAGATGTTTATCATCCTATGCTTATCTGTAGAAAATCATGTACTTGAAACCATCTTCAGGGGTCCTTCCATCCAAATGTTCAGAAATATTCTCTTTTCTTAGCACTAAATTTCACATAGCCAACAATGTGTCAATGTTAGCCTGCCAGAAAGACCACACATTTAGACATAATTTCACAAAGGACATAATAATGAAAGATTACCTAGACAACACACAGGATACAGCATAAGATACATAGCTAGACTGGACTACTTAACTGGAATAAGATTAAATTAAAAATATCTATGATAGTTTAGAAAATAAAAGCGCAAAATACCCAGCAAAACCAGCTAAGCAGATGTTTCCTACGATCAACGAACCTTATTTATAAAGAATAAAAAAATTATTGTATTGAATATGTAATGTAGTGTATAAGTAATTGTCTACTGTCCTTCACTTTGTCCGTTCTCAGTAAAATATAATGCTCAATTCTTCCTAGTTCAACCAACCGTTTAGGTTAAACAGTAACAATGAAATCTTAGTGAACATTTTTCTCTTTGAACTGCTTCCAAGAATAAGCAACAACTCTTGTCAGCATCACTATTTTTGTCCAATTAAAATTACTTACTAATTATGTCAAATTCACGACACAGTAATTAAAACAACTTTCACGATCAACCACCAAAAAATCCACAAATACACGCAAAAAATCAATTAACAATGCAATCATATCATGCAATGCAGATCACAAGCTCATTTTTAATATAATAAAACAAAAGATTTCCGATAAACATATATTAATCCGTTTTTCTTTGTTTACTTATCAAAGTCAAAATCCTACACGATCTGCAGTTTCAGTTACTAATTTCACATTTCAGGCATCAAGAACTCAAAGAATCAAACTAAAATTATAGAAAACAGTTTCCATTACATAACTGAATTTCGAATTCTAAAAATAGAAACAGAGAGCTAGAGCGATAGAGTACCGTTTGGCAATGGAGAAAGTGAGAAGGAAAACGAGAGAAATTTCCCAGTCAAATTTGAGTGAAGCTTCGATTTTAGTCCCACTTTCTCTCTTCCCTCTGTAATAAAAGTTGTCAGAAATGGTCTCTGCGTTGTCTCTTTGCTTTTTCTTTGTTTATTAATTTTTACCCAGCTTTTTTTTGCCTTTTCGTTAAAGATTAAAAAAAATAAATTTAAATTATGTTAGTATTTGTTGGGGGAGAAGAGTGAAGCGGAGAAGAAGAGTGAAGTCTCATACGAGTCCAAGCTACGTTTTGGTTTTGGCTTAGCTGGTCTCTGGATACCTATATAGATTTACACGTGTGCTTTTTGTATAATCACTTGATCAGGACTCTCCCCTTTTGACTTTTGTTTTCCATTTAATTTCGCTATTGCCCCTGCTATAAATTATAAGATTTTGCTAAAAAAATATATATCTAACCATTAATTAATATCTTATTTAAAATAATATTATTATATTAGATATAATATCTAATTTTTTTATTATTTTTAACACATAAAGTGAAGATATATTATATTTATGGGTCTTTTAATTATGTCTACAAATATCCGTTAAGATTTATTTATTTATTATTTTAATAAAAAAATTACATTCAACATATTATTTTTATTAAATTAAAAAATAAATGAAATATTAATTACATTATTTTATATTTATATGAGCTTAATGAATGTCACTAAACACCTATTAACATCATATATATATATATATAATATAATAGGATACATGCTGATTGGATAAGTGTTTATTGACATTAATGCTTAGGTGAACAGCTCCTTTAAATGACATATAAGATAATATTTAATGTATACTAATAAATTATTTAAATTAAGAATTGAAATCTATCCAAAATTTTAAAATTTTAAATAAATTCATAATTTGCTAAATGATATATCAGGATTTTTACGATTTAAACATAACTATCATCTATACACATTTGAAATATATGTTGAATTTAGATTCTCCTTTTAAAAAAATCAAAATCATAGGATGTACGGAATATAAAAATAATTTATATAACTTTTTAAATGCATGAAAATAATATTTTAACTATTATATTATATAAAATGAATTGAAGTATGTGTATTTCATGTTTATATTATATTTTAACATTCGTGTATATCTTTTTATATTCATTAATTTTTAATTTGGTATACATACAATATTTTAACTTACATATGTCTTATATATTTATTATAAAATAAATTAGATTAACTATTATATTAAAGATATTACTCTAAAGTTACATATGTTTAGTTTTTTAATATACGATAATGTTTTTTAACCCGTCAAATAAATATTTAAATAACTTATAGATAGTATATGTTTTCATAAATATTCATGAATATCATAAAATTTTGAGATTTATATCATATTATAATTAAAAATTAATATGATTAAAATTATATTTACAAAAAATTTATTAATTTATATATACAATATATATAAATTTAAATTATATATGCTTATGTATTAAATTTTAAAATATACTTTTAAACATAAGAAGATAAGTATCTTCTTATAGATAATATTTTTAGTAGATAAATATAATGTTATATTTAAATTTATAAGTTATAATTCCACTAGATAATATAACTACAAATTATTTAAATATGTAACATATTATATTACCAAATTTATGTATTTAAATTTGGAACATATTATATATGAATGATATATATATATATAATATTATAAGATACATGCTTATCCGTTAAGTATTGCTTACGTGGATATTTATGTGCACAACCTATTTCAAAATAACACGTAAGAATTTTTTACCAAATCACTTTATTCAATCAATTATTAAATTTTTTAAAATTTAAAATTCAAAAATTAAATTTATCCAAGTGTTTCAATCTTTATATAAATTTTATCCTAATTTAAATCACATAAAAAAATATCTTATCCTACTCCTATCAAATATATTAAATTCAAAATTCAATACTAACTTATCAATTTAAAAATATTATATTTCCTTTTAATTTTAAAAAATGCTTATCAATTTAAAAGTTATCAACTTTATCAATTTAAAAGTTCTATAATGAGTAAAATGATTTTTTTTTAATTATTTTATAAAAATCATATTTCACAAGATAAAATGTTATTTTTAATTTGGTGGTTACCTTTTAAAATGGTTTCATATTATTTATTATTAACTCACATATAAAATTTATTTAGATACCATTAAAAAAAAAGTAGGTTACGTCAATTTATATTTTAAATCATATAATTACAAGATACATATTTACCCGATAAAAAGTACTTATATGGATACTTACATGCACATCTCCTCTTAATGATACATAAGACAAGCAAAAAATAAAATTTAACATTATCAACTCTCTATTATGTAATTTTAACAAAGTTTTGATTTTATTTTGGATTATATAGTTTAGGTAAACTTTTTTTACGATAAATCTTGATTTTTAAATTTTGTATACTTATTGTGTGTAATGCATGAAATAAATACTCTCATATTTGTAAATTGTACGTTTATTTGGAGGAAAGGCAATTGTTAATGTACATTTTTTTTGAGTTATTCCGTGCATCGTACGGGTTAAAAAAATTAGTTTATCATATATTATATAGATTTTGTTAATGAGTAGAGGTGTCCATTGGTTAAATGGGGTCAGGTCCGAATAGAAAAAATTTGCTTATCTAATTTAGGATCCAGCTCAATCCAAAATTTCATTTTACTGTTTAAAATTTTTAAAAAATAATTTATATATTTTGTATAATTAAATTAAATTATTATTATTTAAATAATAATTCAAATTAAATCAAACCGGCTTAAATTGTTAAAATCTATCACATACATAACCTAATTTGAACCAAACAAATAGCCCAACTCTTTAATAAATCTATGACAAATGCATTTAAGTCGCTTATTGAGGTTAGCAAAATCCTAAATTATATTATTTTTCCTTTATCCCGATCTATCCCGAAAACGAAATGTGAACAAGACTCTTATATTTGCTTATAATTTTTTATATTGTTATTCTTATATAAACTTTTTATTATTATTCATGGCGAGAAAAAAAAAAACAATTTTTTTATTACTATGCATATGAATGTTGATTTTGAAAATGATAGGTCACTCTTTTATGTATTATAAAAATATTTATTAAGCACTTGCGTATAAGTAATTGATCTTAATAATTTCCCCAAAAAATTATAAAAGTCATTCTATGATATTGGAAAACACTACTTATTAATTGTTAGGAAACTTAATACTACTATATATGTATATATATATATATATTTTATTCTTATAATAATAAGTGTTCACAGTTGCAAAATCATCTTTACCCTTAAAATGGGAAACCTAGGTTAAAAAAATCATATGATAAAGTCTATTATGAAATAATAACAATTTATTTGTTAAAATCTTGTGAGATATCTTTTAACAGTGATATTTTTCTTAAAAAAAAATGATAATAACTTTTTGAAGAAAGAAGAAATCAAAATTAAAATGTTGAAATTTACTATTTTCAATTAAATCTTTAAGATTCTAATATTTAAAAGAAAATGAGATAAGTTTTTGTAAGATGTAAGAGAACGTCTTTCATCATATATCTTTGGAAGTGGATAGGTTTTCATATATATATATATATATATATATATATATATCCTTAAATAATAGCCATGACCTAATTCAATGATGTTGATAATATGAGATTTTTTTTATAAAAAATTTCCAATACATGCATGTATGATGTAATCCTAATTATAAGTACGAAAAATTCTATTATTATTAATGAGTGACTCCATGATTTTTTATGGACACAAATATTTCAAGTAATCTAATCTTATGATTTTCATTATCTGTATATAAGTTTAAAAAAAGGATAAACGATGCATCAATCAATATTATAAAACAATTGCTTCTTCTAGTTTTTTTTTTTTTTTTTAATACTCCACATAATTGAGAATTTGTCAAAAGAAAATTTTACCCAAAGTGGTTATTTCCCCATATGTAAAATATGGTTTCTATAAAAGAAATGGTCTATCTATATTGAGAACAATTGACGAAGAAAAATATGAGATAGTAAAAAATATTTATATTATTATCTTTAATTAAAATAAATGAAAAATACAACCAATGGAGGCATTAAAGGAATCAGGATTTATAATTTGGATAGAAACAAAAAAGTTTTATATTCAATCTTTAAAGAGCGGAAATATATGTTTTATACTTATTTAAAAGGTTGAGAAATGTAAGGGTAAAATTGAAAATAAAGAGAAAAGCGAGGGAGTTTTACTTTTACTCGGGAGCTGTGGACAACAGTTACAACCGTTTTTATTCCCCTGCTTTTTTCTTTTTGTGCAGGTGGGTCCCCAGGTCCCAGGATGCAAGCAAAGCAGCTGAATGTCGTTTTTAGATAGTTTGAGTTTCTTCGGTAAATTTAAAAAACATATCATTAATAATATAATAATTATTAAACAATATAATGAGTAAGAATTATTTATAAAAAAATAAAAAAATCAAAAAATTGTTAAAAAGAAATTATAAAGATAAATTTGTCTTGATAAAAAAATTTCTTTTTTCTTTTTCTCTTATTTTTAATTTATTTTTTAATTATTTTTTTTTTTGAAAATAAATATTTTTATTTATTAATTAATTTTTTTTTAAAAATAAAAAAAATAAAAAAATTAATATTTCTAATTTTTTTAAAATTTTAAAAATAAATATTTAAATTTATTTTTAATTAAAATTTTTAAAAAATAATATTTATTGAATAAGAAGAAAAAGACAAAGAAGATTTTTTTCATTAAAAATAATTTTATCTTTATAATATTTTTTTTAACAATTTTTAATTTTTTAATTTTTCATTTTTTAAATAATTCTTGTTGATTAAATTTTTTAACAATTATTTATTTAACTATTGAAAGTATGTTTTTCAGATTTACCCTACTTTCTTCCTTTCCTACTTGGGCCAGTGAAGACTAGGAAGAGCTTTCGTTTTTTACAAATGCGACGGGAATGGCTTGGCACATGGGCAGACTCACTTGATATGGGCCAAGGCCAGGGGCAGGTGCGATGCAACATGGTTGGCATCACTTTGAGCGGTTTGGATTAGGGATGACAACGGGTCGAATATTTTTTTTTTTATATATCCGAATTCGAATTTTTAAATCTACTTTAAAATCTGAATCCATTTATTATCCGCATAAATCCGAATATTCATATCCGAATCCGAATTAAATAACATTATCCGCCGGATATCTGAATCCGCTAAAAGTTTGAATTCAGTAAGTAAAATATATATATATAATCAAACAAAAAATAATTTTAAATTCAAATAAAAGGATAACGAATTCGGATATCCGAATCAGCAAAAATAAGTGGATCCGAATCCGTTATCTGCATAAGTAATGCGGATTCGAATAATGGATATCCGAGATTTCATATCCGCATCCACTCCAAATCCGCTGCGGATAGTAATTATAATATCCGAATCCAAATTTTATCCAAATAATAAAAAACAAATCAGATAATTACAAATATTCGAATCCGCATTATTCATTGCCATCCTACAATCTTATATTCCGGAGATTTTTAGTATTTGTGAACAGAATTATCGCATTAAAAGGTAGAAATACTGAACATAATGGATCAATGAAGATGCCTTTATTTAACTTGTAGAAGAAAGTTAAAAGTTTAAGAGATTTGAACTACTAAGTTTTTAATTACTTTCTGCTTGTCAAGTGTTAATTATAAATGTATTATTATTATTATTATTATTGAGTATAAATGTATAGTAGCATCAATTTTAAAATAAGAGTACATCTAATGAATTCTTTCACATAAAAATGTAACATTTGTCCCACATTTAAATTTGATTTAATGATTGGTGCAAGATCTTTATTTAAAAAAATACGGTTCGAATTATTTTTTTAACCAACAATCTATATTTGATGACTTCATCAAAGGTTAGGTGATTTCATGCCCCGCCTTCTACTACTGTTCAAGCCATTTCAAAAGGTTATTAGGACTATAGAAGATAAAATGAAAACCAGCTAAAGTCATCCAAAGGACCAACAATATTCTTTGATTCTTTCCTAAGAAGAACTTCATGGTTCATGCCTTTGACTCTGCAGCAAGAACAGCAAAACCCACTAAAATAAGTCACTTCTATAATAGAAAAAATGAGGGGAACTATAAGAAGGAAAGGAAAAGGCCAAAAAATACATGGAGTCACCTTCTTCATACACAGAAATTAACTACCTATTTTTACAAACTACAAGGCCATCAATTCTCAAAATATTGGTTGCATCAAAAAAAGAGGTGAAACATAAAAACAGGTGTAATTGTCACCAATTGTTTATGACAGCATTTAACAGCGTTAGTAAAACAATATTACATGCAAGTCTACTGGAAAAATAATTGCTGAATCATCAATATTTAATTAGAAGAGAAATATAGAATGTGAATGTTTTAGGTGGAAATTTTACCTGAGAAAACCATAACCTCAGAAGGGGGCCATGGGATGTAAATTGGATAGACAAGTGACATAAATGGTCTTGAAATCTTTTACAGTTTTGGTTGACTAACCTATATTAGAAGGAAACCAATCCAACCTAAAGGGTCTGGAGCAACAGTTAAGAAAGCAATGTTTTTAGTTTAGGTGATCACATGACATTGGACCCTTAGACCTATGTTGTTCTGACTTTTTATTTTTCTTGAAATATCCGTATCTGACGCATATTCGGACATGGGTATAAGGATATGATCCTCCAAAAATCCTTCAAATACATGAAAATCTAGGAAAAAATTGAACATACCCAAGTCCGAGTAACGGAGCCCTTAAACATTTTTCAAGAGAATCAGGGGAAGAGGGACAGACACTCACAAATTCAATCTATAAAACCAACTACACGATTGTCAGGGTTTGAGTAAACCAAGATGAATAAGTATGTTACATTTGATTTTTCAAAATTGAGTTAGTTGAGTTGGAAATCACCACACCAGCCCATGATAGGACAACCCTGTTAAGTCTTCAGTTTTATACTTGGCTAAAGATAATCAAAACTTAGAAGCCATACCATAGTAAGGAAATTGTCAAAAAATAGAAATAACATACTAAGAAAAAAAACATATAAATAATACTTTCAAGTCATGAAATCATCAAAGAAGAGTATAGCTAGTACCTTCCAAAGCTCATTCTCTACATTTTCACCATCTGTAGAGCCACTTTGACAGTATTTCAACAGACTTTGAGGTATATTTAATGAGATTTCCTTGCATTGGAGTTTCAAAGTCTGTTGTCTGCAAAAGGGAGAAGGTTGATTTTCTAGTCTACCAGGAACTTCCAAGAGAACCTAGGTAAATAAAACATGGTAAAATTTACAAGTGTGAGAGAGACTTGATTATTCTGTGAGACTGTAATAAACATGTAAATTTCTGCACTGCACCTTTCCTATGTTATGGGACTTTAGATAAAAAAAGAAAAGAAAGAGATTTACAAATAACATTCTGCCCTATTGGTTTATGCATTCATGGAAAAGAACTAGCTTTTACAAATTACAATACAATTCGATGACAAAGAGAGAGAAAGAAAGACATGACATTTCCTGATTTCTCCGAAGATGTAAGTATAGTGGGTAATAATAACAAAAATAGTAGTAACTTCTGATAAAATAAACATCAACTCAGAAAAGAAAAGAAAAAGAATGCACCTCAATGGTCCTAGAGGAAAGCTTCAGAGATTGTACATGACAAAGGCCTATGAAATTACTGATCAACTCCAAATTGGCTTTATCACTTTCCTCCTTCCTGGGGCAATCCAAAACGGGAAGGCCAAGAAAGCTGAATTCAATTGCCTCATTATACGTATCTTGAAAACTGAAAGATGAGAGTTTTGGGGCAAAAATCTCGACTTTACAATCTTCATGTCGAAACAGGGCTTTTAAAGTCAAGCTATGAAGTTGGGGTCCTGATATTTTAAGAAACCCCCGAAACCTACAATGATTTAGTTCTAAATTCTTTAAATTGATTAGACTTGCAAACGGATCAAATGAACATTGGCAAGCATAAAATGAGCAATCAGATAGAATCAAAGTGGTCAGCGTCAGGGGACTGATCGATCGGCAGCTTAAAACAGGGGATAAAAAGCTCAAGGGTGCAAAACCTAAGCTAATGCAAAAATGTTTTACTCGCTGGGACAAAGCATAGGTGATGACTCTATAGGTGAATGGCTTGTCAATCCCAGAGTATTGGAAAGAGCAGTTAGTGATTGGTATATCATTGCGGCGAACCAAGACTTGGCGCACAAATTTCTTGAACCAGTTTTTGTTGCTGCGCGAGACGCTAAAGTTGAGATCAGGGACAGAAGCCCACAAGCATTTCCATCTCCGGGATAGGAGACAGGTTCGAACTGAGAACTTGGTCTCAAGAAATGAGAGGATGTGAAGGATGATGCTATCTGGTAGGTCGCTCAGTCTATCCTCGTCCTTTATTTCTTCTTCTTCTTCTTCTTCTTCTTCATGCACTTCCATCTTGGTCTTCTTGGTGCCTCTAGTTCTAGCCATTTCTTCTTCTTCTTTATGCATTTCCATCTTGGTCTTCTTGGTGCCTCTAGTTCTAGCCATTTCTTCTTCTTCTTTATGCATTTCCATCTTGGTCTTCTTGGTGCTTCTAGTTCTAGCCACTTCTTCTTCTTCTTCTTCATGCATTTCCATCTTGGTTTTCTTCATGCTTCTAGTTCTAGCCATGGTTACTTCAGAGGAGAATAAGGGAACGGAGAAAAAGAAGAGGAAGAGGTTTCTTTTTCTTCCTGGGAGCGTCAGAAGAAAGAAGATTACTACTCTAAAGTAAGTACTATAATCATTAATCAATCATAAAAACATTGGGCACTGGGTCGAGAACCCCAACTAACTAAAGTTTGGGCTTAGTCTAGGCTCACATTGATTAGCATGGGTTAGAGTCGATGATGGCCCAACCCAATGTCCAATTGCATGTGATTTAAGATCCAAACTTTCGTGAAGAATTGAATCATTGATCAGTTCTTCTAACTTCACTTATAAGAATAAGAAGTAATTTTTTCTAAAATACAATTTCAAACACTATCAACCGTAAGATTTATTCAACTGAATTGATATCACTTCATTCGTGACATTAATTCAGTCACACATTTTATATATAGATATATATAGTATAAATATTTTGATTTTTAAATAATTTTTTCAACTAACTGAGTTGATGTCATTTGACTCGTGATACCAACTCATTTAAGTATTTTATTATTAGTATCTATATTATTATAAAAAGAGTGACTGAGTTGATATCACGAGTCAAGTGACACCAACTCAGTTGGTGAAAATACAATACAACCAAATAAGATTATAAAATCAAAAAGTTAAATAAAGATAATTATGTTTTTTAATATTTTATATAATATTTTTAGTAAAAAAGTTATCTATTTACTTTTAAAAAATTATCCAATTTTTTAAAAAACTATCAACTTAAAAAAATATCAAAATTTCATCCACTTTTTTTAAAAAAAAACTACTGACTTAAAAAGATTACTCATTTTTTAAACATAATTTATTTATTTTTTAAAAAATATATTTTCGTTCATAGAATGAGTATCTGAAATTTATTCAACTGAATTAATGTCACTTAACTCATAACACCAATTCAATTACACACTTTTTATATATTATATAGTATAGACTATAAATATAGATATCTAAATTGATTACTGTTTTCAATTGCTTTAATGGATTTGTAGAATTCAAATAACATCTAATGGGAATTAAATCATGACCAGTAACGTTTAATGGGAATGGATAAGAAGCCCGCCAAAATTCAAAATTATTCAAATCACTACCTTCCATTCCATTACAGGCCCACCGGCCACCTTCAGTTTTTCTTTTTTAGTAACCATCAAAATGGCGTCTGCCAAAAGCTGAAGAAACCAACAAACTCTTAAAACGGTAACAAGGATTTAAAAAAAAAAAAAAAAGGAAAATTAAGGAAATATCTGCTTACGTGGCGCATTTATATACCCCAACCAATATCTCATCATATAAACTCTAAGGCCCACAACGAACTCCAAACTCCAAATAACCGATTAATTAATTAATTCCCCCCAAAAAGCGAAAATAGCTTTTCTACTTCACTTCCGCTTCGTCTTTCTCTACTGTTTCCTCTCAATCTCGTTCGTTATAGCAATTTATCTCCGTTTGAATTCGAAATCCAACTCCAATTCTTCCTCTGTTAAGGTTTTTAAACAACAAGAAGAAAAAGGAGGTGAAATGGCGACAATGGAGAGCTTGATTGTGACGGTGAATAGGATACAGAGAGCTTGTACGGTACTCGGTGATCACGGAGGCGACACTGCTTTGCCTACTCTTTGGGAAGCTCTTCCCTCTGTTGTTGTCGTCGGAGGCCAGGTTCTCTCTTTCTCTTAGTGTCTCTGTGTATAACTTGTCGTGGCTTTGCTGCGCTTCTCTGTTAATGTATTAATTTGATGTGAATGTAGAGTTCGGGAAAGTCATCGGTGTTGGAGAGCATTGTAGGACGCGACTTCCTTCCAAGGGGATCAGGTTATGATTCTTTTTTTTTTAGTTTCTGTGCTTGTATGTTGAATTTTCCGCTTTGAATTCTGTTTGGCAGCTGAGAAAAATCGAAAAGAAAAGTTTAAAATATAAAAAAATGGAAGGCGAAGCACGTGTGTCGTTTTTATGTATTCTTAAGTTCTTGATTAACTACACTGGTAATTCAAGTAAAAAAGGTCAAACAAAGTCAAACTGATTTAAAATTTTCTAATTAATCCGTCAAACAAAAGTCTAACTAAGTCAAAACTTGGTGTAGCAAGCTTAATTCTGTTTCATTTTGAAGATGGATAAATAAAATATTTTATAATTGCCTTGCTTTTGTTGCTAAGCATTGAAGCCTAAAAGCTGTCTATTCCTTTATGTCTGTCTTTGAAATTTCAGGGATCGTGACGAGGAGACCTCTAGTGTTGCAGTTACATAAAACAGAACAAGGGATACAAGAATATGGAGAGTTCCTTCACTTGCCCAAGAAAAAATTCACTGACTTCTGTAAGTAATTTCTTAAGTAAACCTATTTATTGTTGATTTAGTTCATAACTTTCGGGTTTTGTTCTCCTTTCTCTGGGTTTGGTGCCAATTTCCTGTTCATGCAAATTATCAGGCAACCTATTAATTTGTTCATAAATTATCAGTCATCATTGTTAGAAACTGTATTACAATGATTTCTTGACTTCATGTCCTTGCTATCACTGCTTGTTTATAAGTGTATGTAATGATCCATTTCTCTTGGTCGTGAATTAAAATAAAATATCCAGCTGGAATTGATTTGTCTGGTTTTCTTGTTTCCTGATGCAGCTATGGTTCGGAAGGAAATCCAAGATGAAACAGATAGAATGACTGGGAAATCAAAACAGATTTACCCTGTACCCATTCATCTCAGTATCTACTCAACAAATGGTAACAGCATTTAGAATTTGATTTCTTTTGCAGAAGTTGAATACTTGCCTGCTTAGTTTCATTCTTCGATGTCCTTGTACTTTTTGTAATCTTGCTTCCTGTTATCTGACAATTCTGGTTTATGGTTTGGCAGTTGTCAACTTAACTTTAATAGATTTGCCTGGCTTAACGAAGGTTGCTGTAGGTATACTTTCCGCTCTCCTCCTAAAGTCATTCCTCTTTCTTTTCATTTATTAGATTGTAAATAGAGGTCTTTGTTATTGGTAGAGGGACAGCCAGAAAGTATTGTTCAAGACATAGAAAGCATGGTTCGCTCGTATGTTGAGAAGGTAACGGAAAATTTTCTTTTTCACAATAATTTGTGCTGGATGGCAGCAAGAAGAGTACTAACATTGGCATGCTTCTTGGATTTGTGTAATATGATTTATAACTATAAATTGTCCTAATGGCAGTATTTGATGCTTAATAGACCCCTAGAACCCAATTGATAGTTAATGATTTGAGAAAAGTTTATCGTTGTGATAATTAAATTCCATCTAATATCTGTTTTTCCATATCCTGAGATTTGTGTGCAAAGATCTATTTGATGTTTTTTCCTTGTTATTTCCCTTTGTTCAATGAATAATCAGTTTACTATCTAAGATTAAATAACAATTTATTAGACCTTTGGAGATTCAAATGAATGGTTTCTCTTCTCCATGGATTGCAGCCAAACTGCATCATTCTGGCCATAACTCCAGCTAATCAAGATATAGCAACATCTGATGCTATAAAGCTGTCTAGAGAAGTTGATCCAACAGGTATCTCTCTGCTTATTATATCTGGTTATAGACTTATAGTGTAATTTGACTGGCTTGTAAGAATATATTGTCATAGTCATTGTTAACTGTACTAGAGGTTAAATATTTGGTGTTTCTTTCCAGGTGAAAGGACATTTGGTGTATTAACCAAGCTTGACTTGATGGACAAGGGAACAAATGCTGTAGATGTAAGCTTTCTTCCATTTTAATATGCATTAATAATAGGTTCATGACTTGACTGGGCATGTGCTGCAGCATATAAAACCTAACCAATTATGTATTTTGTTAGTTACACATTGAATAGGCATTCATACATATGACTTATTTCCCCTTACCCAGTGTACACATGTTTGCTTCTTTTTTTTCCTTTTATATAATTGAAGGTTCTTGAGGGAAGAGCTTATCCACTTCAACACCCTTGGGTTGGAATTGTGAACCGTTCACAAGCTGATATTAACAAAAATGTCGACATGATTGCTGCTAGGCGAAAGGAGCGTGAATTCTTTGCCACTAGTTCTGATTATGGACATTTAGCTAGAAAAATGGGCTCAGAATATCTTGCAAAAGTTCTCTCAAAGGTTTTGTTTGCTAGTTATTTGCATAACTATTTCTGTATAGCATGTCTGTTTACTTATTAGAATGTTTCTTTGGTGTCAGCATTTGGAATCTGTAATTAGAGCCCGCCTTCCTAGCATTACTTCTTTAATTAACAAAAGCATCGACGAACTTGAAGCAGAGTTGTCCCATCTCGGTAGACCTGTTGCTGTTGATGCTGGGGTGAGGGGCCACTGCACTGCTGTCTTATTTCTAGATATTGGGATATCCATCGGTTTTATTAATCAATTTAGATTTTTTTGCTTTTATGTATCAGGCCCAGTTATACACTATCCTAGAGTTATGTCGAGCATTTGATCGGATATTCAAGGAGCATTTGGATGGAAGGTACTATATTTTAGCTCCTTTTCTTCTCACTTCCATTTTCTAAAGAAAACGCAGCACAAATTAAAGATATAATCTGATACAATCATAACACTTTATCATCCTGTTTCCAATCTTTCTCTAGGCGGCCAGGTGGAGACCGCATTTATGGAGTTTTTGACCACCAGCTGCCTGCTGCTTTAAGGAAGCTTCCATTTGACCGTCATTTGTCACTGCAAAACATAAGGAAAGTAGTTTCAGAGGCAGACGGGTACCAACCTCATTTAATCGCTCCTGAGCAAGGTTATCGACGCCTCATTGATGGTGCAATTGCTTACTTCAGAGGCCCAGCGGAGGCTTCTGTAGATGCTGTAAGTTGCCTTTTCAAGGTGGCATTTTCTTGTCATCTTGGCTAGTTCTCTGTTATAGTTGGCATAGGGCCTCTGACTTCTTCTTGGAGGTGGGTGGTCTTTTTTGCAGGTTCACTTCCTTTTAAAAGAGCTTGTAAGAAGGTCAATTGCAGAAAATCAGGTTAGGAATTTGAAACTTTACTAGCTTCTTGGAAAAAAATAGTGATACTTTAGGGACAATGGAAGAACGTAAGTTGGTCTTTTGGGATTCAACAGGAGTTGAAGCGCTTTCCAACTCTCCAAGCTGAAATAGCGGCAGCTGCAAATGAAGCATTGGAGAGGTTCCGTGAAGAGAGTAAGAAGACAACTTTGCGAATGGTGGACATGGAGTCGTCATATTTGACGGTGGATTTCTTTCGGAAACTCCCCCAAGAAGTGGAGAAAGGTAGAAATCCAACTTCCTCATCTGCAGATAGATATGCAGAAGGTCACTTTCGCAGAATAGGATCAAATGTTTCTTTTTATGTGGGGATGGTGTCTGATACGCTTAGAAATACCATTCCTAAGGCTGTGGTTTATTGCCAAGTGAGGGCGGCCAAGCAGTCATTACTTGATCACTTCTACATACAAGTGGGCAAAAAGGAGGTACCAATAATCATTACTCCATTCTCCCTCACATGCATTTGGACACATTATCCACTTCGTAATTCGATTGTGAACGGGAATTCCATTCAAACTGTCGCATTGCTCGGTGAGCGCGAGGCTTGCGGGTTGGATAGAGAGAAAGTGATAGTTCTTTGTTGACTAGTTTTCATTATTTTCTTGCAGGGCAAGCAGCTTGCACAGTTATTGGATGAAGATCCTGCATTGATGGAAAGGAGGCAGCAATGTGCCAAGAGGCTTGAGTTATACAGATCTGCAAGGGATGAGATTGATTCAGTCTCATGGGCCAGATGAAACTATCCGACTGCCTGCTAAGAAATCGTTTATATCATAATTCATAGCTAAAGAACAAGGGAGGTGCTGCAGAAGGTATAAGTTGTTGATTTTCCAGCTTTCATTTGTTGCATTTTCTTGTGCAGCTCCTGTTTCTTTCTACCTGCCAAACCTAAATTTTTTCCGGAATATTGGTCTATGCTTGGTTATTGTTTTCTTGAATCAGAGTCGTTGTTGTAATCCTTTTGTTGAAGCGTGAAGTAAATAGCTTTACTAATCCATGTCTATAGCATCTCTATAGTGAATCTGAAATGTTTTTAATCCTTTTTCCTTCCTTTTAATTTCGTTCCGAAAGTATGCTGTCAGAGATTGAATGAGAAAAAACATCATATCGCAACAGTCATGGAATGAACTCAGGCAACGAAGGTAATTAATCTCATCATTATCTTGAGTATATATATGGCTCATCAAATATAATTTGGGTACATGTGGAGGGCTTGAGACTCTCCTACAAAATTATTATTCAAAATAAAGTTCTAGTTGGCATTCAAGCTGCTGTTTTTGAAGAACCTCCCTTCTTATCAAGCTCCTCTAAGGCCGCCCATAACTTTGGATCCTCATAATCCTTTACAAGAATAGTAGGATCTGCTTCCATAAGTAGATTTTCAGGATTCCTGGTTGTTAACCCCACAACAGGCATCCCAGCTGCAACTCCTGCTCTTATCCCCGATACAGAGTCCTGGACAAAAAAAAAAAAAAAAACAGAGCAAGTTTTCAAAGTCATGTTCGTATTCGCGAGTTTTTGATGCCGAAAACATGGTTGGGAAACCAAGGCATACCTCACATACAAATGTGTGATCCTTTGACACCTTGAGTACTTCAAGTGCCTTCAAGTAAGGGTCCGGGTAAGGTTTGGCACGCTCGCACTCACTTCCTACAATAACAACATCAAAAAAATCTTTGAGGCCGAGTTTTGAGATCATGAGCTCAGCATTCGGTTTCGGAGCATTAGTTACAGCTGCTTTCTTTAACCCACGATCTTCAATCCATTTCGTTAGTTTATATAGGCCATTTATAGGTGGTAAGTTTTCTGAGGCCAACCTGTTTGATCCATACAAAGTATTAACTACTAATGATATGTGGCAAACTGGAAACTTGAATAGGCTTGCAAAAGGAACCAATTGTTTTTTACCTTCGAAACATGGCTTCCTTATCTTCCAAGAACTTTTCGCCCCTTGGTATATCATCAGGGAAGAGACGCACAGCAATATCGTAATTGTGTTTCCCAGCAATATTTTTGATAAAGAATTCTTCATCGATTGGAACTCCATTGTTGAAACCAATCTGTTAACACACATTATTAGCATTGGTAAAAGTAACCCAAAGGGTTGATCTCAGATTTTTAGTAATTCGATTCAGGTAATCAGCTGTGAAACAAAAATTGAAATTGTATAGGATGATGATTCTTTATTTCAGAGTTGGAAAAAATGAAGATTAAAAAAAAAAAAAAAAACCTCTTGGAGCATTTCGCGAAAGGCATAATGGTGGAGAGGATCCGAATCACATAAAGTTCCATCAACATCAAACAATACTGCTTCCAAAGGAGCAAGATCAGGAATAGATTTCTTGCTGCATTCAAAAAAGATTAAAAATAAAAAGGGTATTAAATTAGGACAACCATATTTTCAGATCAAGTAACAGGACAGTGTTAAATCATAAGTCAAAGGAACAATTAATGGCATGCTTGACAACATGAGACACAGCTATAGAAGACCTATGCCTTGAAGCATTTAAATAAATGAACTAAATCAGAAAATGAGGTGTGAATTTATCTAAACAATCTCAAACTCAGGAAAGAAAATAAACATGAACTCACAAGAATAATAAAATCCCAACATAGAAAGAAGAGATCTTGACCTCAGGGTAGTAGTGGAACATGATCATAGTAGTAGAACATAAAGAATTCTCAATAAAAACTAAATAATCAAATAAAGAGAAAGATCATTTTCAGCACAAAGTTTAAGGAAGAAAATCAATTAAGTTCCAGCTGTTAGCCATGCATGAGCCCAATGAGAACAGCAAAAAGAACCCAGATTGCTAAATTGGATCAATGGTAGCTTGTGTATAAAAAACTTTAAAAAAACGAAAAATTGAATCCAATACAAGTCTTCCGATATATATCAAATTAAAGCACACAAAAAGAAAAAGAAGAAAGGAAATAGAATTTGCATACCTCTGCACAGAATTTTCACCAGCCGTCATTGTCAATGAATTTTTAATCGGCAAAATCTGGTTTCAAAGTGATGGTGTATTGAGTTGGAGATCGAAGTGAAGTAGGTGATGATATAAAGAAGAAAATTTGAGAGATCGAGAAACGGCAAAGTGGAATAAAATAATGGGTGGTTGCAGGGTGATTTTGTTATTTGGAAATAGCACCAGGTTCAGGTTCTTCAGTTTTTTTAAAAAAAAGTTCACATTTTAATGGCCACCACCTATTACTTTTCAATGTTCCTGTAAACTTGGGGTCCTCAAATCAAACCAACCTGCTCGGGCTGTTCGGCACTTGGCTGGCTGCCACAAACCAATATTTATATATATATATATATATATATATATATATATATATATATATATATATTTTTTTTTTCTTTTTCTTTCTCTCCTTCTTTAACACGTTTCTGCTTATTGTATTATTTTTAAATTGATTATTATATGAATTTTGCTAATAGTGCTTAACTGCACTAGTTAAATTTATTATATATAATAATATTTTTATTTAATGTATTGAGAATGATAATAATATTGTTAAATATTATATCAAATACAATGTTATTATTATAAATAACATATTCACTAATTTTAAATAATGTTTTAAAAATATCCATTAACAAAACCCTTATTATATATATAAATATACGAATGTAAAATTTTTTTTGAACCGATGAAAATATATATAATTATTCATTATATTTGTCATTTTAAAATTTCATCATTATAAATATTAATGAGATTTATCTAATTTATAAATAAAAACTCTACTTTCGTTCAAAAAACTTTTATTAAATTTTTATTTGATAAATAAAAGTAAATTAAATTTTACATTAAATTATTTTTTTAAGTTGTAATTTTATATTAATGTTAAAAGTAATAAATTTTATATTAATTTAATATATTTCGTACCTAAGATAAACTTACATGCTAATATGCATTTTATTAATTTTAAATAATTTTGGTCATCGCTTAATTTTAAATATTTGTATAATATACAACTATATATTCAATATATAATTATTATTTAAAATAAATAAAAAATAAGTGTTCACGTGCAACACAAGTAATCACAAAAACTAGCATATATAGAAATACAAACGTGGATAAACTTTTAATTGATTAAAATAGTAATTTTTGTTCACTATATATTTAAATTGTCATTATAAATATTTTTTTATTATTAATAAAATTTATCTAATTTATAAGTGAAATTTATAATTTTATTAAAAGACTTTCGTTAAATAAATTTATTTAATAATAAATAAATAAAAGAGTTAAACTTTAGATTGAATTATTTTATCTTTAGAGTTTTAATTTTTCAAACCCTAAAGAGTAAATAAATTTATTTTATAAATAAAAATTATTAAAGTTTACATTGAATTTTTTATCTTCATAATTATATTTTCACATTAAAATTAAAAATAATAAATTTTATATTAATTTTCTATAATTTGAGCATGTAACAAATTCATATATTGATCTAACTATTAGTTTTATTATTTATTTTAAAATATATATGGAAAAGTGTGGTAAAATCAAAGTTGGCTACGTCCTCTTGCACTTTCTTCTTTTTGAAAAAAATAGCTATGTTATTGAAAGAAAAGAGGCAATAAAAACTGTAAAAGAATAAGTGAATTAAGTCAATGTAATGTCATGATGACATAATAGGTGTATTAACAAAATATCAAAAATTAACAAAAATGTTCATAGTTTATAATTTTCACATGGCTGAGGCTTACATTGATAAAGAAATTAAGCTTAAAAAATTGGATGAAAATTACATTTAACATATTTCATATTGTTTATATGCCTTTGTTTAGAAACACTGATGACGTGGCAAAAGTTGAGCCACCTAATATTACATGGTCCAACACCAAGGCTAGTGTTTTATATTTTTTTATCAACATAATATAAATTATTAAATGTATTAAAATTTTAAATAAAAATACGATATGTTTATTAAACGTGTCGTGTTAATCATATTAATCGTATTTAAATAGATTATGTCATGTTTATTTTATTATTTTCATATTTGTTAAATGTGTCATGTCATATTTATTATACTATTTTAATATTTATTAAATGTGTCATATTTTCGTATCCAAAATTAATAAATGTAACTAAATTTAAATGTAAAAAAGAAAGAAAAAACAAAAAAGAAAAAGAAACTTCGATGGCTAAAGTCCATTAGATTGGGCTTTAGTCAACATTAAAACCAATCCCTGCACAGTTGAAATCGATTTTTGTTTTGAGCGGAATGGATGGGCTTTTCTTAAATATATGATTTGAAAAGAAAAAAAAATTAATGGTATTTTTAAAAAGAATTCATATTTGATGTATTGTTTGTGTATAAATTTATACTAAATCGCATAATTCATCTATTAATAAATAAAGTTATTTGTATTTATTTTTAAAGACTTTTAAAATTTTATATATTTATTTATTAATAAAGTGGCATCATTAATAGTGTATAAATTTATATATTGATGGTGCATCAAATACTGAAAATGCCTCATAATTGAATTTTAACAAATTTAGACTTTTTCCTCCTATTCTCGTTTGACAAGTCTTAGAATTTGTGTTGATTGGGAGAATACTGTGAACCCACATTTGGTTGAGTAGCTGCAGAACTTTCAAGTTGCAAGGAATCATCATCTTTAACTTTAACTGACAATTGACAATATTGTGTATGCATTGCTACAAGTATAAACTTGTTGCATTAATTCATTTAATTTATTTTTTCTCATGTTTGGTTTCCTAGAAAATGCACATGATCATATTAGGAATTGAAAGTTTTGGGATTGAGAGGAACCAAAAATGTGGGGATGTATCAAATATTCAAAATGATCGAAAAAGTTGAAAATTAACCAGCTGCTATAATCTCTTGTTACTTAGATTGGAAAAAAGAAAGAAAAGAAAATGTCTCATTAACCAGAAGTGAGTGGAGCAGCCACTTTCTCTTCAATTGAGCCTGATTGCTTTCTACAACTATATATATAGCATGAAACTGAAACGTGGGAGAATCAAAGAAGTAGCTAGCTAGGAATGAGAATTTCTCTTTGTCCTATTACCAAAACTAATAGGATTTTCCTTCACAAAAGTAGAAAAAGAAGAGGAATTATTGTATCCAAAAGCATAACTTCTTTTGAAGATCGCCAGCAATACATCATCCTTTTTTTTTTTCCTTCACTTCTAACCTGCAAATGGGGAGATAATATATTATGTTTATGAATCATGGTATTATTTAAATAGATCATACAAAATAAATATTAAATAAAGAAGGCTTGAGATCATTAAAAAAACTGTTATGGTAACTGTAAGGCACCTAAAGCTTAGAATATAATTTTAGTTAATCTATTGTTGCGTGATTTGAGTTCTAAATTCTCATTCATAACAAAGAGTTTGATCCTTTTAAATGCGGGTATCATTTTATAATTGAAACTTTAAAAGTTCAATAATAAGTACGATAAGAGACTCCATCACTCATATCTACACAAATTAAGATTCTTAAACCCATAGGCTATATAGCTTCATTTGAATGATCTATGACAGCGAACTGCGCATCATTGTCTTAAAAAACTTTATGAACGCAAAGGTTAATTTATTCCAGTTTAATTTTCACCAAGGAAATTGAAGACAACTGGGGGACCCTTTTCCAAAATGGTCCGTTCAATGGATTTCTTTCACGTCGGTCTACGTTTGCGTGCTGTGTCAGCATTATTTCTTCGACCCATCTGAACAAAATTTCCATTAAGCTTGGCCTACATTCCTCGGTAAGTATGAAACAAGTTAAATACTGAAAAACTATACATTTATAAAAGATTTCAGAAAAAAAGTTGTTATAAGCATATATATATATATATATATACTAGCACTGTACTCAGTCGAGCTACCAATTCAGCAAGTTCCATTTGAAGAATTGCTGGGGTTCGCACAGCTTTGATACTATCAGGTGAAACTAGAGATGCTCATTAGTCAGGCCGGGTCGCGGCTCAGAATTTTTTCTTCATTCTTACCCAGGTCTGTCTCTAGGCTGCCTCGGATAAGTCTGCGGACCCGAAATTACTATTCATATATATATATTTTTTAAATAATTAAATTTAAATAAAATAATATTATTTTAATAATTAAACAATGATTCGGGCTGGATTGGACATGAAATACAAAATTCCCTGCCCTTAAGGTGAAACGTCTATTTGGGATGAATATACACCCTTTTAGGTAAAAATCAGCTCCTGGAAGATTAACAAGGGAAAGTAGCGTAATTGAAATGAACTTGATAAAAAATGGCCAAAAAAAAAAAAACAGATTTTTTTTTTTGTTGATAAAAGAGTGATCATCAATATCTATCAGAAAGATTAATCTAATATCATGAATAAACTATAATGGTGTGTTTTTTAAGCATATAATATATATAGTATATAGTATAGTTTTTTCTATTTTATAAACAATTCTTTCTTTTACATTCTTTTGAAGACAACCCTTGATAGATAGTTTTAGCAACACGCTGTGAGACAAACGTAGAGAGATGGGGTGTTTCCCTTACACCTTCCGCTCCCCCAAGAAATCACACCACATTTGGACATAGCCAATGAGAACATCAAGAAAAATGATTAACATATATAGGCTAGGGTTCTTAATTAGTGGAAAAGCACCAAACTCTCCTCCATCTTCTTAACTTGTAAGCTCCAAACAAACCATTGTTACATATTTTTATTCAAAAGTACTTAAGCTATCTTTTCAACTTTCAACCCCTCTCTCTCTCTTGTTAGATAAGTAAGGGTCAATAATATAAATAACCTGTCATGGACAAATAGCTTGCATGTACAAATTAGAAAATGTTCAGAGAATCAAACAAAATGTCCACATTAATCTTATATATGATATTTCCTTTAATGTGAATGAGGATATTAGGGCAGAATTTGAAGATATGCAAGCAGAACAAAATCTTCATCATAAATGATGGTTAGGAAGAACTTTAACTAATTAATAACTCGAAAACCTTGGATTTGATATATATATATATATATATATATATATCTTTCACACTACAATAAAGTCTAGCTGCTTGACTATTGTCTAAAAATGCTTGTAATAGATTTCAGTAAGGGAAGGAAAAGTGCTTTAGAATTTGAAAAATCAGAGGGATGTTTCCACATGATTTCATAACAAGTACTTTTTCTAAGTCTTAAAAGATAGATAGCTGGGAAATACAATCCTAACAGAATTCCACTCAATATAATTATTTACAGAATGTCAAAGTTGGGAAGGTTTACCAAACAAGGATATTTTGGCTGCTTGCTTCATTATAAATACCAGCTGCAGACCCCGTTATTCCATGCACTACCACCTTATCTTCTTTGCTTTCATTGTAATCTTTCGCTCATTGAATCCTCTATGGCTCTCTCTTTTCAATCCCTTCTGATCCTTTTAACAACTTTGCTTCTCACACAAACTCTGACAGAGGCAGCAACTTTCATCCATTCGCGAGCAGCTTACTACCCAAACTCTGATGAACATGGAACAGAGGGTAAGGGAATATAAGGAATGCGTACCTTGTATTGTGCTTATGTATAATACCAACATAAATGCTTACTAATTTTCTTAAGTGAATTCCAGTTGGTGCATGCGGTTTTGGTTCTTTCGGAGCAACAATAAATGGTGGAGATGTATCAGCAGCATCTGATCTCTACCGTAACGGTGTTGGCTGTGGTGATTGCTACCAGGTATTAAAGAAAGATGTGCCTGCACATGTCATGAAACATAGTATAGATGCCCTTTCACATATGCTTAAATAATACCTAACATGCTCTTGCATTATGCAAATGGCGGCACTTTCGATTAACATTGCCAATTCTTTCTTTGCAATAGGTGAGGTGCACCAACAGCAACTATTGCTCAGACAAAGGTGTGACTGTGGTTATAACTGATCAAGGCTCAGGTCCCAACACTGACTTTATCCTGAGCAGACGAGCCTTTGGTAGGATGGCTCAGACCACAGATGCAGCTGCATCTTTATTAGCCCTTGGAGTTGTCGACATTGAATATAGGCGGTAAGATTTCTCTATATTGAGGAGCATGTATAAAATAGAAGCAACTTCAGTAAGAATGATACTGAATCTTGTTCTATAAGTAGAGGGAAAAAGGAGATACTAATTCTTTTTCAGTCTTCAACACAGTCTTATTACATTTTTCAACCTCTCCTCTATCTCTCTCTTAAAAAAAAATGAAAAAAAAAAGAAGACGAAACTATAGTTACAGAATGTAACAAAAGTTCTCCTCCCTTTATTATTTCTGTAGTTCTTTTTCTTTCCTTTTTATCCCCCTTAGTATCAAGAAACTAGAAGTATACCACATACACATACTGATAGGACAAAATTATGGATCTCTTACCAATTCCTCCCTTTATCCAGTGTTTCATGCAGCTACCCCAACAAAAATATTACTATCAAGATTGATGAGAACAGCCACTACCCTCATTATTTAGCATTTGTTCTATGGTATCAACAAGGGGACAAGGATATCACAGCTGTGCAGATATGTGAGGTATTATGCTCTTTCTGACCATAACTTTCTGTTTAATAGAGCGAATAGAATACTTACAAATGGGATACTTCTAATATGTGCAGACTCAAAACTTTGTGTGCAAGCTATTGGATAGGAGTTATGGAGCAGTATGGACAACCACTTCACCACCAAGTGGTCCATTGTCTTTAAGGATGTTATTGAGTGGAGAGGATGGAGATGAATCATGGATTGTTCCAGATAATAACATACCAGAAAATTGGAAAGCTGGAGAGACATATGACACAGGAGTTCAAATTAATATCTAGATATATGGCACTTCGTTTCTTTGTTTTAGCAAATACAACTAAAAGAATAAGTTCCTAGCTTTCTTCAAATGTGTTCTTTCATTATGTTTAATTGGTTGGTATATATTTTATTATTTTGTGTCAAGGAAGGGATGACAAACTTTTAGTAAGAGAAATTCTTATGTAATCTTTGTAATATTGACTAATGAAATTTTTATGTTTCTTAATAAAGATTTAAATTTCTCAAAGCAGTCATCATAGAAAACAGCACTATCCATATAGTCAAGGAAAAGACCTAGACTTGTTCTTCTATACATATTTTTCAAGTTTTGCTGTTATTCGTCCATTTCCGCTTTTCCTGATTATATCCACAAACAAAGTATTTCATTACTTAACTATATCAAACAAATTTCATAATTTTCATGACAGTTTTAACATACCCTGTTTGCTTATGCAGTAAATCATGCATCAGCTCTTAAAGACCTAACAACAAAGATGACCTGGTATTCATTGGCATAATGCTTCTATTATTAGTTTCCAATAGCTAAGGTATGAAAAAATCTAATTAATATCAACAATAATACAGTGCTTTATGATGATGATTTTCAGAAGTACAAAAACTCAGCTCAGAATGGATAGCCAAACATCCTAGGCTGAAAAGCCTTAGTAATGCTAAACTGTTATCATGGAATCCGAGCACAAACACTAACCTAAAGTATGAACTTCAATACTCATGAAAAGAGTGCAAGGGGGAAAAATGAAGGTTTAAAGTTAAATGAAAATGAATTCTTTTATAATTGCAAATAATAGCAAAGTAAGATGACATGATTTGGTGATTATCTCCACTTGAAGCAGGTGGAGAAAGAAGGGGAAGTTCACCAACTAGATTCTAAAATAACATAGCATAAGCTGAACCAACTTCATAGAGATTTATATCTCAGTGATCTTATGAACTATAAAAGAAAATTAAAAATGAATATTGAAACAAAAAGTGGATCAACACACCTCTTCAGCTTTATGTTCTCATGGCCTTATCCTACTAAACTGCAGTGGAATATTCTAAGCCCAATAAATTGTGATGTTTACAGAATTGTAGCCACTGCCCTCCATGCCATTTTCCAGAGACGTTTTCACTGGAATTTTTATTCTTTGACCGGCTATAAAGTTCCTTTTGTGCGGCTCCTAAAATCTCAAACCCCAATAGAATGTCCACAAGACAGTTTCAGCTGAACACCCAACTCCATCAACATAGTGTATATCATGGTTCTCCGATGCGGTGAAGCACTTGTAATAAATTTTCTAATGTTTTCTACTTCACCCTACATAGGGCCTAACACCCATCTGATCCAAGCCAATTAGCCGCTTGGCTACAATCTCTGCAAGCTCTAAATAAGAGGGGGTCCTACATGCAGAAAGCAGAGCTCTCCACGGGGCAGGTCCTGCCTCCACAGGCACCTTACTCTGAAGCCTGTCTGAATGTTCCATCAAACCAACCTGACACCTTGGGTTCAATCTTGTAAACTCGGCACATTATATCAAAGCACCACCAACGCTCTAAATCCTTTCCCGCATGCTTACATGCAGATAAACAACTGACAAAAGTAGCAATATTTGTGTTTGACCTCTCTTTTCCATATCAACGAATATCTCTAAGGCTTTCTCAGACAACTCTCTCGCCCCCTCCATTTTCCCAACACCCACGTACCCTGCAATGATTGAATTCCAACTAAAAATATCCCTCTCAGGCATCTCATTGAACAGCTCACGAGCAATACCAACCTGCCCATTCTTCACATAACCATCTATCGTCGAATTCCACTAAATCCAACACAAACCCATCATCAAACACCTCACGGGCGCTCCCAATCTGCACAAATCAGACTGAAACCCAAGTTTCAAAACCCGAGCATGAACCTTTTCCCCTTCTCTCAAAGACCTAATCTCAGCACAAATTTTCCCTAACAATGGAAAAGTATACTCACTATGCTCAAGTCAACAAATTTACCCACCATTTTTCACAGTAAAAACTCAAAGCACAAAATGGGTCATCAAATTTCAAAAGACCATTCAATATAATATTACAAAGAAACGTGTCAGGTTCTTTAATACAATCATATAACAAAACGGCATGAGAAACTGAGGTCCTTATTATCACCCGGCTCACTACGGGAGGGTGTTGGAGGAGGCCAGAGATGAGGAGTTGAGTGTGGATCTGGTTGAATTGGTTGAGATTGGTGCATGATTCTAAGGCTTGTAAAATGAGTGGTGGCTGTTGTTGGTTGTTGTCTGAGGGTGGAATTCGGAGTTGGGGATCGTTGGCCACAGCTTTGGTGGGGGTTTAGAGAGGTTTTTCTGGGATTTTCAGGAATTTGTTGAGAGTGAATGAGGCTAAGCGTGTTGAAGCTGGTTTGGACAAGTTGAAGCCGACAGTCATTTCTTTTTCTGCTTCCCATTATTTAGCGGGAAGGTTTTGGCTTCCAAATTTATAGATAGAAATAAATATTTAGATTGTTGAGATATAAAAAAAAGGGACATGAGTAATGCCATGAATAAACATTTAAGTACATAAAAAAAAAAAAATTCAACATGTTATCTTCAGTGGAGGCAAGGCACTGACTTTAATAGAAGAGCATTGCAATGAAGTGCGCTCGAATGGCAATTTTTTGCAACATACTCATCTTCCCCCCATTCAACAACATGAAATTGAACTTCGAGCCAAAGAACGACAATTTAACTATTATTGTTATCTTTCTCACCTAGGTCAAGCAAATGGTTTGTTCTTCTCAAGTTCTAATTCTTACAACCTGGTATCAGCATCTTGCTTCGTGTCTCTCACCTTTGCCCGATTTCAACAGCTGATAAAGAACAGAATAACAGACTGTTTAACTCTTTTGATACAGGTTAAAGTGCTAGATGAAAACAGTAGTAAAACTTTTGTTGTATTAGCCTACTCTTACTCCAATCAACAATGAGTTTGAAGGTGATGATATCCTCTCAGAATGTGAGCTAAGTAAGAAAATAATCACTTCTTTGTGCAGTATGTTCCATTTTGTATGCTTTATCAGAAATCCCAAATAAAAGTGATAAAACTTCATCTGCTTGTGGATGAAGTTTATCTCCTGACTTGAACATATGAACTCTCCCATTCAGCTGTATCCAACTACACCCAGGGACTTTTCTTACTCCTTTCAATCCCATTTCTTTTCTCAATTTTTGCTCTGCCATGTGCAGACCTCTTGCTGCATATATATTGCAGAGAACCACATGGGCAGGTGCATTCATTGGGTCCAGCTCAAGCAGTTTCTTGGCAGCATGTTTAGCAATCTCAGCACCTGTATCACTGAACCCACATACACCAAGTAATGCCCCCCAAATAGCACGATCTGGTTCAAAAGGTAGATTCATGACAAACTCTTCTGCTTCCTCTACTCTCCCTGCTCTGCCCAACAGATTGACTATAGAAACATAATGCTCTAAACCAGGTTGAATTCGATAAATACCCCTCATTGATTTAAATAATTCCAATGCTTTACTGATAAGGCCTACATGACTATATGCCGATAGGATACCCAAAAAGGTAACTGAATTTGGGTGACTTCCAGATTCCAGCATGGCTTCAAAAATCTTTTGAGCTTCATTTGCTAGCCCATGATGTGAAAATCCCATGATCATTGAATTCCATGAAATCAGATCCCGAGACACCATAGTTGAGAATATGCTATATGCATCACCTATTAACCCGCATTTTGCATACATGGAGATAAGGGAATTCTCAAGAATCAAATCAAATTCATATCGTGTTTTCACAAGCATGCAATGGAGTTGTCTCCCCTGATCAAGATTTGTTGTTGCTCCAGCAGCTCCAAAAAGAACAGAATATGTAGCATTCAAAGGGAAAACACCTTGCGCCCACATCTCCAAAAATAAAGAGGTAGCTTCTATAAAAAGTTCATTTTGGACATAACCTGAAATCATTGCTGTCCATGCAACTGCATCCTTTTCTGGCATGCTGTTAAATAGATGACAAGCCCGTGAAACTTGTCCAGTGCTCAAATAACCATCAATCATTGAAGTCCATGAGATCTTATCTCTAATAGGTGATATATCAAACACATATTGAGCCTTTTCCAACTGTCCAATACGAACATAACCAGTGATCATAGAATTACAAGATTGAACTGAGGAGTTATTCAAGTTCTTGTTAAATATATAACCTGCAAAGTTCATGATACCAAATACTGAATACATCTGAATGAGGCTCCTGGATAACCTGCCATCATAATCATCATACTCCAAGCCAGAAACAATTACTTGAGCATGTAACTGCTTGCCAAGACAAGGAAATCCCATTCCAGCACAAGCATAAGCAAGCGATACAAAAGTCTCACTATTTGGTCTTATTTCATAGTTAGTCATTTCTAGAAAAAGCAACAGGGCTTCTTCATAGAAACCATTCCAAGTAAACCCTCCAATCATGGCTGTCCAAGAAACAATATTCCTCTCAGGCATTCTACAAAACAAACAATACCCTTCATTCACTTCACCAGCTCTGCAATAACCTGCTATCATACTAGTCCAAGTAACCACATTCCTATCCTCCATTTCCTCAAACAAAACTCTAGCTTCTTTCATTCTACAATTCTCAGCATATCCAGAAATCATAGTGTTCAATGAAATTATGTTACGGACCGGCATTACATCAAAAACCAACCTTGCCTCCTCCAAATCCCCATTCTTAATCAGCCCACCAATCATAGAATTCCACGACACAACATTCTTTTCAGGCATGTCATCGAAAAATCTCTTTCCCTCACAAACTCTACCACTTTCCAACAACCCACATAACATCGAAGTCCACGAAACCACATTCCTCTCGGGCATTTCCTCAAAAAAACTCCTCGCTTCAATAATCCTCCCACACTGTATAAAACCCGACAACATGGCATTATAACTGACAATGTTCCTCTCAGGCATAATTTCAAACAGCGCTTTGGCTTCATTAATAAAACCATTTCTTGAGAACTTTGAGATAAGAGAAGTTAAGTGAATAACGCGGCCATGGTTGCTTCTTTGAGGCATTCTGTCGAGCAGGTTACGGGCTTCCTGGAGACGGTGATTGGACAGTAAATGGTGGAGTTGGGAGTCATAGAAAGTGAGTTTTGAGTAATGGATATTTGAGAAAATGGCTTGGGATTCGAAGGAACGAACATGGAGGAGATAGTAGCGAATAAGAGAAAGTGAGGCTTTTGAAAAAGAGAGGGCGCGCATTAGCCGTTGTTTTGATAAAGAGTCGTTAATGACATAAAATGACAATTGTAAAACTATAAATATAATTGGTCAATATTTTGCATTTTATATATACTAATTTAAGTTATACTGATAAAATAATTAAATTGAAAAACTTAATTTCATCCATAGATTTAATTTGTAGAATTTTATCATATATAAGTATTCTAAATACTATAATTTGTCACATCCACTTTGTGGGTGAAAATGTACTTTCTTAAATATATTATATTTTAAAAGAAATAATAAGTTAAAAAATATAAGTAATTTTTAATGAGTAGATATTTTAAAAAACTTAAAAGATATTAAAAAAATATTGATTAGTTTTTTTAGCGGGTAGTTATTTAAAAAAAAATCTAAAATTTATTTGAATATTTTAATTTTAATTATGTTTGTATGTAATTTTTTTAACTGAATTGATGTCACGTAACTCGTGACATCAACTCAATTAAGAACATTATAATTAATATCGATTATTGATGGTATGATATTTTAGTAAAAAGCTTTTAGCTATAGGCTATAGCAAATGATATATTGTTGGCAAAGATTGTTATTGTTAGTGAATTTGGGCCTATAGAACACATCATCCAGCTGGGATTTTTAAGCAAACATATTGGATATATAATCATATAGCTAGCTAGCTAGCTATGTTTGTTTGATTTATTTAAATCCAATTTAAAGGAGCAAATTAAGTAACTTGATGTTAATGGCAACTAGCTTTACCAAGTAAAGTTCTATTTTTCTTTGGTATACAAAAGTAAACTTCTATAATACTAGTTTTAGTATTATATATATGAATATCAAGTTTGGTTAAGATGTCCATTCATGGCAAAACATTAGCAATAGATTTTCAATATGTTGGACTCTTGTAAAGGAAGTAATCTTCCTGTATTTGAATATTGTATAAATCCCACCAGCTCTAATTCTTAACCAAGCAACTTGGACAATGCTTCCATGGACTACTAGAACCAGTTCAGATTCACCTTCACGTTTCACTTAATCAGTGATTTCTTAGTGCTGGGATCGTTTCGTATTGGACTGCAGAAATTGAGATGGCGAGGTTTCTTTGGTTTATTTCAAAATAATTCATCAATCACACACCTAATTACTTGGGTGTAAGAAACAACAAAGTTTAAAATATTTTCACTCTTTTTCTTGGATTGATGAGCCCTTCAAAGCTTCCTATAAAAGCAGGCAATTAGAACCAGTCCTTGACTACCTCAAACTCAAAGTTTCTCTGGCTTTTTGGAGAACCATGATGGCTTCAAGAATCAAAATTATCTCAGCTCTGGCTGCTGTTATGCTTCTTTTTTTGCTTGTTCCAGCTTCAAATGCTGCGATTTCGTGCAGTGTTGTGATCAAGGATCTGAGACCTTGTGTGAACTACCTTGTGAATGGGACGGGAAAACCACCGGCTGCTTGTTGTGCTGGAGCCTCTGCTCTTGCATCTGCGGCATCATCCTCTGCTGACAAGAAGGCTGCTTGCGAATGCATCAAGTCAGCAGCTAAGAACATGAAACCCAAAACCCAGTTAGCTCAGGCTCTTCCTACTAATTGTGGAATCAATTTGCCTGTCTCCATTTCACCAAATGTCGATTGTTCCAAGTACGTAATCTGTCGAAAAAATTACTTCTTTTTTTTCAAAAAATTTCTCTCGTTTTCATAAGTATCTTACTCGGATTCGGATATGGGTGTTAGACACGGGTATATCTCCGACACGAGTATATTCAATTTTTTTAAAAAGATTTTCATGTATTTAAAGACTTCTTGGAGGATATATCCTTATACCTATATCCGGATATGTGTCGAACACGGATATTTAAAAAACAATGAAGAGTCGAAATAACATAGATACTAACAGTTTGGCTGAAGGTTCAAGAATTGAACTTTTTTTTTTTTCATTGGCGTTTCGTTTTGCAGGGTTGGTTGAAACCTGAAACTTGAAGTGCCCGGAGACGAAGTTGAAGTAAAATTCCCTTGTGGAAGCTCAATTGTTTTGTAGAAATAAACTGGAATCCTGTCCTGTTATGACATTTGGATTCCTTCGATGAATAAAGCTTAATGCCATCATCTACCTTTTTTTATATTATTTTTGGTTTATTAATATTTGTGATCATGTTGTATTCAAATATTTCTTATTTTTATACTTATTTCTTAAATGAAAAATGTCAAAATTTGCAATATTTTTGTTATCCGATGCTATGTCTAAGTCGAAATAAAATAAATATTCTCATCATCTGATTTATACAGACAATAAACTTAAAATAAATTAACAAAATTTTGTTAAACAGAGGAGCATAATTTGTTTTTTAATCGTTAAACTAATCCTTTTACTTTACATACACTTATTATTAAGCAAAAACTTATGATGTGTTAAACATAAATTTCAAAACATAATATAAGTTTGGAAATATTAGAGATAGGTATAGGGTTGATCTATTATTTTTATGTTTCATTTAATATTCAATCATAAAACGACATCACACATTCAAATGAAATATTATTATTTTAACATCAATAATGATCGATATGGTTGTTGTTGATTGTTTTAGTTAACATGCATTTACAATTTATAAAATGTAAAATATGAATGATATAAATTCTAATTTGTAAAAAAAAAAATGATACAATAATATTTATTATTTTGTATATATGTATGAAAGTTTATTAATTTTTGTATTATATGATTAAAAATGTAAATATTTGTTAGATATTAAAGGATTTTGTTTTGAACATATTGCATCTAAATAATTTGAATCTTTAATTTATTTATAACACATTGCATTGGGGAAATGTTCAAATTCTCCTTCAAACTTTTAATAATTGTTTCAAACAATGAGGAGGAATTCCCTTAAAAGAAAATGCATTTATTAGCTATTAATAATAATTTAAATTTTAAAGTGTTTTCCTATGCTTCTAAATAAAGTTTGAATAATTTTATAATCGAAAATTAGTTTTAGATCCAATCTTATTTGTGATGGATATGATAGCACGGCTAGTATTAACAATTGTTTTTCCCTCTGTTAATTAATGTTAGTAATGTAATTAAAAAAATGAAAATAAATATAAATAAAGAAAGTCAGAATTGATGCCCGGTTTCTTATTTAGCCATCGCCACCATTCCTATTTGTCTCTGAAAAATACAGAAGAAAATGGAGTTTTTGGACGAGGACGCCAGACCCAGATTTCTCTTCCAATCGCGCCCTCAACCTTCTTCTTCATCCCAAGAAAATGCCCCAAAAAAACCTTCCAAAATCTTACTTTTCATTTCCCTCTCAATCTCTTCCTTCCTTCTCTCTCTTTCCCTCTTCTCCCTACAGACGGAGCCCTTCAAATCCCTCCTCTTTTGGCTATCTCTCTCCCTCCTTCTCGGCCCTTTTGCGCCTCCTTCGCTCACCGGCGGTGACGTTCGAGTTGGTCATGGACCAATCATCCCTAATCCTATCGATCAAGAACCCCAACCTGAGCCTGAATCCAAGAAAAAATCTTCCCAGAAGCGGTCAAAGCCTGATAAAATTGACGATTTGAGTGGAGTTCTTGGTTCTTTCGTGGAAAATGAAAATGGGTTTTCGAACTTAGAGGTGAAAAGTAGGAATTCAAATGGGTTATCGAGTTTAGGGGCGAAAAAAGAAATTGTGAGTGGTTTTGATGGGGAGGAAAAGGATTGGAGTGAGGGAGATGTGGAGATTTTGAAGAAACAAATGGTGAAGAATCCTGTGGGGAAACCGGGTCGATGGGAGGCTATAGCTTCATCCTTTAAGGGGAAACATAAATTGGAGAGTGTGATAAAGAAAGCAAAAGAATTGGGGGAGAAGAAAGTTGGTGATGGTGATTCGTATGCGAAGTTTTTGAAGAACAGGAAGACATTGGATATGAGAGTTAATGGTGGAAACGAGAGTGTGATAATGGAGAATCAAGAAAGTAATAATGCTGAAGTAGTAGGCTGGAGTTCAGGGGAAGACATTGCTTTGCTTAATGCTTTGAAAGCGTTTCCTAAGGATGTGGCAATGAGGTGGGATAAGATTACTGCTGCTGTGCCTGGGAAATCAAAGGCTGCTTGTTTGAAGAGAGTTGCTGAGTTGAAAAAGGATTTTAGGAGCTCAAAAGCTTAGTAATGAGGGGAATTAAAGGTTTTGGGGATTTCAGAATTTTGATCTGAAGTTAGCATTGAGGAGGTAACTGATGTTTCCCCAATTGTATTCCTGTTTGTGAGGATTCATTTTACTGCATGTATTTGATATGGATTCAAGTTCATTGATAGATTTGTTAGTTGTTACAGGCTTAACCTTTCGCAATGCAAAATATAATTGAGGCAATGGCAATGGCATAATCTTTTCAGATTTATTGGTTAGAGATTTGGCCATTTACATTTAAGTTTATAATTCTGGGTAAACTCTTTAGATCTATTGATTTGTGTTGTGATTTGCCAGTTAATACACTTGAGTTGAATGTCTATATTTATAATTCAATGTTGACTTTTGCTTATATTCTTTTCTCTATACTTTATGTTTGGATTTCTAAGCCACAGATGACAAATTTACTTGCATCAATCATGTATAATCTCAGAAATTTTGATATTATTAATAAACTTTTTATTGCTGTATAAAGCTCAATTCTAGCACCCTAGTGAAGCGTACTTCAAATCCTTTAAATATACGATTTTTTTTATAAAATTGAATTAGACATATTCACGACGCATAATCATATCCGACTTTCATTTTCGAGTCCAATAACATAGTTTGGAAGGCATATAAAAAATGATTAATAAAAGTAAAATGTAAAATTTTAAAGGTTATACGAGAGAATAACAAAAAAATTCATCCCAAAGATTACCTTCTAGCCAAAACGCAGCGTGTTATTCTAACATAATCTGAAATTCCATAAAAACTAGAGGTCGTCCTTGTACTTTCACAGAGTTTCCCAATCCCATCCTCCGAATAAAACCCCCACTTTTTCCAAAACCCTAGAAGCCCTCGAAAAACTCGCACAACCAGCCATGGGTCTTCTTTCTTGGTTCAGAGGTGACTCGAAACCTCAAACCCAAACCGTACCCAAGTCCAACGAGACCCCGAAACCCGTTCCGGGAATGAACGGCGCCGTTGAAGTGCCCCGACCCGAGAGTGTTACGGTGTTCGAGTTCGGGTCTGTAGCTGCTAGCGCAGATAAGGTTACGTTAGCCGGATTCTGCCCCGTGTCCGACGAGCTCGAGCCTTGCCGCTGGGAGATTCTGCCCGCTAATGGATCCGACGCTCCCCAGTTTCGCGTCGTCTTTTGACAATAAAAAAATGGAAAGTTGAATGTTAACATAGACTCTTTTTTCAGAGATTATTGTAATTTTGGCTAATGAGAAATACATTATTCTTATGAATTTTGGTTTTTTTATTTATTTTATTATAAGAATTCATTTACGCTAAAAAGTTGAACTTATTCTTTAGGTAGCTAAGGTTTCGGATCAATAATTTTCGATAATCGTTGTTCGCATGTGAAGAATATATTCTCTTAAATCAGAGTTTGGTGCATGTGCGACATTGTTCTTGATAGCTGTATTGAAAAATATTTATCGGAAATTTACTGAGCAAAATTTGAAATGTTTTCGATTAAATTAGCAAGGTTTGGTCGGTCCAGAAATGTGCATCATATTCACTTGTTTCTTGAGTAATTGTTTTCACAGGCAAGCAATTGCATCTTGCTTGATCAAACAAACTTCATTGAATGTAGTCTACAGACCGCGACAATGGCGGCCTAGTCTTTCGCAGTCCTCGATTGTCAGCAATATATGTAAAAAAACCAATGATGAGGAAATGGTGTAGTTGTAAAAGCTACTTTTGATCACAATCTCAAGAAAACAAGCATACCGGCAAATACTTCATTGCACCCATCATTCTTTAAATCTAAAGCAAGATCAATCTCACAAATGCTGTTTTCTCATACTTTTTCGGTGTAACAAATGTTCAAACACTTTAATGGCAGTCATTACATGGACCAAAGAAAATAGAAATCATTCAATCACTCTACAAGAACAAACATGGAAATGAGGCTCGTAAAAACAGGGAAGAAATAGCCTCATCTGAACTAACTTGACACTGTTTTACATGATTGTTGGTGGGAGGAACTGAATTAGTCATCTTTCAAAGGAAACTGTAAGCATCATTATCACCGTTCATTCGAATATAACACATTATGGCTAATACAAATATGAAATAAGATGAAAATTCCATCGCGAGTGCGCCCCAACCAATAACTCCGGCATGCTTTAGGATAGCTGGAATAGCAATGCTTCCAATTGCAGAAGCTCCAGTCAAGAACTTTGTTGCATTGGCCCAACTGTTACATTGTTCATTAGCAAGAAAATAAGGATTCTGATTCTCATGCTTGACCTTAAAAAGAGGATCAAATATTATATATGAACAAGTTTAGGGCGAATCATTTTACGTATTATCGGATTCAGATAAAAGAGAAGAAGCATCAGAGCCCGCAAAGAACAGCAACGGCATTGGAAGGAGCACATACATTATTACTGCAACAGAAATCAAGCACGTCAGAATACTTAAATGAAGTAATATGATTAACCACGTGAAGGTTCTTAGTTCTTACTTAATTGCACGAAACAAGTGACAGGAAAATCTCAAGCACTTGCAGACACAGTCACAAACTTCACACTCACTCGTAGAAATTACCTCTAATGTGCATTTAAGCAGCAAACCAGTAAACTCTTTGAAAAAAGTAACAAATTACACGGTAAAGTCGCACAACAATGAAAGGAACTAACCCAAAAATGTACTGGAATGGTACAAATGCATGTCCATGAATGATAACTTCACTTGAATCTAAAGATACATAACTTCATAGATTCAAGAGCAATTGTCTTATTGACATGCTTCTAAATCACAGGAATAACAAACTGAATTATAAGCATCAACTATTGAGGTAGATGTACAGGGACATGTACCATTAACCTAAGTTGTTCCGACTCTTCATTTTTTTTGAAGTACCTTTGTCCGACACCCGTGTCCGACGCATATCCGGACATGGGTATGAGGATATGATCCTCTAAGGACCCTCCAAATACATGGAAATCTTGGAAAAAATTGAACATACCCATGTTGGACAGATACCCGTGTCCGACACTCACACTCAAGTCCGAGTAACATAGCCATTAACAACTCAATCAGTGATAGCTGATAGGCAACCATGGTAAGTTACAAAACTGAAATTTTAAATCTTAAACTTGGACAGAAACTAACAAAATTCATTTGCGAATAAGTAACTCAATTATTAGAGAAATCAAGATCATAAGCTTCACATTCACTTACCAGTCAGCATTGGCCACCAATTATTGTACAAAGCACAAGCCTGACACATCATACAGAAGGAATCAGAACAAAGAAATAGTATGAGAACATCTTGAGACAAACAATGCGCAAAGGTAATTGATTAAGAGAGAAATGCACTACTAACCAAGATTTGCAGTACAATTCCTCCTGAAACTAAAATTGCCAAAAGTGCAAGTTTTCCAGTTTGCAAGCAGTTGCGCAGATATCCCGGTAAGTCTGCCATAATCCAACTTGTCTCATCTCATAGACAACACCTGAAATGAATGCACTCTTAATAGTTAATTCCCCTCCCCAGCCCTGATAAAAATAAGTTAGACAATTCTCATCTAACACTAGAAAAGTCATAAGCTACAAGCAAATATATAGTATGACAATCATATTTATATACTTTTCACTTTGCATCAATCAGTTTAGTAATTTTCTTGCAACCAAAGCGATTTTTTTTTTTTTTTAAAAAAAAGAACCAATCATAAAATTGAAAGATCTAGTTTAGAACATAACTAAAATTGATTATGGGGTTTCCCATACAACCTTCAATAATCCACGAAGTAACTGCATATATCAGCGTAAGGCTTTTCCTTTCTTAATGCTTAAGAGCTTAAAGAAGTGAATTTTCTCATCTTCTTTTGAAGTAGATCTTACGTTAATTTCTTTTCAAGTCCCATCCTTTACAAGCTAAACATTCCTTTCATTAAATTTCATCAAAACCCAAGAACGAAAAAAAACTAAATAAATAGTATCTAAAACACCCAAAAACTGAATTCTACTATAGACCCAACAAAATTCAAACTTTAGTAAAATCGATTTATTTCTGTAAAATATCAATTGACTTGAATTACAGATACTCAATTGATGCAAACATAACGAATAAAAAAAAAAAAAGATTTTCGGGTTGAATACTTTACCAGGAGAGGTTGATCTGGGTAGTGAATGTTGCTAAAAATTTGGGGAAATTAGGGTTTTGATTGAATTGGGTTCTCTAGTGTACCCATTAGGAATCTACTAGAGAATTTGAGTGTTTGTCTGGGTGCAGCTTCAGAACAGAGTAAGCAGTTGTGTGTTAATTACAGTTATATTAAAGAATATTTTAGAAAGAAAAAAAAAAGTCCCAACAATAAAATAAGGGTATGATGACAATGATGGAACTTTAAAGCCCTTAAGCCTAACAGATTACTAGTGGTGATTACCATGATTTAAAAGGCCGAAGATTTGACTGATGGTGGGAATCAATAATGGAGTAAAAGGGGGGAAAATGGGGGATTAGACATGTGGTAACAGCAGCCTAAAGCAGCTTAATGCTCAACTCAACTACTCGATTAGTGTTTTGTTAAGCTTGAATTTCAGATGAAACATGCAGATGCAGAAGGTCAAATCTTAATAGTAAAATTACCAACTGGTAAACAAAACAGTTCGGTGTTGGAGACTTGAAAATGGATCTTAAGACAAGAGGGAAAGGACAATAATCAAAATGAAAAAGGTCTCTTTTGGGAAACAGAAAAATGTCTCTTTTACATAGATGGCTTGCTTAGCATTGGACGGAACATGATTTAAAAAATAAGATATGTTTAATAAATATAATAATTATTATATATATAAAAATTTTGATTGAGTTATCAATTTAATTAGAAAATTGACAAAAAAAAAAAACCAAATTATAATATAAAATAATAGAAATGGTAAATTTAGGAATGGTAAAATTCGATCCGCTTTACGGATTTCGTATCGATCCGCTTTGAATAAAAAAGTTTTTTTTTTAAAAAAGTGAGAACGGGATGAAGCGGGATGTTTTTGATAAATACTTACTTCGCTTAGCTCCGTTCCGTCCTTTTTTAAATTTTCTATTTTATCTCTTAAAATATTTTATATATCCTTTTTATATTTTTAGTATATATATTAAATATATATAGTAAAATCATATATATACTAATATTACATATATACTTTATATACATATTATATATATATATATATATAAATTATATATACTAAAATTATGTTCATGAATAAATTATAATATATTTTTTACAATATTAAATTAAAAATAATTAGTAAAAAAGTGAGGTGGAGGACCGTAAAACAGTTATGAATGTAGCCGGCATCCATGAAGGCGGATGTTTTCAACATCCATGCAAGAGTGGAGCGGAGGTGGATAAGACAATCTCCATCCCCCCTCTCTCCATTGCCATCTTTAGGTAAATTTGCCATCATATTATAAGTGGATATTAAAATTTGACACTATATTTTATTTTGATTGGTATTTGCTATTATATTTTGAGATTAAGAATAAATTTGTCACTCAATGTGTTTAATTTGATAATAATTAAAGTTTAACTTCAAGTACATGTTAAATATTTTAATTCAAATATATATTAAATATTTTAAACATTATATTAAATTTTAATTCAGTACATATTAAATATTTTAATTCAACTACATATCAAATATTTTAAACTTTAATCTCAAACATCACAAAAAAGTTTTTATAAATTTGGTTTTGCAAGAATACTAAACGTGTAAAGAGATTGATAAGCCAAGTGAAAGCTTCCACCATTTGACAGAAGAGCTACATTACTTGAAAATTGTTTTGGAGGTTTAAGAGACAATTCCTTATGCACATGCCCCACTAGGCTCCTGTAAACCATTGAACATTATACACCATATAACACAGCTTTTTCCTCTCCTTTTTCATCAACAAATAGGGCATCCAAATTGTGGTGGTGGGGGTCAAGATTTGTTTGTTGTTGACTAATGGGATTTTCATCTTATCTTATGATGAAATCAATTTTGCTTCCTTTTACGCTTGCTTTAAAATCTCAAAATCAGTGAAAATCACCATAAGATTCTTCTGTTTTTTAACTAGAAACTATCACTCTTGGTGTTTCATTAGAAAGATATTCAGTCTTTAGTTAGAGCTCAGGGTGCTGGGATGAAAATTGAGTAGTCAATTTCATCTAATAACTGCGCTTAACTTTCTAAGAGAGATTCAAGAGAAAGTGGCACGGGTCTATGTTATTCGAATTCGGATCTAAGTATCGGATATGAATATTTTATTTTTTAATTTTTTTATATATTTAAAATATTTTAAAAGATCATATTTTTATTCTCATATTCAAATATACATCGGATACGAATATTAAAATAAAATTTATGAAGGAGCATTATAGGTACTGGTAACCCACGCGGTCATACTCATGCCCATGGACCATGGCCATGCCATGCCACCCTTTGTAATTTGTTTTGTTTCCATTAAAATGCTTGTCAGCTGTCATAGTGACAAAGCGTGGGTCCAATACAAACTGCCTCATAAATTTTTAGAAGAAGAAAAATCTTAGGAAAACGTCCAAGTGTCCATTTAATTTTCAATCTAAATCTCAATCCTCAATTATATATCACAAAAATTCTGTCCTTTATGTGTGCATAGATCTTGAACTCTAATAATATAATGACATCTCAATTAAACAATCTCTACTCAAACAGATTTCTAACAAATATCCATAATTTTTTTATTAGTTCCAAACACCATCCTAAATTGTCAACACGTTAGTGTCGGCAAGGATGCATATCTGACTTAAATTAGGTAAAAAACATAGTATTATAGTCTATGGTCAAGTACCTTGTATAATTACATTATGTGCTCTCCTGTCCTCCACCGACTTTTGCTTATGCTAACTAAACTTCTATAGTTGAAATTGGCCAAAAAAAACTTATATAGTATGTACGTAATCAAGGTGGGTAGCTTAAGCGGTCCGTACTCATCCTTACCAATGGCAATGGCATTCTAGGTGTCCCGTGAATGTCGATCTTCATGTATTTTATGATCCCTTCAAACGTTTTTTGTTCATATTTAGGAATTAAGTAAAAAAAATGGGAAATCAAATTTAATCACCTTAGTCCCGACCATACTTAGATGATTATTGATTAACCCATTTTCCCATTCTGAACATTGGATCAAACAGAACACAGCATCTCCTCGACCTCGACTCCGACACCTCCTAACTCCCTGAGTTCACTCAACAGGTTAAAATAAGTCATTTATTTAGATTTTAATTTAACCTTTTTTTTTTTTTGGTTGTAAGAAAAGAAAAGATACTCCCTTCAAAGTAAAGCCAACGTCTTTTATTAATCTTTACATTCTCTCACTAGAACACTCTCCACTTATTTTGTACTCCAGAGATCTAGAGTCAGATATTCAACCAAAAGGGCTCTGCTTTGGAGCTCTTTCTTTCTTCTTTTCTTCTGGGTATTTTTCTTTGATCCCATTTTCTTCTTTTTACTTTAAAGTTCTTAGCTTTGTATGCTACTCTTATTGCTTTTCCTTTTCTTGCTTATATATTGTTTATTATCACAAGACCTATGCAATGTTGTTTCTTTTAATTGATGGGTATAAGATCTGACATTTTTACTTCAGTTTTGTGTTAATGGATCTCTCTCTTTTTCAGTTTATTTTCTGTTTTTCTGTGTTTTGAGCTAAAAGATAAGGTGAATTTATTAAGACCCGTTAGATAAAAATGCCTGCTTTTCAGTTGATTTCTGAGGGTTTAGGTTATGGAAATTTATAAACAACTGAACTCTTTTTGTAATGCTTTTGAGGTTGTAAATCTTGATTGTTCCTTAGTAGACCAGTAAGTGTAGGAGAACTCTAAGCTTGTTGGGGAGTGCAGTGGGTTAGTTTAAGAGTTTTAAAAGAAAAAAGAGTAAAAAAAACATATAATTTGTATTGTTAAGTTCTTGAATCGATTCTGTTTTAATTGGGTTTCACTTCTCTCTTTGTTAATGCTACTAAATGGTTGAAATCATACTTATACATTGGCTTATATATATCATATATTGATTTGAGCATCCTAATTCCTAACCACTTTTTTTTCATTCAAAATCCTAACATAAAGTTTGTTATTGTACCCAATGAATTTTTCCAACTCTTCAAATTGTTGGGAACTTGTTTTTCCACATAAAATAGTTGTCAGTACTTATGTCACCGCATAGTGTAGACTGGGGAGCTTGCTGCAGCTACCCAAAAATTTTGGAAAAACTTTTTGTATCTCTTCTTATATTGAGGACATTAAATTCTGAAGGTACCAAACTGCTGCTGAATGCTGATGAGCTTCACTTGAAATCCTTTCTTTTAGTTGGGTTTGGTTATTTTGAAAAGTTATCAGCTGCAAAGGTGAAATTATAATTACTTTATGTATTTCTTATGCATATATCTGTCATTTTGTTGAGATTAAAATTGATCTAAACTCATAGGATTTTGATTTTTTTTTTTTTTTTTTATCTTCTGTCACCTTTTCACATTTGGCTTTAATCTTTTGGTTGTTAATAGTTGAAGCAAGTGTACTGTGTTTATTGATGGCAGTTACACAATTGGAACTTTGTAATTAGTTTCTCTTAAGCATTTTGATATGTAGCTCTAACTTTGCATTGTTTATTCGTTGAAAGTCATTATGTTCTAACTTACTTTTCCTCACAGTGTGCTTTGGGGAATTTGTCCCACCTCTAATCATGGTATCCAAGCACAATCCACCAGGCAACAGAACACGGAGCCCACTATCTATATTTGCTGTGATTGGTTTGTGCTGTTTCTTTTACATTCTGGGAGCATGGCAGAGAAGTGGTTTTGGGAAAGGAGATAGCATAGCATTGGAGGTGACCAAGCAGACAGACTGCAATGTCTTCACCAATTTAAACTTTGAAACCCATCACAATGATGTAGAGATTGTTGAGCCTTCCAAACCAAAAGCTAAGGTGTTTAAGCCATGTGATGTAAAATACACTGATTACACCCCTTGCCAAGAGCAAGACCGAGCCATGAAGTTTCCTAGGGATAACATGATTTACCGGGAAAGACACTGTCCTCCTGAAGAAGAAAAACTACATTGTCTCGTTCCAGCACCCAAAGGGTATATGACACCATTTGAATGGCCAAAGAGTCGTGACTATGTCCATTATGCTAATGTTCCTCACAAAAGCTTGACAGTTGAGAAGGCTGTCCAGAATTGGGTACAGTTCAAAGGAAACGTGTTCAAATTTCCGGGTGGAGGAACTATGTTCCCTCAAGGTGCAGATGCGTATATTGATGAGCTTGCCTCAGTCATCCCGATAGCGGATGGTTCTGTCAGAACAGCATTGGATACTGGTTGTGGAGTATGTTGATTTTTCAAGAATCTGTTATCCAGCTTTATTTGAGAATTTATGATGCCTTTATGCATTTGCTTTCTTTGGGGGGCATGGGTTGATGGTTGGAGGGTGTTTAGTAATTTACAATGCAGTTTACTTCTTAGTTATCCCTTACTGATTTTATCCTTCTGTGAACTGTGAGCTTCTGAATTATTTGAGTATCTGAATCCCATAAAATAATGTATATGAGCATGGGTTATTAGTCATTGGATATACCATAGTGAGGTGTGGAATATTTAATCAACTGGGCCATCTCTTTCGTTTTATATAGAAACATGTCATATGTCTGTGTCTGAAGGATTAAGCTTAGTCCAGACTTCATCTGAAAAAGAAAAAAGGCTTAGTCTTCACTTGATAAAGCCTCCCCATAGGCACTATGTCCCATAGGAACAGAATTGTTGGTTAATAGATTTGTTAAGGAGATCATGAATCTCCATTCTCTTATAATTTCTTCTTTCATCTTTTGTTACGTTTTAGTCATTACGTATACTCTTTATGCCTTTTTGCTAACAATCCTCATCAGAGCATCCACTTTGGCATTTTTATTGAAGTATAAACCACCTGCACTAATAGAACCAATCCTAATGTAGGTTGCAAGTTGGGGTGCATACATGCTGAAGAGAAATGTTCTGGCTATGTCTTTTGCACCTCGGGATAATCATGAAGCACAGGTACAGTTTGCATTGGAGCGAGGTGTGCCTGCTATTATTGGTGTTCTTGGATCTATAAATCTTCCATATCCATCAAGAGCATTTGATATGGCTCAGTGTTCTCGATGCCTAATACCATGGACTTCAAATGGTAAGTGGTAGTAATGAACATGCTAGCTGTGAAATCATGTATTACTTTTGTTCTCTTTCACCCCTCTTTTCTGATATGTTATTCAGTAATCAAGTATGGTTAGAGATTGGAATTAAATGATCAAAACAGTGTTGAACTTTAACATTACTAGGAAATTGATGACCTTTCTACATTGTATCCGTTTACTCAGATGGGACGTACTTAATGGAAGTTGATAGAGTCCTGAGGCCTGGTGGATACTGGGTCTTGTCTGGCCCTCCAATTAATTGGAAGACCTACTACCAAGTTTGGAAGCGATCTAAGGAAGATCTCAAGGCTGAGCAAAGAAAGATTGAAGAGTTAGCTGAACTTCTTTGCTGGGAGAAAAAATATGAGAAGGGAGATATTGCAATTTGGAGAAAAAAAGTTAATGACAAATCCTGCCGCAGGAAGTCTGCCAATATATGTAAATCAAGGGAAACGGATGATGTTTGGTGAGTTAACTTGTGCGACAATTTCATTTATTTACATTTGCACTTTCTATCTAATATTGATTCGCTAGTCAATAAGAGCTTTGTTATTTCATCATTGGATTTAAAGTATGATATGTTTCTTAGAAAAATTGTACTGGGTTAAGTGTGTTGTGGGTGCATATTAACTACAGGCAAATCGTTATTTTCTATGTGTCATTTCATTTCCACTCCTGGCTCTTCTATTTCTAAAGTTATTCTTATTTCTTTTTGTATTGTTACTGTAATTATTTCTTCTTTGGCATGTTTTAGGTACAAGAAAATGGAAACATGCATAACCCCTTTCCCTAAGGTAAGTAGTGCAAGTGAAGTGGCAGGAGGGGAATTGAAGAAGTTCCCAGCCAGGCTTTTTGCTGTCCCTCCTCGGATAGCCAAAGAACTTGTTGACGGGGTCTCAGCTGAATCTTACCAAGAGGACAATAAGCTTTGGAAGAAGCATGTAAACGCTTACAAAAGGATAAATAAATTGATTGGTACTACAAGATACAGAAACGTGATGGACATGAATGCTGGTCTTGGAGGATTTGCAGCAGCTCTTGAATCACCAAAGTCTTGGGTGATGAATGTTGTGCCCACAATTGCTAAGAACACCTTAGATGTTATCTATGAGAGAGGTCTAATTGGAATATATCATGAATGGTATGGTCTCAATCAATCTTCTCTATGGTCTGTAATTAATTTACCCAGTTCCATATGGATTTCCTTTTCTTTTTTCTTTTTTGTCATCCTAAACGCTATACCATTATTTATCATAGGGATGTAGACTAAGGAGGTTTACCACAAAGATTTTATTTGGTGTTGTGGTATGCAACCAGTGGAAAGTAGACTACCTGATTATAAGGCTTCTGTTAGAAAGTCTTGATACATTCTTAGCGGAAATACATTTTGTAGGAGTTGTTTTATATCTACTTCCTGCATAACTCATTAACCACCAGTTCCTTCATGATATCGGACATGTGACTTATAGTTGTTAAATAAATTACTATAGATTTTAACTGAATGCACATCAATTAAGGCCTTTGTCACATTGATTCTAGTATCACTGAAAGAGAAGCTCCGAAGTAGCTTAGGTAAGACACTCTCAAATACTTTGCAACTGCAGAGCTAGTGACAGTTTGAGGGCATTGGAAATCATTGGTGATATCATATTTCTTAGTGACTCCTCTTTCCATGGAATATAACTCTTAAAAACTTCAGAAATGAACCCCCACTAACTCTTTTTGTGACATTTTCATTTCTTATTTGTTACAGGTGTGAAGGTTTCTCTACTTACCCAAGAACATATGACCTTATTCATGCCAATGGTGTCTTTAGCTTGTATCGAAACAAGTAAGTCTCTTAGCCGTCTTTTTCTAGTTTGCCATGTTTTATTAGGAATCAAAAGTGCTCTGTATTCAAGAGTGCCTAATTTTTAGGAATCATTCAGCATATAATTCAATACACTTTCACTGAAATCATAGTTACATCATTTAAATCTTTTAAAATAGAAAATAATAAATGTTAGTGTTGTTGATGAAGTGAAGAGTTATACTGATACTTCAGTGATAGTGTGTGGAACAGAAAGTCATTATGCACTAAATGCAAACTTTGAAAGCCATCACATGGCTGAAATTTTATTTCGGAAGAAGTCTCCATTTCCAAATCAACACGAGTTTTTGTTTCTCAAAACAAAAATTAGATATTTGTAGGTTTGTGATGCAAAAAATGTTGACCGCATAATACATAGCTTAATAAACTTACTGCTCAATGATCGGATCTTTTTTTGGACCGCTTCATCCAGGACCAGGTGAAGGTGTTTGATTATCTATAGTTTCTGATCAATTGTATATGAAAAATGATTATACAGGTGTAGCTTTGAAGACATCCTTCTGGAAATGGATCGTATTTTGCGGCCTGAAGGGTCTGTCATCTTCCGGGACGATGTTGATGTTCTAAACAAGGTTAGGAAAATTGCTGGAGGCATGAGATGGGACACCAAGATGACAGATCATGAGGATGGTCCCCTTGTGCCTGAAAAGATACTAATTGCAGTTAAACAGTATTGGGTTGGTAGCAAAGGAAACAGCACCTCCAATGATGAATAAACCATGTCAACAGGTCATTTATTTGTAGGTAAAAACTCAAAGCAAGATTAAGATGTCAACTGATGATGAAGTTGCTTCATCCACAATCCTCAAAAAGAGGCCTAAGTTGTTACATTGTGTTATTCATTATGTAGAGAACATACACAATTATGTTAGCTAGTAATTTTGGGTTGTGAGTCTGGGAGGAAATAGTGTAAACATTATTTGTGTAGCTGTCTGTCCAAATAATTATGTCAAGATACAGGAATACATACTGTGATGAATGACAATAAGAATGAGATTGATGATATAATCATTTTACATCTCAAAATTTACCACATGGCTATTACTTAAAATTCATTCCTCTTCCTTGATTTTCTTTTTCTTGGATCTTGCCATGTTTATGTTTCATGCTCCTAGGTTTTTGATTAAAAAAGTCTTTAATGCCACTGAAAGAGACTTTCAATATGGATATTTCATATTGAAAATAATTGTATGAAACGGTTATTCTATGTTAGCATATATTTTTTCTATTCATATCATGTCATGTAATAAGATTGTTGGAAAAAATCAATTATTTATTACACATTACATGTAATAATTAAGTGATAAATACTTATTTCAGTAATTCATTAATGATTCTTGTAATAAATAGTTGATTTTTTTCAATAATCTGATTAAATGACATAATATAAATGAAAAAGTTATATGTTGACGTAAAATAACTGTTTCATACAATCATTTTTTAACTATTTCATACAATATTTTTCTTAACCAAAGCAAAATATGAAGTTTGCCTGGTTACCACGGGTGAACTGAAGTACTGAACCATCAACTTTCCACTTCACCTAACAATATAACCTAATTGGTCTTGGACACTGTGCCCAACCCAGTGGCCGACAACTGTACCGACAAGTCCACCAGTAAGCATAAATGGATAACCCAGGTCTCACAAGTCATAACACATCTTTGATCTGTGTTGAGTTGGAGAATGGTGGTCACTTTTTAGTTTTTACTGTCTGCTGTTGTTCAATGGCTATGGTAGGCCACTTCATGTCCAGGCTGTTCTCTACATTTATGCAAAGAAGTCTGTTTCACATATCTACGATCAATGCTAGACATCACGTGACTTAAACTGGTATCAACAATCTGATTTTGACCATCCCTCTGCTCCGATGTACGTTGCACCCCCAAGGTTTCCTGATGAGTAATAAGTTTCTTAAAAGAAAATTTATCTAAGAAAGAGATTTACCAATTAGAACAAGACATAAGTAGAAGAGAGAGAGAGAAAAGTTTAAAGTTTAGAGTTTAGACAAGCTTTAACAAATCATTCTTGTCATGTCCTTTCATCAAGGAAAAGTATCCTCTCAACAACTGCCATAGTGTCGAACACAAATTATGTCCACTTTCTTTGAAACCTCTCCCACACATCACTGTTTAGATAAATCCCACCTTGACATTTGGATCAAATCTGTGGTCTTGATTTACAACCCAGCCATGACCATCTCCTCTAAAATCTGTGGGCTTTTTTTGTTTTTTTTTTCTTTTGAACAGGGTGTTTCCTGTTAAGAAATTTCAAGTGCTTGTTTGAACAAAATTGTTGCCTCAACAGTGTCCATTGACCCACGGCAATAGAAAAATGGCCTATTCTTGTGGTGAATAAGTAGGCAAAGGAGTTGGATGATTGAGAGTTGAGACTCCACTATCAGAAAAAATTAAATTTGACAATATTAGATATGATACGACTATACGATACGAATATGATATAAAAAAATTAACTAAAACACTACACAACATGAAAAAGAGATACCGACAAGACACGAATATGTCAAAATTTATTTAACACAAATAATTAACATGTTAAAATTTATATAAATATAAAACACATTAAACATGATTATGACACGAAAAAATACACAAACAAAACACGAATACACGAATTATCAGATCTATAAAATATCCCCTCGTTTATGTAGATATATATCTAACATTTTCCGGTCACTCCGTCGCTTCTACATTTCTTATGAACTTTGCTGACCTTTACTAGCTTTGAACCGACACCTAGAAGAAACAATGCAATTTACCAATTTAATGATGGAAACTAAAATTAGCTATGGTGGCATGAGTTTGCTGATATATTTTAAGAAAATTAGGGTTTTAAGATAATTCAGTTACATTCCGCAATCTTCTTCGAAGAATTCCCATAAAAGTTAACAAGATCAGAGAATATATTTTGGCAATGAAAACCTTACTCTCCTAGTCCTACTACATTCATCTTTAAAGCTTAGCCCAGAATTGACAAACTTGTTAATATAATGTAGGCACGGTGGGGGAGACCTCAGAGAGCATAGATCAAGATTTCACCTATATACAATAATTATTGAAGAGGTAGCTATAACTAGAAAGGATATATAGTAAATAATGTGTAAAGAAAATGGGCCAAAATCTTTAAATGAAAGAATAATTCCTATTGAATTGTATTGATTTAAAATTAACCAAAGAATAATTCACACATATGTATAAATTTATATTTCTTTTTTGTAAAATCAATTTTGATGTATTGATGAATAAGATTGTATAATAAATTCGAGATTTGATTTAATTGATTTATGCAGTCACTTTTAAAAGATGATATCCAACAAATTTAGTTCAAATTTTAGCACTTGTAATTTTTTCATTTATTTCTAAACTACGATCTCCTTTGTAAAAAAAAAAAAAAAAAATTAAATTAAATTAAATAATCGCAACACTCATAATTATTTTATTATATTTTCTCATTCTTTCAATTAAAAAGATTGGGAAAGTAATTTGATAACTTAATTTGATACCAACATTCATTAGAAAACATATCAGTAATTTGCACAAGAAACATAAGAAAAGAAACTGAGAACCGATCTAATAATTAATGATGTTAGATTACATCAACCAAACAACAAATTCCAATATGAAAAGACAAAAAGAAACATAACATGTGGTAACATTTTAGAGAATTTGTGGTTCTTAAGTAAAGTGGAAAGAAAAGGATTGAGTTGTTAGAGTTGAAGTTTTTCAATTTAAAATGATGACAAAAAACTGCAAAAAAAGAAAAATGATTGAGCCTCTCTTTTGAAGTTTTGAAACAATAATGAGAAATGAGAGATAGGAAAGGAGACAAAAATCTAACCCTTTGATCATGTGGGGTTTACCACTAAAATGCAAAAGAAGAAAAAGATAAGGGTTTGAATCAGCTTTACTTTTATCATCTACTATGACAATTGTGGCTCTTCAAAAATTGATGGATGATAGAAAAAATGAAAGGGGTTGGGGCTAACTTTGTGTCAATTTAATTTGAAATTTCTTGATTAGTCTTGAGATTTTCCATCAAGAAAATTGTTAATTTGAATTGTTTTGGTTATAAACATATTTGGTACAATGTTGACAAGTAGAACTTAATTACCATATTTCATATATGTTTGTCTTGGATTCTTATTTTTCAAAAATTAAGAAAAATTATGAGATTTTAAAAAATGACAACTTTTTTTGTATGTTAATTTTCTTATATGGATGACTTAATCGATTATAATGATAATTAACCTCAAATCTGTTTAAAAGTTGAGTTATCTGTTCAACTCGAATAGAACCGAGTTTGTAATAAGTTTTTAATAATTGGGGTCAATCAAACTTGACCAGTATTACTTTTTAAATAATAAAAATGTTTTACTTTAATTATAAAATATATAAATATTAATATAAAAATAATATTTTAATATATTTTAAATAGTAAAATAAACTTTGGACTTGGCTCAACTAGACCCGAGCTTGGACAAGCAAAAAAAAATTATTCAGACCCAGCCAATCCGATCTATAAACAACTATACTCAATGACAAAAAAAAAATGGTATTTCTTACCATTATACCATAATCAATAAACAATTCAAACTACCCATAAGAGCTACTCTAATTTTGATGAAGAGAGAAATTTTCATTTTTTGATTAAGATTCGATTTTTGTAAAAAATACGTCACGATTAAAATTTTTAGTACATCATATCATTCTTAAAGGAAATTAGATCTAAACAAAATTTCTGTCATCGATCATATCACAATAGTAATAATAATAATATTATTAAACAATTCAAACTTAATTGCATGGATAGAGAAATGCTAAATCATCAACTATGGAAAAATAATCTTTAAATATCTCTCCTTTGTTTTATTTTTTTTAATGGGAAAGCAATTGAAAAGTTGTGGTAATGGTTTAACCAGTTAAGGGTCTTTAAGGACAACATGAAGCAAAGTTGCTTCTATTTTCTTTGAGAATGTATGTAAAGTCTTGGTTATGGACTTTGGAGACTTTATACTTAATCAACGTACAATTTAGGATAGGTTTTGCTTGATAAAAAAGATGAAAATGAATAAATAAAGAAAATTTGTTAATTTAACGGTTAAATTGAAATGTAGAAAAGTGATTATAAATTTTAATTATTGGATTAACAATTTTTTTTTTCATTTTTTACCAAATAAAATAAAAAAATTGCGTACATAAAACTACATTAACCAAATATAATTTGGATGTAAATGTGAAAAAAAAATACTTTTAAATGATAAAATATTTATTAGTTTTGTAAAAATGTTTTTCACTCATTTGATATGACAAAGAGGCAAAGAAATTAGTTTTGCATCTCCTTAAATTTTTATATTTTGCTCTTTTTTATTCTTTGCATGGGTTTTAAATTTAAAATGGAATAAACTAGATTTTGCTAATATATATTATAAATTGCTCCCTATTTTTTTATTTTTAGATTGTTATTTTTTGTAAAAATTAAAAAAAAAAAACAAATGAAGCACAAAACTTTATTTAAGGAAAAATAAAATCCTTATTCTTTTGGTTTTTCTATTATAGGAGCCTTTCCTCTATTAATTAAAGGGGAATAATGAATTAATGATAGTATTTGTAATAATTAAACTTGAATATTTAAGTTTGAAACCTCTCACTAAAAAATGTATTTAGCAAAAAAGTAAATTAAATAACACTATCAACATCATCTTTTTTTTTTTTATCAACATCATCTGTTTATAAAAGAGATATCTGGTTTTATAATTGCACATTTAATAAAAAAAGTAAAATATATATATATATAATTACTTGGAAAGAAAAAATGATAACATTAATGTAGTTAAATTAATGGTATAATAAAGAAAATTAAATAACACTATGAACATTATATTTTTTTTTAATCAAAAGTATTATATTTGTAATTATACATATTAAAAGTTTTTATTTTTTGGTACATGTAATAAGAATTTTCTTATACTCGTATATTAATAAACAATTAAATTTTTTAATAAATTCATACATTTATTTATTTAAAATTGAATGAAACGATCTCATATTTATTAATTAAAAATTAAACTGTGATTTTATAAATAAAAATAATTTTCTTATCATAATTTTTTCAAAAAATAAAAACGTGAGAACGACAAATCTACTTATTCTATGAATTAGATAAGAATTCTCGTGAGCATTGCAAAGGAGACTGTCACAAAGCGCACGTGACTCTAGCCTTTTAACGTATACAAACTTTGACATGACGTTTCATTCCGTGCGGTAATTACTATTTTCGGAGAAGGTTAAACTTGGGCTTATTTCAGATGAACTTGACTTTAATTTTGAATACATGAACTCGACACGTGGTGGTCCTCTATAGGTTTAAAAAACTAACAGACTAATGATAATCGTTCCGAACGGGAGAGTAATAGATCAGAGTACACTTGATAACCACTCTTAACCCTCTTAACTACCCTTAACTTATTACCTAATTAACGAACTAACTAACTACCAAACTTATGTTTAAACAATTCTTTATTCTTTTAAGCATGGAACTGATGGGATCAAATTACTGGTTTACCCTTTCCATCATTTTAGCTTCTTTTTTTGGGGGGGGGGGGGGTACATAAATTGGGACAAAGAAAAATAGAAAAACTTTTGTTAATCATTTTAATTTCTCTAAGCCTAATCCAATTTAGATTTTTTTTTTAATAGTTTAACTAATTTCATGTGAATTAAGACATACATATTTCTAATGAAATCATATTTCAGAATAAAAATATAATTACTTAATAGATATACATAAGTTATTGTGTTCATGAATTAATGATTAAAACTATATATATATATAAATAATTAGAAAGTTAAAGAACTTAAACACGTAGTCTTGATGTCAAATTATTTTGTTTTATTCATTTCAAGATGAATAGGTCATTGAACTTCTCTATTAATTATGACGTTGTCTAAATCATTAGTTTGTTAACCGATTCATTTAGACATTAATTAAAATTATTTAATTATTATTTTAAAAAACATATTTTACATTTAATACATTATTTGTATTGAATTTAATGAAAAATAATTTATTAATTATATATTTTTTAAATGTCATCTTAAATAATGCCTAATAACACTAATTAATATTTTTCCTAAATTATTAATACATCTTACTTAATTATTTAAATGAATTTGTCCAATGAAAAAAGGAGCACATTTTTTTACAATTCAACATGTATAGCATAAATAATACCTAGCTAGAGACATAAATAAATGTAGATTGATTATGAGCTTATGGTGCAAAAAAAATAAGACACGTAATATTATAAATCATAGTAAGAAAACAATGAAATTGCTTTTGTTGAAAGATTATTACTCAATTGTTGGCCACCAAAAACATGCTTATAATTATAATTATATATATATATATATAAAAAGAATTCAATAAAAGTAAGGCAAAATAAAGATTGTAATAAAAGATGCTATGATAATCAATTACTTGCATGAAACTAGATTAGAAAAAAGAAAAAAAGTTGGTCAAGCTGTCCAATTATTTTTAGACCAACGTCCTGTTCGATTTTGGATTTTTTTGGTTAGTGTTTTCTTTTTTCTTTTTCACCAAAGGTAATGATGAAAGCTAATTTCAAGTGATGTAAAAAAAATGTAAAAAGTGGGTAAATGGGAATTGGAAAGGTACAATAATGAAGGGGTGATGTTATATACAAGAAATAATGTTCATAACACCTAAATTCCCTGAAATTCAATTTGTGTGAGATTATCAATTTATATAAATATATTTTTAGAATATATCGAATTAGTATAGTTATTTTTATGATGATAAAATAAAGCAATTTAAAATAGTATATCGACATGAAATGTTAGATAATTTATTCTTGTTTGCTTGTTTGTCTATGTATAATTACGTATCATTTATAAATTTTTTTCTTCAAATTATCAAAATATAATATAGGTTTTTTTATTTTTTTATTTTGGGGTTAGAAAATAGAAATGGAAGATTAGATAACCTTTGAATCGTCAATAAGTTTATAATAATTCATGAAAAAAATTACATATAATATTTATTAAATATAAAATCTAAAAATTTACTCTCTTTTTTCATAGTTGAGACTTGAGGTTTTGATTTTTTTGTGTGTGTAAGTCTTTTTTTTTTTTTTTTAATTTTAAGAAATTGTTCAAACGTCTAGTAACTTAATTATTTATTAATCTTAAAGATAATAAAATTTCATGCTGATTTGATATATAATATCAATTACATTAAAGTTGAAAAGTTAAACATGATTTTTTTTTTATAATAAAAAATAAATAAAATCAGTAATACTTATTGTTATTAAAAATATCTTTATGAGACTATTTTTAATTTAATTTTAATAAGGGCATTTGGTACATCCATATATTCACCTACTAGGAAGGTAAAACAGTTTTGATTCTCCTAAAAGGAGGTGAAAAAAGTTGTATAATAAATTTTGAGTTTGTTTTTGATGTATTGTAGTGTATAAATTTTATATATTAACAGTAAATTTTATATTGATATTTTATAAAAAATTAATCACTAATCATTAATTTTTAACTCTAATCATTAATTTTTAATTCTTACATTTTAATTTTAACAAGTGACATCATACTATTTATAATCCTATACTGTGCATCAAATATTAATGCATGAACTTTCTATGATTTTTTCTTTTTTGTTGCGCATATTCTGTGGCCTATAAGGAATTGATAGCAACCTCTTTCTTAAAGAGACCGCATTTAATTTAAACACTTCTTGTACCAAAAAAATACACTTCTCTCCAATTTTTCTCTCTCTTTTCTGTCTTAAAACTTGTAATAGTTGAAATAGAGAGCTATATATCCTCCTTAAATCCTGTCTATCCCCTAAACTACATAGTAACTCCACAATAGCTTCTTTCTGGGTTTTTTTCCCTCTTGTTTTGTGGTAATAATCTTCTTTTGCTGCATGCAACTTCGTTTTTGGAGACTAGAAAAGTGGGGTTTTCTTTTTTTGCAAAAAATTTGGTATCTTTGATGTTTCTCTTTGCATGCATGAAATGGGGTTTTAGCATTGTTTTATTCATCTATCCTTCTGTTATTTTGACTTTCAAATGTTTCCCATGCTTTTTTATTCAATTTTTTTAATTTTTTCTTTCAATTTTTAGCAGTTGTTTTGGCTCTGTTCTGATGCATTTTAAGGAGATCTTAAATGGGTTGTTTTGTCTACTTCTTATCTCACAATACTCTAGTAGTAGTAATAGCACAAAAGATCTTTATACCAAAACAGGATCTTTCTTTAAATCTCTTTTCATTGCTACTATGCAGCTAATTATCACTCCATTGATTATTCATCACTGGTAAAAGAAAGCGTTTTTATTTCGTAAAATATCAAGTACTTCATGCTGCATGCTTAGTAAATCCATCATGCATTAGACTTTAAATAAGGTATTTCTGTTTACTACACCCTTTTTATGAGTCAATCTTCAGAGATCGGTCAATACTTGAGTCATTTATTTGCTATAATTGGTTAAAAACCTTTGCGTTTGCAATGGGGTCTCTCCAATACGTTTTCATTAACCATACATTAACACTAAAAACTTGTTTGATTTGGCGTTTTGTGTAAATTTTTATTGTAGTACAATCTGCTTTAATCTTGCTTCACAAAAAAAAAAAAAAGATTTTATTTTTCTTTTGATGAAAACCAGTTTTGATTTCTAGATCAAGATAAAAAAAAAAAAAAATTTATGGGTAAACTCTTGTGGTCATGCAGAAATAATCGGATGTTGATAAGCAGTAATTTGCAATACTTGTCGGCTGCCTGAGAAAGGATGCCAAACCAGCTATGATTTGCACTACTAATGATTTATCAGCATGGAAGGATTTTCCAAAGGGTCTCAAGGTCCTTCTTCTTGACGAAGACAGCAATTCTGCTGCCGAGATAAAATCAAAGCTTGAAGCAATGGACTATATTGGTTAGAAACTTAGAATCCACCCTTTTTACCTAATTTTGAAGTCTTTAGTTTCTTTGTGTATTCACTTCAAATGATTCTTCTTTTTCTCTTAACTATGTTGGTTCCCATCTTTGTCCTCAAAACATCTGCTATTGCTGCATTGCTTTAGATTAGTAGTTTTTGGTTTTTATGGAAGTTTGGATTTGGATTGTAACCATATATAAAACTTGAAAATTTTGTGGTCATGAGCTCTATAAAAAGGAATCAATTTGTTGCATTGGCTTGACTCTGCTATAAATAGATTTTCCTCTCCACATGATGAACCAAAGCAACAAAAAGTAATTGTTTTTGTAGTATTGATGTTTTAATACTCAAATTAATGAAAAAGGTATAAATCTTTTTTTCCCTTTGTGGGTGGGGCTTATGTGTGGGTTTTTTTAAAAAAGGTATGAATATTGAAATCTTTCTTTTAATAATATATCAATTTTTAGACTTTAGTTGTTCTGGATACCCATTTCAGTTATGTTTTCCCCCTTTATGATCTCCTGTTTCCAGTGAAACAAAATTATGAAGGAAAATAAAAAATAGAAATGATGCTTGTTAGACAATTATTTAGATCACACCATTTAATCTCCAGAGTCCAGACTGTGATCTTTATAGTTCCTTTTGGTAAATGGTTATTAAATGTTATGTTCTTACTCTATCTTCACAGTGTATTTTCTTTAATGTGGCATTTATTTCTATCACCTGCTATTCTATCTTTTTTTCTTTGTTTCTCCCTATATATGTCTCTCTGAATGTATGATAAAAGTTATTGTGCCTTTTGCAGTTTATACCTTCTGCAATGAAAATGAAGCTCTTTCGGCGGTTTCAAGTAGACCTGAAAGCTTCCATGTAGCCATTGTAGAGGTAATGAATGGACTTTGATTTCTACAACAAGTTTCCATTAAGGGGGGAAGGGGGGAGAACTAGTTAAACATGCATGCTTCAAATGTTGATGATTTGTCGTAACTTGTAAGCTCGTGCTATTAGACCTTCAGCATGATTCATGCCTTGTCTCATCGTTATATTCGCACTAGTACTAGTAGCTTACAAGATAATTTATATAACCTATTCTTGCTTTGTTATACTTATAAATTCAATAATGCCAAGCCACCACTTCCATCATCACAATACTAATTGTTTCATCCAAAGCTTTAATCTATTCAGTCTCTTCATTATTGAGATAAATAGAGTGTAATCCTGTGCTATGTTGGTCCTACACATGCAATTTTATACTAACAGCATGTATGATACAGGTCAGTACAAACAATAACAATGGGAGTTTCAAGTTTCTTGAAACTGCGAAGGACTTGCCTACGATTAGTAAGCTCAGAAACTACACCTGCCTAGTTTTCTGCAGATATTCAATTTATAGTATATGAGACTCTGTTTAATCACCCTGGACATAAACTTTTATTGGCATCTGTGACAGTAATCATTGTTGTTGGACATATTGTCTAGTTCCTAATGCTGTTATAAATCATTTTTATTTCAGTGACTTCAAACGTTCATTGCATCAGCACCATGATGAAGTGCATAGCGGTAAGATTTATTCCAGCCTACTATTTACTAAGCAGTTTACATGTATTTTCTGGTGCACATATACGTGCATCCAAGTTGTCAATTCAAAAGATTTTTAAATTCTTTGTTGTTTTAATCTTTTCTTAGTCTTACTCTACGGTCCATAGGGAAACATTGGATTTTTCGGTTGAAGTTCAGTTCTTTAAGAAACTTTTGAGTTTTGTTGTACAAGTCATTCTGACTCGAGTCATATAGTGGTGCCTAAGTTCTTTTCCACACACCATAATTGCTAACCCATGTTTTGACAACTTATTTTCAGCTTGGTGCAGTTGAGTTTCTAAGGAAACCACTATCTGAGGATAAACTAAGGAATATATGGCAGCACGTGGTTCATAAGGTTGGTCTGAATAATGCTTGAATTACATTTGGAATATTGCATGTAAATGGCAATTAAGGTACTATGTTATGGAAATTCTCATTTTATTAGTCCTTTACAGGCATTCAATGCTGGAGGGAATAACCTATCTGAATCACTAAAGCCTGTTAAAGAATCCGTGGTTTCTATGCTGCATTTACAATTGGAAAATGGAAAACCTAAGAATGAAGATTCGGATAAAACAGAAGATGCATCTGTGATTCACGAAAATGACCGTGAACCATCAACAGGAAGTGATAAGTACCCGGCTCCTGCAACACCACAACTAGAACAGGGAGGAAGATTGTTAAACGATGGAGATTGCCAAGATCATACTAACTGCTCAACAGAAAAAGAGAGTGGCGAGCAGGATGGAGAATCCAAATCTGTCGAAACTACCAGTGACAATACAATTGCCGAAGTAACTGCACCAGTTGGCCAACCTCAGGGACCAAGGGAGACCATGGTAAAAGAGGAGGCTGACTTAGTTGATGGTGCCAAGGGCGAGAGTACCATGTACTCTCATCCACAAAACGGAGTAAATAGCAAAGATTCTCATGCTGTTGCTGAAAAGCCAAGTACAGTTTCTAGTCTTCGTAGTTCATGTCTGAATAAAGCTAATCGAAAAAAATTGAAGGTAATGCAGCTTATAATATAACTATTCTGTGATTTAAGGGACTGCTATCTAATTCATTCCCTGCCATCTTTTATTGGCAATATTTGACAAGTTTATAAAATGCATAGAACCGAACTCAACTTATGGTAACATTCCCTTCAGCTTGCAGCATATCTTGCACTTGTCTTGCCACTATCTTTTGTCAGATACCAGCATAGAAAACATGTCTTACTAAGAGCATTTGCTAATCACTAATCTACCATCACCTGATTCCACAATTCCATAATATTTCTGTTCAAAATTGAAGTCTTAGGTGATTAGTTTTGAGATTTTAAAATTTTTTGACATTTATAGAAAGTCGTTCACCAGCCATCTGTGAACATTACTTCCAGCTTCTAGATGTCATTATGTGCTTTCATTATCCACTTCTCCAGATTATACCCCGAAGTTTTGGAAGAAGTATATCATTCACTTATGTTGTTTTTTTTCTTCTTTACTCCTTTATTATAAATGCTAAGATCAAGTCCTCTGGCTAATTCTTCCTTGTAAACAAGGAAAAAGTTAAAACCTAAGTAGGTTGGATGGGTTATAGGTTAGAATCTCTATTGTGCTATAATGTTTCCTATATTTTTGTTAATGTGTAATTTCCTATGCTTCCCAGTATACTTAGACTTGGAAAAAGAGTTCCCATCAAACCTTTCTTGATTAATTATCCTTTGAATATTTATGGCTAAAATAAGTAATTTTTTTTATACAATTATATGTGGGTGTAGCTATTAAGATAAAAGTACTATTTTTTATTTATTTATTTCTGTCTGGATTCTCAGGTAGACTGGACACCTGAACTCCATAAGAAATTTGTCCAGGCAGTGGACCAACTAGGTATAGATCAAGCCATCCCTTCTCGAATACTAGAGTTGATGAAAGTAGAAGGGTTGACAAGGCATAATGTGGCAAGTCATCTCCAGGTTGGTAGCATTTTTGCCTTTTTGTTACTCAATCAGATTCCATAATTCCAGTGCCTTTTATTCAGTTTGTGTTGCACACTACTTGGTCCTGTTGGAAACTCGATTCCAGTTACAGTTTTGTTTCAAAAGAATGGTTTCCTTTGTTATTCTAGCTAAGCTTAGTAAATGTAGACATAAGACAATGCAATATACATGACATTTAAATTGTTTAAATAACAGTACGATCAGGCTTTGCACTTTTCTTTTTTCTTTTTCTTTTTCTACTCTTAGCTGAAAATAAGCCACCATTTGTTTGTGAAGCAGAAATATAGAATGCATAGAAGACACATTTTGCCCAAGGAGGCTGATCGAAGGTGGCCACAAAGAGATCAAACGCAAAGGAGTTGTTATCCACATAAACCAATCATGGCTTTCCCACCATATTACTCGAATCATGTCGTCCCGGCTGGTCCACTCTATCCCATGTGGGGAGCACCTCCTCATCCAGCCAGCATCCAGATGTGGGGCTCGCAAGGTTACCCCCAGTGGCAACCAACCGAAAGTTGGCATTGGAAGCCATATCCAGGGGTGAGTTTATTATTGTCTACAATTTTTTCATCTTTTTAAACTACTTGACTGACTTCATCAACCAGTATGTTAGTATGCATAAACAAAGCTATGAAATGGAGATATATATTTGATATGTGATCATTTTTTGATTCAGGTCCAAGCTGATGCATGGGGTTGCCCTGTTATGCCCCCGCCTCACGGATATTGTTCTGCATTCACTCAAGTGAGTAGTTAGCTATGTAATTTGAATACCGGTTCTTTCTAGTGATCCTTTTTTGGATAATCTTGTTTCTGATATTCTGCTTATTGGGAATATGCAGAATGCATCTGTATTTCATTGTTCTAGCACCATGGATAACAGAAGTGGCATGCCTCAAAATTCTGTTGAACATCAGCTGGTAATCCATCTTTCATTAAGCTTTTAGTTTCAGTCACATTCCATTACATATGTTAAACCTAGTCTTCCATAATGTGCAACCTAGCTACTTGAGAAACATAGGAATCATTACCAAAAGAATACTACAATGTGACTTATGTAGGATTAATGAGCTACTTCCTTTATCTGATCTTGCACTCTTATTTTCATACGGGCTAATACTGATTGCCCGGTCACGTGAAATTTATCGCGAGGTGATCGAGCACGAAAAAAAATCATATTATCCCAGTGGTTAAACACTAAAATGATTTATGTCTTTGTTTGAATGCACATTGCAGGCAGAGGAGGTAATTGACAAGGTTGTGAAAGAAGCAATAAACAAGCCATGGTTACCTTTGCCCTTAGGCCTCAAGCCTCCTTCCACTGATAGTGTGCTAGCTGAGCTCTCTAGACAAGGCATCTCCACCGTCCCTCCCTCCTCACATCAATGGCTCTAATTCATGCTTACGTGGCACTAGATCACTACCCGGTCCCACCCTTTTGCTTCTAGCTTTTTATGTGACTGGTTCGTACTTCGGACCACCCTCTTTTGCTGCACTTTGAACTATTTCAAGCTCCCATAATTCATTCATCAAAGTCATCAACCCAAAAAGAAAAAGAAAAAAAAAAACATTTGCAGATACGCGCCTTTGGAGCGCGTGGTTAAAGGGTTTTTTTTTTTTTTTGTTTCTGACATCATGCCACACGAGGACTCGAAAAAGAAAAAGGTCAACCCGATCCAATCTATCGCCACAATGAAAAGATCTAGTGTGGTCACTTTCTATGTGACAAAATGAACGGATTAGAAATGGCCACGTAGATATGATTTCCACCGCGTTTGAGACATGTGGTTGTAAATAGAGTTTCTAACATGAGACATAATATGAACAATTGTTTGTTAAGATCAGATCAGAGGTGTCGGGGGACCGCTTTGTGTTCAATTTTTGGTTTTGATGATGAAAGTTTCATTGGACGGTGTATGATGGGGTCATATTTTTCCCCTGGTGGGGCCTACTGGAAAATGTCGTGTAATAATATCATATGGAAAGTTGGAGAAGGATGACTCTGCAATGGGAAAGGTGGGATCTTTCATCTTTGTGATTAAAGTTTGACACTAAAACCTTAATTGGATGATTGATGACTTTTATTATTATGTCTTCAAATTTGACAATTCATATGGGTCACTGCAATTGCAAAACAATGTGGTTTACAGGTTATAAGAATATGACTTTATTGCATATATTTATCTTATAAAAATGGTGGGTGCAAGCATTTAAGTTGAAACCTTTTTTTTTTTTTTTTTTTTTTTTGTCTTCTTGTTTTCAAAGCCATCCAATAATGATAAGGACTAATAAAAAGAATCATTAAAAAAAATGATATATTTGGGGAAGAATAATATTCAAAAAAATTAAATTAGCTTTGTCAATTGAAGTGTTCATGAGGTTTATTGCTAGCATTCAATCTTTGATTTTTTATGCATAAAACTACATGTTTTTATCTTGTTCGTGATGGTAACTTTGTGACAATTGTTCTTATATTTAGAATTTGCTTGGTTACATGGTGGTTGACAATTGTTCTTGTATTTAAAATTTGTTTGGTTACATGGTGAGAGTTTTTGTATCATGTTGGAGTGTCGTTTTAATGTTGATCCACCAAAATACCAAATGAACTCTTATTTTCATGTTTATAAAATAGTTTGGGTCGGTGAAAAAGTATATATTTTGTAATTCGTTTTGGTTAACAGTTAAAAAAATAAAATTTTGATTAATTCGATTAAAGATTATTCAATTTCGTTATTAACCGAACCGATCGAATGCACACCCCTATCTTTTATCATTTCTAGAAAAACAAAAAACTTTCATACATGCCTTGCATGAACCAAACCAAATCAACAAGTTTTAATCCAATATATTTGGGATCGGCTATAAGAATCAAGACACAAAAATATTTACATCGGATACACGAATCCTCCTCTAATTATTCCTATTCACTATTATCATCTTTTCAACTTCTAATAGTTTTACATATGCCTTTCATATCTCTACTAATATTAAAATCCTTAACTTAGTATTCATTTGAAAGTCTAAATAAAACTATAACAAAAAAAATAACATTTGAATTATTTGTCTTTTATAAAACATATTTAAAACAACCCATTCAATTCTTTACAAAAAACTATTCATTATTACTCACGTAACTTCTCATCTTTTAAAAATTTATTAACTCTTTTTTTTTTTTTTTAAATACCATTCTTTTTCAAAACACAAAATTTATTTCCAAAACATCATTTTTCACCTAAACGATGGGTGTGCCAAATTTTAGTGTTAATTTAAGGGGGCAGAAGGGTAATACCCCAATTTGTCCAACCAATTAATTTCATTCCTTGCATATGTAATGTGAGGTACCTTTTATGAATTCAATTCAAGGTGAACCAGAAAATGCAAACTTTGTACCCATTAGGCCTTTTTTGGGCTTAAACTACTACTATTAGAATGGGCTTACAATATTGGCCGAAAATGAATGGGCTTACAATTACATGTTGCTTGAAAAGGGTAATGTTGGGCTCACTCCCACTTCTCAGTCTCAAAGCACTATCACATACTCATTTTTTATAACATTTACATGTGAAAAAAAAATAATAATATCAACTTTGTGATTTTTTTGTGCCATTTACAATTTTGTGATTTAAAAATGATTAAGGTGTCAAGCTAATTTTAGGAAATTTCCTTTTTAACAAAATATTAATAAAAGAAATATGTGGAGTGGAGAATTCCAAGGCCCAAAAAGATGTAAGTGTTCTTGGATCCAATTTTTCATGGAACTTTGACATTCATATGGATGAAGGTTTTTGTTTCTAATTTAAATTATTATCAAAAATAGTTGAAACAAAATTGATGAATTACTATTATTGTAATAAATTTTTTAACGAGTGTTTTAAAGACATTATTTAAAGTTATCACATTAAATAAATTATTGTTTTCAATATATTAAAATTCATCAAAATAAACTATTAATTATTATATTTAATATAAATATTTTTATAATAATAATTTAATTAATCTTAACAAATACTCTAAAAAGACTTGTTTGGAAAATTCTTATTATAATTGTATGGTCATGATCCAACCCTACAAATTATTTAGAAATAATAATAGGATTTTACTAAAGAGTGTCCTAAAGACCCTACAAATTATTTAAGGTTAGTTAATGTACTATTTATAGTAAAAACGTTGTATTAATTATAAAAATTGATAATTGTATTCATCATTTTTAGTGGATTGGGTGAAGATATTATCATATATATTAATTTTAAAGAATGTCCTAAGGACATTTGTTAGCAAAATTCATAATAATAATAATAATAAAAAAAACAAAGTGAATGGATAAGAAGATATGTTATCATATAATAAATGGAAGCATTCAATGGGTTAGGTGGGAATAAAATTTGGAATTTCCATAGTATTTTTTTTAGGCTTCAACCAATTAGCACTTGTCACCTTCTTGACCGTTAGTTGGTGTCTTGAACGACCGTTACGGTCCCTCCAACCATATTCTCCCGCCCCTATTTTTTGTTTGTCAGTCTACCCGTCTTTTAAACTTTTATTTTTTATAAAATATGGATTTTGTTAATGAATATTTTTATGGTATTTTTAAAAATAAATTAATATATTATTTATAATAATAATATTATATTAAATATAAAAGTTAATAATTTTATTTATTATTTTTAATATATTAAATATAAATATAAATATTATTATATATAATACTTTAAAGTGTGATCTTTATCATGTCAAAGGACTGAATTTATAAAGTTTGTTATCGGAACAAAAAAACAAAAAAGAATTAATAAATTTTGCTATTGGACTCTCGGCCAAAAAAATTGCTATTGGACCACAACATTACTATTTACTAATTTCTCACCGCCCAAATTCTTGTTCTTAAATCACAGACGTTCCTTTCAACTAACCCTTTCTTGATTCTGACACGTGTCTCTAGACAACTGGCTTCAATCTATCATTTAAAAATCATCGTCGTCATCGTGTAATAAAAACGATTTTTTTGTTCAAATATATATATATATATATATATTTATAAGAGATTAGTAGTACTAGTTTAGTACTAAAGAAAAAAGAAAAGAGGTGTCCCAATTGTTGTTGGTCAAGTCGTGCCCCATTGATAAACAATTAACAGATAAACATTTTAAGATTAGTTAAACAAAAGGAAAGTTGATTTAAAAAAAAGGAAAGATAATAATCCAAAGTCAAACTTTCAACATTTTTTTATCTTCTTCATTTTAGTCCATACTCTATTGAAATCAAAGACAATGTTTTTACACTGAAATTTTCCTTTTTTTTTTTTTAAAGAAGAAGTATATTAAGGATTATTATTTAGTATAATGTGCGTAGAGTATTCAGACTCCACAAGCAGGATTAAGAGTGTGACATATAGTGGTAGGATATAGTAAAAAAAAAAAATTAAAAAAAAAATGAGACATGTGACAACCTCTTATTGAGTTAAAAAGTTTACACTAACAATGTACAAAAAAGGAACCCGTATATTAATAAATAAATAATGTTACATTAGTTATATTTCTTTTAATTATTAATAAAAAAATAAGGACAAAACATTAAAAAAACACGCAAAACAAAATTATTGATGACATTTTTTTACTAACGAATATTTTTAGTTTTAAAGTTAAAATTAATTAAATATGATAATTAATAACTAATATGTTAATTTTTAATATATTATAAAAAAAGAAATTTACTTTATATAATAATTTTAAAAAAATGATATTAAAACACTCATTAACAAAAAGGTTAATATTCATTTACTTTTGTATAATGAGACATTGGTCCAAAATAGAATGTTTTGTTTTACATAAATATCTAAACTATTTGATCTACCATCTACAATAATTAAATTAACAAATCATTTATAAATTATGCTATGTACTAATGTTGGAAAATAACTTGTAATAATAAATCATTTATAAATTATGCTATGTACTAGTAAACTATTTATAACTTATTACTTAGGGTTTTAACACTTTGAAAGTGGGTTAATAATTAAAATAATATCATAACCCCGAACCCAAAAGCATTGCTTAGGCTTAGATTAATTATTAAATTAGAAACCAACCCAAGATAAATAAGGCATAATCTTTTCTATTCTTGAAATAATTCTTCCGTTATTTGCAATTATGATTTCCTCTAAAAAAAAAAAAAAGTTTGAACTTTTGAATTAATTGGGGCACTACACCCTTGTTCGGTTCAGGTGGTAAAACGAAATGACTTTAATACGCCAGCACCGTTAGCTGAGAGGGGCAATAATGGCATTTTGATAAGAGCAAACAAATATCAGAAGGAGGAGTGCAAAAATCAAGATGCCAGCTTGTAATGACAGGAAATAGCAAAAATGAGAAAGGCTGTCCTTATTTTCCCTAACCCTTAAATCTCCTCCTTTCTGTTTTCACAAATCTATCTCAGGAATTTTTTTTGTTGTTATTTAATATTATTATTTTATTACTATTACTTAAAATCAAGTTCGCAATCGAAATCCTCACACTCGAAAATTGTAAGTGCTCGATTCAATTTATCTTTTTTCGTGCGACCTAAGCTAGAAATTATATATATATATATATATATATATTTAAGCATTGTATTGGTTTTACTTTGAAGTTAGGTAGAAATTTGTTTATTATTGATTAATTTCCGTTTACATTGCATAAATAAAATGATTTTATAAAGCAATTTTTTTTGGGATTTGATGATACCAAGAATTCAGAGAACCCAATTTTGATTCCTCAGAGAACTCAGGAAAAAACCATGATTTTTTTTTATATATATAAAAGAACTACAAGTTAAACAAATCTATGTCGCCAGAAATTTATAGTCTTAAAAAGGTTATCCTTTTTTTTTTTTTTTGTATATGAAAGAAGCTACCTTTTTTTTTCCTTTTTTTTTTTATCAGCAAAAATTTCTAAAATATTGAAAGAGTTTGTAATAGTTTTCATTATTCAATTTTTTTTTTTTTTTAATTTCAGATACCCATTTCGATGATTCATTTATTGATGTAAAGTGTAAATGTGGTTTTTTTTTTTTTTTTTGAAGGTAATTTTACAAGTTGATGAAATAGGATACTTATTAGAACTGTAATAAAAAAGGATCAACAAAGATCATTATTGAGGATGGCTTGTAGAGGGTGTTTAGAATGCTTGCTGAAGCTCTTGAACTTTTTGATGACTCTTGTTGGTTTGACAATGGTTGGATATGGTATCTACTTGTTTGTTAAGTACAAAAAGGCTGCCGATACAGCCATGCTTTTGTCACCTGTGGGCAGTGATCAAGACTTGATACAGCTCGGTCGGCCCATGCTCATGGCTGTGTCTCTTTCGTCAAGTATTTTCGATAATCTGCCAAAAGCATGGTATGAGTTCTCAACATTTGCTTATAATTTGATATTGTGTGTCTTATTTCAAACTGTGGCTATGTAGAATTTGTAAAATTGCCCTTTTCTTTAGCAGAATTATTATATGTGATATAATTTTGATTCACTGCCCTTGAATTCGAGTCATACTAGCTTTTATGATTTCTGCTTCCAAGATCCCCTGATGGGGTCGTTGTACTTGTTATACACTGGTACCCAATGGCTTGGAGACAATTAGTATTTGGAATGTGATTTGGTGTTTCCTTGTAGGCATTCTAGTTTTCACATTTCCAACAGAATAGCTTATAGTTAAGGCAGTTCCAAGGCAGTGAGATAGACAATGCTAACCATTCTTCTTCTTCTTCTTCTTCTTCTTTTTTTTATTATTTATTTTTATTTTATTTTTATAATTCATGCAAGAAAGAACTCAATCATGCTTTGATGATTTTGGGCTCAGACTGGGTTGATCTTGACTTAAAGTCCAAGGCCAGCTAGGCTGAGCTTGAGCAGCTGTAATTTGTGTGATCCATTCTAGTTCATGACATGTCAACCATTTGTTTTCTCATGATCATGTGTATTATTGAAAGATCTAATGCTGAACTTTAGATTTATTTATATACTTGTTTTCAAGTGCTTATTTGAGTGGAATTTTCTGCATGTTCTCCAATCTCCTGTGTTTTAACTGTCCAATTTCTAATTTTGCAGGTTTATATATTTATTTGTTGGAGTAGGTGTGGTTCTCTTTGTTATCTCTTGTTTTGGTTGTATCGGAGCTGCAACGCGGAATATATGCTGCTTGACTTGTGTATCCTAATTACTCATTTGATGTTTTTCCAAAGTGGCAATGATGATGTCACATAGATATCATGTAGCATCATAACAATGTTATAATCTAGTAGTTCATAGATAGCTAATTTGTTAATCCTCATTCCTCCCCAATCCTTTATTCCCTTTCATGATGATTGGTTTCCTTAAGGCAACATAGTATTCAGTGTTGGTAATCTTGTTGATCTTGGTGGAGCTGGGATGTGCTGCTTTCATATTCTTTGACAAAAGCTGGAAAGATGTAAGTTGTGTTTACTTTTTGGTCCCTTCCTGCACCCTTACTCAATTTAAGGTGGTGTGCTTGGTTATCTAATTAGTGCTAATTTCTTTAGGAACTTCCTACGGATAAGACAGGAGATTTTGATATGATATATGAATTTCTGGAAGAAAACTGGAGTATTGTCAAATGGGTTGCTCTTGGAATTGTTATCTTAGAGGTAAGTGTAATGTGACCGTGCTGCTAATCCTTAGGACTTGTAGATTACTTCGCATGCATGTACACTCACGTTCATTATCGTCCAAAATACTGAGCTGCAATCTGATAGATTGAGAGTGGTTAAAGGAAGTTAATTTCTAACACAAGGATTCCCCTTTGATTCCTATTCATTTAAAACATGCAAATTTCATTTTTTATTCACGGTACTTGCAATTTGTTTCTTTGTAGTTTCATCTAGCTTTTGGAAATATGACAGGATTCTTTGGGATAACAATGCCCAGAATAGCCTAGGACTTCTTATTCTTACTAAGTAGATATGATTTGGCCTTGTATGTCTATCTGTGGTAAATATATCCAGCATACACAAAGTGATATGATCTTATTTAAATGCCATATCAAAGCTTAAAGTCAAAAAGCATTCAATTTAATCGTACTAAAGGGAAGTTGAAAACTTCATCAACTATCATTAATGGGGAACATTGTGTGTTCCTTTCTTTTCAGTGTGGATTATTAAGCTGACTGTACATGACATTCTTTTAGTCATAGGAGACTCATTTGGAGAAATCTGTTGGGTTATGTTCATCAAAGCAAAAGTCAGTTGATAAATTGCATTGCATGAGACTTTTGGATGCATGAAACAGGATGATGATGTGCTTTATGACCTTTTTTTCTTCCTTTTTTCTGCTGGATGATAATGGCATGGAAATGAATGGATATTTATTGCTGTGAACTAAAGTGGCTTTGCTTTGATGCTGTTTATGACTTTATGCATCAAAATAAAGCCTTGAATCAATTGAAAACTGACACTGATGTCTCTCTTAGAATAACATCCAGGCTGCTATAATTTCTGTGGGCATTAATACTACTGATTTGGGTGCGTAATCAACTTGAACTTGCAGGCTCTCATTTTCTTGTTAGCAGTTATGGTCAGGGCTGCCAATAGACCTGCTGATTATGACAGTGATGATGAGTTCATTACACCAAGGGAACAAAGACAGCCTTTAATCAGCAGGCCACCAATTCCAGCTTCAGGTGTACCTGTTGCTGGCAGCCTTGATCAACGGCCCAGCAGAAATGATGCTTGGAGTGCACGTATGAGAGAAAAGGTGCTTTCTTTCCCACCAATTCTTTCTCTTTGATCTATAGATATATGGTTGCCTTCTCTGGTAATATTTTGCTTGACCAATTCTCACATCGTAACTTGATTTTCTGGAGACTTGGGTTATCATTGAATTAAATAATCTGCTAAACATCAAGGATTTAGGATTATTATGTAAATTTGTATACTAAAATCTTGAATCAAATGTTTCATTTGCTAAATGAACGTTGTTTCTCTAGCCGATACTTCCTACCTTATAGTAAATAAATAAGGAAATTCTTAAACTACTTTTTTTGCTTTCGGTAAAATTCTAAAAATATTTGCTACTGAAGTTATTTGAGTTGCCTTTGGGCCAAGCCAACATGTAGTGAATGTTTTGCACTGTTAGTCTGATTAGTCAGATTCTTAAATGCCCAAATGCATATATTTTACTATATTTGTATTTCTATTTTAATGCGCCCTCTGATATAATACATAGCTTTGCTACTATTTAGATGATCAGATTTGACACCTCCCCCCAACCACCTTCACTACCAGGATTTTGTTCTCCTTATTGTTTTCCTCTTGTCTCATCCTTTGTTGCTCCTTAACATTGTTTTTCAATGAATGTATATCAGTACGGGCTGGATACGTCTGAGTTCACATACAACCCTTCGGAGTCAAACAGGTACCAGCAGGTGGCCCCACAACCAGCAGAAGAAAGGAGCCGTTGCACAATTATGTGATGATATTCTGGGTTTTGTGGAAATCTTGATTTGGTTGGCTTCCTATTAGATGGAATGACAGCTTCAGATTTTTCAGATGACTGTCTTATTTCTTTTTTTTTTTTTTTTTTTTTTTGTTGAGTTTGTGTACAATACACAATTTTCAGGAGCTTTATGTGTTCCTCACTCCATTTATTTTCTTTTCGAGAACAAATGTTTTCCAAATGCTTAACCATTTTGTGTGTAAAATTGAACTGCTACGATTGGGTTTCACAATGAGTTGCAGCTGAGCTTAACTGTTTAAGCTTCAAAATTTATTTTGCAATCATGAAGTCATTGAACATTGGGATTAAGGTTGATGTGAAGGAAAGTCATAGATGCCGATCAATTTGATAGGATGAGTAGGCTGAGCCAAATGCAAGTATGCAACTCTGCCATTTACTTATCTGTTCTTTCCAATGCGATAAAGGTCATTATGTCGTAAAATCGATAAGCAAGTAAGCTTATGGATGTTCAAAGAGCTCGATAGTATTTTGGGAACTTAAAAAAGTTTTTCCCTTTGAATGATCAGAACTTTTTTCAATACTTGTGCTATAGCCTATAGGATTCATCCTTTGGTATGAACCAATGCCTAAACCCTAAGCCTCCATTTTCCTTTTTGGTTTAAAAGGATGGAACCAACCAATATAAACCCAACATTTGAAAACAATGAAGAAACTAGTAGATGTAGTTGAAAGGAGAGCCCCAAAAGAGCAGTCAACAAACGACCCATCATTTTCCAACACAAGAAAAACAAATAACAATATTATAGCAGTAGTTGGTTAAAGATGGTAAGTGGAAGTCATTTTCACTATTCTTTTTATGGCGTTCCCATTATCACTCATTGTCCCAAAGCTTTGATTCAAAACCTTCCTTCTCCAGTGTGGTCCAAACCCTCAAAAACATTTCAAAACAAAACAAAGTCATCTCCCAAAATGGAGCCCTCACTCAGTCTCATCCCATTTTCATTTTGGAGTTTAATATTGCAGGTTTATTTTGTGATTGTTTTTGGGATCTTTAATTTAGAGTAGTTGGTAGTGATGAATGGTGATGATAAAAGATTATATATAGTGGGTTTTTGGGTAAATGCACCTTTCCATTTTCTATTGTGTTCATTTGGTCATCACAAACCGCCATGAGTGACACAACAAAAGCTTCTTATTGATTGGTCAATTCCAAGAAAATCCTCAAATAGGACGAGGACATTGTTTGGTCTACTTTAATTAAGTTGAAGGGTTTTGAGTTGCATATGGTACTGGTGGTAATTGTTAGGTAATTGTAGAAGAAAATGACTAATTAAAAGTACTTATCAAGTTTTATGTAGCTTTAGTTTGTGGTGGTCCATGAGTTGCAACAATCAAAGGATACAAAAATAAAAATAAAAAGATAGGGAGGCTTTGCTAATTTGCCTTAGGTTTTAATGGATCAATGGCTTGTACTACTGCAATTGGAAAAAAAAAAAAAATTTGAACTTTATTTTTATTTTGGGATACATCATACATTACATTTAGACAAAATCAGAGAAAAGAAAATTTAATTTATTGCAATATTATTAATGGTCTAAGTATTAATTGAATCTCTCAACTTATTATCTATAAATTCATTTCTAGTTGGATATTGAAACAAGTGGCCAATTGAGGGGACGTGAATCAGGTGAGCTCGTCCATAGATTTATATATGTATCTCTTTTAAGTGTTTTGATGCTGACATTTTTGGGGCTTTTGTTATATAAATTCAACAAGGCTCTTGTGTGAGTGTGACGTGAAACCCAATTGCCAACTACTCTTAAACCCTTTTTTTTTTCTTCAATAATATATATATATATATATTTCTAACCCAATATTTTCACCAAAGATTAATCACAAATTCAACTATGTTTAATTCATTAAAAAAAATCAACTATGGTTAATAGATTGTGCATGATAATCGATTTTGCCAACCCTATATGGCCACGTTAATTGGATTATTATTATTATTAATTTTCTTTTTACAAAGGAGAAAAACGAACACCAATAATATTATTGAACATAAGAGTCTTCGCACCATTAGGGGAACTATAATTTCATAAAAGTTTAAAGGTTATTGACTCGCATAAAAAATCATTCAATCTATATACAAAAGCTAATTTCTCGACAAACATGATGGATTTGACAATACATTCTCTTTGAATCCAATCTCGCATAGAAAGTCAATAATTTAATAGTTAAACATCATTTTTTTTTCAACCTAAAATATATTAGGTTTGAATTTATGTAATTAATATAAAAGGATTCATTTCGTAGTCATACTACAGATTATATATTAAAATTTGGCACAATTATATATCCAAATGTTGAAATTATACATATATAAAAATTAATGTACAACTTTTTAACAGTTTTTTCTTTAAACTTAAAGTTAGCTCTTCACATTCTTGGGTTCCTTTAATTCCTTTTCTTTTCATAGCTGGGAATCTGTGTCTGTTTGCAACTAGCTAGTAATTAATTAATAACATCAACTTCACAAGATCACATTTATCTTTGCAAGTTGATTAAATATTCATCTGATGAGACATTATTTAACATTAGGGTATAAAGCCAATAAAGTGTATATATATATATATATTCGAAAAATATTTGCACATTGGCTGCTGCTGCTGCTTGCAAGTGAAGGCTGTAAAGAGATATATACTTTCTGTCGAGTGATAGGGAAACTTTGCAATAGAGGAATTTTGATGAGTAGATAAATATATATAAAGAATACTGTCATTTCATTCTTATCCTTTTATCTTTTTGGAGATTTCATTTGTTTTTTTTTTTTTTTTTTCCATTTGCTTTGTGATTTGTGGTCGGGATTGTGGTCACCATGAAGGAAAAAAAAAGTAAGGGTTAAGCTTGGAAAAAGAGGAGATGAAAACTAGATAGATCCTTGCTGTTTGCACCAAAGGATATCGACTAGGGCATGCAAGACATTGCTGGACTTAAAAAGAAAGCTTTGCAAATACTTTGAACTTGGCACGTTTCTACACTATTCTTACTTGGGGACCAAAAGCTTTTTTAGCCTTGATTTTCTCCTTTTTGAGTGTGATTTGTCATTTGATGACAAAGACTTTGAAAAAATGAAGATTCAAATAGGTGTAATTAAGAGAAAAAAGGAAAAAAGAAGAAGAAGAGAGCATCAAATAGGTGTAATCAATTGACAAAAGCATGAGAATATAGAGGTTTAATTAAGAGAAAAAAGGGAAAAAAAGAAAAGAAAGAAGAAACATCAAATAGGTGTTTTGAGTACAAGGGATCAAAAGTTCAACTATGTAGTAATAATTAATAGACTCTTTTAAGTACTAAAGAGTGCTTTTAGATATTTTTTAAAATTAATTAATATAATATTTATAATAATAATAATATATTAAATATAATAATTAATAATTTTATTTATCATTTTTAATATATTAAGTTAAAAGTATATTTAAAATACTCAGTTAATAAATTTCTTAATTATTTCAATGATCCACTTTTTATAAAATTCTTATTTTACTCTTGTCTTAGCATCCTCTCTCCTTTCTTTCCTTTGTAATTTCAAATCACAAAATACAAGATTAAGATCCCTTAGTTAGTTTCATATATAAAAAATTAATAAATGAGCCCATTGCATTTCAATTGTACTAGCAAAGCATGCATGCATGCATGATGTTCTTGCATTAATCATTTATATCCATTTGATGAACATTTTTTTTTTCACATTTTTTATTTATTTTATGTAACAGTTATATAATTATATATGAAAAAAAAAAATATTTCCGACCCAAATTTAGATGATGAATACTGGTTAACTTTTAATATACTTAACGTCCATTAATATATACTTTCTGTCTTTCTCGATCGATTTGTGTTTTCTTTAGGGGATTATTTTCTTATTCTATTGCTTAATTCCTTAAGCAAATTGCAGCTCTGTGGTCCTTACTGCTATCAGAATTGACAAAAGCATTATTTTTTTAACCATAAACTATGCCCTCCAGGCTCCAATTATCTCTCAAAAATAGTAAATAATACACAAATTGCATGCCGACGTGTATCTATATATATATATATATAAATGAATTTATCTATATATTCAGATTTCTCTTATCATCAATTTCCTCCAAATTAATATAATATTATTATGATTGGCTTTGAAAATTGTATAGAAAGAAGAGGGTGTAATATTGATAGATTTGCATAGATTCATAATCAATTCCAAATCATAACCTTTGCCTAACCTTAACAAAGATATATATTATACTGGTAAAAAGTTGGCGATGTAAATTAAATTTGTGATTTTTTTTTGTTTTGTTTTTGTTCGCAATGCATATATATATATATATATATATATATACCTTTATATATATATATATATATATATATATATATAAAAACTAGATTTTTATGATTAGGAGGTGAGCTGGCTTTACACGTTTTCCAGCTATAGATTAACAATTTTGTACTCTTGTTTGGAAAATAATGGATTCCCTTTAAAGTTTAAACATATATTGATAGTGAGGTCTGAGATGGGAATAGAAATTTCAAATCATACATATATATATATATAATTTATTAATAAGTAAAATTATTTATATTTATTTTTTAAAAATTTATATTTACTTATTAATAACGAAATATCATGTGATTTTAGAGATGACAGCGAATCAGATATCTAAATTTTTTGTACTATTCGAATCTGTAAAATTATTTTAAAATTCGAATGCGCAAATTATCCGCATTTCAAGATATCAAATTAACTGTCTGCATATTACTATCCGAATCCGAATTAAATAACATTATCCATCGGATATCCGAATCCGCTAAAAATTCGAATTCAATAAATCAATTTTTTTTTTTTAAATAAAAATATAAAATCAAACAAAATTTATGTGTTTTACAAAGAAGCGATTCGGATATCCGAATCCGCAGAAGTAATGCGGATCCAAATAATGGATATCCGAGGTTTTATATCCGCATCCGTTCCGAATCCGCTGCAGATAGTAATTATAATATTCGAATCCGACTTTTATCCGAATTCGCAAATCCAAATCCTCAAAAAACAGATCAAATATCACGGATATCCCAATTCACATTTTAAATTTTTATTCTTACGTGATTAATTGATAGTGAATAAATTTATATTATGACAATGCATTAAATATAAACTTTTTTTTTTTTTTTTATATTTAAGAAAAGAAGAAACATGGAGTATTAGACTGATTCAATGCAAAAAAAAAAAAATAGCCCACAAATCCAAGTTGAAGTTGGGGACAAATTGTAATCACCCAAGTGTAGACCAAAAAAAGAACAGTAGTACAGTAGTACTGCTGCATAAGAGTTGAGTTGGGACATCTTCACATTCGAAGTTTCAAACAATACTTCTTGTCTTAATGACAACTCCACTCTAACTCTTTAGTTCAGCTTGCCCGTACATATGTTCACAACTTCATTCAACTCACATGGCCCTATTATTTTATTTTTTTGGAAGCAAAAGAAAGAAAGTTAGGTTAATTCTTCTTAAAGAGAAGAACAAGGAGGAAAAAAAATCCAACCTTCCTAATCCTAATCCTATGCCTTTCTATTTGGTTAATTCTTCTTCTTTTGCATGGCAGCTGTAATCCAAATTCCCAAGTCTCCTAATAATCCACGACCTTAAAGTCACCATCCCATACCAAAAGAAAAAGAAAAACCATAATTTTTTTTATTTATTTATTAAAAGTGAAAGAAAACAGATGGGGCTTTTCAGTTGAAACCCAGAAGCTCATTACCTTCACATACAGTGCGGTGATCCAACTTATGTGGTCCCTTTTATTACATTTCATGAGTCAAATTTTCAAATATCTAATCTTATTTTTCATGCATAATAATATGGTTTACTTTATATATATATTTAATATTGTATAGTATATAATTAATCAATTTATAGAAGATATGTTTTGCATGAAACCGTCCTACCAATTGGGTCTACAGCTGTTGTTGATTAAAGTTGTTGTTTACTTCGTGTTGAATGTTGATTACCCATTTGACTTAAACTTTTATATTTTAAGTGTCCAGTAGTGTCAACCTTCCATTTTATTTAGTTGGATTGCTTCATGTTTCAAGTTATATTGTACTATATTTATTGTAATGGTGGGGTCTAACCAAGTCTTGGCTGCTGATGGTTTGATGATCAGTTTTTTCTTCCTCATTTATGAGTTCTTGTCTTTTTTCTTTTCTCAAATTTATTTTTGCTTGTCTTAATCAGTGTTTTTCTTTGGCTTGTTATATCATGTCATCAAGTTTCTAGGTTTGTTTTCAGCATTTGTGGTTGGAAATCTGATTTGTTATTTTAAGGGTTACTTTGATGATCTGGGTTCTAATTGTATATTACCAGTTGGGTTTATTTAATCCTAAGGTGAAGTTTGCTATTTTGTTTGATTTGCAGTTTAGCTTTGCATTTGTTATAGTTTCAATCTTGTTGGGTTTTCATACAGAGTTAAAAGTAGTATTGTTTTTTCACTGCTCTGTCAATGGATTTCTTAACCAGTGCATTGCTTGAATTTAAAGCGTGTTGCATTATCAATTGATTTAGGACTATAGTTTTCTTGTATTGAAACTTGAAAGTGACTTTTTTATTTTCCTGGGTCTTTTTTTGGGGTTATTATTGAATATTTTTATAATATTAAGATTTGCTTTTGCTGTTTTATAGCAGAAAAAATTGGGACGTGTGGGAAGAGGACCATTGAGAATTTTTTTTTTTTTGCAAGTTGAGGTTGTGGATGTCTCTTTAAACATGGCCATATTTTTGTTGTCTTTCTCTGTTTGGTCCTAGAATGAATCTTCCTTGTGCTTGGCATCAAATAAGCCGACTTTAGGCCTTTGTTGTAATTATCTGTTAGAATTCTATATATTAATCTCATAGAACAGTGAGAATCAGATTCCTGCTCCTGCTTCCATTCTCAAGGTCCAGGACCTGTTCTTTGAAAGCTTATATCTATTCTCAAATTTTTGATAAAAGAATATGAAAACTAGGAGGGGAAAGCATTCTGAGGTAAGCTTTGTTGCTTCTTGGTTTTTGCTTTTATCCAAATTTGCAATTTAGATAAATGTGATGTTTTAATGGTTAACTTGGTCAATTGTTTTTGATTTCAGGCCTTTTGGCCATCCATTATGATGAAGAAATGGTTGAATATAAAGCCAAAGGTGTATGATTTTAGTGAAGACGAGGTCGACACTGAAACTGAGAGTGAAGATGATGGTATTGTCATGTCATATTTAACAACCTATCTTTCCTTATACTTTTCTTTCTCTTGATGATGTTTTTCTTCAATTTCATCCAGCTTGCTCTCTTAAAGACTCAAGATTGCACGTTGGTGAGGATCATTCCCGTAGGACACTGCGAAACCAATCTGACTGCAGAAGCCAAATTTCAGGCAATATTTGTTTTCTACATCTATGATTTGCCTTGTTAAAATATAAATTCTTTATTGATTCTTTGAGCTTAAGAGCATATTTAATCTCATCCATGCTGATTCCTCTTGTTCCCTTCTCCTGTGCCTGTTTTACTAGGATCATTATTAAAGTATCTGCTATTTCCAACTATGTGGTGTATATTGATTTCTGTTGATGTGGCCCTGGGATGGCCTTGTTTCTTAATCATCCATGTGAATTTTGGATGATATGGAGGCAAGGGAATAAAATTTGATAAGTAAATCTGTTAAAATATATGCAATGTCCACATCCTTGTGATCAAAATATGAGCCTAATTAAGGTTTTAGTGAATAGTTATCTAATAATTTGTTTGTCTAAAGTTGTTTTGTATGGTTTTGATGTTTCCTTGTTCAGATGCACCTGCTAAGGGTTATTGGTTAAGACACAGGAGGGGAAAATCAGAAACTCTGCGTGCACAGTACATAAATACGAAGCATGTGAGGTTTGGCTGCAAGATGCTTATGCTTAAAGTGTAAGCCTTACGGTGTTGTGTTTTAATTCTTATTGAAACATATCGTGGTTGCCTATAGGGTGACAGTAGGCACTTGGAATGTTGCTGGAAGACTTCCAAATGAGGATCTTGAGATTGATGATTGGCTTTGCACGGATGAGCCAGCAGATATTTACATTATTGGGTGAGTATTTCCTTCCCTGTTGGATCTTATATCATTTGAGGTTTAAATATCTTCCACATCTTTGCCTGTTCTGGCTGTGTAAGCACCATGTGCATATGCAAGTTCTTTATATTTTTCTATCTGATGCCGGTCATGGACCAACAACTTTGTTAGACCACAATCACATCCATAAATCGGCTTCTAATTTGAAATCATCCTTCTCATTTCTCGTTTGGTTCCTCCACATGATCGTAATCAGGACGGAGAATATGGATCTAGACTTAGGCTGTCTAAAACCAACAAATCCAGCAAGAATCCTGTTTTGTCTTGGAGGATTTAGTGGTTCTTCATAGGGAGCTGTCAACTATGCTAGACTACTGATTCCTCCTTAGAACTCGAGATACTGTTGTCTAACTTAGCTTCTCAAATGTTGGTTGTTACTTGATTATTGATTTTGTTGTTAGATGTTTCATTTTTTTTCCTCCAATATTTTAATACTAGATCTGCTTTCGACAGCTTCCAGGAGGTAGTCCCTTTGAGTGCTGGAAATGTACTGGGAGCTGAGGATAGCAGGCCAATTCCTAAATGGGAGGCAATTATTCGAAGAACTCTGAACAAATTTTTGGAACCTGAAAACAAGCACAAATGCTATAGTGCCCCACCTTCTCCTGTGTTAAGGACTTCTTCAGTTGCAGATGTATTAGCAGATGAGATAGATGGTCTGCCATTGGAAATGATGTGTGATGAGTATCTGGAAACTGCTAATGGCTATGGCTTTGAAGGAAAAGATATGAAGAAACTTGCTGATATTGGACAAACTTTACAGCTGAAGAGAATATACGGTGTCGATTTTGACACTATGTTAGACTGGCCTGAACACTCATTAGATGCAACCCCACAAGTTGTCTCTTCAAATTCAAAATTGCGGAGAGTACTGAGCAGCTCAGCAAGAATTGGCTTTGATCTGCCAGAGAACCCCATCTTCTGTAGTAGTCCTCATGATGTGGTGTTACAAGGAAGCAGATTGAAAAGATCACACCATAGCTCTGGAAACCTAGGGTCTATTTTGGTGCATGAGAAACCAAAGCTAGAAGTTGTTGATTCTTTCTCTGAGATATCTGACGAGTTTTCTGAAGAGGAGGATGATACTTTCTTAGAAGTACCAATGGAGGAGCAACATGACAATGATGGGGCAAGGTCACGTCCAAAGTACGTACGAATAGTTAGCAAGCAGATGGTTGGAATATACATATCTATATGGGTACGAAAGAGGCTGAGGAGACATATAAACAATTTGAAAGTCTCTCTCGTTGGAGTTGGTCTTATGGGCTACATGGGAAACAAGGTAATGACTATTCTTCGATTCTGGGAGTGGATTAGGCTTTTTGCAGATGTCTTTGTGCACCTCAATTATGGTTCATAGCTTCTGTAAATACATTTGCAGCGAATTATATTGGGTAGTATCACTCTAGGGAGGGGTGCTTCCGTCATTTCAATTTAACTTCGAGCTTCTTTTATTTTTAGATTTGATGAAATCAATGCCCTCCATATTTTGATGTGTTGCAATATATAGTTGGCTGCAAGGTGGATTACATTTTACAATTAGCACTGCTCAATCACTGAACATGCATGCTTTTATTATTATTGAATGCCTCTGTGGATTTTGCTTTTGCAGGGATCTGTTTCTGTTAGCATGACTCTTTTTCAATCTAGGCTGTGCTTTGTGTGTTCTCATCTGACATCAGGTCAGAAGGACGGAGCTGAACAAAAACGTAACTCTGATGTGTATGAAATTATACGACGTACCCATTTCTCATCTGTCCTTGATACAGATAAACCACAAACAATTACTTCTCATGAGTAAGCAAAATTTCAGCATCTAATTTTGATTTATTCAGTTTATACTTAATTTAATTAGCAAGAATTAGTTAGTTTGCCAATTTTAGCTGAGCAGTATGCATTATTTTGAAGCATACAAACAGCTAGTGTCAATCAATTCCCTACTGCCTTTTCTGGTTATCACTTATATTCTTTGTTTCTACTTCCAAGTTCTAGGTATTAATGTAGAGATGCAGAGAAATTGAAGGGAAAGTTACCTTAAAGTGGAATAAAGTTAACTAGATATCATCATATCAATCAGGAAATAATGAAGTTACACTTGAAGTGATGCTGTAATTTTCAGCAAACTTCAAGTAACTTAAAGATTTTAGGAGTCGTTTATTACTAATCATTGCTGAATTAGTGAGTAACTTTGATGGTTGAGGAATTTTCTTCTTATGATTATATTCTCAATATATTCAACCTGAGACATTAATTTGTAAATGGCTGCTTCTCTAAACAGTCAGAAATTTTGGTTTGGGGATTTGAATTATCGTCTCAATATGTTGGATGCGGAGGTGAGAAAGCTTGTTGCTCTAAAGCGCTGGGCTGAACTAATGAACAATGATCAGGTGAGCATCATAATGATCTAGTTTTACCTTAGTATACAAACTTTTTTGAGCCTTCTGAGCCTTTTGGTTCAAGTTTTCTGCTTTTGAATTCATTTTACCTTAGTATACAAAGGTTAATGGCTTCAATTCTGTGCCACAGCTTCATAAAGAACTGTGTAGCGGGCATGTATTTGATGGATGGAAAGAAGGGGTAATAGACTTTCCTCCCACCTACAAGTATGAAATGGATTCTGATAGATATGTTGGTGAGATCCCTAGAGAAGGGGAGAAGAAGAGATCTCCGGCATGGTAAGCGCAAGTTTCTGTAAAGTAGCTGGACAAGAAATATGATATAAAAGTTAGAAAAAGTTTCTGGAAACCCAACATTTCTGGTGTATTCTTATCATGTGTATTCTTCCATTGGTAGGTGTGATCGTATACTCTGGTCAGGAAAAGGCATAAAACAACTTTGTTACCAACGAGCAGAAATAAGACTCTCAGATCATCGACCCGTCACTTCAATGTTTTTAGTCGAAGTTGAAGTCTTGGACCAACGGAAGCTGCGAAGGGCTCTCAATGTTAGCACTGCTGCTGTACATCCTGACATTTTCTTTGATGAAAATGGAGACTTAGAACTTTAGCAGAAACCAGGTAACCAAACCTAACAATTAACGAGTTACCAAGCAAACAATTATCTTGATGACTATCCTCTCTGTGTTATATACTTTCACTGTTCATTTACAATATTAAAACTAGGATGTCTCGAGTTTTTAGCCGGGCAAAAATCAATATTTAAGTGTTTATGTATTCAAATATACTAATCATAAATAATAATGGAAAAGGATTTATCAGGAGTTTGGACTCATTTGGTTGAATCTTACTTTAAACCTTTTCTTCTTATAAGGTTGCCAACCTGAATACTAATAAAAACATCTGCTCTTCTCCATTTTCCCTATTGGTGAAATGATTGCTTTTGATAGAAGTGCCTGTAAAGACTTTTGAAAATGGATATGGCATTCTCCTTTGGTACTCTTTTAATTGCTCTCATTTGATAGTCAATGATATACAATAATTGTTCTTTCGATGACTACTAGGTAATGCAGAAACAACTTTCTATTGCTTCTTTATGCATTGTATGTCTAATTACATGCATTATTACAGAAGCAGGATACCAAATAACTAAATCAGACGAAAGAAAGGTGTCTTTTTTCCGGAAATGCGTTCCAAGATGCCGCGTCAGGACTCAACAACGTAGCATACAGGAAACTTGCAAGCTACTTTGTGTTCAAGAGATGACAGTAGGATTAAGTAATTTGTAAAGGTGGGAGTCAGACTATGTGGTGGGGTGAATATATAGAGACTAACATTCTTTTCTTCTTTTTCCCTTATAGCTAAGAGCGAACTCAAAAGAGTAATGTTTTTTTTAGTATAGGGCCTATTTCCTGGTCATTCGCCATCTGTATATTATATAGTCACTGTTTTAAGTTTCTATTTCTATTACCACTTCTTAAAGGGTGAGTTCTAATTACAGAAATTTTGCTGTCATTTTACCTTTACAGTTTAGATCTCCTTGCATAATGTGCAGTGCACAATTCAAGTTCCAGCACGTCTAGTTACTTTTATCTCGCTCTCTTTTTTCTTTACTGGTGCAAAATTTGGAAGTTTCTATGTTAATCCGACTCTTCATTTTTCTTGAAGTATCCGTGTCCAACACTCATGTCCGACGCATATCCGGACATGGTACGGGGATATGACCCTTCAAAGATCCTCTAAATACATGAAAAAGCTTTAAAAAATTGAATATATTCGTGTCTGACAAATACTTGTATACGACATTCACACTCAAGTTCAAGTAACATTTACATGGACTTGATCCTTTGTTAAGGACAGTTTGAGCCAAAATTTGGTGATATTATATACTAAATTGGCATTTTCAGAAGTTCATTAAAAATTCAGAATCATGGAAAAGGTTCAGAGTTAGATAGAACCATAAACTGACCATTGATTTTAAAAACACCACAAGAGCTTAAACTACAATATATGTGTTGAAATTTTGTTTTTGGTTTCGAACCAGATCATTCAGACTGTAGTAGTGACAAGATTAGGAGCAAACTACCTTATGATCTCGAAGACAGAAAATGAAGACAGAGAACGGTTAGGTTGGGTTAGTTGTATCCACTTTGATTAAAGAGCTCCAAGGAATTCTTTAGGATAAGTTGGCTTGAAAAACATAGTAAGAGACATTAATGGTACAAGAAAAACATCACTGTCAAAACGTGTCCCCATATATAGATTGAGATGTTGCTGCAACGTTCATATCTCATGCAGTATATATAACTTGAGCCACCTTAATTCTACATGCAGTATTTTTCTCATTTGCTTCAATGGAGATTATTAGAGGAGCATTCTTCATATTACTGGTTTTGGTTTTAAATGCTGTTAAAATATTGAGTGAAGATGGACTTTTGATTCTTGATTACTACAAAGAAACATGTCCCTTGGCAGAAGAGATTGTTAGCAGAAATGTTGAGATTGCAGTGCTCAAAGATCCTCGAATGGCTGCCTCGCTCCTTCGCTTGCATTTTCATGATTGCTTTGTCATGGTTAGATTTCTTTTCTCAAGAAGGTGTTAGAAAGTTCATGGTTATTATTTCATCAAGTCATCAAGCTAACCATTTCCTTACCTTTCATTAATTTCTTAGTTTTCTTGGTTTAATTGATTGATTTGATTTGGGGTCTCAGGGATGTGATGCATCAGTTCTTTTGGACAAATATGGAGATATTATTAGTGAAAAACAAGCAGTACCTAACCTGAATTCTTTACGTGGATTCGAGGTCATTGATGAGATTAAGTACATTTTGGAAGAGGCTTGTCCCCTAACTGTCTCCTGTGCTGATATTCTAGCCATGGCTGCTCGCGATGCTGTCGCATCGGTATTTAAATCTCTCATAGTATTGCTTAATCTGTCAATAAATCCATTTTCTGGCATTTTGACATTTTTGTTGAGAAAGATCCATAAAATATTGTCCTAGAAATGCTGCCATTTCCTATCATGGAGGAAAACCAAGTACTTGGGACAGTTTCTACTTTGTAAACAGTTCCCTGATTTCATTATCTTGTCATAAATAAGTTCTCATTGCCAGAACAAGTCTTTACAAATTACAGGAAAATGCAATGGCTAATAACCTTATTATTTTGCTATGGTAAATTTTACAATAAGAAGCCTAACATATTGCATTGGAGTTTACTTAAAAACAATTTTTGTTTGCCTTTATAGAAAGTGAAAAAGTGGGCTACTGTCTAATCTTCTTGGTAACTGAGTATTCTGTGTTTTATTAGAGAGGAGGGCCAAGATGGAAAGTCTGGTTAGGGAGGAAAGACAACCTGAAAGCAAGCTTTGCTGGTGCAAACCAGTTCATTCCTGCTCCAAATTCCTCTCTTGAGACTCTCATTGCCAACTTTAACGAACAGGGTCTTGATATAGAAGATTTGGTTGCTTTATCAGGTAACTTTCTCAATCCTTCATGTATGTTCTTCTTCTAATCTCAGCATTAAAACTATCATTGTTAGCACCACCTTAAGCTCAATTCTTTGATTAATGAAATGAACATAACACATTAATATATTCAAGTGCTTGTCAACAGGTAGCCATACACTTGGGAAGGCTAGATGTTTGAGTTTCAGACAAAGGGTTTACGACATAAACATGGAAGAAAAGTATGACAAGTACAAAAGGTACAGGACTTTCCGAAGAATCCTACGGTCCATATGCCCGAATTCTGGAAGGGATGATGCGATTGCACCGCTTGATTTGTCAACTCCTGCAAAATTTGACAATCACTATTACATTAACATTCTTGAAGGAAATGGATTGTTAGGATCTGATAATGTGTTAGTCACAGAAGACCATGAAGGGGAGATAATAAAGCTGGTTTGGGCTTTTGCCTCTAATCAAGAGCTTTTCTTTAGCTCATTTGCCAATTCAGTTGTTAAGATGGGCAATATAAATGTACTGACTGGAATTGAAGGAGAAATTAGAAAGAATTGTAGGTTTGTTAACCCTTAGGTTTCTTCAAGAAAAGACAAAGTAGGACCTTCAAGAGACCTACAAAGAAACAGTTTGATGTAAAAATGCATTAAATAGTTCTGATTAGCCAATTGCTATGCAATTTTTCTTCCTTAAAAAATGGTGAAATTTGACGACTTTCAGTTCATCAATTAAGCAATCAGTTGATTTTTTGTTAAAAAAAAATTAACGCAAGAAGTTCCTGGTGGTTTTATAATTGTAATTTCTGAGAAGATTTTACTTAATTTGTACCAAACCTTTGACAATCTCGGACACATCTCAACCACCTATGGATAATTAGTTGTTGATTCGTTCACTTCACATTTATGGTTACTTACTTCCAGGGTAAGAACTAAGAATTATTACAAAGATTAGTTAGCATTGTTACAAGCTGGTGATAATCTCGGATTAGATCGGTCAAAAGCCAAGAAATTTGACAAGAAGTTTCATCCTTCCATGGATAAGCCTGCCATAAACAGGCCCAAAGTCGATCGTGGATTCAACCTAGGAAAAACTAATGAGTTTGGTAAGATTATTAGGAGAAGTAGAACGTCCCATTTTCCTAACCTGTCTCTTCACTAAGGTATGCAACTTGTTGGAATTTAAGGACAAGGAAACCTTCACGACAATTTATTTGACCATGTCAACCGAAAGTTTATGGCCTGTCCTTTAATCATTTTGCAATAATGCAGGGCCCATTTCAGATTTCCAAAGATTTGATCCCAAGCTAGAAGTTAGTGTAATATGATTGAGGACGTCTACAGATCTTAAAATCATAATAATAATAAAAAAGGATATATTTTTTTTAATTCATATAAAGGACAAAATGCTTTGGTCTTGAAATGGGTTGTTTTTGTATCTTAGAAATAATGGACAAGAAGCAAAGGACGCTTAAGAAATTACCTAACACATTAACGTGCTATGCGACTGTAGTATTTAGCAATATGAACAGAAATCAGACTTTTCTCAGATGAGAACTTAGAGAGCTTTGCAGAAATGGAAACCAAGGTGCCGAGCAGAGGATTTAGTGGTTCTTTACCTGTTGAGAATGTCCAAGAACTTGCATCCAAGAACCTGAAAAACATCCCATCCAGGTACATCAGGCCAGATGTTGAGTTCGGTGTAGTTTCCATAGATGAATCCCTTCAGATTCCTGTGATTGACATGAGCAAATTAGATCATGATGATGAACAGAAAAAACTCCATTTGGCTTGCAAAGACTGGGGTTTCTTCCAGGTACCTGATCTAAACACAATTCTCAATGATCAGTTACTTTTTACATCGATCGACTCGGTAGATTTTTTATTATTATTATTGGTGGTGAAACAGTTAATCAATCATGGGGTAGGAGATGAAGTGATTGAGAAACTGAAGATCGACACACAGGAGTTCTTCAAGTTGCCTTTGGAGGAGAAGATGGCTTGTGCACAGATACCAAATTACATTGAAGGCTATGGTCAAGCCTTCGTAGTGTCAGAAGACCAGAAGCTTGATTGGGGTGATATGCTCTTCCTTCTTCCCTTGCCTGTGCCCTTAAGAAAAATGACATTCTGGCCAACTAACCCCCCTTCATTCAGGTAAATCCTCCTGCTAAGAACATATTATTCTTAATCAGACAAGCGAGCAATTCATCAAATCAACTCAAATAGAAATCTTATTTGAATAAAGCCTCTTAATGATCCTTCATCTTCATGAACATAATAGTGCATAGCATAAATTGTCTCTTAACTAAGCGGTTTTCAGAGCAACCTTGGATAAGTATTCAATGGAGTTATATAAGGTTACAATTCATCTCATGAGGCTGATGGCGAAGAACCTGGGGACTGATCCTGAGACACTTTCAAGCTTTTTTGAAGATGAAACACAAGGAATAAGAATGAACTATTATCCACCTTGCGCACAGGCAAGCAAGGTTTTTGGTCTAGCACCACACTCTGATTCTACTGGCTTAACGCTCTTGATTCAAGTTAATGAAGTTGAAGGATTACAAATCAAGAGAAATGACAAATGGGTGCCTGTTAAACCCATCCCTGATGCATTTATCATCAATATTGGAGACGTGATCGAGGTAATATAACAATATTTGAACCTACATAGACTTAGACTTGACGGATTGTATATGTAATGTGCCTTAGCAAAGAGAGATTATAAATGCAGATTATGAGCAATGGAGAATATAAAAGCATAGAACATAGAGCTGTCGTTATTCCTGACAAAGAGCGCCTGTCAATTGCAGCATTTCACAATCCAAACATAAGTACCAAGATTGGTCCTTTGCCAGATCTTGTTAAGGCAAACAAAACACAGTACAGGACTATACGTTATGAGGAGTTCCTGAGACTGAAAATGAGCAGCAAACTTGATGGGAAACGTCTGCAGAATCAAATGAAGCTCTAATTCAAAATCCTAGTTGACTTTATCAGCTCTTTGTCCATGTTAAATACTTCTAAGCTGTTTTTGCAAGTTTCATTATCCTCCTGTCCAATGTTTGAAATGCCACAAATAGGATTATTGGTTCAAGAAATTCAACCATTCATGAAATCTATATTTAAATCGATTCAGCATATTCAACTTGGTCCAAGGAAAGTTCATCATATATGTTTCTCAAACCATCCACTACTCACCAAAGTAGAACATGTAATTCTCAAATCATATTACTTTCAAGGTGAGAGATATTCTGTAGAAGTCAATAATGCTGGTACTACGAAATCTATCATAAACAAGCACCAAATATTACAAATGAAGCAGAAAAGTCTGAGTCTCTAGACAAAGGTGCTAATACATGATGTATTGATAGCGTAACTGTGAGCATACCATCTGACCAGATCACAGATTGTCTTAAAGAAGGCATGAGAACATGAAGCATATGAGAGGTTATCTATCTATATTAAGAACTCATGATATAATAGAATATAGGCATTAAAATGGTGAAAAAAGATAGCATTAGGGGAAAAATGAAGGAAAAAGAACTTACTTTTAAATTGTTATGCATTGCCAAGAGGCAAGAACCCAAGGCAGAATCCTGGTACTCAAGCGAAATTTGACGATCTAAAGTGAGCAACAGACTAGCTAAATTGCATCTGTTCCAACTGCATTATAACATTGCACCAAACAGAGAGCTAAAGGGCTGTTCGGGAGCATGAGTCTAATGTTGTTTAAGAGGAGTCAATGCATAATACTCCTAAACGGCATTAGACCTATGCTCCCAAACCAAATGAACTCTAAACTGATACAAGTTATACAACTTGTTCAAATTCAAGAAAAGGCTAACCTTCATGAAAATTTTATTAGACCCTGTCAACCAGGATCTTATGGCCTGTGCTTTTATCATTTGGAAGTAATGTGAAATACTGTGAACATAAAAAGAACAGTGGCAGCAGAACTCAATACTTGGAGTTTGAAGCACGTTATCCTGCAAATTGAAGACCCTCCGTTGGGTGTGATTCAGTCTTAGGAGCGTAACAACCATACTCTACAAGCACTCAATATCTTCCCAGTCACATCACATCATGGCGAATATAACATCTCACATGTCAACCAAGAGTTTATGGCCTGTTCTTTTTTTATCATTTGGCATTAATGCAAAGTACTGGAAACACATAGAATTTACTTCGTATTTTATATTAGTTAAAGCTGACATAATTATAATTAACTGTGTTTTTTCATAATCAAAGAAATTACTAGGGAAACTCAACAAAATGCTGCTACTTTTGTTGCAAGCCCTTTGTAAATATCTAGAACAACAAACCTGTCTCCTACCCAGTGATTTTATTTTTTTATAAAAGAGATTATAACTTAAAAAAATTATAAATATTAAAATTTAAAGTTAAAACCTATTAAATATTACTTCTTAAAAATACCTAAATGAACCATTTGAGCTGAACCCATCTTTTCTTTTTGCATAAACACTTTTGCTGCTTTTCTATGCCCAAATGCTTTTTCCAGGAAATGCTTTGTGGGACCCTACACGTGGACAGCTGTCAAGAAATTTAAGATTATTATAATCTTGTTCCTAGTGAAATTTCAGATTTCCAAAGATTGATCCCAAGCTAAAAGTTAGGTGTAATTGATTGAGGTAGTCAAAAGCTCTTAAGTTAATAATAATAATAAAATGAAATATTTTTCAATTCATATATACAAAAGGCTTTGGTCTTGAAATGGGTTGTTTGTATCTTAGAAATGATGGACAAGAAATTACCTAACACATTAACGTGACTATGTGAGTGTAGTATTTAGCAATATGAACAGAAATCAGACTTTTCTCAGATGAGAACTTGATAGCTTTACAAAAATGGAAACCAAGGTGCCGAGCAGAGATGGATTTGGTGGTTCTTTACCTGTTGAGAATGTCCAAGCACTTGCATCCAAGAACCTGAAAAACATCCCATCCAGGTACATCAGGCCAGATGTTGAGTTCGATGTAGTTTCCATAGATGAATCCCTTCAGATTCCTGTGATTGACATGAGCAAATTAGACCATGATAATGAACAGAAAAAACTCCATTTGGCTTGCAAAGACTGGGGTTTCTTCCAGGTACCTAATCTAAACACAATTCTCAATGATCAGTTACTTTTTACAGAGATCGACTTAATAGATTTTTTTAATTGATGGTGAAACAGTTAATCAACTATGGGGTAGGAGATGAAGTGATTGAGAAAATGAAGATTGACACACAGGAGTTCTTCAAGTTGCCTTTGGAGGAGAAGATGGCTTGTGCTCAGATACCAAATTATATTGAAGGCTATGGTCAAGCCTTCGTAGTGTCAGAAGCCCAGAAGCTTGATTGGGGTGATATGCTCTTCCTTCTTTCCCTGCCTGTGTCCTTAAGAAAAATGACATTCTGGCCAACTACCCCCCCTTCATTCAGGTAAATCCTCCTGCTAAGAACATATTATTCTGAATCAGACAAGCGAGCAATTCATCAAATCAACTCAAATAGAAAATCTTATTGGAATAAAGCCTCTTAATGATCCTTCAACTTCATGACCATAATAGTGCATAGCATAAATTGTCTCTAACTTAGCGGTTTTCAGAGCAACCTTCGATAAGTATTCAATGGAGTTACATAAAGTTACAATTCATCTCATGAGGCTGATGGCAAAGAACCTGGGGACTAATCCTGAGACGCTTTCAAGCTTTTTTGAGGATGGAACACAAGGAATAAGAATGAACTATTATCCACCTTGTGCACAGGCAAGCAAGGTTTTTGGTCTAGCACCACACTCTGATTCTACTGGCTTAACGCTCTTGATTCAAGTTAATGAAGTTGAAGGATTGCAAATCAAGAGAAATGACAAATGGGTGCCTGTTAAACCCATTCCTGGCGCATATATCATCAATATTGGAGACATGATCGAGGTAATATAACAATATTTGAAGCTACATAGACTTAGACTTGACCGATTGTATATGTAATGTGCCTAAGCAAAGAGATCTTATAAAAAATGCAGATTATGAGCAATGGAGAATATAAAAGCATAGAACATAGAGCTGTTGTTAATCCGGACAGAGAGCGCCTGTCAATTGCAGCATTTCACAATCCAAATATGAGTACCAAGATTGGTCCTTTGCCAGATCTTGTTAAGGCAAACAAAGCACAGTACAAGACTATACCACTTGAGGAGTTCCTGAGACTGAAAATGAGCAGCAAACTTGATGGAAAACGTGTGCTGAATCAAATGAAGCTCTAATTCAAAATCCTAGTTGACTTTATCAGCTCTTTGTCCATGTTAAATACTTCTAAGCTGTTTTTGCAACTTTCATTATCCTCCTGTCCAATGTTTGAAATGCCACAAACAGGATTATTGGTTCAAAAAAATCAACCATTCATGAAAACTATATTTAAATCGATTCAGCATATTCGACTTGGTCCAAGGAAAATTCATCATTTATGTTTCTCAAACCATCCACTACTCACCAAAGTAGAACGTGTAATTCTCAAATCATTTTACTTGCAAGGTGAGAGATATTCTGAAGAAGTCAAATAACACTTGGTACTAAGAAATCTGTCATAAACAAGCACCAGATATTACAAATGAAGCAGAAAAGTCCGAGTCTCTAGACAAGGGTGCTGATACGTGAAGTACTGATAGCGTAACTGTGAGCATACCATCTGACCAGATCACAGATTGTCTTAAAGAAGGCTTGAGAACATGAAGCATATGAGAGGTTATCCATCTATATTAAGAACTCATGATAATGATATAATAGAATATAGGCATTAAAATGGTGAAAAAAGATAGCATTAGGGGGGAAAATGAAGGAAAAAGAACTTACTTTTAAATTGTTATGCATTGCCAAGAGGCAAGAACCCATGGCAGAATCCTGTTACTCAAGTGAAATTTGACAATCTCATGTGAGCAACAGACAGTGCTCTTTGCTTTTCCTGTTAGAGATGCTAGTATTTTTATATAAACTGCTCTGCAGATGTTTTCATGAATAAGATAAGACGGTGCTCTTTCATCAGCTCTTTGGCTATTTGATTACGATACAAAAAGAGTGAATTGACCAGAGCCAAGTAGTTCGGCTAAGCCGGAAAGAAAGAGTTAGATAATCTTTGAGATTAAATGCAGCAATGTCAAATCAAAGCAGGCGCAAGATAAACTTTTGAGCTCAAGCCCTCAAGGACGGAATAACCAACCTTATTATTGCTAGCGAAAGGACAGGCGAGAACATCCCTAACAGAATGAATGGCCTAGCTTTGTTTCTTGCTCTCTAGGCGAGAAATTAAACTTTTGTCAGATGAAAACTTGACAGCTTTACAGAAATGGAAACAGAGGTGCTGAGCAGAGACGGATTTGGTGGTTCTTTACTTTTGCTGTTGAAAATGTCCAAGCTCTTGCATCCAAGAACCTGAAAGACGTCCCATCCAGGTACATCAGGCCAGAGGTTGAGTTCGATGTACTTTCCATCAATGAATCCCTTCAGATTCAAGTGATTGACATATGAGCAAACTAGGCCATGATGATGAACAGAAAAAAAAAAAAAAAAACTCCATTTGACTTGCAAAGACGGGGGCTTCTTCCAGGTACCTAATCTAAACAGAATTCTCAATGACTTGTAACGTTTACAATGATCGCCTTACTAGTTGCTTATTGATGGTGAAACAGTTGTTATCATTGGGAAGGGGATGAAGTGATTGAAAAAAATGAAGATTGACATACAGGAATTTTTTAAGTTACCATTGCAGGAGAAGATGGGCTTGGCTTGTGCACAGCTACAAAAATAACATTGAAGTCTATGCCAAACCTTCGTAGTATAAAAACGACCAGAAACTTGATTGCGGTGACATGCTTTTCCTTCTTCTCCAGTCCGCACCCTTAAGAAATATGAGATTCTGGCCGGACCAATCCCCTTCGTTCAGGTAAATCCTGCCGCTAAGAACATATTATTCTCACCCACACCAGCGAGCAATTTATGGAGTCAAATCAAATAGAAATCACGGCCGTGATACAATATATATTAATTTTCCGTAATTTTCCAGAAAAAACAATGGGTAAGTACTCAATGAAGTTAAAAAAGTTTAAAAGTCATCTCAAGAAATTGATGGCAAAGAACCTGAGACTGATGCTGAGATGCTTACAAGCTCTTGTGAGGATGGAACATAAGGAATAAGAATGAACAACTATTCACCTTGTGCACGCAACTGGCTTAACCTCTTGATTCAGGTGGCATAATACAGGACTATGCCACATGAGGAGTTCCTGAGAGGCTAAGACTGACAATAAGCAGCAAACTTGATGGTCTGTTGGATCGAATGAAGCACTATTTCGTGATCTCAGTTGATTTTATACAACAGCTCTATGTCAAATGTCAAATACTTTCTCACATGCAAATTTATCCTCCCCGTGACCCTTAATTGACCATGCCGCTCTAACGTGTCTGATGGTTAAAATTAGACATAAAATTATGTAAATTTTAATATGTTCCTGTATCAGTATTCGTGTATCAGTATTCGTATATTTTTTCGTATCATAATCATTTTATATTTGTATTACATAAATTTTAATGTCTATATATTCGTATATGGTGTTCATATTTTTTTTTTTCATATTTCAAATTTTAATTATTTTTTCCGTAATCATATAATGACCAATATTGTCAGGTCTAATTGAAATGCCACAAACAGAATTACTTTGTTAAGAAAATCAACCACTCGTGAAAACTATATTTAACTTGATTCAGCATATTCAACTTGCTCACAGGCAAATTTATCATTTCAGTACACTATGTTTCTCAAACATAAGCCACGAACTTAAGTAGAACACCAAATTCAATTAGGTGTATTTCTCAAAACATTGTACACTTGAAAGGTGAGAGATCTTCTCAGAGTTAATAACACTTGATACAAAAAAAAAAAAAAAAACTATCATAAACAAGCCTTGCATATTGAAAGGTGAGAGATCTTCTCAGAGTCCCCTAGACAAGGTTGCTGATGCATTAAGTTTTGATAGCATAACTGTAATCATACCATCTGACCAAAATCACAGATGGGCTTGAAGAAGGAATGAGAACATGAAGCATTGGAGAGGTTATCTAAAGTTTAAAAAAGTAAAGGAAAACAAACTTTCAATACAGTGTTAGCTATGGCCAATACCCATTGGAGAATACTTTACTCAAGTGAAATTTGACAATCTCATGTGAGCAACAAACTTGCTAGGTTGGATCCGGTTAAGGACCATTGGTACAATTATAGGGCAAATGTAGAACCCTCCCTCCCCACTACACAGCCCCATTATACCAACCCAGGGCTAAAGAGTTGTTTGAAAGAATGAATTCAACATCGTTTAGGGTAGCTAGTACAATGAAAAATGCATTGACAACCCTAAACGACACTGGTCACATGCTTCCAAACAAGCTCTAAACTAATATAGTCATTAAACACTGCCCACTCACAACATAAGTACTTTACATTGCCTCTAAACAAAATCAAAATTGGCAAAGTCACAAGATGCTAACAAATGCCATAGCAAAACATTCAAAGCTCACCTTGCTTTAGAATACTAATCCATATGACATTAAAAAAAATAAAGGTTAAAATTGACTCGGTTAAAACATGCTAAAATTTAAATGAAACGCCTACCAACAAAAAAAAAACATTCTAATTTCTTCAACAACCTCTTGTATATGAGGTGATGCATGCAATACAATGACACTTTGAATCAATATACAGTTATAAACTGAATCATTAACAACTCAAATTTTAAGATACAGAATATGAACCCAACATGACAACCTAGCGACCAATCTGAAAAACAATTCAAAAAGAAAAGATCAAAGCACGAATCTTTAAAAACAATAATGCAAGAAAAGGGCATCGGTTCTCCAAGGTGATAGCATCAGCAAAAGATTATCAGATGCAAATTACCCATTAAATTTAGGAATTCATCAGTTGCCCAATAACATTGACATGATGGAAAAAATAGTTGAATTGATAAAATAAAATAAAAAAACGAATTAAAGAAAAGCAATACTTTTGAATGAGTTAGCACACAGAAATTGAAACATTACTTTAAAAATGGAATCAAACCCAAATCTCAGCCAAAACCACGAATGCCTTTAACACTATGCTATAATAGTATCTAAGGAATGATTGATATGCATAACCATCATAACTAGTGATAAAGGAATCCAAAGAACTAAGCGTAAGATCTGGATTCAATTGCTAAACAAAATGATGTTTCAAAATACACTGAAAAAGAGGGCATCAGATCTCCAAGGTGATTTAGCATCAAAGAAATACTAATTCAGACGCAAATTACCCATTATAAAATGAGATTCATCACATGCCCAGAACATACATCAGTACAAACAAGTTGAAAACCCTAAATTTCTTATCTAACAAATCTAGAGGAAAAAAAAAGGAATAAAAAGCGATCAGAACCTGTCGGAACTTCAATGTAACATCAAATTGTTAGATCAGTGGAATTGAATTTCTATCATCACATCGCTTTTACTTATTTCTTCCCCTTTAAAAAAACCAAGAAATCCCATTTTAACAAATTCAAAAAATTTAAAACAAAAATCGGAAAAGAGTAAGCTCAGAACTTCTTAGAGGGTTGTGTTACCGTCACCGGAGACTCCTCTGGCACACAGAATAATGTTCATCACCGCAATTACTTTTCCTAAGCAAAAAGGAGAAATTTTATTGAGGAAATTTTCAAGAGACGGCTGTGATCGAAGCACAAGAGTGAATGAAGCTGAGCAGCGAAAAGGGTATTTATAGATGCAGAGTGAAACCCTAGTAGCCACTTTACAATGTGCGGCGAAATAACGAATTTCAAATGTTTAATAGAAAATTAAAAAAGAAAATGGTAGAGTAAAGACCGTAAAGTTACGGCTTTTAGGGTTTATAAAAGGGTAAATTTGAATAGACTAATAATATAATAGTTGTTAAATAATATAATAAGTAAAAATTATTTAAAAATAAAAAAATTATTAAAAAAATTGTAAACACAAAATTACCCTTGATAAAAAAAATCTTTTCCGTCTTTTTTTTCTCTTATTTTTTAATTAAAAAATAATTTTTTTGAAAATAATTTTTTAAAATTTTAAAATATTAATATTTAATATTTTTATTTTTTATTTACTTTTTTTAATTAAAAAATTTTAAAAAATAAAAATAAAAATTTTAAAATTTTCAAAAAATAAATATTTTAATATTTTATTTTTTAAATTTACTCTTTAGTGGAAGGAGAAAAGAAAAATAAGTTTTTTATTAAGAACAATTTTGTTTTTACAATATCCTTTATAACAATTTTTTATTTTATTTTTTCAAATAATTTTTATCTATTAAACTATTTAACAAATATTTTACTATTGAGAACATGTTTTTCGGATTTACCCTTTATAAAATCTTTAGAGTCCTAATAAGATATTTGAATATTTGGAATTTATTCTCTTATGTTTGATGGAGAAACTATACAACTATATTGTATATAAACCCTTTTAATAATAATTGAACTCATTCCAACCAAACCTAAACGTGGTCCATAAGTACCTATAGTGCTTTGGACAAGAGTGTCAATTAGACTAAACTCATGAACAACTCTAAAATCCTAAAAATAAAATTATTATGCTTCTTGAATTTTTTAAAAAATATTTTTCATATATGATTAGTCTAAAGTTAGACATATTTTAAAGTTATTTAATAAGTTGCATAGCCAATGCAAAGATAATAATTCGCCAATCATATGCTTAATTTGTTGCATAGCCTTTTTTTTTTTTTCTGTTTTTGCCGTTAAAGCCATTTCATTTTTTGATTTTGACAAATTTGCATTAAGCCGACAAAGTGAAAGCCATTTTTTAGCTAGGGGCAAAAAAAAAGCATACCGGATTCTAAGACCAAGTGGCAACTAAAGCAAAGTTTATATGACAAGATTGAACAAATCTAATTAACTTCAAAGTTCAAACATTCATGAAGTGAAAGCAAGAAAGGCCAAAAGGGGTAAAAAAAAAAAGAAAAGAAAACAGGCATTCAATCACATCACTTGGAAGATGGTCCATTGATATATACATAATCTGATTCTGTTCAAAAGTATGGAGACATGAAGACTTGAAAAGAAAACTTTAGACATACTTGGATGATGTCCAAATTGCAATAGAAGAGCTTAGATATAATAATCTTGGATGTTGTCTGAACACTCTGTCCCAAATAAAAAACAATTAGCATTGTGTAGAAAGTACTAGCAGCCAGACAGAAATGGGTGAGCTTTTTATGTCCCCAGAATCTATCAGGTTTTGAGACAGGGATTCAGGTTATGTTGATGTTTTTAAAGAACATTCAATTGATGCGAGGTAATTGGAAAAATTATAAGATAGCTAAGCTGGTGAGAGAAAAAAAAAAAAAAAAAAAGACATCCATTTAATGAAGAATGAAAAAGAAGGGCAATTTAGCAAAAAGTTAAAATAAAACCAAGAAAAGACTAAATTATGCAGATGCAGAGAGCAAGAAGCAATGAGATATGAGATATGAGACCCATGCGTTGCTTCTCCATCCCCTTTGTTCTAAGCGAGATTTGAATCTAAAACCTATTCCTATCTGATCGATATCCAGTTTTACCACTGGAGCCAAGGCATTAAGTTGCACCATGCAAAAATTTGAAGGAGAAAAAACCTTTGGGTAATTCCTATCTGATTTCACTGAAAAATACTACTCACGGAACAATCATCGTGAACACGCCAAATGGTTTCACCCAACAGGTTGGCCACAGAAAGAACTGTCAGTTGAGGGAAGTAGTTCTTCTCTGCCACTGGAAGTGTATTTGTAATGATTACTTCCTGAAAAAGGCCACTTGATAACCTCTCTATTGCAGGAGGGCTGCCATGAAAAGACAATAATAACAAAATGATATCAATGAAAAGGTTAATACATATGACACTCTATATGAGGTTTTACTTAGTTCAGCCAAAAGTAATTTAAAACCTGAAAACTGCATGAGTACAGCATGCATAAACTTCCCTCGCCCCCTCCTGGTGTAGAAGTGCCGCCCCCTTTGCAATTGTTCCTAGAAAACACAGAAAATTTACTAGTAAACATAAACTGAATTTATAACAAAGCCAATGGTTAAAAAGGACCATTTTTCAAGGCAGTTAAGGAAAATCACGATGAAAGTATCTTTTGCAAAAGGATTAGAAAATAATTTACAGAAGATAATGAGAACAGAACTTTACAGATAAAAGATGTAACAGACGAGTTTTTTGCCACCATTTAACCATCAAGTACATCATGATAAGCAAAATTTAAGTGTGTATTTGTGAATTGTGATTGAGAAGAGGTTTATGTTTGCCCTCTTCACATTGCTTTCACTCACCAGCAGTGTCAATCATATCATCCACCATAACTGCAACTTTTCCTTTTACATCACCGATAAGGTTCATTACCTGCACAATAAAAATTAGGCATGGACTTCAAGACAATAATAATGTAATAACCATAGAACTAAAGCGAGAAATATAACACAAAATGAGGATTTAGAAGACTTATTGGCTGCAGACATCAGCCGACTGCCAAGTCTGAAATGTCTTGATATCAATTATTAACTGCAGCAATTATTGAAACACTTTTGGTAGACCAAAATGTCAACTCAATATGGGAAACATGCACAACATTTTTCTAACAGATTGTCCCTATTATAGCTGCCAAATATACTACCATATCCCTTGACAACAGCATTCTGTCTTAAACTCTAATAACAGCCTTGAAATAACAGTAAATATAATAGCACAATCAATGTGGAAGAAAGATAATGACAGCAGAGATGTGGAGAAAGCATTACCTCCGCAACATTGTGTCCATGACGCCTTTTATCCACAATGGCTAAAGGTGCATCTGATAGTTTTTTTGCAAAAGCACGTGCTCTTGCTACTCCTCCAACATCAGGTGAAACCACTACCAAGTCATCAGAACAAATTGTCTTGCTGGCAAGATAATCAAGAATCACAGGCTACAATCCACAGCACAAAAAAAAAGATATAAGAATCAGTAATCACTTAGCCATTGACAGTCAACAACTATAAGTTTGAAGTTTATAACTGAATACCTGGCAGTAGACATGGTCCACTGGAATATCAAAGTACCCCATGGACTGCCCAGAATGAAGGTCACAAGCAAGAACACGGTTTGCACCAGCTTCTGTGATAAGATTCGCAACAAGTTTGGCTGCAATGGATTCACGCCCTTGAGTCTGAAAATAAGATAACAGAATAGAGAAGATAGTTTAGTATCCTATAAAGAATACAACATGATTCAAAAGCTTCAGAAGTTCATACCTTATTGAAATAAAAATGCAAGAAGCAAGGACATTGATTCAATCAACATAATTCTAACACAATCTAGCACAATTTTGTTCTGATTATGTAATATGAATAACACAATGTCACTAGACTAGGCTACTTCAGGTGGTTAGATTTTAATCCATTTAATTTGCAGCTGGTATCTCTGTAGATACTCATATTTCATCCCCGATAATTTATTGCCAAATACACACATTTGAACTTGCCTTTCTATCAGCTCTGGCATAACCAAAATATGGAATCACTGCAGTGATATTTTTGGCCGACGCTCTCCGACAAGCATCTACCATTATGAGAAGCTCCATGAGATTCTCATTTGCAGGAGGGCATGTTGGTTGCACTAAATATACATCACATCCTCTAACACTCTCTTGCAGCTGAACATAAATTTCCCCATCAGCAAATCGCTTAATGTTGATCTTTCCCAGCTCCAGGCCCATGTACCAAGCAATTTCCTGCCGTAAAATAACAGAGCAAGCAAACACAAGTTCCAAGAAATAAGAAAGTATAATTGCAGAAGTTCAGAGAAGAAGAGTAATCCTAATGCTTAAACCACGAAAGCACGTGAAGCTTGATAAGGTACAACATGCTCTAAAAAGAATTTGGAAAATAGACTATTAATATCAATGTAGATCCATCTTCGTAGGACAAATAGTGGGAATGTCATTCAAGCAGGCATAATATGTGCAGCATATTGTCTGGTTCAAACTACAAGGGATCATAAGAGATGATGGGCAAAACTTTATCCAGCCTAGCAACATTTTCTTAATTCCAGGAAGGTTCTTGTTTTGGTTCAAATGATATTTTTGCAAAAGAACTTATAGCAAAAAGGTACATTTTTTTCCTTCAGAATTGAGTCAGTTTTAGAAACACCTTTCACACTTGAAGTCTATTACCCAAAAAGCTGCATTGGCAACAGTCCCTTAAGCTCTACATCTCATTAATCTTACTATTTCAATTTACTTATTGAAAGTAACACCTGTAAAAGAGTTCAATAGAAAGCAATACAGTAATCAAAATGGTAATGCAATAACCTGAGAAAGTGCAGGATTGGCAGTGCCAGAAAACACTTTGAGCTTGGCACCATTTCTGTTAACAGTTGTCTCCACTCGAGCCGATTCCAAGAACTTAGGCAGTGTCCTTTCATTAAGGATTCGAATCGTTGGCTTCCCATTTCCATAATTCACAGGTTGACGCAGGTCACCTTTCTAGTATTTTCAAATAATAAAAAAATTAAGAGCTAGCACCCATATCAGTACAACATTAACACCACACAAAAAAAAAAAAAAAAAAAAAAAAAACCAAAAAAAAAAGGGCTTATACAACTTTCTCTTTTCCAGTTACCCAAAAGTCTGCCTTTGTTGAAAGAACATTTGTGGACGAATCAAAACGAAGCCAAAATTTTCAAAGGAAAAAAAAAAACGCTGCACTGTTGATTTCATCATATACCCACACGTGCGGCACATTACATAAAAATAATACTAATAAAAATCAAATATTCAATCTTAACAGAAAAGAAAACCGAATTATATAATAAGATAAAGAAGACAACCATGGAAAAACCCAAAAATAAAAAATAAATCTCACTTCAGAACCTTAAAGACATCCAAGAAAAATTTTTAAATTAAGCTTTTATATAAAAAAGTAAATTTAGCTTACGAAGCTGTTAGAAGCGCAGATACGAGAGCGAGACTCATTGAAACCGACGCTTTTATGACTAAGAGAGCAACGGGCGAAGAGAGAAGACGACGTCGACGACGACAAAAACAACGACGATTTAGACGGCGAAAGAATCGTCAACGAAGCCATTCTTCTTTTTGTTAATAAATCTTTTTTTGCAATTAGGGTTGGGTTCGCGGCGGTTTAGAACTTTAAGGCGGCGCCGAAAGAGCCGAAAGAGAGGTTGAAGGGGTAAAGGTGCAGTGGCATTTTTTTTTTTCGTGGATGGCCGAGAAAGTGTGGTGGCTCTCCTCTTCTTTTTGTGTTCCTCCACCAGGTTTGGATTCCACACGGCGTTATATATTTAACATATCTATCCTATTTATAAAAGGTTGGTACCACATCAATTTTAATTAATGAGTTTATAAAATAAAATAAATATTAATATTAATATTAATGTTTTTTTTTAAGTTATAAAATAAATTTTAAATAAAAAATACATATATATTTTAAAATTTATATACTTTTTAAAAAACTATCTTACATAACTTTTTTTTTTCTATAACTTTTTTTCTTTTACATACTATTATTAATGTAATTGATGTCTCTTTTTTTTTTTTAAATGTATTTAAATCGTCTTTTGTATTAAAGTTTAAAATGCATTTTAATCTTTATATTATAAAAGTGAGTAAAAATTGGTGTAAAAAAATTTGGTAACAGTATTAATGAAAAATCATCTAAATGTTGATATGAACGTGTGAAACTCATAGAAAAATTGACTTGAAAAAAAATGATTACGTTTCAATTTTTTTTTTATTAAAGTGAAATTTAAAAAAACATAATTTTTCTCCAAATCTCTCCCTTACCCATAAAAATATGTTTTAATTTTTTTTCGAAATTTCTGTCATTTTCTAAATTTCACCTGAACAAAAAAATTTGACATTTCATCATTTTTTTTTCAAATTATCTATTCTGTCAATTTCTGTCAGTTTCTCATGTCCACGTCAGTATTTAACGATTTTTCATTAACATTATTACCAATTTTATTTTTTTGCACCAATTTCAAACATATAAGAATTAAATTATTCACTTATATTGTATAGAGATTAAATGCACTTTTAACTATAATACAAGAACTACCTATATATTTTAATCCATTTTTTTAATATATATTTTAAAGCATAATATTATTTTATTAATTTCATTTATAAAATCTAAATATTAATAACGATGAACGATTAAATTTTCTAACTATTAAATTTATTTATTTATAATAATAATAATAATTGTGATTAAAGTGTTTTTATGAATAAAATTGAATATATATACATTATAAATTATATTTGATACATTAATAGTGTATAAATTTATACATTATTAATAAATTATATGATATCATTTTATTAAAAATAAAATTATTAATATTTATTTTTAAATTTTTTAATAAAATAAGATCATATAATTTATTAATAATATATAATAATACATTGATATATTATTAATAACATCAAATGTAAGTGCATGCATATTATAGAGAAAGGATTTGAAAATTCCAAAAGAGCCGGATTAAACGTGGGTTTTGGGAGTAAGGCAGAATAAATATGTTTCACAACTTTTACTTACCTTTTGAAAATTCTTTTTTATTTTTTATTCTTTCTTAGTCTGTCATTTGTTAGCCTATGATTGCGTGGACCAGAAATTTCCAGTCCAAAATTTCTGCTAATTATTCTCGTTTATGTTACTGGGAAGAATTCCCTTTTTCGTGCTTCTTTGTTTGATCAAGATAGCATAGACACACATTATTGACAGAATAGTGCTAGTCTAACACGTGAAAAACTCATCCATAGACAATAATATGTATCATAAAAAAAATAGGGTTTATTTGGCCTTAAATTATAGTAATAATAATTTATCTATTGTGATATCTTACTAATTTGATATTTGTATTATTATCTGTTTATTAATGTAATATTTGGGTTTAAAATATTTAAATAAAATGAATGATATAATTATCAAATCACACGATGATATGTGTCATATTTGATCAAATTATTTTTAAAAAATAAAAAATATTTAAAAATAATTTTTTCAATTGATTTTATCTTCTAGGTCGATCTGACCTACCAATACCAAGTCTGATATTTTTTGGTCAGGATCGATGATAAATCAAATAGAAAAAAAAATCTTATTTTTAATTTTCAAAAAAACATTTTTAATTTTTATTGCTAATACAAGTAGTAATTAATGTGTAGTGCCACGTGTGCTTCAAAAAGTATTTAAGTTAATGACATGGTAAAAAATAGGTCATTTGTCATTATTTCATTACTCAATGTCTATACCATATTGATAATTAATAATTTTAGAAGTAAGTACTACATTAGTTAACGAATTTATAATGCATGAGCTGTATTAAAGTTTTTAAAGTTCATATATCATATTAAATAATTTACCATAATTAAAGACCAAATAAGATATTAATCTAATAAAATAAGAGGTCAAATTGATGATAATTTGGATTTCATCATAAATGTCAAATTAATTAGAGAAAATAAATGTCAGATTATGTACCAAAAAGGGTAATTGACAGATTTAAGGATAACCTGGAAAGTTTATCCAGGTTTCAGGATGAAATTGCCCATTCCCAAGTAAGGCAAGAAAAAGTTGGCAACCCTATCCAACTTTCTTTCTTTCCTTCTTTATTTATTTCATTCTCAGTGTAGAAAATTATCTTTTGTTTTCAAGTTGGTTAGGCAAAGTGGATAACACTGAAAACCTTATCCTCAAATTCTCAGGTCAGTTTGATAGTGTGCTATGGTGGTTCAGAAGCACTTTTCAGAAAATCACTTTCTCATTTCAGAAGTGCTTTTTCTCATGTTTTGGAAGAGTGGCATGTAATTTTACAAAATCACAACACTGCAATGAAGTTCTTAATTTGACTAATTAATTCATTTGTTTCACATCACTCATAAACCATCGGTCGGATCGAGTTTTGCCATCCCTAAACACAGCCATGGTTCAATGTATGAATGAGAGAAAGATAATAGATTGCTTGGGCGGCCATCAATGCCTCCTTGTTTCAAAAGAAGATTAAGGAAGAAATAACAGGAAAGAATGATGAAACACTTCATTTCCCCTTAAAATCTGTGGCCATCTTTACAAGATAGAAAGCAAAAACGTGTTTTTACTTTTCAATGCTTTGGAGAAAGCTTCTCTATCATATTAAACTTATACAGGCAACAAAATGAGAAATATTATGACATTTGATGTACATAGAACATGTATTCTAGTCGGGTAGTTGTATTTAATGTACCTAAATACTGCTCCGATTTGGTTGACAAAATTTGCAACTTAAAATCTACCTCAGCTATGATCAATAAGGTTTGACATGAGTAAAGAAACTCATGGCTGAGATCCCAGTAGCATGGCTAGAAAGAAACTTAGGGTGGTGAACCAACATCGGGATGTTGATTCGACAGCTGAGATTCCTGGGATGCAATGGAATTGAAAGAAAGAAAATCAACTGAAACCTCCAGCTTTTAAAGCATTTCACAAGTAATTACTAATTATTGGTTGAATACAAATATCTCTAACTGACCATGAGAATAAAGTGAGATTTTTTTTTTGTTTCATAATGAATACATGTGCATAGGTGCAAATTTTGGCGTCTGCAAGAGAGAGAGAAGCCTTACTCCTTGTGAGAGATTTGCTTGAGACAGAGAACTAAGCTGGCAGCTTTCCATATTTTCAAGTAACTGAATTACTGTTTTCAGATGCGGAACACTGCAAAATGTGAAACTAAAATGAACCGAGAAAATCGGAAACACAGTCCTACAGCTTATTAACAATAGGCAACAAAGGGAATTCTCTACTTTTAGCACAAGTTCTTTAATCAACAGTCTCTCCTATAAACATTAAAACAATAGTCCGTTGAGAGAAATGGATCCATCTAGCAAATGGCATCTTGGCATTAACTGCTGTCTATGCCATACTTAGGCATCTCCTATACATTTTTCATGCAATTTTATGTCATGTCTAAATTAAATTTAATCAACCTTTAGAATTCTGATTAATTCTCTGACCTGTAATCTCCAACTGCAACACAACTTAACACACATTTCGTGTATAACTTAATGGTGCCTGATACTAAACGCCATGCTAAAACAGAGCAATTTGAAATAGCAGAGAAGCACATGATTTCAACCTTTGTAATCCACTGTCAATATGGGCATCAAGCGATGAAATAACTCTAGGCATTAGCTCTAACATCTGCATCAATGAAGCAGGGAAGATAGAGAGATCAAATTTCAAAACTTTGCAATTGAATTATCATGTATATATCTTTACTACAGTATGGAGGAATCACATACCTGCCCTGTGTTCTTGATTGTAGGGGTTTTGGCCAAAAGATTTTTGGGAAGGTTCATTAGTTGGGTCTGCAGATACGAAGTAGTCAAAGATGTTATTAGCATGCAAACAAAGTTGAAAGATGGAATCAAGCGGCATGGGCACATCAACAACCACATACATCTTTGCCCAATGGTAAACTCAAAGATTTTGCTTATTTTCTATCAAAGTTTTCATTCTCACAGTAGCAATCTAATCAAAACCTAACCCAAAAATCAGTATTTTCATGTTTCATCCACAACTAAGAGTCTAAGACAAGACACCCATTTCAACCTTGCCCCATTTCACCACATCCACATTCATCCTTAAGATCACAAGTCAAATTATGAAACAAAAAGTTCTTTTCTTCTTTTTTTGTCTTTGGGTAAAAAGAACTGATTGAGCTCTTAAAATTTACAATCAGAAACAGAATAAAAACAGTACCTTTTGATAACTTATGCTAGTATATAAAGTAGGTAAATAATATGAAGAAAAAAAAATACCTGCGAAGGAGAAGACTGTTGCATGAGGTGAAGGAGATTGGAGGTTGATTGTACAGCCTGGGAAATATGTTCGTCACTGTTGATTTTGCTGTGCCTTCTCTGCTACTTGTCACCTTTATATTTCCACTGCCTCCTCCTCCTGTTGTTGCCATTTTCTTCTACAAATCATTATCCTCTCTCCATTAGGCCAACGACTAAAAATTTAGACTCAATTAATTGTGCTGTCACTGGAAAGAGATAAAGCCCAATAGGATTGTAGGCCCACCAGGTCTTTGGAATTTTTCTACTTCCAAGTATTTCAGCCCATTTTCAGCCCAGCAACAGAGCAACATTCATTTACATAACCGCAACTTCCACAGGAAACTGCAAGAAATGAACAAATACAAAGTCCTTTTACCTTACCCGAACATGATTTGTTTTACAACGTACCACCGTTACTCCAAGCTCCTTAATTAACAACTTACATGAATTTCCAACCCAATCCCTTTCCCTGTTCCAAGAAAGCAAAGATTTTCAGAAGAACCCAACGTGTCTCTGTCTGTTTGAAATGGGTTCTTTTCAACAGACCCTTATGCTCTTCCTAGCCCTGGCATTTGCGATAGCTATCACACCTGCTTTCTCAGTTGGTGGATGGGATGAAAGATACATGCCAAACCCAAGGCTCTGTTGGGAACAAATCAACAAGACCTGATGAGTGCCAGCATCAAATTTATGCGTCCTTGGTTGAAAAGAAGATAAACCTCAGTCGTGAATGCTGTGAAGTAATTCAGGGTCTGTCTCACAGGTGCAAGATTTGGATTTTTACCCGTGGAAGATTCACTCCTGAGTTTGGTAATCAAGTTAAAAGGTTTTTGTGCTATATTGAGCATCACTCTTCCACCCAGTTATCGAGTTTACTACCCTTCAGACAACCCTTCCGGTCAGCTTGGAGATTAAAGTATTGAGTAATTGATATTTGTTAAGAGTTGAAAAATATAACTGCGTCTTGATCAAATGAGAGGAGTTTTTATGTAGGAAGCATCAACTACAAGAATAGAGATGAATGAATATACCTTTTTTTTTTTTTGCCATTAATTTACCCTTAAAGTTTTAAGGGTGGTATTCTATTAATGCAATATAATTTCTTGTCTGCATTACTGTTGATTTCCTTTTCTTTTTCAAGGATAATAAAATCCGTTGTTCTTACCACTGGGAATTTTCCACCCCTCTGTATTGGTTCTTGGAAAGGCGCATAGTAGCTGTAGATTTAGCATCTTAGCAGATACAAACAGAACCACGAATAACTCACTTCTTGATAGGTAACTCCGGGCAAATCTGTAAAGCAAACTCACTCTTTTCACAATGAAAAACACAACTACTTGGACATTTCAAGTACTCCTTTTTTTATTCATCAGTTTATCAGATTATGATGAATTGAATCAAAACTCTCTCCCTAACAGAATTTTGCAGAAATGATGACTCCAAGACTAACTACTATGGCGGTTTCATAACTGTTGTACAAACATCCAGCATTTACTAAGCTGGGTAGGGCCTCTGTGATAGCTCAATTTTCCCATCACTTCCCATAGTCTTGATCAAAGACAATGGAACTTCCATCGTTGGTTTTCATTCATTGTTTCACTTATGAAACTCCCAACTAACAACGAGAGAGCATTAAATGATAAAGTGTCTATCATATGCATCGAGAAGAAAAAAGTTAGTATCCAAATAGAACCAGATTCTCCCAATTGAACATTGGTTAATCTTGCACCATCTACAACACCATGCTGACCAAGTGACAATATACTTTTCTTTAGAATGTGAAAGAAACACACATCTTCTTTCTTCACTGTTGTACTTGGCCGGGAGGTAAATATGGCCAACGTGCATTGCATCACCACATTGTACTATGTTAATAGCCCAGTCACAGCAGAAAAGTGTGGCTACCAATCTCTTTAGAAAGATATAGTTTAGACACCTATAATGGATCACGTTGTTCTTTGTAAAGGAACTAAGTTGTCATATGCCATTTAGCTCAGAAAGCAGAATGGTGGTCCTTTAGCTCATCTACTACTTGACTTTATTTTTCATCATAAGGCTCGAATACATTAGGATACCTTATATTGTAGTATAGTTTCCAATGGAAGAACAAGTTGTTACTATTATTTATCAATTACAAAGATATAAATAATTTAATTTAACATCAATGAGGATCAACAAACTAAGGAGGCATATATATATATATATATATATATATATATATATATATATATATATATATATATGGAAGTGTCCTGAAGCAGCATGAAATTACCATCACAGATGATCGACAAAATCCAAAAAGTTTTATAAACAGATTATCGCTCAGAAGATATATTTATTACTCTTCCATAATGGAAGAATTCATGGAAACAATTGCTGCAATCTTCACCATTCACTGAGGATTTTAAATGCTTTGAAACTAAAGTATTAAACTACCCTGAATAACTAAAGTGAGTAGCTTGGTCTTAGCGAAAGAGCATAAGCTCAATCCCTAAATAGAGCAAAAGCTCACATTTTACATACAAAGAGGGGCTCAATCACTAATCACTATATACAGCATCCAAAGGGACAAGCAGCGAAATCATACATAGAAATATCAATTCAAACCTCGTTAACTTGATGCAGCTTTAATAGCTTTCTGCAATTCACTCTCCACATTACTCATCTTGTTTGCACTCTTCGTCACTTCTCTTCCAACATTGTCCTCAGCAACACTTTTCTTGCTCCTCCATCGCTCAAACTCGTTTGAACTCTCCACAGAAGGTGAGGAAACCCTCCTCCCAAGACCCTCACTTTCCCTACGAACATTCCTGGCTGAAACCCCAAGTCTCATATCTTCAAGACACTGCTTCATTTCCCTATTCTCATTCTCCAACATTTCTAAATCCTTTTTCATCCACATATACATACCTTTCAACAATTCCAACTCATCCTCATTACTTCCAATGCTCTTGCTCTTCACTTCCTTCACTACCTTAACCTCCTCAACCCTCTCAATCCCAATCTTGTTTACTGTCAAATGAGGCATTTTTGACCCCACATCTGAAGGCAAATTCATAGCCCACCTTAAATTCACCACCGCCCTTTTTGTCACAGGAAACAGTGTCCTAGCTCTAACAGCAATTCCACCAAAAATCCCAGCTTTCTTGTCATCTTTCCTCACCAATGACCTCTCCATACCAAACCCATGATTTGAATATGAACCTTTTCCATGGCCAAGCTTAGAGGTTTCGATCCCATCATCACCTCCATTACGAGGTTCCAATTTCACTTCTTGCCAAACTGATGACTCATCTGAGGCAAACCCATTTCCAAACTCAGAATGTGAAGGTGACCCAGATTGGAACTGGGTTCCAGAAATGGAGTGAAACCCAGAATCTGGAAATTCAAGGCTAGGGTTTGATGAAGTGGCCTTGTGGAAAGAAAAGTTGCCAAATTGGGGTTTGAAATGGAGAGAGAAAGTGGGGATTACAGTTCCAGGGTTAGTGGATGAAAGAGAAAACTGAGCAGAGAAAATAAGAGGGGAGTCTTTAGGTGAGCCAAAGAGGCCAAGACCAGATTTTAGAGAAAGAGAGAAAGGGATTGTGGAGGTAGGGGAAGTTGAGGGAGAATAAGAGAGTTTGAGGGAAGGGCCAGAAGGGAAATTTGTGGAGAGACAAAAGGAGGTGTTTTGAGAGGATTGTTTGCTGCGGTTATTGGTGGTGGTTGGCGTGGCGGTGGTTAGACTAGAAATGAAGGGTTGGCTAAATATAGAAATGGGTATTTTGGCTTTAAGAAGAGGGTTCTGGTCATCTTGGAGCTTGAGTGAGAACTTCATTTCTTTTGAGTCTCTATTTTTCTTTGTGTTTGTTGGTTATGGAAGAAAAAAGGAAAGAGCATAAAGGAGAGATCATCAATCCAGTCTCTAAGGCCAAAGTGATGAAATTTGATTGGTTTGGGACTATAATATAGAAAGACAAAAGGTAGGAGTCTCTTGTTTGAAGGAACGAGTCCAGTGCTCTCAATTCATCATTGCAATGTGCCAATTGTTCCCACATAAACGGTTAAAGAGAAGCGTGTTAAAGTGTAGCTGGACCCAAATTGTTATCTAGATTGGGCTCATCGTTTTACTGCAGAAACCCCAACTTCCTCTGCTTCTGTTCCTAGTTTCCAATAGAATTTGGCCTAGCTCTCTTCTGAGCAGTCTCTTATTTGCATTTGGGTTTGGGTTTAGGGTTAGGTTTATTGTGAACCCAGTGTGGTGTATTTCTTTCGGTCACATATGACATACCCCATCTTTGGAAAGGTCAAAAAGAAATTTATTTTTATATAAACAATTTTATAATTTTAATTTTAAAATTAAAATTAAAACTAAATAAAATATATTTTATTAATAAATTAATAATTTGGGTTGGGTCGAATCTAGAGGTGGTAAAACGAACCTGAACCCGCCCAAACTCGATTTGACCAAAAAGTCAAAAACCCGACTCGAAAAAGAGCTTGAGACCGAAATGACCCAAACCCGAGACCGACTCGATTATAAACCCGAATTTAATACTAAAAATAAGAATGATTGAATTGTAATTAAATATTTTTTATAAAATAAAAACTTTAATTATAAATTTTATTCTTATATCTTTTTTACTAATTTATTTTAAAATAATTAAAATTTAATATATATAGTGATAATAATTTTATCAAAATATTGTATTTTGTATTTGTAACTTTAACCTCTCATGTATTGATGAATCCACCATCTAAATAAGTATGTCTATTGTCAATTATCAACAATTAATTTAAAAATTAAACCAATCTTAAGATAATAATATCAAAAAAAATATTTTATGGGTAGGTAATTGAATTGTTAACAAAAAATAACTTTTTTTTTAGAACTGTAAAGAATAAAATATTGATTATTTTTTTAAAATCTTCTAAAAGAGATTTTTTAGGATAAAATTAAAAATATATAAAATGGTGATTAAATTTTAATATAACGTTTAATTTATTTATTTTCTCTCTTTGCATATGTGATATGTTTAAATCATGGGCCGGGCCGAGGTTCAAATTTTTTTCCTTGCCCAAGCTTGTTTCAGTCTTGGCCGACCCATAAGCTCGTTTTACTATTCATAAATTATTAAAAATTTATTTTATTTTTATATTAATATATATTTTATAATTAAAAATCATAGTTTAATTCCATGCAACAAAATAAATAACAAACATTTAAAAAATAATAAAATTTTATATTAAATTTCACAAAAGTTGATGATTAAATTGTTATAAAACTATATCGACAGTCATATGTTCAAAATGAATACCAAAATATTAATAATTTCATAAACATTGGTGACCAAATTATAAACTTTCTAAAGTTAAGTGACCAAAATAAAAATTCTCAAAAAGTTAAGTGATCAAAATTGTAATTTTTTTTTAAATCAATTTTTTTTCAAAAATCATAATGTCACGTGGATAATGCCACGTGGCATGTAGATGACATGGTAATACCACATGGTATCTAACAGATGACATGGCACTATCACGTCATCCAATCGTTAATCTCTAATGATTGGATGACAAAATAAATAAATTTTTATAACGTGAGTGATTAAATTGGTATTTTTAATAATTTGGTGATCAAAATAAAAATTACAAATAGTTAAATGACTATCTGTATAATTTATCCAATGATATAACAATCTTCTAAATTTCAAATCTAAAACATCAATTCATGAGTCTCACACTCTCACTCCATGAAACCACATATGTGAAAAAAACTATGGACCATTAAAATAAGGGTAGAATTTCAAGTAGTTTGAAAAGTTAAAAGATTGTTAAGCTCTCCATATGTCATAGATAGGAATCTTGTAGAATAAATGGAGATTGAAGAGCAAAGACCAAATCTTTTGAAGTAAATAAAAAAAATAGGAAATATCTTATCAAATTGAAATATACGCGAGTGAAGGCGTAACTAGAGGTGCTTATGGATTGGATCAGGTAAAGTTTAAGCCAGACTCAAGTGTGATATCAAAATCATATATATTTATTCAAATTTGGCCTGGTACGAAATATGAGCATTAGAATCTATCTAAACATGCCTATATTTATAAATGAATAGCTCAAAACCGTCCAAGCTCGCAAATATTATTTTTTCTAAAAAAATTAAAAATAAGTATGTTATTTTTTATTTAATCTTTAATAATTTAATTTTTTTATTTTATTAAATTTTATCATATACTTTGTAATGTTTACAATATAATATTAATATATTTCTTTTATTGATTTTTATATAGATATATAGATACTTTAATGCTCATGGGCATGGCTTGTGACATGATGGTAGGCATTTTCCAACTCATGTAATCATCCGGACAGTTGAAAATTGAGCATGTGTGTAGTATGTATGTAAATAGTATATAGTGAATACCCATTTCTTAAACAAGTTTTTGTTAGTTATACTCTTGTCATATTGGTATCAAAATAAAGCCTAAGCTATTTTTCTCATTATTTTTTCAATAATTTCTTAATTTACTAGTATGTATGTAAATAATATTAACGTACCCGTACCCTAATTTTTTTAAAAATTACCATATCTTGTACTTATATCCGTAACGGGTACCAGTACTGTACTCGTATCCATGCAACATAAAAATAAATCAATAATTAAAATGATTTTATTAAAAAATAAATATATATTTAAAAAAAAAAGAAAAGAAAATCATTACCAAAAGGGAGCTCCAAGAAAAATGTATCACTTCAGTCTGAGTTAATCCATGTATAATGTGAATGAAAACTTCCGATGAAGTTCTTTATTATTGAATCCGTTAATTAAAGCACGAACATCAATTAGTCCGGTTCTCAAAACCGGAAAATAAATCTTATATCTCCTTGGACATCTTTCTTGAATAGAAAAATATTCAATATTGAGACCTACAAAGTCTACTACGCATTCATAGCTTATGTCGATAACATCAATTGCTTGAATTGTCAATAAAGTCATGTTAGTTCTCGATATCTTTAGAATCTTTATACCAATGATATCACAACTTTCTAAATGTAGCATTCTAAGATGAAGATTTGACAATAAATGCATTTCAGTAAAATCTTTTAATTTTAGGTTTTCAGAAACATTGAAGTTGTTCATAACTGGCATAACTGTGTTCATAGGAGAAAATAAATTTTTTTTGAATTATTTGATTATTAATAAATTTTGTTACTTTAATTAGTTTACCAAGTTAAGTGGAATTACGAAAAAAAAAAAAAAAACTTAATTAAAACAACAATTCGAGAATTAAATTAACTCCTATAATTAAAGTTGAATCTTATTCATAATCTTATGTGTTATTTGAGTCCTATTTCTAATAGAACTATGACACAGTGCTATATAAATAGTCACCTATACATAAAAATTCTAATTATAAAAGTTCTTAGAGTCTCGAGTAGACCTGCTAAAGTATCGGGCTATCCGTTTAAACTCGAAGATCTGTTCATATTTTGAAGGGTTAGAACAAAAATATTATGCCTGAAATATGAGTTTGGGCAAAAGAATAAGGTCCATTTAAAAAATAGATCGGACCTTGGCTCCAACAATCAAAGCCTGAGTTCGGATCGGCCTAGTCCGGCCGTTTTTCATTTATATAATATATTATTTTTATATTTTATATATTATATAATTTATATCATATAAAAAACAAATAATATTATAGTTTAAACATTTAAAAATATGCTAAGTTATTCATGTTTTAGAACTTAATAAAAGAAGAAAAAAAATATAAAATTACTACAAAATAAATAATAAAAAAAATGTTTGTTTAAATTTAAAAAAAAAAAAATAATGAGTGGGTCTAAACGAGTTTGGACTATCCATTTAAAAATATGGACGGGTTTGGGCAAAATTTGAGACACATATTTTCGACCGAACTTGGACAAATATATATGATGTTGAATTCATACTTAAGCCCGACCTGAACCTGACCCGACCCGAACCATAAGCACCTCTAGTCTCAAGTATTCACATTGAAATATATAATTCTCAAATAATTGATTTGCCTTCACAAATAGTTGGTTAAAGTACCTAAAGAATTTCTATACTACTATATCATCTAGTGTAAATTAATCTCTCTACTATAAAATTGAATAATTTAATCTATATACTTTTAAAATTGGAGCAAAAAAATGAAATTACTGATTAGTGTAACAAAAACTATTAAAAAAAAACGTGACATTTAATCTTATGTTTCTTTTATATTTTAAATTAAATTACCTTTTTATCCCACTACTAAACCAAAAAAAAAAATCTTTTTATAAAATACCCACTAATCCCTCATAACAAAGTTTTAAATATAAGTGATTTGTTTTACATTTTAAATTAAATTAAATTTATTATAATAAAATTTTATTTTTTTTATTTTTTTTTCTTTCTCCTTTTTTTTTTTTTCCTTGTCAAAACTTAAAAAAAAAAATTGCAGGCCACACACGTGGCAAGTAGTCGGCTTCAATTAAAGTTATCTCGTTTGAGAATAATAAGCTCTAGTATATAGATACAAATATAGACAGGGACGTAGTTAGAGGGCAGACAGGGGTGAGGGTCCCGGTCCTCCCTAAAATTTTCAAGCTTTTGCCAAAATATGGATAAATTATATTTTGTTCCTCTTAAATTTTTTAAAATTAAGATAAAATTATATTTGCCCCCATAATTTTTTTAAAACTAAAATAAAATTATATTTGATCACTTCAAATTTTTTTAATTTGGTCATTTTGTAAAATTTATAATTTGATATGATAAATTTGATAATACTTTTAGTTTATATATCATTCATTATTATTAGCTTAATTCTCTCTATTTTTTCAATCAATTAAATAGATACATTTACGTTAATTATTGTGTTAATATTTTTTATTTTATGCTCATAATGAAAAAAAAAACAAATTAAACTATTACAATATTTAATACAAATTATACATTATTTATTTTACTTTTTCTAAATGTATGTAATTTTATATTTTTCTTTTGTAATATTAAATAATTTTATGCATATTTTAATTATTTTAATTAGATTATAATTTTTTTGACATTGAAATTTTAATTTTTATTAAATTTTTTACATATGCAACATGATTTATAATATTTGATTTTTTTTATAAGATTTTTATACATTCTTTGTAATTTTATAATATTTAAATATAATATTTTTCATAATAGAGTTGTTCATGGATTGAGTCGGACCGAATTCGGATAGCAAAAGATTTTGCTTGCTTAGCCCAATTCAATCCGTATGGCCTTTGATGTCTTTTTTTAATATTAAAAAAATATTTTATATTTTATAATTAAAATTAAATAAAAATATTTTTAAATTAAAAAATAAATCTGAATCAAGCTTAAATTTTAAAAACTTATTTGAGTCGGGCCATCAAACTAGACGACTAATTCAATTCTTGAATAAATCTATTTTATAATAATTTATTTTTACTTTAAATCTTTAATATATAGATTCAGCCCCTTAATAGTATTTCTGGCATCGTCTGTATAGATAGGTTGGACAAAGCATATGAGAGACATAGATTCAAAGGTTACGCAAAGAAATTGAAGCAGAAAGAACTTCAAAATGGATTTAAAATTCTTGGCTTTGAAGATTCTTTCCATCCTGCTTGGAATATATCTTTTCCTGTTTGGTTTTCTTAAGAAAGTAAACTGCTTGCTTGCATGTAGAATCCTAAATCAAAACCAGGAGCCTTTATTCCCTTTGGAGGAGGAATAAGAATTTGCCCTGGATCTGAGCTGGCGAAGATTCAGATCTCCATTTTCTTTCATTATTTTCTCCTTGGCTACAAGTGAGTCAAAATCTTCTCCTTTGCAGCCTTAATTTACTAAAGTTTGCACTCCAAATGCCAAAAAGGGGGAAATTTTTCCACATATAAATTACATTAACCATCATTTTCATCAGAAAAAAAAAAAAAAAACTTGGCTGATTAATCTCTTGGCTGCATTCATTGTAGACTTGAACAAATTAATCCTGGAAGACGTGTTGTGTACTTACCTGGGCCAAGACCAACAGATCACTGCCTTGCAAGAATCGTCAAGCTCCCATGAATTGATCAATCACGCAAAACACCAAGAATCGATCTTCTTCTGCTTATTATTAATTTTTAGTTGTAATTTCACTATCAACTATGTCTTTTACGTTGATGAAACTTAAATATAATAATTAAGTCTTTCTTATCGGTTTAAATTTTTTCGTTACACAAACTTTTGGGATAATTGATCGTCCAACTTAACATACATAATGAAAAGTTACCACAAACCTTGAATATTTAATAATGATATACTCGTAATCGTATTGGTATTGGTACCCACTGATCTTTTCTGCTATATCAAATTTACTTGGATATTAGTAGCCACTAGCCACAAGAACAATCAGGCTATAATTAGCCACCTCTACGATGAAAACCATTGAAATGTTGGACAAAATCATCAGAAAAATCAATCCCAAAACTACACTGTTTGAGTTTTGCCTGTTTTGTCTTTTGGCATTGGACAAGAAAACAAGATAAAAAGTAGTACATAAGTAACAAACAAAAGAAAATCTAGCGGTAGAAATCAGTATTATTAGATAATATAAGACACATTGCTATGGCCAAGTGTTCTTTTTGGCACTTTCATAATATAATCTGATGCCAATCGGCAATGAAATATATTATGACAATAAAAAAAAAGGGTCAATTCGCCAAAAACCAATCACTTGACAGGAAAGATGCAACAAGTTCACTGTTAGCTAATTAACAAGAACATCAGTAGTTGTCTTGTAAGGCCTTGATAGTAAACTTGTAGTTGTCAGAGTTCTGAATATATATATATATATATATATATATATCCCAACATAGATTGAGATTTTCAAAAACAAATATTAGTTTTATGGAAAACAAAGCATTGAGGATGAATGCAATCCATTTAAAGAAAGGGAAGCATTTGCAAAGTTGGAGCTAACTTACTGTGATAATTGTTATTATCAATACATATTAACATAGAAGATGTGAAACCAGAGTTCTTGACAGAAGTGAAATTAGGGTACAAAGTTTTAGTGTGAAGCATCTTCTTCCTCGCAGAATTTGGTGTATTCCTTTGGACCCATCAAGGGTTCTAATTCTGATGGACTACTTGGCTTCACCTTGATCATCCATCCTTCTTCATATGGGCTTGAATTGATCTTCAATACCAAAGATGTTAAAGTGAGATGCCAGTTGCTAAAGCAAAGGCAAAAGCAGAACCAGAAAAAAAGAGAAAGTGTTTTTATTTTTGTTTTTTGTTTCTTATAGTTTCTCAGAATCAAGAAAAGCAGTTGTATATGGTTGAATGAGGAGAATTACCAAGCCAGGAGCTTCAGTAAGCTTGGAGTTAACCTCAACGATTTCACCTGAGATTGGGGAATTAACATCACTGGTTGCTTTAACACTTTCCACAGCTCCAAAGCCTTTGCCTTTGCTGACTGAACCACCAGGTTCTGGCAGATCCACAAACACTACTTCTCCAAGATGGTCCTGTAAAGTGTAAGCGGTAGACCATTTAGGGGTTTAGCATTGCTTGGATAAGAAAAGAGTCGAAAAAAGTGTGATTTAAAATTTTTTAAATGTTTGGTATTACTGTGAAAAAATATTGTGAGGAATTGAAATGTCAAAAAAATATGTTTAAAATAATAAAAGTGTAGAGATATAAAGTAATAAAATCATTTTATTCAAAAGTCAGCTTTTAAAACCAAAAAATTATATTTTTTGGCTTTTCGAGTTGATTTCTGTTTAATATTGTGTTTGCGATGAAAAGTAACTTTTGATTAAACAATTCGGGTTCTATCCTATCCTGTCTATCCAAAACAGTCAATGATGGATTATTTTGTACAAACATGTTATGTCATATACTATTTTCAGATTAATGAAATGACCATTAATTAACATACATCTTTGCAGGCAAATATTAGTAGGAGAAAAAAAAGTTTTGAGGGAAATAAGAAGGGAATAACCTGAGCATGGTCAGTGATGCCAATGGTAGCTACTGAACCTTCATGCTTCACCCATTCATGTGAATCGGCATATTTCAACCCATCCAAAACTGCACAATTCAAACACTATTTTCCATATTAAACAATCCTTAATTCCATAAAATGGTGGCTAAAAGATAAAAGTGATAAATAATAGTAGATTAGAAGAAAAATGGGTACCAGTGGAAAAGCATCTGGAGAAGGAGAAAGCAGGGGAGAGGTTAGCTTTGGAGGCACAAGCGATTTTGAGTGCATTTGCAGCGGAAAAAGCCCACATTCTGAGTGCCATGTTATTGCTATCTTTTCTTTGTTAATGGGTTTTTTGCCTTTGGTTTGCTGCAAATCTATAAGGGGCAATGAAATAGAAAGAAGTTTGGTGCGTATGGCTTTTGGCTGGTTTTATCTTGTATGAATGGTAGGCAACGACTGCCTCATCCTAAGACCTTACTTACAAAGACATGCAGCTGTTTTTCCTTTTTCTTGTCCTTTTTTGTTACTGTTTAACATAAACTTTTTTACAAACAATATGTAGTATGCAAATCCCATATTTGATTAGGAAAAAAAAATGAAAATCATAGGTCAAATATGATAATTTGTCAAAATCAATTTTTTAATTATTTTCTCTCCTTCCTTTTACTCTCAATTTAGAATAATAAAGTTGAGAAAACCCATTTTTTTGTGAAAGTTAATGAAACCACAAAATGTAAATCCCATTTGTCAATTCTAAATTATAAAGTCACTCTATTTTTTAAAATTTTTTTCTTCTCGGTTTAAACAACTAAATTATTAATTAATAAAAGCTAATTTGGGTCTTTGACAAAAATAATCCATAAATAAATGCTACCACCAATAGAAAAAGGTGTTTCTTTTACAAGTTGGGTTTGCAAACCCGTCTATTTGAAGAGGGTCGGGTGGGTCTAGTCTCGTGGGGCAGATCCAGTATTTGGGAAAAGTTTCAAGCTTTCAGCCGAGAAGTCTCCCAAGGTGAGGACTTTGAGAAAGCCATAAAAAGCAAAAGCTTAAAGCTTGTAGCCTTAGACAAGATTTGGGTATTTGAAATTTTTTTTCCTACAAATTAACAAAAGAGGGTAAATTCATCCATACACTTCAGAGATCAGATAATGATATGAGAATGGAAGAGATTGTAGAGGAAATCAATGGAAAACATGAAAAGATAGTGGAAATTACCCTCAAAATCATTGGCCCTGCTCGCCCTTCTCGCCTTCATGTCCCTTCTTCCATCAGAGTACGTTTCACTCTGTTAATTTACTATGTATTTTCATGTTTATTTCTTTGCATCTTGTTCTGGTTGTGATTTTATAAAATCAAAGTATGACGTGTTTTAACAACTAAATTATAAGAGTCACTGTAGAGCATCATGGCTGAGATAAGATTGAGGGAGTTGAATTTGTTTACGAATCTGACTTTTAAGTCTAATTTCTATGATTGAAGCATTCCAGCCTTTGATATTTGGTTATTATTCTATCTTAAAGTTAAACAAAGTTAGTTTATTCAATTATATAGTCATGTCTCACGAGTATGTATTGGGTCAGTTTAAGCATTATTTTACACTTCAATTCTCATAATGGAAAGATAGAGTCCTAGAATGCTTGCAACCTGAAAGATTGACATGCAGTCTTAGATGTATATACTTGTAGAGTGGACAGCAACTTTTCAAATATCTTTTATGTATTTTGAGTTCTTGTTGATGTACCTTGAACGTTAAGGTCCATAGAGCCTACATAGTATTTGGTCATATTTTTACTTTTCCAAGATAGATTCTAAAGCAATTTCTGTGCTTCACTTTATAATGAACCGTCAATTTCCTATGCATAAAAAAAGTATTTAGGGAAATCTTATGTTACATTTTCCTTTTGATAGTATAGCATGTATCATAGTGACGAGAAACAAACTTGGTAAAGATTTTTTTAATACCATTATACATATTTATGAGGTGTTTGTATTTTTATCAAAATTAGGTTCTTGATTTGAGAAAGTTGGTAGCTGGAAAGAATCATTTACCAGTAGAGAATTTGAAGCTAATCTTGCGAGGGAAGGTTTTGCATGATCGTGAAGATGAAGATGACATTTACATCCAACTTAATGATGGTGGTATAGATTTTGGCTTTAATATATATATATTAGGGGTGTAAACGAGACACCTGTGCTCGCAAGCTACTCGAGTTCGACTCGAAAAAAACTCGAATTCGATTCAGTCATTATCGAGCCGAGCTCGAGCTCGAGCAGCTCGAGCTATCGAGCGAGCCGAGTTCGAGTATCTTAATACCCGATTCGAGCAGCTCGCGAGCCTAATCGAGCTTTTTTATTTATAATTTTTTTATTATTAATTTACTATTTTACCCTTAATATATATATACATACTTAAAAACCCTTAATTCGAGCTCGAGCTCGAGTATATAAACGAGCCTAATCGAGTCGAGCTCGAATAGTTCGATTTTATCTCGAGCCGAGCTCGAGTTTAAAAAATGATATTCGATCGAGCTCGAATCGAGCTTCGAGCCTCGAGTTTCGAATCGAGCTCGAGCTCGAGCTTTTCAGTATTCGAGCTCGACTCGGCTCGATTACAGCCCTAATATATATATATATATATATATATATTTTTTTTTTTTTTTGATTCAGTAGTTTGCTTTCACTGTATACAATTTATCGTTAGTGGGATGGGGAATGAATTAGTTCCATTCCAAGTCCCCTCACTATAAACGAAAACCAATGTTTTATTGTCAGGTGTTTGGGAACAAAGTAACTTCCTCATTTCATGCATATTGCAACTCTTTCATTTTGCTCTTAATATCCAGGGGCTCTGTAAATTTCTTTTTTATGGTCCTGGTTAGTGTTTAGCTATTGATATGTAGGCACTGTTTACCAATTTTCTAGATTCCCTCATTGTTGCTGTCAAACCAAAGGCGCCAATTGAACTCGATATTGATGACGATGAGGAAGATCTGGTATGACTGAATTAACAGTCACTAAACTGAGCTTGGATGCCATTTTGATAAACCAAGAATTTTCATTGATAAATTTCTTTTTCCTCAATTCTTGAACAGAAATTTCAGCTCCCACGGTCAACAAGCCGATGGAAGAAGAAGCTTTACTCTTTTTTACATAATAGATTGAAGCTTCCTGGTGAGAATCAACTTGAATTGAGCTGTTGTTATTTTTCCAAGTAACAGTTCACTTGTTTACAATCCCTTAAATGTCTTTTTGTAGATATCCTTTTGATGGCAATATTTTCTCTCAGTCTTAAGGGATGGGTTCTTACTATTTTATGGTTTATACTGGCACCTGTTGCCCATAAATGGGATCTTGGACCATTATATGTAAGTTGGCTTTTGTCTCTTCAGTACTACTGTTTCTGTATGTTGGATGTATAATTGTATACTATTTTTTCTTGTTGGGAAGTGGGGCTGTATGGGTGAGTTCTCTTATCCAATTTCTTTATATCTCCACAAGACATTGAGGAATGCTGGAACTGTGTTGTTTCTTCTTTGATGCCATAGAAATAAAACAGAGCTTTCTGTGGTTATTGTGGTCATTTTTAGAGAGCTGTATCATTTGGTTGTCTTATTATAATAGGTTAGATTATTTTCAGTGTACTAGAGTGGGTGTCGTGTCTACGTGTTAGGAGAAGTAAAAGAAAATATTCTTTTTGGTGTTACCTTCAAAATTTTTTTAAAGGATTTAGACAATAACTTCTGATGTTATAATTTGTCCGTACCATTGCATTTTGGATCATATTTACTTTATATAAAACAAGTAGCAATGCAAATCAGAGATGAGGACTAAGATTATCGAAAGACATAGACAACCTATCACAAATTCACATGTAAAATTTATTTTGATTATCCGGATCATTTGCATTACAAAAGATGTTCATATTTTCTTTGTGCCCCATTTGCTCAGATACTTGGTACCGGCTTTTGTATGATTTTCCTGAATCTTGGACGGCGGCAACCTGGTGATGTCAGGTATCCACTTACTTCTAATGACTAAGGTAGCAAAAGTTTATAATGTAAACATAAGATAATAACAAATAAACTGTTACATGACTCTGACACCTGGTCTGGTGGTAAAGTTGGCAACTTGGAATAGATCCTTGGTTGCTGACTCCCCCTGATTCTTTCGAACAAAACATTGAATGAAAATTTTGTTTGAAATTATGTTTTCTTCTAAATTTTACAAGTTTTTACAAAGTTATTTGTGGAGAATTTCTTAAGCATGGGCAATGATCAAATATTAACAAAGTTCATGCACAGAAACCTCTTGTAGTTTATCATAGTGGTTGTTTTGGGGTCTTTGTTTAGTTTCTAAACCCTATAGACAGTGACTTTTTTTAACATGAACTGCTTATTTCTTTCCACGGCAACTTATCTTTTCCATTCCAATATTTACAGTGCATATTCCATCTTCAATGAAGATTTTAGAGAGCTTCCTGGGACCCTCAATGCAGATGCTATAGACAGAGATGTAAGGACAGGTCAGTTTTGAGCCAATATCACACCATGTGTGATTATCAAAGTGATTACATTGTAAAAATGTGTTTCCATGTTAAGCAAAACAAAATTGTAAAGACTTCTTTAAAGCATTGTTTGTTTCCTTAATAGAAAACGAAAATCTTTATCTTCATGAACTAAGGGAACCCGTAAGAACAATAATCTATCTCACAGCAATACCATGGAATTGAAGCATTTTTACTTAAAAAATATTAGACTAGTGGAATAGATGTGGGAGGTTATGGAATCTAAACCTGGCTCAAATGCGAAATTATTCCCGTAGTTGCCAATGAGTTTTTGAGGTGTGCTGCTGGACATTTCTAATCCAGCATTCGGATGCTATGCGAATAAACCATTTATGTCTCCTGTGATTTTTTATGATGATTATCTGTTAAACTTGTTCAAGAACAGTGTTAAAACCATGTACTGACCATATTGAGTGCAGATTTGTTTCTTCAGAGGGTGCTCAAGGATGTGTGATGCACCCTTGAAAACGACATGGTACTTTCAGAATGACATTCTGACTTTTAGGCTTAACTTGAATTTCAATGTCCTAAGCTTTTTCACTATGGTTTATATAGTTTCCAAGAATAATTTGCAGTACTATAGTTTGTGATGGAGGTTCGCAGTTTTAGAAACTTAAAACGAGTCGATGAGCCAGTGAATCCATTTGTTACTCTACTGGAAATGCTACCTGAATGTTCATATGAACAAGATACCCCAACAAATGGTTCAAAAATATGCATACAAATTTGCCTTCTATGTTCAAAACTCAAAAGATGGTGCTTTCCCTGCAAAAGTACACAGTCCCCCTCTAAAGTCTAACCTTATCACCTGCAACTAACTGTTTATATTCCTCTGTTGCTATGTGGGCAAACAATATACCTAAAACAAAGTAATCCAGCTAAAATTCATGGTAACACCCTGGGAGCTGCTTGCTGATAATGGTGAAAAAAGAAAGTGGAAGATGCAAACTGCAAAGCATATATTTGTATAAGATGCCAATACTAGAACTAGATTTTGCTTTGTCAAAGGCATGTGGATAATGGAACCACAATATATCCATTGGCACATTATCTTTGACTTCTGCTTCTCCAAGATTCTGAAATAAAGATTAAAGAGGCCATGTGTTTGATTTTGTCGACATGTTTGTACATATTTGTCAAACCTGAAAGCAAAAATTTTGGTTGGTCCTGCCCCTGCCAATTGATTCTAGCATATACAGGGCAGTTGCCGTCCAGTCATATTTTCTACATTTGCGTGAAAATATGTTGGATTCTGCTGTCTCTCCTTACCTCCTCTTGTAAAGGCTTTAAATGAAGTTTCAAAAAGGTTCATGGACTCTTAGCTTAGGATGTCCATTTCCCTCAAATTTCATTAGATTCCCTAGGAATCTAAGCTTCCTTCTAGTCAAATCTCAATTTGTTTGGACTTGGGATTTTCACTGCATGGTTCTTTTCGATGCTGAACTTTCTTTAATTTTGATTTTTCGATAAAGGACTGGTCAGTGGTCACTGGTGTTTTATATATTTTTTTTATTAATTGTGTAAATATAACACAATTTAAATTATTAAATGTGTTAAAATTTTAAACACGAATATAATACGTATATTAAATATATGATGTTCAAAATTATCATATCTAATCATAATTATTTTAGGCTAAAAATCATATCAAGGCCCCAACTTCAGAAGGTTTTTAAATAAAAACCTACATCAAGCAAAGTTTAGACCATGAGATTGGAAAGTCTCTCCTAATTCAACCAACAAAAACAAATTGATTATTGTGGGGGTGTGGGTTAGGTGGCTACCGTGTAGTTGACAAAATCACATATCAAATGTTTGAATTCAAAATACCCAAAAAGAAGAAAAACCCAAATCAACTAATCAAGCATGTTAATCAATTTTTTTTTTTTTCAAAATTTCCATGGGTTTAATGATGTCACTATATGTACTTTGAAGAGAACTCAATGATTTAAGCTCTCATGTTTTTTTTTTTTTTTTTTTATGGCTAAAAAACCTAGGTCAAACCAAAACATGGTAGGCAAATTGACAATTAAGCAACAAACAGTTCATCTAAGTTAACTTTGCTAAATTTTTGGTGGAAATTTTTCAGCTCTAAAATGTTGATAGAATCATCATCTTGGATTGCAGCATAATATATAATCTTTAATCTTTATCGTTATAAGATGATATAGCAGAAATCTCTGGTTTGATTGATCTTTGGTCTTACAAGATTATCAATACTTTTTTAAAGTTTTAATCCTATAAAGTATAAACTCGATCCCCTAAGAATTATTAGGTAACTTTCAAAATTTTGAAGTGATTTTTAACTTTAATCATAAAATCCTAACTTGAATCAGATTTATTCAATTAAAAATTTTAAAAACAAAATATAATATAATAAATATAAAATTATAACTGAAGTCATACTTATTCAATTAAAACATTTAAAGTGAAATTTATCTATTTATTATGAATTTAGGATTTTGTGATAATTCTCAATCCAGTCTATAAGATCAAAATTTTACATTTCTATTTTCTTAGCCCACTTTTGTCTCTTTTTTTTATTTTTATTTTTTTCCAAATTGAAATGACATTAATTTGGTTTTTTTTTTCCTATATTAAAGGTTGCAATAAAGAACAAGATTTGATGGAAAGAAAAAGAATAAAGTAATGCAAAAAAAATGAAATAGTATTGGTGGTAAATGCACTCCCAAACCTCAACGGCACGTAATAGAAACAAAGTCAATGGCTGTTTTTCTTTCTCGTAGGGTGCACTAGTCCTAGACCCCATCCTTCACCTACTTTCTTTCAATCACTAAATTTCTGCATTTTATAATTTAAATTATTATTCTTCTACAATCTTTATTCATATATATATATATATATATAATATGTTTTGCTTAAAACAGTAACCACTATTATTAAATGAACAAAAATCAAAGTGTTAGACTGATTATCTCAACGACTTAACCCAAATAAAAATAACAAGTTGTTGATGAATTAAAAATATATTTTAAAAAAAATGTTCATTTAGTTTTGTTGAAGTCTTGTAAAAGATGAAGTTGACGAAATTTTAGAGGTTATCAGATAAATTGAGATTGATATGTAGTACAAAGAGAGTCAAAAAAATATTGGAATTCGATCTTCGGTATATGCTCTGATACTTAAGTTAATATATTTCAAAAGATGTTTGAAAGATAGAAGGAATAATATTATTAGAAGATTTCAATGTTTCTATTTTCTTTTATCTCGAACCAACGATTATTCACTTATTTATACTTAATTGTTAGGTTCTTATGAGTTTGACAAACGTAAATCAAAAGTCTATTCTATTTAGAGTTATTGATTAATTGTGAATACGTCAAGTATTCTATATGTAGAAGTCTAGATGGATAGAGACTCACATAGGTCTAACATGTTTTGAACATTTTTTTTATCGAAAAAAAAAAGGATTTGGGACTTGATTATATTAATAAATACATAAAAATACATACACGTCTCATTAAATCAAAGATTCAAATGTTCATGTACATGATATTTTGAAATGTGAACGAAGGAACAAGGACTGAAACTTCGGATAGGTTTACTCATTTGATGATCTTAATTATATAATTTTAATTGTGGCAGAAAAAGTATTTGTTTAATTAATTAAAAAATAATATAGAAGAAAAACAAATTTTCCTTTTGCTGGCAGGTTAAGAAGGACTTCAAAGACAAGCCAAATAAAAAATCCAATTAGCTGTGTAATTAATAATTAATTAGAATGGTATGTAAGAATCTAGTGCCTCCCTCAATTAAGAAGTTGGAAAATATATATATATATATATTTAAATAAACAAATAGTGGTTGGAGTTGAGTCATACTACTTGATATTAAAGTTAAAAAGGTGTTTTCCATTACTATAAAATCGTAATAAAAAAAACATTTGCTTCAAATCAACCCATTTTAAACTTTGGTTTCTTCTTTTTCTACGTACTTGACAATTAATTTTTTAGATTAAGATAAGGTCTGATTGTTTTATATTCAAAATTTGAAGTTGACGATATATAATTTATTATAGGAGAAGATTATTTTTTTTATTATGTAGTCTAAAATTATATGTAAAAAGAATGACATGACTTACTATTATTATTATTGGAATGAATATTAGGAATATGGCATTGCTTTAAGCTAAAATTATAAATAATAAATAAAAAAAACCCATTAATTGGTGCATTATATGAAAGTAAGATTTCATTTTTTTAGATATAGTTGGTGAATTTTTAAATTTTATAAGCAAATTAAGAAATTAATAAATATTTTTTATTATACTTTATAAAAATATATATTTTATTAAATCTGTTGATGAAAATTTTAAACTCAATTGATAATATATCAAATAATTTTTTTATGATAATTATAGTAAAAAAAAAATAGAGAAAAAAAGTAATAGGTTTAAAAACTGCTGCTGTGATGGTGTCTACATCATTCAACCAAAATATTAAAATGCCAGAAAAACTGAAAAAGACTACAAACTTGCCAATTTATTCGCCTTAAAAAGACAAATTTATTTTTGGCCAAAGGGAGCGCGCCAACTCCTCACCTTTTTCCACACAAATAATTCAATCAAAATTAAAAATAATAATAATAATAAAAGCAACGAATTTAATTCTACTCAAGATTTTTTTCTTTCTTTTAATTATGAATGAGATGGGAAAATGGAAGTTTGGAGTAGAGGTGTAAATGAAATTATATACTAGTGAGTTACTTGAATTTCATTAAAAAAAAAAAATTAAACCTAACTCAATTATTATTATGTCAGTCAAATTTGAATATTTTAAATTTTAATACTCGACTAAACTCATGAACTTATTCAAGTTTTTTATTTTTTAAAATGTTATGATATATATTAATATTATTTAATTTATCTATTTACAAATTTACTCTCATTTTATTTATATAAAAGAAACTTTAATTTTTTCTCAATTCGACTTCAAGTTTTATTATCTCAAATTTTGTATCTTGAGTCTAGCACGAGCAAAAGAATAAAACTTAAGTGACGAATTTTAAGTCGAATTTAAATGTGAGTTTTTTTTATTTCGTAAAATTTTGTTTTAAGAACATGACTTAAATTTAAGTAGTAAATACAAGTGTAAATAATTAAATAAATATGTACGAAAAAAAAAACTAAATACTACCTAAATATGAAAAGAACGATTTAAATAAATCATTATAAATAAAATAAAATATTTTTATTTAAAGAAAGAACAAATCATTTAATAAATTATAATGATTTTATTAAACACAAAATCTCTTATAAATTTATACATAACATATTTTAAAACTCGATATGAAATAAAAAAACAGACGTACATCAAAATCGGATAGAACACGAAATATAAAATAAGATATTGATAAAAGCTGAAAAATAGAAATCCGACAAAGATGACATCAGAGAGAAGGTAGAGTCACTTGAGTGGACCCCACATATCAGGACTCTGTCTTTGGTCGTTGACCAACAGATTTATCATGGACCCCACCCCATGCCAGCCCCCCTAATTGGCTAATTCTCACCATCTCCCCCCTTTGTTCAATTTTTTTTTTTTAGTCTTTGGCTTATATGAAAAATGAGGAAAGAAATTTGAACCCAATTTTTTTTTTTATTTACTTATTCAAAACATTTATATTTTGGTAATAAAAAATGGAAAAAACAAAGTTATAAAAAGATGATGCCTTTTTCCTTTTATGCATGGAGGAGGGTCCAAGTCTAATACCTAATTCCCAAATATGCTAAGCTAAGCATACAAAGTAGAACAAATTAAGAAATCAAAATATATACCTACTTTGCATAAATAATCAATTAGTTTAGCAATTGTACTATAATTCTATGCTAGCTGATAAATTTTAGATTTTACAAGTGAAATCGAGTTAAGCATGATCAGCTGATATATTATCACGTAATTTTTATTTAGGCATAATGATAAATTTGATCCTCAAACTATGCAGTTAAAATCATTTTTGTCCTTATATGTATTTTTAGTCAATTTGGTCCTCAATTTATTATTTTTGTCGATATCGTGTAAATAAAATGAAAATTGATAACGTACGAGTATGAGACTAACAAATTCGTTAAATTTAGACTAATTTTATAAGAAATAGATTAAAAAAGTTAACAAAAAATAAAGAAAAAACTGATCTAAAATTGACCAAAAAGTAACATTTTTATTAAATTTAGACTAAATTGGCTGAAAATAATAGTATGGGGACTAAAGTGATCCAAAAAAAAGTTAGATGCTGAAATGACTCAACTGGTTTAATTGAAAGGCTAAATTTATTATGCCTTTTATTTATTATATTGATTTATTAATTATTTTAAATGTACTTAAAAGGGTATATGACAACTTTTTTAATTCTGTAAATAAAATTTAAAAACTCGATTGATAACGTATGAGATCATTTATTTAGCAATTATTGTCAAAAACCAAATGTTTTAAGATTTTAGAATAAATAGTTTTTGAACCCATAGTTTTGTTATGTGGCAAAATAGGTTTGTTATATTTTTTAAAAAGTGTCATAAATCAAACTATATGAAGATTTTTTTACCCAAATCCAACGGTTCATTTGTATAGAAGGAATTGTTATTGTTTTATTCCAAATGATATTACCATATTATAGATGATGTGTTAATTAACAAATGGGATTTAATAGGTCACTTTTGCTTATACCAAATTATTCATAAAATATTCTTCTGTAATTTATGCTACTCAATGTTTTTTAACTAAATGCTCAAAAAAAAAAAAAATTGGAATCTTACCAATCTACCAACATTCAACATCATTGACTACAACCATTTACCCATAGAAATCATCTATGGATTTTAAAAGTATCTAAATTTATACATAGCAAAACCTTTGAATTTACAATTCTTTTTGGTAAACCAAACTTTACATATATTCTGATTCTGATTCTCTTCTCTTCTCTATTTAATGATACCTCTTTATCTCTAACTCATGTTAATCCATATATTCAATTTAACCATTGACCTTTGTAAAAGAATGAAAAAAATTGGTATGTACCCTAAAATTAAAATTTTAGTCCTTCTATTATACTTGAGGCTAGTTTAATATTATTGTTAAAAAAAATTGGAATGAAAAAAATATATTTTAAAAATATGGTGAGAAAAATATAATTTAAGAATTTTAAGTGTTTAGCATTATTACCAAAAAAAATTATAATGAATTGAAATATCATAAAAAGATATATATAAAATAATAAAATTTTAAAAATATGAAAATAATAAAATTATTTTATGTCAAAAATCAAATTTCAAATTATAAAAAAACCAAAATTTTGATTTTTTAATTTAAAAAATCATAATTTCAACTATAAAAACCAAAATTTTATTTATTTATTTAATATTAAAATTATAACAAAACATAATTTTTTATCTAAAAAAATTATGCCAATGCTAACTGGTGTGGCCAGAGATCTAGAAAGAGAATGTGGGCTTTCACACGTATCATGTGACATTACATCCGTTTTGTCGTTTTGCTTCATAAAATTCACAAAACCAACCAACTCTTTGACTTGCAGCTTAATAAACAAACAAAAACAATCTAAGAATGAGGAATCAGATTTTCCCGCCTTCACATGCAAAATTCTTTTCTTTTTATCTCTTCCTTTCTATTTTAAATAGATAGCAATTATTAAAAATATTATTTCTTTGTTTTCTTTTTCTTCATAATTAATTAAAGTGCGACTTCCAAAAACAAACGTTAAATATAAAATTTTATTTTATTCAAATAAAAATTAGTACAAAAACAATAAAATAAAATTATATTTAATAAGAATAAATAATTCTTTTTGTAAAAGTTTGGATTACGACAAACGAAGAGTGAAGAGGAATTCGTGCCGTTTGACTAATCAGACAGAGTCATGCAAAAGCTACGAACAATTTATTTTTTTTCTCTTGTGAGATCAAAAGAATCAAGGCCGTCCAATATATCTTGATGAAGAGTTTGATCTTGTGATTCTTGTCTGGCTGACGTGGCGGAATCGGATGGCGTGGAATTGAAAGATACCCGACCAGGATCCATCAGGGGCAATCGTTTGCTTTTTTGGGTTTGGGCCTATATTTCAAGGTCAAACCCTCCCCTTTGTTTTCTCCAAGGATTTCTGGCCCGTAATTTTTATTTTGTTTCATGACGAAAATGTCCTTTATTTAACTATTGTCTTATTTAATGGATATATTGCATTTACATATGCCAATTTCAAGCTTTTAAAAAAGTAATTTTTATTGGTTTATATAAAATAAACATGAAAACAACATGCATAATGAAATTCTCAATGAAGTTCCAATATTTCATCAATTAAAATAATTTTGTAATTGTGATTATTTCATGTTAAAGTCTAGTGAAATTATTCGAGAGACAATTAAATTTTTATAAAAGTTAAAGTTATTATATTTGATAACATTTTATTTTCACACATTGAAAATTTTGAAATTAACTATTAATTATTGTATTTAATATAAAAATATAATTATAAATAATAATTTAATTAATCTTAAAAAGTGTCTTAAAGATACTTGTTAATTACAAATCATCATTTGATTTATTTGAAAAAAGAAAAAAATTTCCCTTTGCCGAGACACGACAAAATAAAATAAAAAATAATATCTGTGTGCATTTAATAGTTATTAATAAAATGAAGTGTCTGCCTTGTTGAATTTATTTGAATTTTCAATGTAAGATAATAAATGTTAAACACAAAAGCATGAGTTATTTTCTACAAAATTTTTATTAGATTTATATATAATTTTGTTTAATAAAATGTGATATTATATGATTTATTGACAATGTATAAATGAGAATATATTACATATAAATCCAATTTTATTTATGAAAACTTAGAAAGATGTTCAAAATTTGAAACAAACTTTGTTTTTCTTGAAACGGTTTGTGCATTTATTTAGAACACGATAAAATACTTTACAGATTGACAAATTTTCAGAAGTCGACAAAATACTTTACAGATTGACGAATTTCCATAAGTAGAAAAAATTCCATACGTTTTTTAATTTAAATTTGTTGAAAGAAACAAAAAAAAGAAGAAGCAAAATATGTTCTTAGAGCTGAATTGTAACAATTAAAATCTTAAGAATCTCATAAAGGAGGGAAAAATAAAAAGATTGAAAATGCCAAAGGGTAACACAGTCAATTGACATCCAATTTTAGTTTAAGAAAAAAAGAGAGGAGGTATTTTCCAGGTTGGGTGTTTGGGCCTAATGTTAAAGGAGCCCCGAGCCCCAATGCCCTATTTTTACCAAACAACGAAAAGGACAAAAGCACCCCTAGATTACAACCCTTCACTCCAATACGTCCCACCTCGGTTTCCTTTCCGCATTTGACCCTACCACTTTCCTTAAAGGCTTAAAGCCATCTCGTCCCCCCTTCCTCATTTTCAATTTTACCGATTACCCCAAGAACCGGCAAAACCGCCAAACCAAAAATAAAATTAAAAAAAAAAAAAAGACTCGTTAAGTGGACCCCACTTACACACCTGGCAATCCATGTGGACCCTGTACTTTCCCATCTGGCATCAAGGGTGGACCCCTCCCTCCCTTCATGCATTTGTCAATCGCCACGTGTAACCGTCAGCCCAGAGCCAACAAACAACTGCTCAGAATTAAAATTAAAAAATAAGAAATTTCAAACTTCAAAAAGAAGGAAAAAAAGAAAAAAAGTCCACTCAGCTAGTTTAAATTAAAAAAAGAATAAACAAACAGAAAAACAAAAAGCAAAAATTCAAAAACATTTTTCTCTGTTTTGGTTTCTCTTTCGCTCTGAAGCAAGAGAAGAGCAGCAGCAAAGCAGAAGAAACAGCAGCTTTCTCTCTCTCTCTCTCTCTCTCTCTCTCTCTCTCTTCATTTATTTTAGAAACTCTTTATTTTTATTTTCGGTTTATCTAAGAATAAAAAATTTTGTTCGAAGGGAGGGGAAGGGAGTGAAATGAATCAAATGTGATGGGAAGTGGAGTTTCCACGCTCTGCCCTTGCTTTAATCCGGTGACAAACCGGTCGAACCGGTCGGCGGACAATCACGCGGACCTGATCTTCGCTGCACCAGAGCCGTTGGATGAAACCCTAGGCCACTCCTTTTGTTACGTTCGATCTTCCAATCGTTTCCTCTCTCCGACTCCTTCCGATCGTTTCGTGTCTCCTTCGCACTCTCTGCGTTTCTCTCCGTCGCACGACCCGAAAACCCGAGCCGGACCCGAAACTTTGTTTAAAGCCATATCCGGAGCCTCCGTGAGTGCTAATACGTCCACCCCCAGAACTGTCCTCCAACTTGACAATATTTACGACGATGCCACCGAGAATACCCTTGGTTACGGCGTAAAGAGCAGTATCGTTAGCGGGGATGGCTTCGAGAGCACGTCGTTGTTTAGTGCCTTGCCACTGCAGCCGGTGCCACGTGGCGGAGCTCATGACCCGGTGGAGCGGAGTGGGTTCTTCATGTCGGGTCCGTTAGAGCGCGGGGCGGTGTCTGGTCCTCTGGAGGCCAACGCGGGTCCGGAAGGGAGAGTACATTTCTCGGCCCCGTTGGGTGGCATTTATGTCAAAAAGAAGAGGAAGAAGGGCATTTCGGGGATATTGAGAAATTTCTCGGATAAGAAACGGCCTTGGGTGGTTCCGGTGTTGAATTTCGTTGGGAGAAGGGAGAATTCCGAGGATATAGAGACGGCTGCAGCGGCGGAGGAGAAGACCGATGGGGATGTGCAGTGGGCGTTAGGGAAGGCCGGGGAGGACCGGGTCCACGTTGTTGTTTCGGAGGAGCAAGGGTGGTTGTTCGTTGGGATTTACGACGGTTTTAATGGGCCGGACGCACCCGAATTCTTGATGGGTAATCTCTATCGAGCTGTTTTCCATGAACTCCATGGTCTTTTTTGGGAACTTGATGAAGAAACTGAAAATAAAACTGAAAATGAAAATAAAAACGAAGCTGAAAATAAAACTAACGCACCCAACTCAATAATAGCTACAGATAGTTTAAATAAAACTGATAGTGAAACCGAGAATCAGAATAATTCTGTTGAGGAGGTTAAGAGCGCAGGGGAGGGTTTAATTGGTGAGAATGAATCGAGTGGAGTGGTACAAGAGAGGACGAAAAGGGTAACATTTGAATCGGAAGTGACTGAGATTAGGAGGAGGAGGCTATGGGAGTTTCTAGCTGAGGATGACCCAGAAGATGGGTTGGATCTCTCAGGGTCTGATAGGTTTGCGTTTTCAGTGAATGATGCAATTAATGTAAGCAAAGAGGAGTCTGCAGTGAGTAGGAGGTGGTTGTTGTTGTCAAAATTGAGGCAGGGGTTGTCAAAGCATAGAGAGGGATCGGGGAGTTTGTTGTTTCCATGGAGGTTTGGGTTGGAAGAGAAGAAGGTTGAGGAGGTAGATAATAGAGTGGAGGAGAGGGTTCAAAAGACTGGGAGGAGAAGGAAAGAAGGTCCGGTTGATCATGAATTGGTTTTGAGGGCATTGTATAGGGCTCTTGAAGTGACTGAGCTAGCATATTTGGATATGACAGATAAAGTGCTTGAAACAAATCCAGAGCTTGCATTGATGGGCTCGTGTTTGTTGGTAGTTCTAATGAGGGATGAGGATGTGTATGTGATGAACGTGGGGGATAGTAGGGCAATTGTTGCACAGTATGAACCAGAGGAAGTTGGTTCCAGTATGGAGCGAAGAAAGCAACAGGAAAATGGGTCAAGCATGGAGGGTATAGTGGAGGAGACATTGGCACTGGGTGAAAAGGCAATTAAGCCAGTGAATGAGGCTCCTGCTGAGTCCATGAGATTGACTGCCTTGCAGCTGTCAACTGATCATAGCACAAGCATTGAAGAAGTAAGTTCTGAATATTGAAAATTTGAGTTCATTTCTTGTTTTCTGCCTTCATCAGTGTTGAAAATCTTTATTATAGCCTTCATTAATATGAATTACGTGACTTGACAATTTTCTCTGCTTATGCTGGCATCAATATTTTGAGTTGTATAGGCTTGGATTATATGCAACTCAAATTTTGCTTCAAGCCTGATTCCTGTCTTGGATCATTATGAAAATAGCGGTTTTGACTACTCTTATTACAACTCCTAGATTGCTAAGTTTTCTTTATATTTTATTTAAGAGCTTCATTGAAAGGTTTAGCGACTTAACAGGACTGTCTTGTGTAGATTGTTGTACCTTTGGGCATGCTATAGTTTTCGTGTGAACACTTTAGCCATTTGTTGAAAGGCTAGATCTATCTGCAATGTTTTATCATCCCTTCTTCTTCCTTTTTAACAAAATAAAATCAATTAGGTAACTTTGGATTGCCATGCTCAGATCTTGTCCCTTTATTCTTGTCATTCTGACATGGGTGCTTTGGAGTAAATGGAAGTGTTTGTTTATTCGCTGGATGATACCAACTCAGACATATTATGGGCTCCTTGGCTTTTGGAAGCTTTAAGAAAAACCTGATTATCTGCCATTCCGTGCTTTACGTTCAGGGTTATTCTGCAGCCAGATGAATTCTGGTCTTTTTAAATTTTTAAATTTGAACATCTTTGTCTTAATTTTGTCTGTAGCCATTAGTGAGGAATATTGGGATAATAGGGAACTCTCTACCTTGACAGCAGAAAATGGTGCTTTTAGAATGACGAAGTAGCAAGATTCCTGGGTGTAATCTCCTTGTGCAACCTGAAATGGTGTTCCTTAGATCATTATTTCATGGATTGCCAAGGACAAAAATCTGGCTCCTGTATATATCTCTTTCCCTACTCTTTCTCAAAATTTGGATCCTTTACACACACTTAATATTATATTCTTGTTAGTTTGGGTTGAAGAGGGCCTTCTCATGTATCAAACACATCTAATTTGGTAACATTGCCTTGGATGTCCTCATCTAATGATGAATGATAATATTGCCTAATCAGTCAGCAAAATTGCAGCTTTTTTGGTAATTGTTGTTTCAGACATAGAAGAAAGATTATCAGTTGAAACTGTATATAGTTCTCCTAATTTATATGTTGCATTTGCTGAATTTGACTGTTTAATTTGTGCAGGAAATCATAAGAATCAAGAATGAGCATCCAGATGACAGCCAGTGCATTGTCAATGACAGAGTCAAAGGTCGACTTAAAGTAACCAGAGCATTTGGTGCAGGATTTCTGAAAAAGGTTCTTTCACATGCCTAGTCTTAAATCTTATCTATGATAGATTGTGTTTAATTAAGGCATTGCATGGAGTGGCTTATGAATTATTTACTGTAAAGAAGCTATAAAGGAACCCTTAAGGTTAGGAAGAGTACAAATTTACTTGCCTTTTATCTGGGGAAAAAAGAATGATTTTCAGACAAAAAAATATTCCAGCTGTCCAACATTTTGATGTAATTGTTTTCAAATGTCACAAGTAACAAACTATGCATGCTTTTTTGTGGATGAGAGAAAGGGAGGGAGCTTAGGGGAGAGGAGGAAAAGGCTTGTTTCTCATGTCATATTATGTTAAATATTTAAGGAATATAACCAGCTTATGCAATAATATGATCTCAACATTTGTGCAGCCCAAGTTGAATGATGCATTATTGGAGATGTTTCGAAATGAGTACATTGGTACTGCACCATATATATCCTGTTCACCTTCTCTTTGTCACCATAGACTTTGCCCAAGGGATCAATTTTTAATCCTCTCATCTGATGGATTATATCAGTATCTGAGCAATCAGGAAGTGGTTTCTCTTGTTGAGAGTTTCATGGGGAAGTTTCCAGATGGAGACCCTGCACAACACCTGATAGAGGAGGTTCTTATGCATGCAGCCAAGAAAGCTGGTAAACATTCTTTCTGTAATTTGCTTCTTATCCTTACTCGCTTTGTGGATAACGTGAAGTAATTCTAAGATTGAATGGAAACTTATTGACAAAGTTGGTGGATCGCCACATGGGGATGAATTTTCACTTAGATGGGATCCAAACTAGTCTTTAGTTTCTGCTGTTGCCCTACATAATGTGGTTACCCGTGGCTTTTGCTCAAGTAGTAAAGCTTTTCTACTGTTCAGTTCCTTTCTTTGTTTAGGCAATTAATTATATTGAGGTGTTTAGCACTGCATTTTGGTGTTTGGGATTACAAGTTAAACATAATCTTCAATAGCACATTATTCTTTTTATCCCCTCTATTCTACTTATGGATTTTACTATTTTTTCAGACTATCTATGGCCTCGTTTAGCATTGCTTCTGGCACAGCTTTTGAGGTCAAAAGCTGCTTTTCACCGCAAACGCAATGCTAAACAGATAAAAAAATTTGGCTTATGCTGTTGAAATCATGGTATGAAAAGCCAAACCAAAAAGCCAAAAAATATAGCTTTTGGGCTTTAAAAGCTGGCTTTTGGATAAAATGATTTTATTATCCTCACATCTCTACACTTTTATTATTTTAAACATATCTTTTTTTGACATTTCAATTTCCTACAACACTTTTTCACAGCAATACTAAACACTTAAAAGTTTTTAAACCACACTTTTTCATCACACTTTATAAACACACTTTTTCCAACTCAAGCTTTTTTCAACCTAAACTTTTTCCAACAGCAATGCTAAACTAGACCTATATTGTTTTGAAGTTTCGAAATCTCAAAATCAAGTTTTTCACTAGTTTACTAGGCTGAAAAGCTGGCTTTGTAATTCGGGTTAAACTTTTTAGTTGGCTAAAAAAAATGAAGGTTCTAAGCTGTTAAGATGAAGCTAGCTGCATGAGAGATTTCGTAACTTCATGAATCATGAACACATTTTCTTCTTTTTGTAAATGATCAAAAGATAGATTTACACTTTCTTTCTGTTTTTCTGACATGATATATATATATATATATATATATATATTTTTTTTTTGCCTGGACTGAATTTTATCTTGGCTTGGATTTCTGCAGGCATGGATTTCCATGAATTACTAGACATCCCTCAAGGAGATCGAAGAAAGTACCATGATGATGTTACTGTCATGGTGATATCGTTGGAGGGAAGAATTTGGAAGTCATCTGGAAAGTACATATGAAACTCTTCACATGCTGCTGGGCTCACAACAAGCAATTTCTATATACAAGTGGCTCAGATCTCAGAAGTTCAAATTCTTGAAGTCCAGTTCTTTGCAAGCACTTGGGAAAATGTAGCCATGTAGGTGCTGGCCCATTTTTCATGGGTCTCGGGTTTTTTTTTGTTTGTTTGGGTTTTACACCATAAGCTTACAGTTGATAGCAGGAAATCCAGATGATACTAGCAAAGACTAAGGTAGTCATCAGGAGTTGAGTAGGTGCCTGAAATTTTGTTTCAGGATAAAAGAAAGGGGAAATCTGCAGATGGGATTACCAGGAAATGCTCTTCAGCGACAGAAAAGAAAGAGATAATCTTTTTCTTTTTTCTTTCTCATTTTTCCTTTAAAGACTTTTGCTTTCTTAGAGGATTTTGCATAGGCGGGAGGCTCGTTCAATTCTAGCTGGTCTTCCTCCTTTTTTTAGAGCCAAAAAAGACTAAAAGTGAAAATAGTCTGTACTTTTGGTGGGGGATACAAATATTAGATATAGTTACTGAACTTTGAGCATTTCATTTTCCTCATCCAAAGTGACCATCTGTAATTTTGAAGGTCGATTTCCGCCAATGCGGTTCGAAGTGCTTTTCTTGAGTTATTAAATCTTCTGCCTCATGCAAACAATTGTTTCAGCCTTAGTGCACAATTATCAAACAAAGATCAGTGTTAAAAAATCAGGCTTACTTTATGGAATTCCTTTAATTGAAAGCAGATCAGAAAAACAACTGGTATTGCTGATAATCAGCTATCTATAAAACTGGTTACACACTAAATCCTCGATTGCAACCACAGCACTAAATCCTCCCTTGTTGCCTCAAAGCAACCAGCTTTCTCTTCACTCTGCCTAAAAGGTGCTGCAAGTTTCTTCAAATGAGAAGCAAATGAATTGGACAGTCCTTGAGAGAATTTATGAGTTCCACTACCAGTTTGAGCTGAAAATAGCTCTGGCAATGCTTCTTCACGCTTAACAAGTTTGGCCAAAGTCCCCATCCACTCTTCAAGAGCAGTCTCTGCTGCGCCAACAGAGAGCGAGCGAACATCTAGATTCCACTCATCCACAGTTTTATTGTGTAAACCTGGGTACAACCCGTAAAGGGTTCCTAGATAAAACAGATCATGTGCTCTCTCATGGAGATTCTTACTTCGACATATATCGATCAAGCAATTACAGAAAGGTCTTCTGGCATCATCTTTAGTGTCACTAATGATACCCTTGAACTCTTCTTTAACAATGTCAAGACTATTTTTCTCATCTTGAATCGATTTCACGAATGCGACTAATCGCGGATTAGCTTGCTGCAGGCAAGCTAGAACTTTATCCATATCCTCCCTGCTGCTCTCACAGAGTGACACAACAGACAACAGACATCCACAGAGCCTATCATCTGGTTTGATTCCTTGTTCAACTGAGACAGAAAATACCTTCACTAACTCATCTATTCTTCCGGCCTTTCCCAAGCACTGAATCAAACAAGTGGTTCCCATTACATTGAGCTCAACACCCACTTCAGACATCTCTTCGAACAACTCCATTGCCTTACCAACATTCCCTCCACTTCCATATATATTAAGCATTGCTGTGTAGCTCCAACTATCTGGCCTACAATACTCTGATTGCTTCATATCCATGAAAAGTTGCTCTGCCTCCTCAACTAAACCAATGTCTGCACACATAGTTAACAAAGTATTATACAAAATAAAATCCATTGGCCACTTTTTTGACTTCATTTCCTCCCATAATTCCAATGCATCTTTTGCCCACCTTGCCTTGCCATATATCTTGGCAAGGGAAGTTAAAGTTTTTTCATTTGGAGTTAAACCAGAATCAAGCAATTCCTGGAAAAGGCTTCTTGCTAACCCAGGCTTCCCAGCCTTGCCCATAGCCTCTAGCAAAGTATTGTAAACAACCAAATTAGGCCGTACACCAAGAGACTTCATTTCTTGCAAAACATATCTAATACCATCATAGTCTCCAGTCTCACCAAACATCTTTGCCAATACAGAGAATGCAATAGGGTCGGGTTTCCAACCACTAGCTACCCCTCTCTCATACAAACTAAGTACTTCCTCAACCTTACCCAATTTCGCATGAACATCTAAAATAGCAGAATAAGTGACTTCATCAGGCATTAAACCAGTTTTATACATTCTCTCAAACCATTCTACAGCCTTATCAAAGAGATAGCATCTTTTGGCACAGGTAATAATAGTTGAATATGTAATGTTATCAAGTGGAATCTCATTGCTTACCATTTCATTAGCAAGTTCCTCAATGAGCTCAAACTGCCTCCCAAACCTCAAAGACTTCATTGTGACATTGTAGAATATAGTTTCCATAGGAAACAAATTCTTGGTCTTTATCCAATTGAAGAAAAGGTGAGCCTTTTGCCATGGCTTCAAGCTGTTGAGTATTAAAAGTACATTTTCTCGAGTGGGTTCTTGTGGGATTTCCTCAAGAACACTTAAGAAAGCATCTTCACTATTTTCACAATCATTCAGCTTCTTTGCAAAGAGTTTTAGCTCTCTGACTTTAGGATTGTATGCATAAGGAGAACGCGTTTGCCTTTGTAGTGAAAGAACAGATCTTTTAGGCTTGGTGGGATTAACCCATGTAGACTTTGGCTTTGACAAGAGAAGAGCTTGGCCTTTCTTGGGAAGTGTGGTTGTGGAAAGAGGCTGGAGTTGCTCGGATAAAGATGGGTTTTTTTTGGGTGATTCTGGTGGGTTTTGGGGAGGTTTTGAGGAAGACTTGGAGGAGTTACAAGAAATGGTGAATTTTCGTCTGGTGGAGAAAATGGGTCTTTTTGCATCAGATTGAGGGATGGCAAAATGGACATCTAGAGCAGTGGAGAGAGTAGCAGCCATGAGTGACTATTTTGAGTGAAGAAGGAATGAAAAAAATCTGGTATGCCTTACATATATGGCAGTAGATATTTTGGTTACCTTATCTTAATTCCTAAATGAAATCGAAAGCGTATAAAGGATCCCAATTCCCAAATAAGCTAATTTACAATTTTGATTAGGGAGAGAAATTACTCAAACTGAGAAGAAAATATTTTAGGTTATGGGTGGTTCAGTTCTGACTTCTGAGAGAATAAGTTTATGGATAATATCATGCCAAATAAAATTAAAAATTTAAGATTGAAAAAAAAAAAGTAAATGAAATTGAAGCCTAAAGGGTTCCCGAATAATTTTTTATTAGGAAGAGAAATTCAAATTACTATGCTGACTACTAGGGAGAAAATTTAAGGTTAAATAAAGGATGGAAAAAAAATTTGTTTGATAGTACAGCTACTTTCCTCTCTATTCCAAACAACAACAAAATTAGTTTGAAATAAGGGATGATTATTCAAAAATATATATAATTATCATATGATATACATAAACCATCAGTTATTTTTTCTTATGGATTCAAGCAAGTCTTTAACATAATCTTTTCACTTGCTTTTGGACAAAAGAATAAGGCAACCTGTCAATAACCTCAGCCCGGCCCAAATGAAAAGACAAGAGCCTTTCTAGCAGTCAATCCCACGGGCTTGAAAGTAGAAGAATTGGCTGTCTTCTAGGTCACTTACTGCAGCTCCATGAGAGCACTTTATATCATCATCAATAATTTGGAGATTGGGGTTTGACATTTAAGGTCGCTCGAGGCTCAAGGAGGAGGCTCCTTGTTAGTTGCCCCGCATCTGTCTGTTTCTGCATATCTGCAAAGAATGAGATCAAAGAAATATAAACATCCACGTTCTTTTAGTAAATAGCAACTCTGCTGTTTTGGGAACTTTCCAGAGGAGAACAAAGGGAAGCAAAAGGTAGATATAATATGTGCGGGCTTAAACGAGTATAGATTATTCATTTATAAATATGAACGGATTTGAATAGAATTTGAGGTTTATATTTCGGGTCGGTAGGGCTTGAACAAGTATATATGGTGTTGATACCATACCTAAGCCTGGCCGGAACCCGACCCGATCCATAAACACCTCTAGGTAGAAGTAGGGATGGCAAAGGAGAGGGGCGGGAGCGAGGATTGCCTTATCCACCTCTTTCCCACTCTTGCATGGATGTTGAAAACATCCACCTCCATGGATGTCGGTTACATCCATAACCGCTCCACGGTGCTCCACACGGCTACATCTCAATTTTTATTAATTATTTTTAACTTAATATTATAAAAAATTATATTGTAATTTATTCATGAACATAATTTTAGTATATAAAATTCTTTAATATATATAATATACATATATATATATACTAAAAATATATATATATATAATATTAATATCTATATGATTTTAGTATATATATATATATCATATATATACTAAAAATAAAAGGGAAAATATAAAAATAATTTTTAAGAGGTAAGATAGTAATTTCAAAAGTCGGGGCGGAGCAAGCATTTATCAAAATCACCCAACTCCACCCTTCCTTGCTTTTCCAAAAAAAAAAACTTCTCCATTCGAAGTGGATCGGTGCGAAATCCATCGATTGAATCGGGTTTTGTCAACTCTACCCTAAGTAGAAGTCCTTAAAAACTTTTCTCAGCAGCTCATTTTCTGATAATCCTAACACATTGAGATCCATCAACATTATCTTACCTCATTCAGACCACATTCTCAAGCTCATCGGATTATATATATTCTTAAATTCCTTTCAACAAGCATGGATCCTAATCCATAAAGGTTTAAAATATTAATCAAGCATGCATCCTAATCCAAAAAGGATTAAACTTTTTTTTGGACAATATTCATGCATACTATATATATAAAATATACTTGAATAATTCTTTTGTTTTATACTTTATGTGCATATAGATTATAGCATATGCTTTAAAAGAGTAGCAAACAAATTAATTCCATATGCTTGAAATCTATAATTAACACATACATATATGTGACCTTTAAAGAGTATAAATAATAATATAACAACTTTGAAATTCGAATTCTAAAATAATCTCTAATTCTTTTTCTATTTTTAGATTATAATTATTTTTTTTGTACAAAAAAAATACAATGACTATAAAATAATACTTAATCGGGGAAATTTTTCATGAACGAGATCCATGAGATCAATCAATTTATGATTTTGTTAAAATCTCTTACCCAAAAGTTGAATATATCTATGTAAAATATGGGCAGCGGAAAACACGAAGCAAAAACATTCCTAAAATTCTTAATACATGATGATTAGATTTTAGCAATAAACAAAGGCAAAAAAAATGGTAAAATATTGATATTTCAACTCAAAATCCTTCCACAAATTTAAAATATATCAGCTTGTCTGCTTAAACCCATTCATATTCTACTCTATATTTGACCAAAAGAAACCTTGCCTACAATATCATTTGTTGACTAAGAAAAAAAAAAACACTAAATTGTAAAACAAATCTTCTTACATTCAAACTACTAATTATTTATTTAAAGTTGAAGATTTGAAGTGGATGATTTAATCCAACCTCTTAAGCGATTTGCCTGTCAGTTATATTACTGCTTTCATGTTGAAACATGTCTGGTACATGAATCCTTAGTTTGTGTCTGTGTTTTCTTTTTTTTTTTTACAGTTCATAGTCATAGATATCTCTAACATAAACAATGATGATTAAAGGAGACATTTTTGACAATTGTGAGAGATTATGTTTTAATTTGGAAGAGTGTCAAAAGTTGACCCGTTTGTCTTATTTGCCTAAATGGGGGAATAGTGTTTGGAGGCTGCCCTTTATGTTTATTTTCCAAATGACCAATTATTACAAAACCCCATTTATATTCACTTTGATAGATGCAGCCAAAGTGATTCCATATCACTTTTCCTTGGCTCACTCAATGACTCCATAATAGGGTTGGTGCAGTCAGCAGTGTTAACATTGAAACTTTTCCCTTTATTTTCCATGACTCATTTCCCACAATCTCACCCCACTTCTGTGGGAAAGAAACTTGTCATATCTCTTTATTATTAGATCCGTTCAAAAGTTGAGTTACATGTTCGATCTGACAGACACAGTTTGTATTAAATTTGATTTAGACATGAATTTTTTTAATTTGAATTGGCTCGAGTCGAATTATTATTCATTAATAAAAAAATATTTTTTTAATTTAAATTTAATTATAAATATTAATATAAAAATATTTTTTAATATTTTAATATTATTTTAAATAGTGATATGAGTTTTTAAACCAGTTTGCATCTGGATAAGAAAAATAAAAAAATTCAAACCGTAACTTAACCCAACCCATGAACAAATCTACCTATCATGATGGAAGCCTTGATGACTAATATTTATTCATAAATCTTAACCCTAAATGCTAAATCAACCCATTTAGGTAGACTTACTTAGACCCAAAACATTGGAGATTTGAAAGGTTTTAGTTAGGTGAGCATTAAACACTCCATCCCAACAAAATCTCGAGTAGTTAACTAGTTATACATCATATGATATGCACATGTCATTTTATGTTTAAAGATATTGAGTCGTCAATTCAAGTTGAAGATTAAAAATCTGATTAACAATTTTCGATAATTACAAAGAATATTGCTAAATCTATGTTTAGGGAATTGATGTCATATAAGTATATCTGACATAGCAATATAGGAAATTATTACCATAGATTATTAATGGAAGACATGATGATTATTTATATATGAAATGAAAACAAAATATTTGGTATCTTGTTTTCATTTAGTAAAAATAGTTCAAATTATACTTAGAACTCAATCTAATTGATTTATATAATCATTTTTAAAAAAATATCATTCAACAAATTTGAAATTCAAGTATCTGAGTCTTTGGCTCAATTGGTTGGTACATGCTTTTCCCTATTCAAGAGCAGGGTTCAAATCCTTTTCCCCCAAATTATCCAAAAAAAATTGAAATTCAAATATCAACATTTATAATTTTTTTTATTCCTAAATTTCCTTTATAAAAAAAATTCAAACTTGTTTATCGACGGAAAAAAATATCAGGGATATAGCTACATTTTTTTTTATCACTTTCTTTCACCCTTTGTTTTCTCTCAAAGACGAAGGCAGTGGCAACACACGTGAATAAATGAGCCCTTGATTTTTGAGAGAAGGGGCTAGCAAATTCGGCAAGGGACAGACAAAGGGGCGACAAGCCGACAAACAACGACAAAGGATAAGGGTTGAGTCTTCACTTTCCGATTCCCCACAAAACAACCATTTTTTTTTCTTCATGTTTTCGCCACCTTTCCAAGAATTAGTAATGGGATGATGTAGTTTCATAAAAAAATAAAAATAAAATAATAATGGTGCTATAAAATGTTAATCACATTGCAAGATTAGGATCATTGAATCTTTGTATTAAAGGTCCGTTTAATCGGTACCTATAAACAAGTTAAAGATTTTTTATTTATTATTTTTAAAAAGAATTATATTTAATACATTATTTTTATTAAATTAAAAAAATAATACATTTATTATTATTTTTTTTTATAAATATTATCTTAACCAATATTACTAGACACTGATTAATATTTCTCTCGTATTGATATACGATGATCAGTTGACGAATTGAACATTCTTTAACTTACAACTCTACTCTTTGGGGGCGATCTGTTTTGGTCAAGTAACAAAATTAACCTTTTTATTGCCTGCACCAAACTATAAGGTAAAAAGATTAACTTAATTCTTTGTCTTTTCCTTCTAAATACATACTTGTTTTTTTAGGCCAAAGAAAAGATAAAAAAAATAGTTCAAGTATATAACAGACAAATTGTCTAATCGACTAAAGGTACAATAGAAATTTCAAGAATATTTTGAATCCAAAAAATCATGAGTAACGGGTAAATCAAAGACCTTTCTTTTCTTTGGCTGAAAAAGTGTCATCTATATATATATATATATATATATATATATATAAATCTCATTCCGTCAGTAATTATTAGAATTCCCCACGTTTAATCTCATTCCGCCGGTAATGGGTGAGAATTGTCCACGTTTTCTTTCCCAATTTGGAAATATCTAAAGAATAATACTACAGGTTCAATTAATCCCCTATGTGTTTTTCTCCTTAAATTTCTCTTAATCAAATAAAATGAACATAAATGAATAAACACTTCTTCAAGTATAAAAAGTATGAACTTAGCTTTGTCTCTTTTCACCCTTTCCCCTCAATGTGAAAAGCAAGAAGTCCCACTAACTAGTTCCTACATTAAACTATACATAATCCACAATCTAGTAGAATATATACTTAACCATAAAACTACTTATAAGCCTTAAAGCAAGGCTTTTATATCTCCTTTTCCCTTTTATCAATTTAGAATGAAGTAGTAGTTTCCACTTTCCATCACCCACTTGCTTTGTTTCTTTGCTAAACATTGAATTAGTTGGCCCCATTAAAATGGGAATTTTAAGTTAGGGCTATTTACAAATTACAATTCTATAAGCATTCAAAAAGAATTGAACTGAATTCAAATTTAATCTAATTAATTTATACAATCATTCATAAAATATAATATCTGATAAATTTAAAATTTTAATTTCAATTTTCGATATCACTTTTCTTATCCTTGTAATCTGTTTTTTTTTTTGATAAGTGTCAATTTATTTATCCAAGAAGCAGAGAATATCTCTGCTACATCAAAACTGAAGAACTAGCTACTCAGCTAGCTTTATATCAATGAAAGAAAAATAGAGTTGCTTAAGCCCCAATCAGTACAAAGATTAGTATTTACATTATCCAGTTCTAAATTTTTTAAACCTACCAACTTAAATCTGATCTTCCATTTAATGGTTTCAAAAACCTGCAATGGAAACTTGAAAATAACCTTCAAATATATAAATGTCTGAGCCCGGGTCCTTGTAATCTGTTTGGGCATGCCAAAAAGTTGAAAAACTCACTAGGCACTTTTGAGATTTTTTGTTTTTATTTTTATAGGAGTGGGCAATCAACCACATAAAAGCAAAGGAAAAGTGTTTTGTCTGACTCAAGATGACATGGAAGTAGCTTAGACCAGTAGGACAGGACATTACCTAGAAAACCCAAATTCCCCAATCAATGCCTCCTTTCCTTGATTGCTTTGGCATGAAAATTTTGCCATTTTCTTTTAAATCCAAATCCTCTTTCTCATATTCCAGCCTCTATCCGTATTCTCAATCTCATAACAAACCTCGCATCTATTTTTTTTTTCCTCTTTGTATTTATTTATTTTTAATATTTAATTCAATTTTTTATCTAATAAAAAAATTAATTTCACTTAAAAAAAATATAAATATAAAGACGATATAAATAAAAGAGATGATATCGTAATATTTACTTATTCGATTACCAGTAAAATATCAATCGATCATATTTGTATTTTGTAACTTCCGTTAAACAGTGAAAAATAAACAAAGAAAAAAACAACACCGAAAAAACGAGAATGAAAATACGGATAAGGGCAAGAAATAAGAACAGAGGATTTTTTTTTTTTTTTCCAATTCTTATGACCATTAAACACAAAATCAATCATAAGAAAAACTTTCAGCTTAAATCTTTACATTTTGAACTTCTATATGTCATAAGTACTGAAATGTGTTTCAAATATGGCTATTTTTGGTAAATAATTCTTTCTTATTGTATTTTGTACGTACCTCATAGAGATAAATCATTGTAAAAAGACTTTGATTACAGCTTAGATTTTTAGTAAATGGTTAATATACGATTCGAGGTCTAATCAAGGTGTCAAATTCTATAAACTTAATTTAGCACAATCAATATAAAAAGATCCCATCAGTCTGAATTTCATGTCTTGTATCTCATACATCATTACAAATGATTAAAATTCTTACATTTTTGACACATAAATTAACGTTAAATGAGCAATTAAAAATTAGCAGAGAGCCTATCAATAATCATCTCTAACCAATTTTCTCATTGTACTTAATAAAAAGAATGGTACAAAACAAAATAAAGGGAAAGGGAAGGGGAGTTCTGCTTGTAAACTCTTTAAAAGTGTGCTTATAAAAGATTCCAAATGTGTCATGATAAAAATAGATAAATAATTAGCAAAAATGGACATAAATTAATTTGACGGGAAGTACCTAGCTAGGTGTGAATGAGCTCAAGTGGGTGGGGCCAAGCTTGTGGAATTTTGTGGTAAGCTTCAGACAAGCAATCTCTGCACTTTCGGTGTGTTTTTTTTTGGATTGCTGCCTCGTCTAAACACTATATATTAGACATCCCACAAATCTCTATTTTTACTCTACTCAAATTCTATTCTTCCTAGCTTAGTTCTCTTGTCAACTTTTGCTTCATTCGTAGTAAAACATAAATTTTGCTTTTAAGGATACATTCCAAGCTCTATTCCCATTCAAAATTTCAAAATTTACTAGAGATTTTGATGGTTAGGTTCCAATCTTGGAAGTTCTAGTTAGTTTTTCTTTTCTTTTTTTGGTTTGAATCCGTTTTGGTTTCTGGGTATATTTATAATCAAAGTTGTTGTTCAATTTAACTTTATTTTGGGATAAAAACTTTGAGAGGGTGGGGTAAGGGTGTACTAGTTTCACTGGAAGAACAACTTTACATTTCAAAGACAATGATTTTGTCATTTACCGGGTGCATTCTGTGGAAATTGTACTCGGTTCTTGACAAAAAATCTAGTGTTGATAAAAGCTTTTATTTTTGGATTTTCCAGATTTTTACTAGATACAGCCTTGGCACTTAGCGGCAAAGTTCTCGTAACTTTCTTGGCTCTGCTTCTGATCTGTTTTCCTTTCTTTTTTGCCAATTTATTCTTTCATTTACTTAAATTTCTAAACTACTGCACCATAGAAGAGTTAATCAAACTGGGGACTGAGATAATGGGAGGGGCTTCACTGCCACCAGGTTTTCGGTTCCATCCGACTGACGAAGAATTGATAGGTTATTACCTGAAAAGAAAAACTGAAGGACTTGAAATTGAGCTTGAAGTCATTCCTGTGATCGATTTATACAAGTTTGATCCTTGGGAGTTGCCAGGTACTCTTCTGCACATTGTTTTTTTTTTTTTTTTTTTTTTTTTATTATTTTAAAAAACCTTCATAATTGAAGAAATATGACAGTAAAACATTGTTGAGTTCAAAATTGTAGGGTTCTAGTATTCACCAAATGATAGAATTAATATGATATCAAGTGATAGAATGGAAGTTTCAGGTTAATGTGAACATGGGTTTCTTTAATGTTGGAAAAGCACTTTTTTGTTTGTTTTGTGTAGTTTGGTGTTCTTTCTTTTACAGTTCTTTATTCCACCTGTTACTTTTTCTTTTTCTCCAACTAAAAGCCCGTTCAATCAGATTTCTTTTTGTTGTCCAATGAGAAAAATGCAAATAAAAGCATGTAAAACAGTTGTATCCTCTAATTGATGTTGTCATTTTCATTTTCATTGCTTTGATCGAGAAATTTAAATGAAGAAAAAAAAAATCTGAATTGCTTTGCAGAGAAGTCGTTCCTTCCGAAACGAGATTTGGAATGGTTCTTTTTCTGTCCTAGGGATCGAAAGTACCCAAATGGCTCGAGAACAAACCGAGCCACCAAAGCTGGTTACTGGAAAGCTACAGGAAAAGACAGGAAAGTGGTGAGTCAATCTGTTGAGACTGGCTACCGTAAGACCCTAGTTTTCTACCAAGGACGTGCCCCTTTAGGGGATCGAACGGATTGGGTTATGCATGAGTATCGACTCTCGGATGAGCCTTCTCAAGGATCAACTAATCAGGTGAAAAACATAAGCATATATGATTCTTTGTCTTTGCATTTTGATTCATTAAAACAATTATATAACCCCATTACTTTTATACTCTTCAGGGTGCTTTTGCCTTGTGCCGTGTTATGAAAAGGAACGAGCAGAAGGCGAGTGATGGTCATGGAGAACCAAAAGCCATGAGGGTCGGAAGTAGTTCGACCGATGTGGAACTTACCGCAACAAGGATCTGCAACGAGCCATTGAGCACTTCTGGTGACATTTCGTGTCAAACAAGTTACCCTAACAACGAGAGCCATTATTCAACCCGTATCACTTCTCCTTATCCTTATGAAGTCACACAAGTGCGACCATTTGAGCCTGTTTCTGTCAATGCCAATCCTGCCAGCGTTTGGGTCTCACCTGATCTAATTCTTGATTCGTCAAAGGTATTATAACTTGTTCTGGAAGAAGAAAAAATGGAACTTGAAGATTCAGTTGTTAGTGTTTCTTTAGGTTTCTCTAACAATTTCTTCATTGGTTCATGGCAGGATTATCCTCAAATATGTGAAACAACATCCCAGTACTTTCCACAGTATGAGTTTCCAAGCTCACTGACCCCTTGGCAGCAATATGAACAGACCGACTTCTCCCCTAGTTCATCGTACTCAAATTTTGGGGAAATTGAACATGTTGATGATCTCAATCACATTGGCTGCATGTCACCTTACTCAGGACATGCAAATTACATGGATTTCTATGGCAATGAAAGCTATGACCAGACTGGTTCATTCAACTATATGAACCCTTTTTGAAAAAGGAAGGAAAAATCATGGTAGCTCTTCTTTTCTCAATGTAGGGCATGAAACTTTAAGCCAAGCTCCAATTTGCAGGCAAGCTAGTGGAGATGGGAATTTGGGCGAATGTGATTATGGTCTTTGGTTTCAAGAAGACAATTTGGTGATTATGATGTAGGGTGGTCCTTACTGGTATGATTAATGAATGACAGCATCTAGTTTGTCTTAATCTAGAAGGGATCTCTAAGACAACGCCTTTTAATGTTGGTTCTTAGAGTAATAAACAATAAGCAGAACCCTTCACTACTATCAGATTCGATTAAGGTTGTTGTGTCTTGTTGTATTTTGTACTGGGGGCTGCAATGGGAGCAGCAGCTAAAGTATCTGTTTTAATTAGTTTCTGGTTTATGTTTTTAGATACAAAAATGACCCCTTGGTGGTAATCACTTTTAACGATTGCACCTGGAGTTGGTTTAATGACAACTGAACTATGTTTACCTACATGGTCTTATGAAATAAAATAAGCTTTTTTTCATGGAAGTTATTCATTGTGTATATTCCAAGTGCTGGAATTCCATATTTTCTGATAACATTTATGGGTGAACTTTAATCATCAAGCAGAGTTGTCAACTTCACCCTATTGCTGTCAACTTGCTTGAAGCTTTTGAAAATGCAATATTCGCTGGAGATTTAAAGTTTAGAATGAACTTTAGTCATATGTCATACGCCATTTCTATCAAGAGGTTAACTTTAGACAAACACTTTCAACTTTTGGTCGGCATTCTATCAATTAAGCGGCATGAAGTCTCAGTATCCTTCGAACTTCTCCAAAAATACCACCCCAATAAGAAGGTGACTTACACCAGTTAATGCCACAGCTATCAGCATTGTCTTTTTTTTGCAATTTTCTCCAAATTTTATTCTTCAAGGTTGGCTTGGCAGATTCTGAAAAGAAAGTCAAGAAAAGTCAGTGTGGAGACCCGGCACCCAACATGCGAAGTATTATCCGCTTTGATTCGAAAGTCTCGCGGTTTTGTCTCACAAAAGATGTCTCACAAGTATAAATTTAAGTCTCTACATATATATCATAGCAAATTTTCAGAGTTTCCCGATGTGGAGTGGGGTGTTACAGTCACTATCAACTAAATTGCCTTTCAGATCCCATCACTGGAATTTCCCTAAGCCTCGTTTATTCAAGGATTATCTTTCAAGTAAGTACTCAAGCAATAATACAGTTGAAGCAATTGCTAAAAGAAACAAGTAATCTCTATTGATCGCAAAAGGCCATTTAATGGGAGCTAAAGTAACTCGCCCTAATGATAATTTCACAAAATGAAACAAGAACAAATAACTTTTGCTTTTATTGACAGTGTTTAAAATTAAAGTGAACAGTAACTGAAATATTGGCATCAAAATTTACATTTCTTGCCTAATTACTAGGAAAGTACCTTCTCAACCTGAAATGAAATTTAGCAGTGAATCCTCAAAGTAAAACAAACATTATCAACAAAAAATAAACTCAAAGTTGGGGCATTGAAGCCAAACTAAAATCAATGGGAACTAGCAAAAAGGTGCCATCCATCAAGTTTTAAACAATTTGTTCTCCCATCCTCTCTTCACTTTGCTAAGAACATTGGTAAAGAAACAACAATAATATAAGTTTGAAAATGCTTTCTTAAAAGGCCTTATATCCCTAAACTGAACTCTTTTCATGCAACAGAAAGTAAATATTCTCTAAAATTAGATTCTCCCGCCCCCCTATATTGCTTCAGTTGTCCCTTGGCTCTTAGGTAAACGTGTGGCCTCTTTCTTAGTTTCCTCACCAAATAAACACTTGATTTCGAGGTTCATGAAAATTCACTTTTAACAATATGCTCCCACTCCTAAGAATTGAAAATGAAGTCCCCAAAAAAAAAACTCCACCACTGAGTTAAGTGGTCATGAACTTTAAGAAAGTAACAATTTTGGTATCCTTTTCCTCCTATGGAAGGTTTTCCACAATTTGAGATGGTAGTATAGCACATGAAAGAGAGGATATTTTCATTGAGAGTAAGTTCCTTAAAATAATTAAAGTTTTTGTTTTTTCCTCCTTTTTTCAGTTTGGACTTTGTTGTTTTTGGTTAAGTCCAATTTCCTTTATTTTGGTATATGTGGTCCCAGTAATAAATGATTCAGAAGTAAGAACTATAATAAGTTACAAATTTTGTCACATCTAATTAATTGTTCTTCACTCTTCCAGAAAACAAAAAGAAAAGAAAAAGCAATCAATCTTCTTACTTCTAAACTTATTTTCTCACCTTTATTTGTTTTTTGGTAGCTTTTCTTTGTGACCTTTGTTGCAATTTCAGTAAATAACTTTACCAAATTGGGAAGTTTTGTCTCGACTATTTATGTTTTGTTCTTCAATTCTAAATCTCTTCAAAGAAAAAAAAAAATCTAAATCTAATGAGAATATGAATGTTATTCTTTTTGATGGAGAGTATCTATCGAACTACATTTTATTGGAGCCAACCCAATAAAAGATTCACACCCAGAAAGATCAATGGCTATAACTTGCATCACGTCATCTAAAATTGTAAATGAAAATCAATCTACAAACATACTAATAATCTATTCTAACAGACAAATAAACCAGCCACATCTCAAGAAATTGATCTCCAAAAAGGCCTTTCTCCCTTTAATCTGATGCATGGGTTGGCAGCTGATTCTTAGTAACATCCACTGGTGGTTTTTCACATTTCACAATAATGTCATCATCATCAGGATTGAATTCCTTGTAGCAAGCTATCCTCCCCAATTCTTCAACTTCTTCAATCACATTATCAAGCCTTGCCACAATCTCCACTAGCAAAGATGCAAAAGCAGCAAAAGGAAGTGCTTCCGAGAACTCCAGGCTAGTGATTGCAATTTTGCTCAACTGTGGTCTCAAAACCTTCCTTTCATTCTCTTTAGCTTGTTCACTAACCCTTTTAGTTTTCCATTCCAACAACGCAGATGAATCTGTTTTTACACTTGATAATGAAACTCCATGGTTGTCCTTTTCTTGCTTATAATTATGGCGAGCAGCATGTGCAGCTGCTAATGCTAGCATGTTGGTGGCCTGGTTTTTTTTGGAGCCTAGGAAGAGCCTTGGTTGGGATTTTATGGCAGTATTGAGGTCTTGCAAGGCTTCATGAAGATGATCAGAGAGTATTTCAGGGGAGCAATGGCGACGATTTCTGATGCTGTTGCCAAGTTCCATTAGTGCTTTGCTTACTTCTCCAGCTAGTCGAATGCAAGGGTCTTTGAAGAGGGCTCGGACAGATCGTGGGGTCTAAAAAAAGACAATGAAATTAACTGATTATAGTTTTTCTGATACAATAGTTGGTCTTTGTTATTTAGTATTATAAGAAATTATTGATGATCATATCTTTATAATGAAGAACCAAATATTGGTCTATTAATAAGAAAGAGTTAAGGCCATTGAGGAAAGCTAGGTCCTGCTTTATGATGTAGCTTCCCATAAAAGCCCAATTATTTGGAGGTGAATTTCTTTATTTCATTAATGGGTATCACATGGAACAGTCTGCAACAAAGCCTTGCCAAAACATGTAATTATGTTTATTATTCCTGCTATTGATTTATTTCTTTTTTCTAACAAAGACAAGTTTGTATTTCAAGATTACCTGAATTTCAGATTGCAAGCACCCATGCAGAGCTACAACAGTATATCCAAATTGGCGAAGAACAGCTCCCACTTTCACATATTGCTGCCATGGAAATCTGTAACAGTGCCTTGAATGCCTCGGTTCCCAACTTGCATACAATGCCTGCAAAAATGAAAAATCAAAATATTTCTTTACATTAGCCAATAAGCAATTTTGAAGGGCTAGCTTAGATATAGTACATGAATGAAACAAGTAAAGATCTTACCAGAGTTTCATCAGTAGATTTGGAATCCAAAACTGCCTTGTAACCTTTATAGATAGGATCCTCTGATGATTTATCTTCGTTTTCTTTTATCTCAGAATCATTGAAGTACTCATTAACACAAGCTGCATCATTTTGCAATAAAGTTATATCAGCGTTTATTAACACAATAAATAATGGAAAAGAATAAAAGAACAAAATACTCAAGGCATTGATTACAATTGTCAAATTTGTATATACCTTCTATAGAATAAGCTAGCCCTTCAAGCTTGCCTACAGTGGAGTTGTGGAGGTCTTCACCGGACCAAATTGGAAATACCAGAAGACTCATGAAAAGACAAATGGCACAGCCAATGGCTATGGTGTAGAAACGATCATGTGCAATCTTTAATACGTTTTCAACTCGGTAGCTTGACACAGTGATCAAATTGAAAGTCAAGAGGAATATCACAACACCATAGTCGTAGTTCTTTTTTATATAGGGAAAGAATCTCATGTATGTGGCTGCAGTTCCTGTTGATTGAGAAATGAATTAAAAAGAGAGAAAATATTGAAGAATAGGCTTAAGTTAAGAGGGAAAAAAAAATGGAATTTCCATTGAAGTTTAGATACTTACCTATCAGAAAAACAGCAGCTCCTATGGCAACAGCTCGAAAAACCTTTCCGGATTTAGTTGCAATAAACTCAATGAGAAATGCCAATGATCCTGCCAACAGTGTCCCTAATCCCCTATTCAGTCCTTTGCATAAAGTTGCCCCTGTTCAAACAGAAACAAAAAATTTAATATATTGTTTGTTTTGTTCATCAAGTAAGCTAATGCATGGTAATAAAATTAACAAGTAGGGTTAGGCCATGAAAAAATTCAACAAGAAAAACCCAAACCTGCAGTGAATTCCAGCACAACAACCACTGTCATGACAGCCCAAATGGCACTTGTTCCAATCCCTTTGAACAATGGCTCCATCAAATACAAGAGGGAGACGAGTGTCAAAGACAAACCAACCTTGAAAGCATGAATCAACCTTCTAGGGTCTTCTCGACCAACCTTCCAAATGGTTCGCCACAACCACCCTGGAAATCTTTTCATTTTCCCAGAAAAATCAACTACGCGTTCCTTCCAGTTGTTCTTAACCATTTCAGGCACACCATTATTTCCATTCATTTCCGTCTCCATTCCCACATGAACTTTGGTAGCCATATCTTGAGACAAATAAGCTTATGACAAATGTGAAATGGAGGAGCAAATTGTTGGCCCAACACAACAATTAATATATGATCCTTAATAAAGGGAGATGTATCTAGTTAAAGAAATTGAGACTATACAGACCATAAAGGAGCATAGCATAAAAAAAAATGCTGATATTTTTTGTGGGTGGCTGGTGGGGAGTTTTTAGTTTGTTTGTGAGAACCCCAACTTTCTTTTTAGGAGGCAATGTTACTTTATATGAAGAAGGATGGAGAGAGGCGATGTTGTTTCTATAATCACATGCCTTCCATTATAAAGTGTACAAAGAAAATAAGAAATAGATACCTGGTCATTTTCACAGGAGCTAAAGTCAACAAAAAAGAGAAACACTAAATTTGCTACATATCATTGTTTTTTATGTGTTCTTTTTTATTTTATTTTAATGATGATGATTAGAGTGTTTTTTATAATCTTAGCAGTAAGTGGAATCTCAATTAATTAGATGATGAGTTAGGTATTAAAAGAATCGAAGTAAGAAGATATGAATCCTTACTTTATGCTACTTGTCTGAGATATTAACCTTAAATCATGGCTAATAATAGCAAGGAGCAAATATAGTTCAGATTGAATCACGGGTTTAACTCAATTGGTTCATGCAGTCACTTTTAAGAGATGAAATTTGGAGTTCGAATTCAAGTATCTACAACCTTTTTTCTTATCCCTTGGCTGCGACTGCTGACTCAATAGAAATTACCAGATTATATTAGAGTACTGCCGAAGCCTATCTTAGCTGTAAACAAAACTCCCTTCAATCAATTTGTTCATCAAATTTAAGTTAACCTTAATTAAGACCATGATGGAGATTCTCAACTACTATATGAACTATTAATGAACTCGCAAGAATCGGCATTATTCAACACATGGTCAAACTTCAATTGTGTAACACCCGATCCCAATTGAAAATTTTTTGAGAATCCGGTATGATATATATGTAAAGACTTAATACTCATATTTGTGAGGTGACTTTTGTGAGACAAAACTGTGAGACTTTCGGATTGAAGCGGATAATATCTCGTAACCGGAATATGATAGCTAAGTACTACAGCCACCTCTAGCTATGATATATATAGAAACTTAAATCCATACTTGTGAGATCCCTGGGATAAAACCATGAGATTTTCAAGTTGAAACGGATAATACCTTGCAAGTTGGGTGCAGGTATCCACAAGTTGCACCAAGCAAAATATAGAGTAGGATCCAATGTCATTTTCCAAACCCACAACTTAAGGTGGCAGCTCTTTTTCTCGTGCCAGTAACCATCGTTGACACATAAAATTGTGGTTCGATTCGGTCAAAAGTTCACCGCTGGTTGACCAAGTTGATCAAGGGATGCAACCACGAGATGTTAGAGTTAGGAGGGAGAGTAAACGAAAGTTTCTTTTGCCATAAAAAAAATGGTAAAGGTAGTGGCAGGGATCAGACTTATGGGGGGTCACGGACTATGTGCAGCAAACTAAGCAAATAATGGCGTTGAAAGTTAACTTGGTAGAAAAGGAAGGGTTAGCATTAGCAAAAAGCTTTTTTTTTTGGTTTGTTAACCTAACATCAACATCAACATCGTGTGACAATTTTCATATGGGGGGGGGGGACTACGTCTGTTGCTCTCCAACAGCTGTGCTTTATTTTTAACCCAACCAAACTTCTCGTGCATTCTCAACCTCTGGATTTGCAGCTCAGGTTTTGCCGTATGGTTCCTTTTGTTTGCTCACATTTGGTCATCTACTAGAGGTTGGTTTGTGAATTTTTTTTTCTTCATTTTTTTTGGGTTACTTTTTAGTTTCTGCATGCATAATAATATCTCCTTTTTTTTTTTTTTTTTCATCAACGGAAAATAATTTTAGTGGTTAGAGTTCAATATATAATAATAGTATGAAACTTGAGGTTCCAATTACATAATATGAATAGATGGATAATAGGTTTTTAGTAATCCGAGCTCGTCCAAATAGGTTCGAATTATTGTTTAAATAATAATAAAATAATTATTTAAATTTAAAAATAAAAATAAAAATAAATTTTTAAATATTTTATTATATTTTAAATAGAAAAAAAGATTTTTGGATTCAATTTAGTCCGGACCGAGCCTAGACAAGCAAAGAAAATTTATTCGAATCCGACCTAGTTCAACTCATGGACACCTCTAGACAAGGTATATAAAATAATCTATTTAAAAAAAAAAAAAGTCCCAAACGAATATAAACATATAATTTAATAAATGAAAGTAAACTGAAGTGTTCAAAATAGTATAATGAATCCTCCTTAATTTTCAGTAAATGAAGTTAATTGATTTGTCCTAAGAAATAAATGTTTGATATCATATAAAACAATTAAAGTAACAAAAGGAGAATATTCACATTTTGTCTATAAGATTGTAATGGCTAGATATTATCTAGAATACCTTCTCTTTTTTCCTGCTTTTTTGCTGAAACTAACTTGAAATATCTTAAAATGCACAAAATTATGAATAGAACATATGAGAAACCACTTGCTCAATTCAGGTTTTCAAATTTCAACCTGATGGCAACAAAAAGAAGTATGAGTTTAACTTATTTCAAGGCTAAAAGCTTAAGCCTGAGAGAAGATTTATATTTATTTATATACAAACTCACCATGCTAAAGCAGCAGCAGCAGCAGCATGTTTAGTTTAAGGCAGGTATATGTAAAAAGCCAGCGGTCTCACTGGGGCTTAGAAAAAGAAAACTGCATAATACCAAGTATGAGACTTTTGCTGCAAAGCATTTTCTTAAACCAAAACTGCAACTATGAAGTAGCACCAAAAACACGAATCCTCTGTTCAATCAGCACCCGGCAGCATGGACAAGTTGCTTTACCCTTCTTCCCATAACTGTCATTGCAATTAGCACACAGAACCTGGTGTGCACACGGCAGGAAAACGATCGAGACTACATCTTTTGAACATATTATGCATTTTCTATCACCGTTGACTTCTTTCTCAGAAGAATCCTCTAGTTTATCTAATTCATGAAGCAACCTAGCAATTGTTTCTCCCTGTGGCTTTGCCCCTTCTGACTTTCCTGTGAGTAAATTATCGGACTGATGATTCAACTCGGTATTTTGTGCAGATAGTTTTAGACGGGAAAGCTCCTGCTCAAGTCGTTGGTGATCATCCTTATGACGCTGAAAGTCTATCTCTATCTTCAGGCGCAAAGCCTCGAGCTTTCTTTTATTGCTTGCCTCAGCTGCTTCCTTAGAGCGTTGTTCCTCCTCCACTTGAGCCAAGGCTAGTTCTTTGGCCTTTAACTCCTCCCTCCACTTTGACTGTAAAAGAAGAAAACGACACAGCATAATTGCTACACTCTTGAAATTGGAAGATTATAACTCTGAACTAGCTCACTACTCCAGTTGAGAAAAAACATGGGACAGAAAATGAACATAAAAAGGTCAATCATACAAATAAAAACTAAACCCTCAAAACAGAGACAAAATTAAAGATAGATCAGATATATAATATCAACTAGAACCAATGCACACTCATAGGTTATTAAAAGAAGGGAAACCAGGGAAAAGATTGGCCCTTATCCTGAGTCAAGTCACACTTGTGGATCTAATAAATTACAAAAAGAAATATGGGACATTGAACTACATGGAGATGAGTTAAGAGTTACTGGTTCACATCCCAAATCTTAGCAAGTTCACAATCACATTTACAAGAGCGCCTTTTGTGTATTAAGCTTTCCTTGGCTGCTTCTAAGAGAAGGTGCCTTCCTAGGCTGATCATTTTACACCCAAAATAATGAGTGTTGTTCTTTCCAACAGATTCACATCACACTTAAACTCATATTCCACTTGAATTTTTCAAGTGAGCATCACAAAAAGTGTAAATGTCCCATACAGAAGACCTAAAACTAAATGAATATTTTAATGATACATAAATCCAGAATGTGAATTCCAGCTTCTAATAGGATCAAGTGCTTGTTGTCTAAACTATGACCTTTAGATAAACTAAACAAGACAGCTTATGCAAAGCAGGTCTCTAAGTCAGTTAAATAGTTTATAAACAGTGCAAAAAGAAGCATGCCAGATAAACATTGAAAATGCTCAATAGATCTCCCTTTATTTCACACCAAAATAACAATAAACCTAGGCCTAAAGAGATGGAGTAGATATCTTATGCATGCAAGCATGTTTATCAATATGTAAAGATGATGTACCTCTGTTTCTTTCTGATCCTGCTCTACTCGAGCTAAGCATCGTTGCAGCTCTTTAATCTTCTCCTTTTCATCAGCAATCTCCTCCTGCAACTTAGTTTTCTGTTTCTCCCAAGCCAAAAGCTTCTTCAGGCACTTTTTCTCCCTTTTTGCAATCTCCAGACATGTTGTGACTGATTCTGATGCACTTAATTTAGAAGCCTGCATCTCAGCTCTGATTTCTGCATTCTCAGTCTCAAGCCGTCTCACAGCTGCATTTGCCCGGTCCACCTGTCCACTAGCCTTCCTCATAGCATTCTCCATCTCTGTCAGCCTCTTCATGGTTGAGTCCTCTATTGTGTGTTTCCCCTTCTTCATCCGCTGCATCTCCTCCCTCTCCATCCTCAGCATTTTAAGCTCTGTTAGATCACTACTAAGCTTTCTTGCAGCTTGCATTGCCTTCTGGTGAGCCCAGTCCTTCCTCTCTTTCACTTGCTTCTCAAGATCCTTAATCTGATGAAGCAGAGAAATTATCAGCTCACCTTTCTGATCTTCTCCAACATGCTCCAAATTTTCATCAATATTCAAATCACAAAATTTACTCAATACTGAATTAACCCCATCCTGGCTCTTCAAATTCTGTGACTCCTCAGATTTCTCAGCAGAAACCTCACCCCCAGCAACAGCCAGAGGGGCATCCCCACTAGACAATGTGCCCACACATGCCTGATTTCGTGTCTGCATTTGTTTTGAATTAGCTCTAAAACTAGCAGCAAAGATTGCAACATTCTTTTTCAAAGAAGACTTCATTGAAGGTGAAAGATTGAACCTCTTGGGACACTCAATATCCCTCTGCAAAGTCATTTCTGCACTACGGGAAAAGAACCCATTCACCGCAAACTCTCCCCCGTCCCCAAACCCCCAACCACCATGAAACCTACACAGAGCCGGTGACACAACAGCAACCCCATTATTATCAACACTTTCTAGGTTGTTCGACACCGGACTAAACCCACTAGAGGGCGAAGGAAGTGATGGAATCTCCATCGTACTTGCCCTACCTACATGAAGATCACTCATGAGCAAACACCACATAGCATCACCTTTACTCAAATGTGGCCTAACTTGTTGCAACAAACAAATCATACCAGCAAGTGAATACTCCTCCAATTGCCTCAAATCTGGAAAACCAGGCTCGGATTCCTCAGAATTACTCCCATTACTACTATCACAACTACTATTCAAATAAGCCAATGAATTATGCAAAATATTAGTCAAAACATCCATTCCACCATAGCAATGCCCATTTCTCAATATCGCCTTTAATGCAACATCCTCATCGTAACCTAACGATAAAAGCTTAGATATAGCTTCATTAAATAAAAATTCCAGGTTTTTCAATAAAATTTCCTCTAATTGTTCCTCAGTGCAATACCCCCAACCATGATCATTAAAATTAGCATTGGTATTGTTATTAGGGTTAGGATTAGGGCTTTGGGTCGAATCGTTTATACCCAGATGGTAACTCAAGGGTTTGATACCCGATTCGAGTACGGATTTGGATATTGAAGCTTTATCAAGAACACAGCAAGGATCGAATTCGGGATTCACCGATCGGGTCCTTCGGGTCGACCGGATATGCTTTTCTCTTACATTGCAGCCCATTTTTTTTTTGTGTTTCTTCTTTTGTCTATACAAAAATAAATCAAGATTTAAAAAAAAAAAGATATAAAAAAAAAAAAAACCAAAACCTGCAAGAAAATACGACATACAGATCAAAATGAGAGCAAAAAGAAATGCAAGAATCAAAAGGGTATGTTAAGAGAGACAAAGAAGAAAGACTTACGGGGATTTGGGTGAGGATGGGTTGTTTTGTTTCAGAGTTGAAGGGAGAAATAGAGAGGTTAGTGACAGGGAGAAATGGGGAAAATATGCAGCTTATTATTAGTCGCAGTAGTATAGTTTTTTTGGTTTCAAAAGGGGTGAAATGTCGGAGGCATTATTATCAGTAGTAACATAACAACATTGTCATTTTCGGGGGTCGTGTCATGTCTGGCATTCGAAGATCAGGCAATTGTGTGTTGGGTGAAGTAAGGTTTGGGCCTTATGGGTATGGTCAAGGACCAAAGGATGTGGGATTTGCATTCTTTGTTCTTGACTCTTGTTCCTTATCTTGAGTTTTTGGGCTTCATATTCCATTAGAAATGGGAGGAGCAAAAAACCCAAACCAAATAAAATTTATATGTTTCTTAATTCGAAATTTAATCTAATTAATTTATATAATTATTTTTAAAAATTAACATATAATATATTTGTAATTCTAATCTCAAAATCTATAACCATTTCGTTATTCTTAGGTTGCAACTTTTTTTATATAAAAAAAAATTCTAATTATCTTACTATTAAAGCTTTTTTATTTGGGAATGAATCCCAACTGTACTCTTTGAGCAGGGATACGTGCATTTAACACTTGAGAAAAATGCTCAAAATATTTTTTTTGGTATATAAGATATCAACTAAGCATGATGTAACCTATTAGGCTATTAGTATCATTTATTGATTGCTTATGTTAATTGTATAAAAAAAATTAGACCAAAGATTATTGACACTTATAAATAAAATATTGAGCACATGACCAATAAATAAAATATATTGACTATAAGAAGGCAAAGCCATGCATTAACTCACTGACAACTAATAGTAATTCAAAGGAGAAAATTGTTGGTTTCCAACTTGTATTACTATTAGTGAGAGAAATCGTTTGTGAATCAAAATTTGCAATAGCAATGCCGGCTTTTGATTCATTTGGACGGACAATGGAAGTTTTTCCATTAGCCATCCAAATAAAATATTTTTTAAATTTTAAAATAAACATGTAATATAAGAGCTCTCACGAGTTCATCGAATACATTTTTCATCATTGATTTGATGACAAAAACCATTTTTAAGGATCTTACGTCTTTGCCTTCTATTCTACTAGTATTTCCTTTAGTTGAGCAATAGTTGTATTTTTTTTTTTATTGGTGAAATTAGTTTATATGAAACAAACTTATTTGATGAATCGGAGGAAATTAGGGCATGAATCACTCTTGTCTTGAGGCACTATTTAATAAACTCTATCAAAATAATATGATAATTATCGTTCACATATGTATTTATTTCTTTTTATGAAGATATTAGCATTTCTTTTCATAAAATAATGGGGATTTGTTGGATTTCAGTTTCAGTATCTTATTATTTAATCAATCTTAACAAAACCAATATTAATTCGGGAACTTGGTTGTTTATGAAGGTTTTCGTAACCTTGGATTACCAAGGAAGTTTTTTTATAATTAAAAAAAGAAAAACAGAAAAGAAGAGAAAAACCAGGAATTATTATGATAAAAAATAGAGAAATGCCAACTCTTTCTGTCTATTATAAGTAACAAAGTCTAATCCGTTTTACAGATTATGAACGAAGACCCTTTGCCCGTTTTCTTGTCCAAAACCAAAAAGAAAGAAGAAAAAGTAAACCACCATTGCCATGGCTGTGGTGTCAAAGCAAGACCCATCACCTGACATTGTAGAAACAATACAAGAAATCATGAGACTTTACAGATTACTTCCACCAAGGCCTTCCATTGAAGATGTTGAAGCAGCCAAGTCTGTTGTCAAAACCGTAGACAATGAAGAAAAAATCAAGCTTGAGGAAATCTCAAAGGGACAAGCCCCTGAAGATGTCCCTGAGGAACTATTCTCTGTTCTGCAACAGGTGAGGAAGACCATGGTGTTGTTTCAAAGCCATGAGCAAAAAAAAGAGGCCCTTTACTTGGCTGAAGCTGACAAGATGTTTGAAATCTTTGATGGGTTGATTCAAAGGGCTTCTTTACTGGTTTCTGGGAATACCCAGGATGAGAAAGTGAGTGCTTTTGGGAAACAAGTAAGGAAATTTGATAGAGAAAATGTGATCAGCGATGACAGTTTGATGAAGAGAAAGGAAGATGGTGAATTGGATAAAGATGATAAAAAGGGTTTGGTTAGAAGTTCTTCTACAAAGGCTTCTTTCTTTTCAGGTAAAGCATACAATTTCTTATATTTGTTGGGAATTTTGCCTGTATCAACAGAATTATATATACAATTTCGAGAATATAGTTTAAACTTTTTTAAAGTTCACTCTATTGTTGCATGTTTTAATATGATGAAAACAATTTTGCCTGTATCAGAAAGGTCAAAGATGTTGCTTGTTTCTATTTGCATCTGTAATTTGAGAAATGATAGTTGTTTTTCAGCTTTTTCTTCCCATGCTGCTATTAACAGCTATTAACAGACTGAAATTTCTATCTGGGTAAATAGAAGAAACTAGAATTCTAATGAGAGATATTTTTCAAGTTATTCTATTTCAACTGGCAATATATCCATGGTACTGTCTGAGTCTTCTATTTTCTGGTTTTGGATGACTGTTTCCCCTTGAGTCTGATATTAATTTCAAGTCAGCATAGCAAGTTGAGGTTTCTTGAGGATGTATATTTTCTTTTGGCTGAAAAGCTGAGATCTAGTTTTTAAAAGGAAAGTTTCTGGTAATTTTCATCAATTAAGCTGATCATTATAATCCCAGCTTTATGCTTTTCCTTTTATCATTCTGAATATTTTTTTTGTTTTTATTTCTATTCAAATCCTGACTCTCCAAGATAGGTAGATGTAATTGATATGCCAGCAAAATGTAGTCCTAAATGAAGGCTTTTGGTGTATTTGCAGGTGAAGATAGCAGTAACAAACTAAACCTAATGAAGACAGCAGCCCTTATTGAAAATACTGCTAGAATGGGATCAATAGTTCTTGATCTTAGGGGCAAGTTGATGGACCAGATCGAGTTGCTCCCTTTATCAATTGGGAAATTAAAGGATGTGATTGAACTGGACTTATCTGATAACCGTATCATGGCCCTTCCACCCTCCATTTGTGAGCTTCAAGCCTTGACAAGGCTTGATCTTCACTCGAACCGACTTATTAACCTTCCTGATTCAGTTGGTGAACTTGTCAATTTAATAGAGCTTGATCTCCATGCAAATAGGTTAAGTTCATTGCCTGCTTCTTTTGGGAACTTGACAAACCTCATGAATCTAGATTTGAGTTCAAATGAATTCACCCATTTGCCTGAGACGTTTGGAAATTTGACCTCATTGAAGAGACTAAATGCGGAAACAAATGCACTTGAAGAACTTCCATACACAATTGGAAATTGCTCCTCATTGTTGGAGTTAAGATTAAATTTTAATCAGATGAAGGCTCTTCCCGAGGCAATTGGAAAGCTCGAATGTTTGGAGATTCTTACAGCACACTATAACAGGCTCAAAGGGTTGCCAACAACAATGGGTAACCTTTCCAATTTAAAGGAGCTTGATGTAAACTTCAATGAGATTGAATCCATTCCTGAGAACCTCTGTTTCGCAGTAAGTCTCAAAAAATTGAATGTGGGGAAGAACTTTGCAGATCTAAGAGCCTTGCCAAGATCAATTGGAAATCTTCAGATGCTTGAAGAGCTGGATATAAGTGACAACCAGATCAGAATTCTACCAGATTCTTTCGGATTTTTGTCAAAATTGAGAGTTTTTTCTGCTGATGAAACTCCGTTGGAAGTCCCATCAAGACAAGTAATCAAATTGGGTGCTCAGGTATTACTATTTGCTAGCCTGATTACAAAACTAGCTTGTCAGTTCTTGCCTGTTTAATCATTTATGACTTATGAGATACTAACTTATTCAACCTCTTTGTTCATTAGGCTGTTGTTCAGTTCATGGCCGATCTTGTTGCTAAGAGGGATACAAGGTCTCCCCCAGCAAAGAAGAAGAAGGGGTTTTGGTTCAGGGTTTGCTCAAATTCTCGGCCATTCCAGACTGCAAATAATGGGAACATTTAACTACTGAATTACTACTATAACATCATGTTAAGTTATCAAAAGTTGACTACTTAAACAGTTTTCTCAAAGGAAAATTTTTAAACATCAATATTTAAAGCAGTGGGCTTTAATCAATCTGGTGTCAGCTGTTAGCTGGTTTTTTAAAGCTCTTAGAATTTCCTGGATAAAACCCATTTCTTTCTTCTTCCATTATTGTATTGGAATAACACAATGTTGATAAATTGGTACTAAAATCGAAATATTAGCAAATTTTAGCAAACATAAATTGGTACTAACATATTTGAAATATGAACAATATATTAAATTAACACCAAATTTAGCAATTTAATTTTAAACTGTCAATCAACTTGGTGCTTGTTATCTTTTTCTCTATGACCTCAATCAAATTAATTAAACTAACACTTCTTCTTTTTTAGTAATGATGAGAAACTAAAAAAAAAAAATTGGTACAAAGAAAGTTATAAAATTTGGCCATCATTTCTCAGGTTAAATTGGACTAAATCTCCATTTTCCCACTTTGATCAACAAAATCAAAACCATATTTTTCCAAAAAACATGCAAACTTTTTCTATCTATAGAGACATGTTGACTAAGGTTGATTAGGAAATTAACAGTTTGGAACGAGTGGAATGAAGAGGATGATGGGGAAGCCATGCACTTTGATAATAGCGTTTCTGATGATTAAACAATGGAAGAGAGCCTAAAGCCAATCTCACGGTTCGGCAATGGAGTCCCAATTTTAATCCAAATGCTTATAGGATTGATAGGATCATTGCATGGATTCGTTTTCCGAATCTACCAAATGGAATATTTTAATCAGCTTGTCCTCACTAGAAATGGGATTAATCGTGGGAAGGGTGATAAAGATTGATCGTAACACAGAGGAGGCTATCCGAAAGAAGTTTGCTCGGCTTTGTGTGAAAATTTATCTGAATGCTCATTTAGTTTCCAAAATTTTGATGGGAAAATGTATCCAACATGTTGAATGAATATGAGGGCATTTACCTTGCTTGCTTTCATTGTGGGAGATATGGTTATAGAAGAGATGCTTGGTTCCAAAGGAAGCGCCTGGCAAGGATGAGAAATCTGATATAGTGGAAGAGGATGGTGGTTGCAACGGTGGTGATCAGACGTAGCAGAGTTATGGCCCTTGGATAATCATTCAGCAAGGCAATTAAATTAAGTGGTTGTTCATGGTATATCACTATGACAACTGTTTTCCAAACATTCTAAGGGCTCATTTGTTTTCTCTTTTTTCAACTGACTTCCTTCCCCAACTATGCAGCCAAAAGCCAACCAGCTCTTGGCCAAGTGGCCAAAGAGTCTGGGGGCATGAAGTCTTGGGTTCAAACCCAAGCAACCCCTCCCCTCATCCAATTATCAAAAAAAAAACTATGCAGCCAAATGCTAGATTACTTTTATAGATTGAATTTGTGTACCGGCAAAGAGACGTGAATTTTTCTTTTAATATATGAGATGAGTTTGAGACTTGTTTTCGTACTTGCTTCCCAAAATCTAACTAAAAATCCTCTTTTTTCTGTACAATCTCACAATGAAAAATGAAAATCTTAAGATTTAAAAAGATACCCAAGCCCTATGGAATTTGTGAGGTGGCTCAGACTGGAAGAGTGGCACTGGTGCGGGAGTCGGGTGTGGATATTCTCTTCCATTCTAATTTTCTATTTCTTAAATAGCTTCTGATCATGGCAAAGTCAAATAAGATCTAGTATATCTTTTTATCTTTGCCCTTGAGATTTTGATGCAAATTGATTGTGGTTGGTCATCTTTGCTTCAATGTTTTCAAAGAGGTTTGGAAAAAAGTTTTCTCAAAATTAAAGTCTATCAAAGTTCATTAGCCTGCACTTGCTGACATTGAAAAATTGATGGGCAAAGAATTGTAGCTCTTTTTTATCAATATGCAATGACACCTCTTTCAAAGAAAGTCAAGAGAATAGCCCGACAAACAGCTAATTCTCAACTTTCTTTTGGGTTAATTTGAGAAACATACCATAAACATATCAAAATTGTTAAATAATCTAATAAAAAATAATTATTTAAAAAAAAATGAAAAAAATTGAAAATTGATAAGAAGGAAATGAAAAAGATTTAAATATTCTTAATAAAATATTCAAATTTTCTTCCTGAAATCTTTTTTTTTTTTACGCTTTCTATTTTCTTCTGTTGTCTCTCTTCTTCATTTTGGCATCCCTGTTCTTCTTCTTTTTCATGTTCTCTTCTTTCCTCTTTTTCTTTTTTATTCTGATTAATTGAAAAAAAAGGAGAGTTAATTATTGCATTAAAAGACTAAAATTTATTGGATTATTTTTTTGGAAGAATATTTGAAGAGTTTGCTTAAGTGGAAAAGCAAAATCACTGGACATCCCAAGAATTTTAAAAAATTGAAGTTGAAGTCATAATTTGTTGAGAAAGACTTGCTGCTAGATTTAATAAGTCAGACAATGAGATTGTTGATTTTTAAATTTCTTTAGTGATAAGAGTAAAAAAAAAATAAAAACAACTTTTTTCTTATTAATTTTCAATCTTAACATTTTCTTTTGAGTAATAATTTTTTTACTATAGTACCAATTAAATTTTTTTTTTTATTGGTTGTTTTTCAAATTAACCCAATTTCTTTTAGTTGGCCTGAGATTTAATTTTTTCTGTTTTTCATTTCAATCTGTTGTTTTCTCACTTTTGTCAGGAGAGTAGGGAAAGAAAAGATACGTGGCAAGTTTTTGTCACATTAATCATGACATGGCACTCATGTGTTAAGAAAGTATCTTGTTTAAGGAATTAAGAATAAAAGTATCCTCTTTTGCGAATAAAAATTTTAATTTACTTTGGTAAGACGATTGTTTTTTTAGGCCAATAGAAGCTTTAATGTCGGTAATTAAATCTGGGGTTGGGTCATTTTTAATGAATTTCAAAGCCCATTGGCCCAACCTATTTTAACATCGTAAGTACATAGCGGGTCAGAAACGACGCCATTGTTATTCTCTTTTGGGTTTTATATATATTCTGAGAAAATTTATTCGAGAAAAACTCTCAGCTCACTCACTCTGCTCCATCTTTGCCATTGAACTCATTGACCCAAAAAGGTAAACTTCAAATCCTCTTTACTCTTCCAAAATTTCAATTTTTGGGTCATTTCTAGTTTTTTTTTTTTTTTTTTTTTTTTTTTTTTTATCATTATTATTATTATTATCATCATATTCCTTGACTTTTTAATCTAAGTCGACCTTTTTCTTTTTATGTGATGAAAACAGAAAAGCTAGGCAAATCGATTTAGGCAATCAATATAGTTAAATGTTGATTTCTTATTATAGACTAATAAAATTGTGTATTTTGATTTTTTTTTTTGGGTTTTTCTGATTACTAGATATGAATAATCAGATAACAAATGTATATATATGGGATATGGATGAAACCCTTATATTGCTCAAGTCTTTGTTGAATGGTACATATGCTGAGGCCTTCACCGGTTTAAAAGATGCTCAGAAAGGTGTTGAAATTGGAAAGATGTGGGAGAAACATATTCTTCAAATTTCTGATGATTTTTTCTTCTATGAGCAAGTATGTATGAGATTCTTCTGCTCCACCCTTTTTTTTCCCCTTTTATGTTGCATTTTTTCCAATTAGAAATCCCGAATTTTACGGTATTATATATCTATATTGAATGTGATACAGATTGAAAACTGCAATAAGCCTTTCATCGAGGCCTTGAGCAAATATGATGATGGGCGGGATCTGTCCGGTTATGATTTTAATCAAGATGGTTTTAGTCCTCCACATGATGATCTCAACAAAAGGAAACTAGCATACAGGCACCGAGTCATAGCCAATAAGTATAAACATGTATTCAAACTGATGCCTCTCAAGCCTAATATAAATTGTGCTTCCAATTAGTTGTGTGGTTTTCATGTTTTCTCATTGCCATTTATTCAAATCTGAAGCATTTTGCATTGCATGATCCGCCAGCTACTGTTTATAGTTGCTTGCCATAGTTATTGGCAAACCTATGGGTGAAGTTAAGGTTTAGCTACAAGTACTACTATGGAGAGTTAGTTGGAATTTTGAGGGAAACTGTTAGAGAAAATATAATATAGGCTTAATCTGAATCTGTTAGTTTACATCAGATGGATAGCTTATGTGTGAAGAGGGAATATGAATGTGAAAAGATATCTCCTAGAGGTACCCACTAACTGCGGGTTCCTTATCTAGGATTTATTTTTTATATGAAAGGAAAAATTGTGCTTATGTTGTGAGGATTTAGCACTCCAAAGCATTAGTTTTGCTACAATTTTCATTTAGATGCATATCTGTTGCATCTCAATTCTTTCTTATCTTCCTAAAGCATCCACTTCCTTGCATGACATAGACAACTTATAATCTTTATTCGTCAGTATAAAGCTTCATTTCTGTATCTCCTCATAGAGAGCTTTGTTTTCCAATGGTCACCTTTGATTGTGTTTTCTTTTCTATTTCTCCTCAAAGGCTAAGTATAGATAACAAATGCAAATGTTTCTTAGATATAGAAACATAAGTGTGATTTTTTTAGAAAGTCCTCTATCATTTCAGGGTTTACACAATATTTTTGACCAAGAGATGATGGATCACTGGGATGCATTGTACAAAATGACTGATGAGTATACAGATGGGTGGCTTTCCTCAGGTATATTCTCTGACTATGATATGGCTACCGAGGCATTCAGTTTTTTTCTTTACTAGCTGCCATTTGTTAGTTGCTGAACTAGAGTTATTGACAGTTCTAGTATTCTAACTAATACTGAATCTGTTTTGTTTTAATTAGATGTGATTACTTTAAATGTTTCATTTGACCATTATGAATTCTTTTTTTGGTGTTAGCTCAATGTCAAAGCCTATCTTCTTGAGCATTTTGAATAAAGGTTAAAGATGCTATGTAGATTGGGATATGTGAGTGAAACAGAGAAATCGATGCATGCCTTAGGTTTTTAGTTATAGACCATATTCAATGGTTTTTTGTGGTATTCTAAAATGGGGCTCAAAACTCACTAAAGAAGATGTTACCTCTTAAGAATCATGCATAGCTTGGAGATATCCTTCTCATTGACCCTACATTAATTTGAAGCTTAAGGTTTCACTCTAATATAAGAATTTGCTTGCATCTTGAGCTAAAGTTCTCATGTTTTCTCTTACATCACTTGCTTTGCTTAGTATTTATTTCTTTATTTTCCAAATATAGCACGGGTGCTCTTGGAGCAGTGTTTAGCTGGGAATGAAGATCCTACCTTTTGTCATACCGCTGCTGATGGGATTGTTAGTTCTAATGATACAGGATCCCGACACATAAATGTTTTGGTGACTTCTGGGTCTTTGATTCCTAGCCTTGTTAAATGTTTACTCTTTCGACTTGACAGTTTGATATCGTATCAAAATGGTGAGTAATCTGATTTTTTCTCTATTCTCTTCACTTGAAGTCAACTACATTTTTTCATAGTCCAGTTGAAATTGTTAGCATCAGCTTCTAGTTTAATTGGCATAATTACTGCATTCTGCCTGCTTATGCATGCTTTCTCTTATAATCTATCCTCATAGCAAGTGATATCTTTATAATAAATGCCACAATATAAGCTTTTTTCTTGGTCCAATGGCTGGACTACTGAACAAGGGGTGCCCTCCCTCTTCTTTCTTCTGTCCATGGTGAGTTCAGTATTTGATTTCAGGTCCTTGGCACAAACACCAAAGGACTCTACCAGCTAACTTAGCAAGCATCCTCATGTTATAAGGTGGTTCAGTAGTGTTGAAGTCATCGACAGGATAATCATGAGGGTCCCTCATGTTATGATGCAGTTTATGAATGTTAAAGTAATCAATGGACAACCATAAGGGTAGTGTAGTTAATGCCTGACGGTTAAATGCACATCTTTTTCAAAAAAATTAATTTTTTCTTATCCTAAATTGATCTCACTGTAAAGATATCTCTTGTTAGCCATGACTCGAGGAGTTTAATATTTTATCTTATGTTAATGTACAAATTTTCAGTTGAAGAAAGCTTTCAACTGCAAGCGATGAACGGCCTAAAATTGATTTCACATAGAAGATATTCTTCACTGTAACAAGTTCTTTTAGAATACCTGCTTTGCATGTAAGGACATTTTCCGTTCCTTATAGTTTCAGGAGTTCAGGTGGTTGTCATATTTATTGAGGTCGTTAGATTACATGCATACTGTATTGATCGTATGTTGCTCCTAAATCTGATTTTATATAGTAAACTCATCATTTATCATGAAAAAAAAGAAAAAAAATGAACCGAATGAGGAGGTACTTATAAAACAGTTATTTCTCCAGTTTACAGCTCATGGGATGTAGGGAAACTACAATGTTTCGAGTGGATCAAGGAACGTTTTGACAATCGAAATGTCCGCTATTGTACAATTGGAGATGGATGGGAAGAGTGTGAGGCCGCGCAAGCCATGAAGTGGCCTTTTATCAAGATAGACCTGCGGCCCAATAGTTCTCACAGGTTTCCAGGCCTCACACTTAAAACAGTAGGTTTCTATTTCTCTATTGTGTATGCAAATCCTGATTCAGAAAATGATGATGACTAAACCATAATTTCCACTTGATATCATTTTTTTGGCCAAAGAAATGGATATCTATTTGTACATAAAACCAGAGTTTAACCATGTGGAAGCTGCATGTCTGAACAATAGTATTGTTTGTATAAGAAGAGCCCCAGCCACTTCTCAGGCCATGTATTGAATATTGATTGTATAATGATCTAATATCTGGCTATTATCTTCTGGATGCTGCCATTATACTTTATGCTAGAATGGCATTTTTTATGGAATGGTTATTAGAATACATTTACTTGTACAGATTTTGGGAAAGTCAGGCAATTCATTTTGCTTGAAATTTAACTTTCAGAAATGTTTATCAGTTATTGCCTTATTGGTAGCATTGAGATGGTGGAATGTGTGACAGAATTTAAAGATGGCATTGTTATATGCATACTTACATTCATATATTGTGCTCTTACAATCCATCAATGGTCTTTGCCAGAGACAATATCAGTTGAGAAGTTTAATTATGGGTTTTTTTTTAGTATATCAGGTCCCATATTTTGCCACAAGAAATAGTTCAAATGCATTTCCAACAAGTCTTATTAATAATAGCCTCTCTTTATGTTAGTCCAGACTCAGATTTGTCTGTGTCTGAAACTGGACTTTCTTCTGATTCTTTGACAAATGTTTGATATCATCCCCCCTCCCCTGCTCTCTTCCAAAAATAAAATTTTCTTCCCTTTCATGCAAAAATCCTCAGAAATGTGGTTGAAAATTGAATATCTGAACTTTTTTTGGAATGGGGTTAGATATGCAGGCTAGCCATGGGCTGAAATGTCAGCATCTGATGTTATGGGGCTATAAATTTGGACAAGGGTTTTCATTTCTGTTTCTTGTCCAAAAAAAGACATTTTTAGCTCTTCTGAAAAGAAAAAATAAAAACTTATGTTGGCTCTGTTTGTTTTATTAAATAATAATTATTTCAGTCAGATAATTAGTGAAAAGGCTCTAACAAGAAAGATTACTTGATCAAATTGAGTCCATTTTTTATTTGTATTCATAGGGTGCAGACTTATCTCACTTATTAAGAAGGATCCATGGCCTGATTTCATCCCAGGATAAGTGCCAAAAATTGGGATTATCCTTGATCTATAACAGATTAAGATTAGATGCCATTGCCAAATCCTTTCTTGGATTTCGATTAGCTTAAACAAGGAAATGGGGCTGATTAATTGATTTGATTACAAAGTGAAAGGACTGATCAAGTGGGATGGTGTTTGTTTTTCTCCTTGATCTAGACCTTTTCTGTCCTGTTGTTATTAGCAAATAATAAAAAAAAAATGCCTGGATGATGATTTTCCAAGATAAGATTGTACAACTTCATTGCAAATTTCTTGTTTGTCGTGTTAAGTGACGCCTTGGTGACGCTCAAAGAAGTTTCTATTGGCTATTCTTTTTGGAAAAAAAGTTGCTGAGATTATAAATTGTTACCAAATGACTAATATATATATTTTTTTACTATAATAAAGGAAATGTTAACATTTTATTGATCTAATGACATGTCTGTTTAGTATAATAATCATTAGATTAAACAAAGAAAAAATATTTATATTGAAAAATGTCAATGTCAATAAGCTAAGCTCAGATTAATTATGAGCTTTTATCTTTGTATGGCTACAAGATAAGCAGGTCAAGGATTCAATCAAACCATTTAATGACACTGTCTGGAACTGGAAGCAATGGGTTGAAGTAGGTTCCACAAATTTTTATTTTGGTTTACAGGAGAAAAAGTTGATGTTGTTCTCAGAAGGCCCTGGATCTTGTACAATACTATTAGGTTATTCGGATTTAGATATAAGTATCGAATATATGTCTGTGATCGATACAAATATTTTTAATTTTTTTAAAATTTTTTCATATATTTAAAAGATTTTAAAAAATTATATTTTCGTACCTATATTCGAATATGCATCAAATACGAATATTTAAAAAAAATAAAAAAAATAAAGAGTTGGAGCGAAATAGCAACACTACACAATTTACCCTCTTGGTTACACTAGCTAACTTGTTTCCTTTGAATGGCAAATTATAGCAAGTAAAATTTACAAGCTGACAATGATTTTTCACTTGGTTTTAAACCCTTACACAGCTAGCTGATCATAGACAGGGTTTTTTTTTCATGGAGAGATCAGAATAGCTGATTAAGGCGGTTAAGCTGTCTATTGTCGGCAGGCTGGCAGCCTATACAGAAAATGCTAGCTTTGGTGCGCCTTCGGATGCCCCCACAGAACTATTTATCTTACTGTAACTTGTGAAATTGTCTTCCATGTTTCAATCATGGTTTTGGCTCGAATCTGAAGCTTCTGAAAAATCAGTCATAAAATTCCAGGTTTGTTAAAATTATCATAGTGTTCTGTCTTTAACAAAAAAAAAAAAAATTTACCCTTATTTCTTGTCATCAAGTCGTCATAAAAATTTTCTAGAACTTCCATTAGAGAGTGTTAGGCCCGAGGGATCAAAGCTCAAGTAAACAGCTCACAAATAAGTCAAGCTTTCAGCATGATCAGCTTCTTAATTTTCTAGCAGGCTCATCAAACTCCAGCTTTTGTTTTCACACGATTCCCAACTTTTACCAATCATATCAGCTTCTTGCTAAGCTAGCCACCGTCATACATTACATCAAAGAGTTGAGTAATTTTTCATAGGATAGGAGGGTAAGGGCGTAAGGCTAGTTTCAGAGATTAAATTATTGGTTGATTTTTCTAGAATTTAAAAAGAAAAAGAAAAAAAGGGACAAGAATATCCAGTTTAGAATGCGAAGAAAAGCCAATAAAAGTACAAACAGAGCGGTCCCCTTGTGTCTTTGCATGCTTATCTATGGACCTCTTATGGTTCTCTGCAGAGACTTCGAGTGTCATCAAGTTCTTAAGAACTCCTGCCCATACTTCATGGACTACTCTTCTTCAAACAATAAAGCCTTTTTGTCTTTCCCTCACACTATCTTCTTTAACAATTTTTTTATTTATATATTTTCCACTGCTTTTCCAGTTCTTTTTTGTCAATACAATGATTGTTCTTTGTTCTTTGTTCATGCATCATTGATTCTTTAGCTGCAGACAAAAATAATTGAAAATAATGGTATCAAAATCAGCTAATCTCAAATTTCTCAAAATGCTTAAATATTTATCTTTTTTCAGCTGTAAATTCAAACAAATCAGCTAATCTCATGCTGTTAAGAAAATAAGAACAAAAAGAATTATACACCCTGACTCCACTAGATTTTATTTAGTTACTATATCTGTAGTATTTTTGTTTTTTGTTCCCAATTATAGCTGAAATGTTCAGTTAGAAAATAGAAGAAATGGCATTGTCTCATTTTCATGACTTTGCCATTTTTTTTTTCTTTTCTTTTCTTCTTTCTTTCTTTTTTCGTTTGTGTTTTGATGGTGATTTGTCTTAGGATATCTAACTACATCCAAATCCTAAGCTAACACAAAAAGGAATCACAGAGATGATTCTAAGACATGATTTAGCCTTACATAGGCCCAGAAATAGGTTAATTAGTTCAGACCAGCCAATGTCTTGAGAGAGTATTAATTACATGTAGCTGAAAATGATAGCTGATTGCAACACTCACGTCCATGCCATGTTTTACACTAAAAAGCAAAGCTCCATTGACAGTGAGAGAGGGAGAGGATGTGGGGTCCAGAGTTTTCTGCCCCAAAGTTGATATTGAATCTTTGATATACCACCAAAGGAAATGGAAGTTAACCCATCAATGACCAGACAAATCAATCTATTATTATGGGATTAAAAATGGGTAAAAATCAAAAGGAGAAAGTGAAATTTCACATTGAATATTCACCAATATGAACTGAGAAGGAAAACAATAAAAATCTCCTTTGACACCAACTCCTTAATTTCATCAAAAGGAGACAATGAAAGCTTCTTTTTTTTTTTTTCCCTCTCTTTTGATAAGGATAAATTGAAAGCTTTCAGTTGACATTAACTCCCTAAGAAGAACTGAGAAGGAACATAGTAAAAAGGAAAATCATTTTAAAAACTACTTTATCTTTGTTTCATTCTAAACTTAATCCTTTTTCTTTTTCTTTCTCTCTCTCTGTCTCCCCACTTCATCTGCAAATTTAACAGGTATGTGTTTGCCCCACTTCATAATGCTTCAACTGAATTTTTTTGTTTATCAAGTGTCCTCAAGCTTCTTCTTTTTTTGCATAAATCCATTTACCACCACCTTCTTGTATGGTTCTATAAGAAAGTTTCCAAATTGGGAATTTAGTATTTTGTTAGTTATGCAACTCTCTTAGACTCTTTTCCCCATCATTTCCCTTCTCTCTCACAGTTAACTGGTATAACTTTAATTATAGTCCATTATGTTTTCACTTTTAGGCACTTTCTGAGACTTAATCATAGTTGCAATATTTCTGCTGTTTCTAAGTGTTCTTATTTTGTTTTTTTGTCGACATGGTAAGAATGGGAGAAAGATTGTTGCTCTTTGTTTTTAAGGCAGTGAACTATTAGGAGCCTGGAAAGAAGAGTTTACCTCTGTCTGATTTTACAATGCCTGTTCCCCTTGCTCCATATCCAACACCTCCAGTGCCATACACTCCTCCTGCAGCCAATGGTATCTTATTCTGTTCTGCAACAGATTTATCTTGAAACAATGTTAATTCTATTATTTATTTAGTTGCTAAGAAAAAGGAAGGGCCTGCTTAAGAAACTTTGGTTGGCTGCAACAGCTAAGTGATAGGACAATGGCAGTCAGATTATATATTTTCTTTCATTATCCTTTCTATCCTTCAGAAAAGAGTTAAATCTCATTGTAACTACATGTATGATGAAAAGAGAAAAGAAAAAAAAAAAAGGATTCAGGCAATATATTACTTTCTGAGATAAAATTAGGAATAGCAAATCTAAATAGAATTTCTGATATCTGAATTAGTTAAGAATTTGTGCAGTTACTAATTAATAGTTCAGGGTGTCTGCTTCATTTTTCTTTTTCTGATATGCATGTTGCAAGGACATGGCTAGTGCATTAAGATACATCTGCTTATGGATGTAACTACCAACATTACAAGTTTAGTTTCAAATTCTAGTTTGGGTTCTAACAAGCTTGGTCTCATCAACAAATTGGTCAAAAGACAGGAAAAATTATGAATCTGCCTTTATGCATCAACAAAAGTTACTGTGTTTCTACTTTCTACCTTCTTTTTACTCTCCATTTTCAACTGATCTAGTGGCCAAATCTATGTAACCAGGTGCTCAAAGCCAGCTTGTATGTTCTGGATGTCGAAATCTATTACTCTATCCAGTTGGAGCAACCTCTGTATGCTGTGCTGTTTGCAATGCAGTAACAGCCGTGCCGCCTCCTGGTACATCATCTGCTATTTACTTCCATAACTTTTTAAGCTTATGTAATCCTGAAACATCACATCGACTGAATCTTCCTTCTGTTTTAAGTTATTTAAATCTCTGTTAAAAATCTATGTGTAAATTGTTAAGTAAAAACTGTGAAAGTACAGGCACAGAAATGGCCCAGTTGGTTTGTGGAGGCTGCCATACCTTATTAATGTACATCCGTGGAGCAACAAGTGTTCAATGTTCGTGTTGTCACACTGTTAATCTGGCCTTGGAAGGTATCCATAACAAATTATGATGTTTTTTTTTTCTTAAACATTATTAAGATTGAAAGCCTTGTCAATTGAACTACTATTTCTTTTTTGGTGTAAGCTTCAAATTTTCCTTCACTTCTGACAGCAAATCAGGTGGCACATGTAAATTGTGGGAACTGCAGGATGTTACTAATGTACCAGTATGGAGCACGATCTGTAAAATGTGCAGTTTGCAATTTTGTGACATCAGTTGGGGTTAGTACACAATTTGTTCTCACTTATTAACTGTTTATATAACCTTATGATTCAATGTCTTCTTAGCAGCCTTGAAGTACAAATTTCAGAAAAGAAACCATAATGTCTAATCCTATAATTGGATTACACAGTTCAATTTTGTTCATACTGCAAACAGAAGATGGATAATAATGCAATAAGAAATTTGCTTGCAAGTTTGTTTTGCTCTAATGCCAAATATATACTACACACTAAAATCAATGCAGCAATAAATAAAGTACAAGAAAGCAGATTAGCTAGCTCCTATAATAAGATTAAGAAGTGTGTTTGTCTGATCTGTGTGTGCACATGTAAGTGTAACTCTCTCAAGAAAAGCCATTGAAAGATTACTTGTTATTCTTACCTATGTTGCTCCGACTCTTTATTTTTTTTGAAGTATCCGTGTCGGACATATATCCGGATATGGGTATGTGAATATGATCCTCCAAAGACCCTCCAAATACATGGAAAACTTAGAAAAAATTAAACATACCCGTATCCGACACTCACATCCAAGCCCGAGTAACATAGATTCTTACCCTTTGGCATGTTCTCAGCTTGATATTTTGGGGACATATAACAGTTTCATCCAGAGCTTTTTTTTTTTTTTTTTATGTCTTTTATATCAATTCTATATTTATATTTACAAGTAGCTTTAGTGAGTTACTAATCTATGCATGTATCTAGCTTGCACTGTAGAAACTGCTCCAAGATATGAATTAATTAAACAATTACTAATATTTGATTTACAAAGAGAATATATTCATTCTTGCCTTATTCAAAACATTTCTTCCTCTTAAAAGATTTCATCTGTTTGCAATGTGTTCAATGTTGTGCCATTGAATGATGCAGGGCTCAGCAAGTGCTGCCGAACAGAAGTTCAACAGCTAAAATTACTTTACACCCAAGTTGATTATTAGAAGCTACAACTTTTGTTATGCACATTACAAATATCCTCTTCCACGGTTGCATCCCATCAGCAAATAGATAGAAGAAACTCCCTCCTCACCATTGTATTGAGTTATCTTTTCCTTGCGTGACCTATTTATGAAATAAGCAGTTTTGGGCAGCTGGTTGGATTGCATGATGAGTGTTTCCATCAGAGAAGACTTTAATAAGTTGAACAATCGGTTATCTTTTACTTTGCTATGTATAATATGAGTGGCATTAAATCCAGGGCTGGCATAAAGTTCATCTCTGATACTTTTCTTTTCTGCAATTTAATTGTCAAAGGTCTAAGTTCAGACAGCTGTTTCATAGTCATTCAGGATACCACATATATTGGCCCAAGAAAATTACACTGGGGACCAAACCAAAATAGATTTTTATAGAAAATATCGAGGAGCAGATTTTAGAGAATCTAGTTGATTACATGGTAGATGATGTGTGATGACATCAGTTAATAACTTCTTCAGAGTTCAGACTACAATGTTGAGAAAGAATCTTGAAGAGTATATTCCTGATTAAATCTGGTTAAACCTTTCCTAAGGTTGGTTCCTACATCTAAAATAAGCAAGAGAAAAAGTATTATTAAGCAAGCACCTGCTAAAGCAACTCATCTAATTAGCTTAACAGCATATATTATTTGGAATAGCAAAGAAAAAAGTATCATATTAATTTGTATTCCAGTTGGTTTTTTGAAGCAAAATTATGAGATAAAAATTTGAACTCATACTCCATTATTATCAATCAATACTAAGTTATCTCAACTGCTCAACATTTATCATGCATTCTTTCAACCATAATAAAGTATTGACATGATAAATGAGTAAGCAGGTGGACTGGACCTCTTCTATGTCGAATAAGATTATTCCCTTCTGGGATAGTTGAAATTTCATTAATCTAAAAGAAACAGGAAATAAACCTATGATACCCGTACTCGAGGGTGAGTATCAAATATGGGTATACTTAAATTTTTAAAGTTTTTTTTTTTATATATTTGGAGGATTGTATACCACGATCCATGTCCGAATATGTGTCAAACACAAGTACTTTAGAAAAATGAAAAGTACGGGTAATATAGGAAAGAACCTGCTACTAAGAAAGAATTTTACAAGTATAGACAAACAACCAAGTATGTAAGTGTTTGCCTTTGGGGAGAAGTTTACAAGAAAAAATGTTGATATAACCATCAAATGTAAAGTACTTTCTGAGGTTATGTGAAAATTTTTTAGATTCTGAACAACTTTCAATTGACAACTAAATATGAGTTGCACATTAAGAGATGAAAGAATTCTTAGGAGAAGCAGGATAAGTCAAGATCAGTCTCTTTAATCTGTTCTTTTTAGTCCTCCAATTAGGATGATTGGTCATATTATACATCAGGGACAAGATTTTTCAAGAGGAACCAGATTCCCAGTGCAGACCACCAAAAATATTACTACTAGTACTAGGCATTTAGTCTAAGACTTGCCTAGTTGATATTAAACCCTCGGTGAGCACAGAATACAATGAATTGGACCCTAACATGAAACACCTCTTTCTTCTTGTCGGTTCGTTTTTATCTTGCTAAATTCTTTGCAACAATGTTTACTTTCTAGTAGACATTACATATCTGGAAAAGATTTTCCAATTTAGTGAATTTGCAGTTTTACATGCCAATGTTTAGGTTCTGAGAACACCCTGATGAGTTTCTTGTGCTAATCTGATGTCACTTTCAAATGTCATTCATCAAACTATAATACCCAGGAGGTATATTCTCTAACTAATAAAGTTGAGACACACACATATGAGTAGCCAAAGCTTATGTTATCTGCAGAAGCAAAAGCACCTATCAAATGTTCCATATGACTCAGGTATAGGTCCATGCTCAACTTCAGTTGTAAGTACTCAAAATAGTCTTTCCTTAATCAACCCTTTTAGAGTCTCACTACTACTGTTGATTTCCATTTAGCTGTTACCAGCTATGATATTTCAGCCCCAAAATCAAAATTAATATTTCAAACTTCCCCATCAGGTGGTCCTTTATAGATCCTATCTCCTAAGATACATGGTCCAATATATTTACAGCAGGAGAAGCCAGGGACAAAGGCCAACATTGACATGAATTTAACTGTTTGATTGACCTATCAAATGTGCTTAGCTAGATAATAAAGTCAGTTCCAGGGCTATTATAATGGAATTGTTTTCTGCAATTCATGCTCATCTAAATATTAACACTGCTGAAACTTCCAAAAATGATAAATGATAGCACTAACCTCGTTCTCTTTGGAGTTTAGTTCTTTCACAATGTTTTGCCAAACTGATCTGAATAGGACATGTCCATGCCAGTGTAAACATTGAACACCAAAGCAACAGACAACCAAAAGAAGCAGGATAAAGCATTCATACATAAACTAGGATAATTAATGAATCAATAAAAGTATGAGGTAATTCAATGCATTTTGAAGAACTTTCACGAGATCATTCTGTTTTTTTTTTTTTCTTCTCATTTACTCTCCAACCACACCACAAAATTAACTGTTTAAGCACATCTTCTCTGGTATGAAATGCTATCAGAGGCTAACTCGCAAAAGAGATTAAAGATTAAATTAATGGTCATGGTCAAGAAGGAAACAGGTTTGGCAATCAGTATTAGTATTAGATTTCAATCAAGCACACCCATACAGACAAAGTACACAAATTTCAGTTCTTTGCACACTAAATTAGCATATATACAAG